>CM057346.1:18529616-19249616 GCA_030015575.1 Agapanthus africanus
AACTACAAAAGAATTTCGTCCTCAAAATTCCAAGAATACAGGATAGATAACTACAAGAAAAGGTGAGGAAACTTCTGCCGGATCTCGTCTTCTCGCTCCCACGTGGACTCTCCATGCGATCGATTACCCCAACAGACTAGCACAAGGGGGATAACCTTGTTCTTAAGAACCTTTTCTCTTCGATCCATGATTTCAACCGGTCGCTCCTCAAAAGCCAGGTCTTCCCGTACTGTTAACTCCGAATGATCCAGGACGTGTGTTTCATCTCGAACATACCTTCGTAGTTGAGATACGTGAAACACATCGTGCACACCTGCCAAGGACTGCGGTAACGCCAAACGGTACGCTACCTCTCCAATGCGCTCCAATATCTCGAAGGGTCCAACGAATCGAGGACTAAGCTTCCCTCGACTCCCAAAACTATTCACCCCTCTAGTTGGTGATATTTTCAAGAATACCAAATCACCCACGGCGAATTCTAGAGGTCTTCTTGACGTGTCAGCCCAACTTTTCTGTCTGTCTTGAGCTGCCTTCATATGCTTTCTGATAGTGTTAACCTTCTCAACTGTCTGTACCACCAAATCTGGTCCCAATAATCTTCGTTCACCAACATCATCCCAACAAACAGGTGAACGGCACTTACGACCATACAAAGCTTCAAACGGAGCCATCTGAATAGTTGCTTGGAAACTATTGTTGTAAGAAAACTCCACCAAGTGTAGGTGATCCTCCCATGAACCCTTGAAGTCCAACATGCATGCTCTCAACATGTCTTCAAGAGTTTGGATCGTTTTTTCCGACTGACCATCAGTTTGAGGATGATAAGCTGTGCTAAACTTCAATCGAGTCCCCAAACTTTCCTGTAACTCCTCCAGAAGTGTGATAAGAACCGAGTGTCCCGATCGGACACGATGCTAACCGGTACGCCATGTAATCTTACAATCTCCTGCATGTACCGCTCTGCCAAAGTCTCCGTTGATTGACTAACCCGGAAAGGTATAAAGTGAGCTGCCTTGGTCAATCGATCGACAATCACCCATATTGCATTGTTGCCTCTTGGACTTCGCGGTAAATCCGTCACGAAATCCATGGTTATATGTTCCCACTTCCACTGAGGGATCGGAAGTGGTTGCAACAAACCAGCAACCCTTTGGTGTTTAGCCTTGACTTGCTGACACACCAAGCACTTAGCCACAAAGCGAGCAATCTCCCGTTTCATGCCTTCCCACCAGAAATGCGGTCGAATATCTCGGTACATCTTTGTGCCTCCTGGATGTACAGAGTAAGCTGAACTGTGTGCCTCCTTCATAAGCTCTTCACGAACATCTCCCTTTGGCACACACAAACGGCTACCATACCTCAACGAACCATCATCGTGGACCAGTAAATCTGTTTGTAGTCCAGCTTCAACCTGTTCTCGAAACTTTTGCAGTCTAGGATCCTACGATTGTGCCGCTTTAATCTTCTCAACCAAGGACGACTGTACCTGCAACTGCATCAACTGTCCCGTAGAACGCGGTAGCACAACTTCCAAGTCAAATCTTCGAAAATCTGCAATGATCTCCCTCTGTGTAGTTAACACCTGAATTGCTGGTAACCGGCTAAGCGCATCCGGCACGACGTTAACTTTTCCCGGATGGTACTTAAAATCAAGGTCGTAGTCGGCCATCAGCTCCAACCATCTACGCTGCCTCATGTTCAACTCCTTCTGAGTGAACACATACTTCAAACTCTTGTAATCTGTAAAAACTTCGACTCTCTCGCCCAAAAGGTAGTGTCTCCAAATCTTCAAAGCGAAGATCACAGCCACAAGCTCCAAGTCGTGAGTGGGATAATTCTTCTCATGGGTCTTTAATTGTCTCGATGCGTACGCTACAAATTTCCCATGCTGCATCAAAACACATCCCAATCTCTTTCCAGATGCGTCGCTGTGAATCACCAGTCCTCCGGAACTGTCTGGTACGGTCAGGATAGGGGCGGTTATCAACTTCTACTTCAACGTCTCGAAAGCCAACGCACATTTATCCGTCCATACAAAAGGTACCTCCTTGCGCGTAAGCTTGGTCAACGGTTCTGCCAAACGAGCGAAGTTCTCCACAAACCTCCTGTAGTATCCGGCTAATCCAAGGAAACTTCTTATCTCAGCTACATTCCTTGGAATAGGCCAATCTCGAACTGCTGCAATCTTTTCGGGATCGACGGCGATTCCATCGCCCGACACAACATGCCCCAGAAACTTCACTTCTTCCAGCCAAAATTCGCACTTACTCATCTTCGCATACAGTTTCTCCTGTCTCAATGTCTGCAGTGCGATCTTCAAATGCTCAGCATGCTCCTCCAAACTCTTCGAGTAAACCAGAATATCGTTAATGAATACCACAATAAACTGGTCCAAGAACGGTGAAAAGATTCGGTTCATCAAATCCATGAATATTGCCGGCGCATTCGTTACTCCGAAGGGCATCACTAGATACTCGTAATGTCCATACCGAGTTCGAAACGCCGTCTTGCAAATATCTTCTGCTTTCACTCGGACCTGATGATATCCGGATCGCAAATCCAGTTTCGAGAATACCCTCGTGCCACTAAGCTGCTCAAAAAGTTCTCCAATGCGAGGGATCGGGTACTTGTTCTTGATAGTCACCCGGTTTAATTCTCGATAGTCGATGCACATCCTTCTCGTGCCATCCTTCTTCTTTACTAGAAGAACTGGGGCTCCCCAAGGCGAGTTGCTGATTCGAATCCAACCCTTCTCAAGCAATTCAGCAACCTGTTTCTTAACTTCTTCCAATTCCACTGGTGCCATTCGATAATATGCTTTAGATACTGGCGCTGCACCAGGAATAAGGTCAATTGCGAACTCCACGTCTCGCTTCGGCGGTAAGCCCGATATATCTTCAAATACGTCCATGAAATCGCGAACAACCGCCGGCTCTTCATTACTATCAACTTCCATAGCTGCAAGAACACTGTTTGTCGGCTTAGCCCTAAACTCGACTAGCCCGACAGAACTGCTTCCTCCAGTGAAGGTAAACTCAGGATGTCCGGGAATCTGGAAAATTACCTCCCTTGCCCTACAGTCAATGTGGGCGTGGAAAGTGCCAAGAAAATCCATTCCCAAGACAACTTCATAGCTGCCCGTATCAATCACCAAGAAATCTGCAAAAAGCTCCCGTCCGCACACCACAACTGTACAGTCTTTACATTCCCTACTAGATACAATTTTCCCATTCCCAGTGTGTATGTCCTAGAAACTAGACAGGGTCGTGCAGGCAATCGAGTGTGTAGTTATAAACTTGGATGACATAAAACAATGGGATGCACCAGAATCAAATAATGCTACTGCGGGAAAACCATGAACGGGTAGAATACCTGAAACCACTTCTCCTGATGCCTTAGCTTCCTCAGCTGTCAAGGTAAAAGCTCAAGCCTGATTAGGTCCTTGAGTCAGCTGTTTCTGCCCTTGGAACGGTCTCTGCGGAGGCTTCTGTATATCATCTCTCGTACGAAGCTTCGACGGACAGGCACCAACTGCGTGATCAGCCGCTCCACAAACCAAACAAAGTCCCAGCTTCCTTCGACAATCCTTCTGCACGTGCCCAGGTAAACGGCAGTAGTCATAAATCATGCTCTTTCTTCGATCAACGATCATAGGCTTCTTCATGGGTGCTACACCTCGACGGTCCACTGGAATACCTCTGCGACCATGAGCTCTGTTAGATACAAATGCGGGCTTCCTTGCCGCAACTGCTGTCTGCTGTAAGCCCCCTTTCATCCCAGATAAACTCTGCTGTTCCCGAGCTGCCGTAAGAACCTGTGAGAAAGTGGTCAAACCCAGGGAGACAATCTGCCTCTGGATGTCCACATCCAAGCTGCGCATGAACCTCCGTGCCCTGTCTGCATCGTTGGCAACCAAAGGTCCAGTGAATCTGCTGAGTCTCGTCCATTCTGCTGCATGCACATCCACGGGTGCTCCATTCTGCCTCAGCCCAATAAACTTCTCTTCCATTTCCTCCCGTGCAGTTCGCGGGAAGAACTTCTCCAGGAAACTCTTAGAAAAATCCGCCCATTTGGTCGGTTTGGGCAAGCGGGTCTCCTCCACAAGCCACCATTCTCGGGCGTAGTCTACCAACTGAATGCGTACCACATCGACTCTTTTATCCTCTGGAATCTGTGCCGCAATCAGCAAATTCTCTGTGTCAACTAGCCACTGCTCGGCTGGCAATGGCTCCTCCAAACCAGTGAATGTAGCCGGACCCAAACGTCTGAAATCTGCCACGGTCCCTACCCGGTCAACTGGTTTAGCTCCAGCGTTGTTTACAGACTGCCGAATGGCCTGCAAACCTTCCTGAAACGAATCTGCTTGCTGCTGGATCAGCTCAGTATGCCTCTTCTGATTTTCCAGCATTCCTCGTATTACTCCCAACATGGCGGCTTCGTCCACGCGCCTCTGATACGTCTTGAAATTCTTATCTGCCATATTCCTGAAATCAAAACACCCAACATTAGCATGATGATAGATTCAATATATAGATCAAGGTTAGAACTCCAAGATACTTAAATAGAGTGCTGCATTGTAACTATGCCGCGGTATCATAGACACAATTACTTAACTCCACCTAAGTCGCCTAAGTCCTAGGGATAACAAGAGATCAGGGTTTCGAGTCGACATGCAAAGTAAGTTTGCACGTCGATATAATCAGGAAGAATGTGATTCAAGAATGGTAAAACGGTCAAGGTGGTAGGACATGTTTCCTAAATACGGGTATTCTGATTCGTGTATTGGGTACAATACCCAACTACAAAAGGATCAACCCAACTAACCTATGTCTCTGATACCAAAAGAACCATGTCACGCCCCGCTTCCCAGAGTACGCTAGATTGGGCATATGACATAGCCAACCATGCTACCTGTGGGTAGGAAGTATCCATCCACAGTCACATTACGGCTGTAGCGATATCAAGAACAAGATAAAACTATCTAAAACATGTCCATAATCCAGAATAACAGGAGTTAATAATAAATAAATGCGGAAGCAAATGGTCCAATACAAATAACTGAAAAGTATGTCCCATAATGCGGGCTCACATCAGGAAATAAATGCAGGAAATAAAACTAACTAATACTAACACCTCACAGCTCAGCCTGCTGGCTGAAGTACTCCTGCTAGGAATGCGACAGCGGTACGGAATCTGGGCCATGCAAAACCCAGACGTCAGCGCGTCAAGTCAACCAGTAATATAATATGAACAGTGTAATAGGCAATGCAGAAATAAACATGAACAAGCAATAGTATGAAACAAGCAGTGCAGGGTAGTGTGCAGTGGGTAACTAAACTGTTCTATCAGGTTTTCTATTCTAAAGTCTTTGAAATCAAATTGGGTAAACCTCCATGTAACTCAAAGGATATGTCCCGTTACCCCCGGGACCACGGATCAGGAAGATGGGAACCAATAGTGGTTCTGTCCCGTTGCCCCCCGGGACCACGGATCAGGAAAATGTAAAAGTCACGAATGGCTCTGTCCCGTTACCCCCCGGGACCACGGATCAAGTAATACCCTTTTAAGTTACACTTTAGTTTACACCTTTGATTTGCCCGTACCCCCAAGTTATATGTGTCAGGTCAGGTATTCAGTAGTCAAGAACTAATGCCAACACGAGATCAGGTAACAGTAGGTTTGTCTGGATAGACAACAGGAATGGTCCATGAGGACGACATGTCAGGTTTGTTGGCATTAGGCACGAGATCAGGTAACATGTCAGGTCAACAGTAAACAGTGCCATGTCAGGTGTAACAACACATATCATGGGTAACAAGTCAAGTCAAGATGTAACAATGTCGTGGGTGTGCTCATGTTCAGTCGATAAAACTGAACATTTGTAGTACATTTTTCCTACCATTTTTATATTAAAAAAGGACTTTATTATAATATATTATACATATGAGGGTTTATGTGTAAAAACATTATTTTCCATGTGTTAATATATTTAATTATCATTTGGTAGGAAAATATATGCAAATAATATTATTGGTCTAATCCTAGTAGAACAAAGTCTACTAAAATCTTATTTGAGTTGTTGTGCAGAATATTTCCAAGTTGTTATGAAGGATTTAACAAACAAATCAATTTGTTGAAGAAAACTTGCCAAATTAAGAAGCAAACTTGGAGACCAAGTCTGGAAGCAACCGAGAAAATATTTTCAGATTCTGAAGATGCCTAGGATTGACAAATGTCACCATCAGAGAGCCCAAGAAAAACGACAGAGAGATCTCATCCCTTAAGCGCGGATCCTCGGCCAAACCCACCCTGGTGCCGCGGATCCGCCGCAATCTAGGGGAGAGAGAATGCAAGATTTTGGGAGATTGATGATTGATAAATTTTACCAACTTTTCAACAATAATATTCTGGGTTTGCACTATATAAAGGCACCGAGGGCCTCTTGGAAAAAGCTATCAAGCCGAAGAGATCACGAAGCTCCCGACGCTCACGCATCCAGGCTGATCATCGACTGTTCGACTACCTCCCTAGGAAAGATCGAGAAGCAAATCAAGTTTTGTAATCATTTTCTATGGATTAAAAGTGTAGCTTGAAGGAGTTGATTAATAAAGATAGTTTTTTTATTTAATTATTTTTTTTTACATTATGTTCTCCTTCTCTTTCTTTTCATCTTCTTCTCCCAGCATGCGCGAGTAATTCTCCGCTTGTTAGGGTTCGTAGGATTAGGGTAGGTTAATGGGTGATGAAAATAATTAAACCCTTTTTAAGTCCTATAAAGTTTAGGAACTTTATCAAAATAATCATTAACATCCTAATCGGGCGCGCTAGCAATTCCTTGCTAGTTCCGACCGCGATTAGAGATTAGATTAATGATTGTTTTGGTAAAGGCTAGATATGAATGGAGTTCCGTGTCGAGATAAGGGTTAAGAGTGGGATTCCTTTTCCCTCCAGAAACCCTAATCTACACGCATCACCGTCGTTCTAGTTCTAAATCTATTAATGGATAAAAAGGGTAACTTTTAATTAATCTTCCATAACTACTAAATCCTAATGAACCCTACAAGCCCTATTATTATATTATTTAAATCTCTAAAATAATCTAGATCTATATTTTACATTCTTGTTTAAAGTAGATCTAGAAACTTTTCACAAAATTCTTTCTTCCTCCTCTCTTTTTCAACACATCTAAAGTAAGAGTAAAAGGTTCCACGTTTCCCAGAGGACGACCCGTACTCACCTCGGTCTAGCTACGTGCGACACCGTTCTGATTGCGGTTAACTACAAACAAACACACTCTTTCGTATCAATCAAATGGCGCTGTTGCCGGGGATACGTGCGTAATTTTTTATTTTTACTATTTGTGTTGAATTCTTAGACGATTTATATCATTATTAACACAAAACTGCAAATTGCATATTTAACGATTTGTGCGTGAATTTTGCGAGGAAATTTGGAGTCACAGAATTAAGGAAAACAGGAAACAGAGACATTTTTAGAGATCCAGAGGAGCAAAGGAGGCTACTGAAAAATTTTCATCAACTGTTCTCTCCACATTGCGGCGGAACCGCGGCATAAACGCACCTTTTGCGGCGGAATCGCGGCAGTTTAGAAGGGTTAGGGCTACAAAACTCTCTGGTATCTTTCTTAACTCCTTCTCTCTCCTCTCAAATCCAATAAAATCTATTTTCTGCAGGATTCTTTGCAAAATAGCGCCGCTCAAAAATCTTTTTGCAAAAGTTTTGTGATTAGTTTTGTTTTGCATATTTTAATACGGACTTTAAGGGGCAAAGACCAAATCAAGATTAGGTGGGGATTTCATCACCCTTCCTAAGCCCCACAAATCACAACCCGAGCATATCGAACAACCCTTCATTAATTTAAAAAAATATCTAGACCAGACTCTAAGGACTGTCGAGCTCAATAGGAAAAAGACTAGTATAGGCATCGGCCGTTTATCCTAACTGACATTGCGGTGTCTAGGCTAGTGGTTTTTAATTAGGCCCACTGTAGTGGTGGTTCCTTCCCACTTACCTGGCCGTACTTGTCCGTGAAGAGGCGGTTTGAGGTCCTATTTCTAGCCTTAGTTAGGAGCTGTCTAGCAGACCTAGGCGACTTTAGTTCTAGGGTTGCTTGTGCATCATTGGGTGATTTGTCTTGAGTCCCACTTTTTTCAAAACAAGCCAATTTTAAAATCACACACACGCTGCCACTTGCACTAAACCCGCTTAGTGCATGCTCGGCTGGACACGGGATCCTAGTGCCCGTCTTGTCCGCGTTCCTGCTATCGACGCCGAAGTCGGTACTTCTTCATCTTCTTTTCCCCCACCACACACCACATCGACCGTGATGGACGGCACTCCATCTAATTATAACACCACGCTGCCACCGCCCGCAGGTGAGCAGAATCCACCGCGCATCTCTCTCCAAGAGAGATGCTATCCTATTCGTGGTCCCCTTCCTACTTGTCTATCTCTTCCACCACCTAATGGGGATAATTTCGAAATTAAACCCCACTACATCAACCTGCTCCCCAAATTTCACGGGCTTGAGTCGGAAGACGCATACGTTTTCATCACCAAATTCGAAAACGTATGCGCAATGATGGGTACTTCACAATTGACTTTAGATGCTATGCGCTTACGTCTTCTTCCATTCACACTGTGCGACTTGGCAGAAAAATGGCTTTATAATACTGCCGCACACTCTATCGCTAATTGGGATGAATTCGTCGTAGCATTTCTTAAGAAGTTTTACCCAAATCATAAGACTGCACATGTTAGGAGCGAGATTAACCAGTTCACCCAGCTTCCCAATGAACCATTTTGGAAGTGCTTTGAACGTTTCAAAGATCTGCTTGTCCAATGCCCCCATCACGGGATACAAAGATGGGATTTATGTCGGATTATATATGAGGGCATTAATCCAGCGACAAAGCAGATGCTTGAAACAATGTGTCAATGCAATTTCATGTCTAAAGATGACGGTGAAGCATGGAAATATCTGGAAGATCTCGCTGAACACACGTTGCAGTGGGAAAGCGTAAGACCGCCTTCAACTAAGGGAGGTATTCACCAGCTCGATGTTTCTATCGCAGTAAAAGCCAAAATGGCAGCGATTCAGAAGAAACTCGAAGCTATTGAGAACAAATTCTCGTCATTCTCCCTAAATCAGGTCACGCTTCCTAAGACCGTCTGTGGTTGCTGTTCGGATCCTTCACACTTAACGGAAGAATGTCCTATGAATGCATCGTTTCAAGCTAATACTGCTTTTCAGCAGCGACCTAGAAACGACCCTTATTCTTCCACATACAATCAAGGATGGAGGAATCATCCTAATTTTGCTTGGAACCAAAACCAACAAAACAATTATCAAAGACCTCCTCCACAGCAACCACAACCACAGAATCAGCCCCCCTTTCAGTCACAAAATTTCCAAAATCCAGCCAATACTTCTACACCACAAATGGCCGGTATTGACAACTCACTTGCACAAACTTTGGATATGTTCATGAAACAATCCATGCAAAATCCGGCTGAGATGAGGTCTTCTATTGATACCCTAACGAAAAACTCCGCCTCCCATGGTGAGAGTATTAAATCAATAGAAAACCAAATCGCACTGTTAAACGCCGCAATGAGTGCGAGAGAGAAAGGGAAACTCCCATCTCAACCCATACCTAATCCTGGCCACTCACAAAGTTATAATGTGAGTGCTGTTACTACGTTGAGATCGGGGAGAGTGCTGAATAACCGAGAGGGTGAGCAAATTGATGTTAGTGAAACATTTGATACCCCAGCTTCTTCTTCTTCTTCCCCTAATTCTTCTAGTCTCCCACCTTCACCCGAGCCTATTCTCCGTTTTCCCCAAGGCTCGAACCCTTCGCCCATGTCGCCAAATCTATCTAAGTCGATTCCCACTCCAGTTTTGGGATCGAATCCGTCCCCACAATCCTCTCCAATGTTGGACCAAACCCTTATTGATAAAGCACCTTATCCAAACAGGTTAAGAGGCAACAGACCAAGTCCACAAATGGAGAAAATTGTGGAAATTTTTAAGAAAGTTAACATAAACATTCCTCTCCTAGATGCTATTCAACAAGTTCTATCATATGCGAAAATCCTAAAGGACTTGTGCACTAGGAAGAGAAAAGTTCAAGTACCTAAAAAAGTTTTCCTTGCGAGTAATGTGAGCACTGCTTTTACACAACAACTACCTAAGAAACGAAAGGACCCCGGAAGTCCTACAATTTCTATTTCTATTGGGGGTAAAAATATTAATCGTGCTCTACTCGATCTAGGTGCTAGTGTTAACTTGCTTCCGTATTCGGTTTATGAGCAATTAGGGATCGGAGAGTTAAAACCTGCGCATTGCACTCTTCAGATGGCCGATCGATCTATCACCCAACCAAAGGGTGAGCTAGAGGATGTGTTAATCAAAGTCGGGGAATTCATATTCCCTGTGGACTTTATTGTTATAGATACACAACCTGTAGCAAACCCACGCAATCAAATCCCGGTGATACTCGGTCGACCCTTTATGGCCACTTCCAACACAGTAATTAATTGTAGAAACGGCTCTATGACCCTATCCTTTGGAAAGAAGTCAATTGAGCTTAACATTTACAAGTTGGGAAGTGAACCCTCTGAACCCTATGCTCATGTGTGTTCTGTCAAATTAATGGATGTTGACAGCAGCGAATTTGATCAACCTGATGATACAAACTCTTTTCATATGTTGTTGTTTGACCCAACCATTTACTCTTCCACCGAGTTGTCCGGGTCAACATCTAATGAGGAACCTTATATTGAGTCTGACGATCACCCCATTTTTTCTGATGACATTATTTTTCGGGGTATCGATGAAAGCTTTGAGGAAATTTTCGCTGATGAACTCGCATTTTTACAAGACACGGGTGTTGAGATGAATCAACTCCAAGATAAAGAAATTGGACCTCAAACCCTTCTTTTGGACAATCATGATAATGCGAGTAATCCATCATCACTATCACTGTGTCGTCTCTCCAAATTGAGACGCGATCCTTTTCCATTACACCTCTTGTCACCTCCCCACTTCTTCGTATCAAAAGGTGACATGTTCTTCCACCAACCTTGGTACTTCATTGATAAAATTTTTGAATGGTTGGTGTTGACCTTCGGTCTTTGCAAAGCTTGGCATTGACCAATAACCTTGACCCCCTCATGTGATTTTAAAAGATTAAAATTGTTTAACTCAAGTTTGGGGGAGGGGTGGTATATTTTGGCTCTTGAAAGAAAATGATTTTTACAAAATTGTGAGCCTAAAATAAGTTTGGGGGAGGATTTTCACTTTCATATATTCTTGCCCCCATTAATAATTTCCTCCCAAGTCTACAGGTTTTTTTTTAGCTTAACGGATGACATCAGTGAGGACACTGCTGTAAACAGGTTTGGGGGAGGTTTGTGCTTATACTTTGCATTATACTATATTAAAGCACAATTTTTTATTTTGATAATAAAAGAATAGAAAGTGAAAAATTACATCCAAAAGATTGGAATAGTTTAAGAAAACTAAGAAAATTAGAAGTTTTCTTACACGAACTGGTAATAAGTAGTTATGAGCTGTTGTCCCAAGGGTTAGTAAGATGAAGAAAGTCACTAATCCGAGGATAAAAATAAGTCTGAAAAATAGTTTCTATTCTGGAAGCCGAACATTTGAATATTGATACTCTACTATATGCACTTACACACGTCTTGAAACTCGGGATAGTAGAGGATACCTTGAAATGCTCTTGTCTAAAAGCCAAAGTATGAAGGAAATGAAAAAAAAATGAAGAAAATATAAAAATGGTGAAATGAAAAAAAATGAACACTGGTTTTGTTATCGCCAAGGCAGCAATAAAAAATATAGCGAGGGTGTCTCTTCACCTAGTGCCCTAAGGCCAACTGGTCTGGGAGTCACTGCTAAGCCTTAGGTGGTGCAAGACGAGGAAAATATTATCACCAAATCAGCAAGCGCATGAGTAATCGGTCGGTTAGTACCTCAAGAAGTATTAACGGTCGCATGAAAATGTGTGAGCAAATCTTTAATATTCATCAAATTAAAAAGTACTGAGGTAGATGGACAAGAGAATGATAGCTTGAATTGAATTCTCCGAGTGTAGGGATGTTCTTTACACACACGTGGGGTTATATGATCAATGTTTGGATGAAAGGTAGGAATGAAGAATAAAGACGATGTTTTATTGAGAGATGATGTGATTTCTAACATTTTTTCATGACTATTAAGATAGGGCTCATGACAACTGAAAAGCTAGTATAGTTGGAAACTCTTCTTTTCAAAATATTTCTTTTATGGTTCTTATCTTTATATGTAAATTTCACCATCTTTCTTTTGTTATAGGATTTTGTGGGTGTAATCCGCTGAAAACCCTCAGGAGACAACACTCCTCCTACTAGGGACACCTAGAGGTTTAACGGCTTGTTGCACGTGCTCAGTGCAATCGTGTCTGCCTACGAAAGTGTGCTTAGTTTTCTCATTTCTTTTTCTCCTCTTGAATAAACTAGTTTGCTCGGGACGATCAAATATAAGTTTGGGGGTATTTGTTCAGTCGATAAAACTGCACATTTGTAGTACATTTTTCCTACCATTTTTATATTAAAAAAGGACTTTATTATAATATATTATACATATGAGGGTTTATGTGTAAAAACATTATTTTCCATGTGTTAATATATTTAATTATCATTTGGTAGGAAAATGTATGCAAATAATATTATTGGTCTAATCCTAGTAGAACAAAGTCTACTAAAATCTTATTTGAGTTGTTGTGCAGAATATTTCCAAGTTGTTATGAAGGATTTAACAAACAAATCAATTTGTTGAAGAAAACTTGCCAAATTAAGAAGCAAACTTGGAGACCAAGTCTGGAAGCAACCGAGAAAATATTTTCAGATTCTGAAGATGTCTAGGATTGACAAATGTCACCATCAGAGAGCCCAAGAAAAACGACAGAGAGATCTCATCCCTTAAGCGCGGATCCTCGGCCAAACCCACCCTGGTGCCGCGGATCCGCCGCAATCTAGGGGAGAGAGAATGCAAGATTTTGGGAGATTGATGATTGATAAATTTTACCAACTTTTCAACAATAATATTCTGGGTTTGCACTATATAAAGGCACCGAGGGCCTCTTGGAAAAAGCTATCAAGCCGAAGAGATCACGAAGCTCCCGACGCTCACGCATCCAGGCTGATCATCGACTGTTCGACTACCTCCCTAGAAAAGATCGAGAAGCAAATCAAGTTTTGTAATCATTTTCTATGGATTAAAAGTGTAGCTTGAAGGAGTTGATTAATAAAGGTAGTTTTTTTTATTTAATTGTTTTTTTTTACATTATGTTCTCCTTCTCTTTCTTTTCATCTTCTTCTCCCAACATGCGCGAGTAATTCTCCGCTTGTTAGGGTTCGTAGGATTAGGGTAGGTTAATGGGTGATGAAAATAATTAAACCCTTTTTAAGTCCTATAAAGTTTAGGAACTTTATCAAAATAATCATTAACATCCTAATCGGGCGCGCTAGCAATTCCTTACTAGTTCCGACCGCGATTAGAGATTAGATTAATGATTGTTTTGGTAAAGGCTAAATATGAACGGAGTTCCGTGTCGAGATAAGGGTTAAGAGTGGGATTCCTTTTCCCTCCAGAAACCCTAATATACACGCATCACCGTCGTTCTAGTTCTAAATCTATTAATGGATAAAAATGGTAACTTTTAATTAATCTTCCATAACTACTAAATCCTAACGAACCCTATAAGCCCTATTATTATATTATTTAAATCTCTAAAATAATCTAGATCTATATTTTACATTCTTGTTTAAAGTAGATCTAGAAACTTTTCACAAAATTCTTTCTTCCTCCTCTCTTTTTCAACACATCTAAAGTAAGAGTAAAAGGTTCCACGTTTCCCAGAGGACGACCCGTACTCACCTCGGTCGAGCTACGTGCGACACCGTTCTGATTGCGGTTAACTACAAACAAACACACTCTTTCGTATCAATCAGCTCACAACAGCTATGTAATCGAACAGGGGATTAACAGCAGGAAATAAGCAGTTCATTCAATCACCATAGTGCATTAATATAGTGCAACTGTTTTATTATATTAACAGGTTTTGAGCACCCTTAGCGGTGCAACAGTTTAAAAGATGATGCAATACTGTTATATCAAGTCTTTGAATACGAACATCCGAATGTAATGGAACTACATAGGAAAGTGCTATAATCTATTAACGGTAAAAATATGATTAACCGGTAAACTTGGTTCGTAGGTTAATAGTAGCAAATTGTAATTTCCATGTTAACTGTAAAATGATATATGTCATATTGCAACCTAATGAGGGAATAACTATACCGGGTTAAGTTTTGCAGGTTTAATAAGTCAAAACATATATAATTGTATAGTATAGCATGTAGCAAGTGATACTTGCCTCAACGGAACGACGAACACGAAAACGGAACGTAACGTCGGCGGGAAAACACGCGACGGACGCACGGTTCACGGATTGAACCCAAACAACGAACAATGGAACCAGGCGGACCGGGGTACCTTGCTGGAACGTCGGATCACGTCGTCGGCATCGCCGGATTCCGGCTAAAAGTGAACAGTAAACAACCACGACTTGCCACCAATGAGGGAAAAGGAAAATAGAGAAGGAGAGAGGGGATCAGAGGAGAAGGAACCTTACGTTGGTTTGTAGAGGGGTCGCGAGGATCGACGGCGTCGAAGAACTCCGACGGTGGCCTGCCCGACAGCGACAGAGATCTGCAGATCAAGAATTAAACTAGGAGAGAAGGAAAGAAGAAAGGAAGAGAGGAGAGAGGCTTACAGAGCGTTCAAGGGTGGTTTGGTGATCGTCGGCGACGATCCGGGACGGCGCAGACGCGTGCAGGGGGTGTTGCGGGTGGCCGCGGCGAAGATGCAGGGTGCACGGAAAGAAGGGAAACGAGGAAGGAGGGCTGTGGTTGAGACGAGGAGGATGAGGCGAATGTGCTGGTGTCGTTGGCGCCGGCGTCGGGGCTGCGGCGGCGACGGTGACGAGGCGGCTAGGGTTAGGTTGGCGATGGGGTTCTGGAAAAATTCTGAAGGAAGGAGGAACGTGTGTGTGTATATATATATATAGGAGAGAGAGAGAGTTAGAGAGAGAGAGAGAGAAATTAGAGAGAGAGAGATTGGAGGGGGCCCACGGGGTTAAAAGACCCGTGATTGGCCAGAGGATATGCAGAAGTTAAAAGAAAGATTTAATAGATTTTTCTTAAATAACAGTAAGATTATTATATATATATATATAGTTTCGAATATATTATGGTTTAGAATATTTTATTAATTTGGGAGTTTGGCGCTAAATGAAACATTTTCAAATCGGGCCCGGGTTGGGTCCAAAAATTCGAAATTCAAATAATAAGATTTTAAGCGGGTTCCAAATTTTAAAATGAAATGTTTTATGATTAAAAAGCATACCCCCAAGTCGGACACCTGTACGCGAGCGTAGTCGTCCAAACTATCCCGTTTCACCGAACGGGACGAGAACTCGACGTACGGACGCTACCACGCGGCTAGGGGTGACGAGTAGGCCAAGTTAGATATTTTTAATTTTATTTTAGGTGCTAAAATTTGTTATCTGCAGAAATGACTTAGCCAGTTAAAATTTTACAGTGAGACCCAAACAAGCAAGATAAATGAAATGAGCAATATCTAATACTCAACCAGTAACAGAAATAGCAGTATTGGGCTCGGGTGTTACAAGTCTCGAGACAGCCATGTATTATTTGTTTTTGACAATTAGAATTAATATATTGACCCTAATTTGAATCTTAACCCGTATCCCTAACATAAAAGTAATTAGACTTAATTGGATTGGTTGTATAAATATATTACTGACTTGGATTGTCATGAAAGTAAGGTAACTTTTCCAAAATGGGTATGCTTCCTATGGGTACATTTCCTAGCAAGTGGAGTAGAATCAATTTTCTTCTTATGGGGCTGCCTGTGATTAAACAACTCCTCATTGAATGGATTGTTCCTTCCCACTTAACTTAAATAAGTGAACTACATAGATTATAGTCAACTATAGAAACTTGAAGCATTGATATCTTAAAAGATATAGATATAAAAATAACAAAAAAAATTGCATGCATTATTAAGTACGTTGTCTGCATTCTGCAAATGCATGGGATTGTGTTCTCTTGAAGTTAGCTGTGTGTTAAATGAGTCCTCATGAATACTTATCTTCCAGCTAACAGAGTGACCCGGCCCAACTGCAAAAACACTGTTTGAACAAAATTGAATAGCTCATTATCACCCCAGCTTAAATGGGCAGACAGATGGATGCATTCTATCCTTTTCTGTCTATTTTGTCTTCACATTTTTTATGCAAGAATGACTATGATAAAGAAACATACATTACCTTAGTAATAAAGATTAGTCATCTATCATATCGACCCATCATTTCAGCATTCACCTAAAAATCATCATATGTTATAAACTTGAATATTTGTGAGCAACATATTTCGAGCAACAATTATAAAATGTTAGAAGCTTTCACGTCTAATCCAACCTACAACTTGACCAGAATCACCTTCTAACCAATTTTGGGGAGTATATAGCTCAAAACACTGTCACAGCCTCCTAACTGGGGATAAGCTTGACCGATGGAGGATTGAGATCTACAAATGGGCACCCTTAAGCTCGAGTACCATAGCCATGTTCATCGCAACATAATCTTCTATTATATTTTATAGAGAATTCTTTAACAAGTCGATCAATGTTTGCCCTAAGTTTGCTCTGGTGTGGGTGCACAATGAATTACACTAGTTAGCATCGATGAACTTGAGTATATGCATGGCTCGTGATACCAAAATTCTTTAGCAAGGAGAAGACTTTTTATTTGTCTTTCGTTGATGTTAAAATGTGGTCATCAGATACCAGTTCATTACGCTGTTGTCATCAATACTCTATAGATCAAAGCTGCCTGTTTAAGACAATTCATACTGCTGCTAGCCCATTTTAAAAATTGTGCTGCGGCAATGAGATTCTCGTTTTCAACTTAAAAATTGTCTTATCAAGTGATCCAAACAAGATTCACTAATATTGTTTTGACAACTGAAGATATAGTTCTCTTACAAAGACCACAGATTCGACGATTATTATTGATAAGACATCCTCTATGCTGAAATTGTTGCCTCACAATGATTTGTTTACAAATTATTGGTATGTGAACCATTAAAATGAAAAGCGCTGTGGTCTTTGTTGCACTTTCACACTACCTGTAACTGTAGAGCCTAGGTTCTCGTGGTGCAAATCCCTGGATGAAGATCTTTTTGTCTGAACCTTCTCCTTTCCTCCCTCTGCTACAAAAACCATCCCGGCACTCTCAGGGACGAGCCGAGCTGGGTATATATTTCTTTTAGAAAGCACCGGGAAGGTGCTGCCGGATCGGGGGTCGTCGTAGTTCCTTCTTCCATCCACGAATGGAAGAAAAAGTTTTTGTTCGTCGGGCCATCTGAGGATGAGGATTGGCTTGTGCCCATCCAGTGGCATATGGCTATCTGCCTGCGGGTGAGGCGGTCGAATAATCCCGACGCGGTGTCGGAGTGAGAGCCTCTCCCCCGGGCCGATGTGTTGCTATCTGAGCAGGCCCTCAGTTGGGCCGGCTCAGCCCCGCTCAGTTTGCGGGTAAGTTAGGAGTTTTTAGACGACCTGTTTAGACTTGTGCATTCTTCCACTTTTTCTGGTATTGCTAACCCCTTCTTTGTATTTTTGTCTTATGCAGAACCCATGGACCTAACTAAATTTCGGGCAGCCCTGGTCGAACAGAAGAAGGGGAGGAAGGCCTGAGGTGCCGGCCCCTCCCGCCCGTCGTCGAGTCCGGCTCCACCGGCGGCCGCTCCGGTCAGGCGCTTGAGCACGCCCCGGGCCCTGGAGTCCAGCCATGCGTCGAGCCGAAAACGCGCTCGGGAGCAGGAACCCCGGGTTTTGGAGGTGGGAGGCGAGACTGGTTCTCCTGCGTCTTTCCTCAAGAAGTACCATAGGACGGTGCCCCGTACCCCGTCTTTCCTGATCATCGTGGATGAAGGGGAGATTCGCTTCGAGGTGCCCTTGGGGCTTTCCGTCGCCGAAAGCCTGCTCTCGAAGATAGAAAGGTCGGCCGGGGGCAGAATCTCTCGGGGGACCCTCAGGGCCCAAATGGCGGCCATTGCCCATGAGGCCGTGCAGGTCAGTGTTCACACCTCGCCCGAGGTTTTATTCAGTACTTTTTGTTCGCAAGATTAGGTGCCCCCTTTCTCTTTTTAACCCATCCCTTGTTTTCTTCAGGTCCTTCAGCACCGCACTCTCGTTGTCAACATGGAGGATGAGGAAATTGCCCCGGCGATACACATCGCGGGCGAGTCTTCCTCGCGGGAGGAGAGCTCAAGATTGGAGCTGCAAGCGGCGATGGAGAGGGTCGCCGCCCTCGAAGACCGGGTGGCGGCCGGGGATCGGGAGATCGCCAATTACCGAGAAGCCGTCTGAGTCGCCGAGGCTAAGTTGGAAGATTCCAGGGTGCTGTAGGGTGTTTTTCGTCACCCCATTGAGATGGGAATACGCACGCGCTTGTCAGGCGTACTACAGATTCCCCCTACCTGGGGTAGGCTGGGGTTTATTGATTGTGGGGATCTGTATCTCCGGCAGCCGCGGACTAAGCTGCCGTTAATTACCCCTCGCCTTCGGAGCGAGAGAACCTCCGATTGACGGGTTAAACTGGTCATGCGAACTCAATGTGCGGTTTGCGTGTGTTGTGTTTAAAAAGGGGGTTTGGATATATCGGGAGCCACGCAGAGTTTTTACGGGGGTCCCGCTACCCGGATAGCGGGCTGGGGGTCAAGAGGGCTAGCAGCCCCCTTGTGGGGGTGCGGGGCAGCGCCCCGTTAGAAATTTTTTTCTAACAGGGACATTGTCGTGGAGTATGTGTGTATGTACATATGTATACATATGTATAGATATACATGTGTATATATAAAAGGGGAAAAGACATCCAAAGGATTCATGGGGCAGCACCTTGGGCGCTGTGCGCCTAGGTGCTGTGCGCTCAGGCGCTAGAGTGCCACGTGTCGGCACGTGGGCGCTCTGCGCTTGAGCGCAAGTGCGCCACGTGTCGGCACGTGGGCGCTCTGCGCTTGAGCGCTGGGCGCTTGAGCGCAAGTGCGCCACGTGTCGGCACGGGGGTGATTTGCGCTTGAGCGCAAGCGCGCCACGTGTCGGCACCGGGGCGACTTGCGCTGGAGCGCTTGCGCTTGAGCTCAAGCGCGCCACATGTCGGCACGGGGGCAACTTGCGCTCGAGCGACTTGCGCTGAGGGCAAGTGCGCCACGTGTCGGCACCGGGGCAACTTGCGTTCGAGCGCAAGTGCGCCACGTGTCGGCACGTGGGCGCTTTGCGCTCGAGCGCTGAGCACTTGAGCGCAAGTGCGCCACGTGTCGGCACGCGGGCGCTCTGCGCTTAAGCGCCGGCGAGAAAAAGAGGCTTTTAGCCTAAAAAAGATTTCTCGAAAGAGAAATCAGAGAGGAGTTGGTCTCCTGAGTGTGTTTTTGGGGTTAATGGAAGGGGTTCTTCTTCTTCCTCCTCTGTTAGCTGGATATTGAAGATCAAGAGATGTGAAATCTCAAAATCTTTCCTTTTTTGAGATCTGATGACAGATCCAAGTTCCCCTTTGTGGGTTTCGTGGTGAAAAACTATTTTGTTTTTGAAAAGGAAGAGTAAAACTCTTGATTTAATTCAAAAGAAAGAAGAAGGTTTGAGACCTTCAGAAAAGGGAAAGAGATACAAACCCTAGGTTTTTTGTGAGAATGAAAAGTTTATGCTTTATTCATCATCATGTTGCCTTATATAGGCTTACATATTTACATATAGCCCTTTGGGCTTTACAAGAAATGGCATTTTAGCCATCCCATGGCTCATGTGCCATTTTATTTTTGCACATAAGCCATGGGCTTATAAAAAATTGGCTTTATGCCCATTTTGTTTACATTCATGCATAAACAATTACATAAAAATTATTTATTACATGATTTTGTTGTTGGCATGGGGAGGCTGGCTGCGGGCTCGACTTGGGCATGGGCCCGCTTGACCTGGGCTTGGGCCCACCTGGCTTGGGGTTGACTTTGATTTTGACTTGGTCAACCGGGGTGTAAATTTTTAGCCCAACAGGTGCTTGTCGCCATCCTGAAGAAGACGGCGAACCCCCTCCGGAGGGAGAACGAGGAGGCGAATGAAGGAATGAGGCGTTTCGACCTCCGAGCGTCGAAGGCGGTGGAGAGTTATAAGAAGTCGGACCAGTACTACGCCGACCTCACTGAAGCCGCTGCCCTCGTTTGGCATGAGGCCCTCGACGCCGTCAAGGCCGTGCTGACGGAGTTTCCTGACGGCGAGTTTCGGGGTGAGTACCCCCTCGGGGGTGAGGAGCGGGGGAATGCTCCCAGAAGCGCTGCCGGGGGAAAGGCCCCTGGTGGGAGCATTGGGGAGAAGTCGGTTCGTCCCGGCTCCCAGCGCCGAGGCTCCTGTGGCGGGCGTCGACCTTCAAGACGCCACCCCGGTTGTGGTGGTGGAAGCGGAGCTCATCGAGGTTCTCCCCGGCCCCGAGGCCTGAATCTCCTCGCCTCCTTATTTTCTTTTGTGCTGAAATATTGTAAGCCTCCGAGCGTTTTTGTAAGGCTGGGGAGCCCATAATACCCCTGTAAAGACTTCCGACTTTTGTGAATGAATTTTTTTTGCAGTGTTCTTTGAGTACATATTTTCCCTTTGTTTGTGGTAAAATCTCTATTTGCACAGTACTGTTTTCATGATGCGTTAGGTCGGAGATCGGTTTTTCATCTAGCGATCGCACGTCGAGTTGAACTCAACCATTTTCCAAGTTTGCATTGACCGGTGCAATGTCAATATCTCCATGGCCTCGAAGTCGAGGTGAGGATCGCTTAGTAAAGACGTGTAGGAAGTCACCCTCTAAGGATGGATTGAGCAGGAAAGCTGCTCGATGGCCTCTTGATGAGGGCTTTGATCCTTGGCGTTGTTGGGTAGGAGATTACCAGCCAAGGATGGACCGAGTAGGGTTGCTGTTCAGTTGCCTCTTGATGAGGGTTGTCACGCCCCGCTTCCCAGTGTACGGGCAGAGGATGCGACGAGGCCGCTACATATTTACTCAGAAGTAAACACGCTAAGCGTATCTAAGCAATATAAGTAGAATGCATAAGAGACAGTGATAATAGATATAATTGAACATCAACTTTATTTATTAACATTCCTTTTACAATACATCCGGAAAGGTAAATACATGGAATGAAAGCAGTGCCTAAACAGTGGCATAACAGAAATGAAAATACTGAAATGAAATGTACAAGTAACTAGAGCTCCGGGTCGAAGGCTAGCTGATCCAAGTCCTCGAAGGTGGGCTCGATCTCCTGAAGGTCCGAATCACCTGACGACATTCCAAAGAAAAGAAAGAGAATGTCGTCAGCGAACAAATCGCTCGGTAAGTCCCGTAAATAGACAAGAATGGAATAGACAGAAAAGAGAGTATATTGTTATAATGTTGTATTTAGTGTTAACGCTGTTGTTTGTAGCTTGGTACAGAGGAATGCCAGTGTATATAAGAGGAGTCCCACTATTCCGGAGACTAAGGTATACGGAGCACAGGGAACCGTTCAGCCACGGTACAACGACAATGGATATTCAGGTTAGGTGTATTATGGTTACAGTCTCGTGCCACTTCTAACACCTTCTGTACCAATCTATCCATTATAAATCCCGCGATGTCTTGATCGTATTGTTTGTATTGTATATTGTATATAGATGGATGACTTACCGAAACCATGATATCAGTAATGGAATGGATATAATGGATGATCATGAAAGTGGAATATATCCATGGTTCGGTTCAGTAAATATAGATTGAACAGATTGAATATATGGATTCATGGATTCATGTTGAATTGTAGTTTATACTTGAATCATATTCAAGTAAGATTGATTATATTGAGACTCAGTCCGAGTCAGACAATTAGAAAAGAAATTGAATCCTGAATTATGTTTTGGTGTTATCGGTAACTGCTGCATATGAACGACAGGATTTGTGTCTTTTTCAAAGACAATTACCGTGTTGATAATGCCGTTTGTTAAGTTGTATACCTTAAATAGGCAAGCACCCATATCTCTGGCTCCCTGAGGCTCAAGAGACCGGTTCCGCTTAAACCTATGTTTACTAGGGTCCTTATTGTAATTTAGCATAACTTGAGGGGGTTTTATGTAAAAATAATTTTGTATAATTTTAGAAAAACACCTCAAGCATTTAATTATTGTCTTTAGGGTTTTCATTGATGTATATTTTATCAATGTGACATTTCTAGTGAATAAAACCTAATTTCATAATATATGTATTTATTTGTAATATTGGAATTGTATAGTATTTTCTTGTAAATTAGATATTTTTTTGAGTTTTGGAAATGTGGAATATTACAAATATTAAAAATAAATATTTTGATATTAATTACATATATATTTATTTGTTAAAAATATAAGTTTTATTTATAATAGAATTCACATTTTCTAAAGAAAAATATTTTAAGAAATCTTTCGAGATCGTATGCTCCTTGCGGAGGTCTGCATCTCACTTTAATAGGCCCGAGAATGTGCGATAATCTGCACCATACCGAACGGGTTCCCCAAAATGGGTTGTAGAGCCACAATCGCAATGATTTGTTAAATACACTTCTTGTAGAAAAATATTTTATAAGTTGAAGATAGTTATATGAAAAGTCGTATTTTCCCAAATCTATGTTCCCAAATTCCATCGTGCTATGTTAGATATGTGTGTTGTGAGGAGGTAGGTCATTACATCTTGGGTTTTCTAAGGTAATACGGTTTAAAAAGTTAAGCATAAAAAGTTAAGCATGTCGAAATGAAACATTAAGGTATTTTAATATAAAAGTGGAATAAAACTTGCTACGATTATTATTTTGATGTCAAACTTGTTCTATTGCCTTTGTTAATGTTTAATGGTCATGAAATAAGAGTTTGGTATTATTGTGTTTAAGAAAAATAGAACTTTTTAAGGAAAAACCGAATCGGAAGTCGGATTAATTCCGCTTCCGTCGGGTTTTAGTTTTGAATGTTTTTAGAATAGAGAAAAGAAGAAGAAGTAGAGACTTACTGGATGTTTGGCTAGAGGAGAGAAAAAGGAAGAGGGAGTTGCCGGTGCGTCGTTTCGTCGTCGGAAACTTCTTGAGTTGTCGCCGGAAGTTCGTCGGAGCTTCGCTCTTTGCTAACTCCGCTTGCACACAAAAGGATCTTGGAATTTTCTTGAGAGTTTTTGTAGGAAATTTCAGTGTGAAAGGGTGTAAAAATAGTGTGGGTATTTATAGGGAAAATTAGGGTTAGGGGGTGATAAAAACGCATTTAAATTTTCATTAAAATTGTGATTAATGGGGTTTTAATATTCTCTGTAAATGGGCAGAAAATAAACAATACTGGGGTTATGTGGGGAGTCCAAAAGTCGCTAGGGTTTAAAAGAATTTGGGTTTGGTCCGAGTTAGACCGGCGGTGCCGGCCCGATTCAGGAGGTGGGGGCTCGTACTGGTGCCACGTCTCTGATGCTTAGTTTAGCCTTGTGCATATGTTTGTTTAGGCTGTGACTCTTGGTTTTACGGGTTGTGTACGTGTTGACTCTCAGGCTTCTAAAACATTAAAAGAATTTAATTTAAAACAATGTGTGGCTGACGGGATTTGAACTCTGGAGCTATGGATCAGCAGTGCAAGGTCTTACCATTGAGCTACAAGCTCTTTCTTGTCATTCAAAATTGAATCAAATTCTTATGGTGCTAACATGAATTGTAAATACCCCAAGTATACATTAACTTTTAATCAAATTTATGTACACAAGAATTTGAGTTGTTACAGTCAACATTCCTTACAAAAATTTCGTCCTCAAAATTTACAATTTATTTTAAGGACTAGTTTACAAATAAGTGAGCATATTTTGCACGCATCGCGTCTTCCCTTTCCCATGTCGATTATTCTGGAGTGTCTTTTCCCCACATCACTCGAACCAAGTTAACTTCATTGTTCCGAAGTGACTTCACTTTTCTGTTCAGGATCTCAACAGGTTGCTGCTCACAAGATAAGTCGAGTTGTACAGTGAGCTCGGAATGATCGAGAATATGGCTGGGGTCACTCACATACCTTCTGAGTTGGGATATGTGGAACACATTGTGCACTCCTTCCAATGAAGGTGGAAGTGCCAATCGATAAGCCACTTCACCGACTCGTTCGAGTATGTCGAACGGTCCAATATATTTCGGACTTAGTTTTCCCCGTCTTCCAAATCAAATCACTCCACGGTTTGGAGATATCTTCAGAAATACGTGATCTCCCGGCTGGAACTCCAAATGACGCCGCTTCGCATCAGCCCAGTGCTTCTGTCGATCTTGAGCTATGCACATTCTTTCCCTGATAGTTCGGACTACGTCAACCGTTGCTACTATCATCTCAAGTCCAAGAAGTTCTCTATCTCTGATGTCGTCCCAACTTAATGGCGATCGACACTTCCTTCCATAAAGCGCTATAAAAGGTGTCATTCTGATGCTTGCTTGGTAGCTGCTGTTGTATGAAAACTCCACAAGATGTAGATGATCTTCCCATGATCCTCCGAAGTCTAACATACACGCTCTGAGCATATCTTCCAAGATCTGAATAGTTCGCTCGGACTGACCATCTGTTTGTGGATGATAAGCCGTGCTGAAGTTCAGACTTGTTCCCAAGCTCGCTTGCAGATTTTGCCAAAATTGCGATCGGAACCTGGTGTCACGATCGGAGACAATGCAGACCGGTACTCCATGAAGTCTCACGATTTCTTGCATGAGTTCATGGATATCAGAGATAGTACACTATGAAGAGTTTAAATCTTAAGTAGATTCTTATCTCCATGTACTTCTTTGCTAATATCTCGGTAGATTGGCCAACTCGAAATGGGATGAAGTGAGCCGACTTCGTAAGTCGATTCACAATGACCCATACCGCATTGTTACCCTTTGTGCTGCGAGAGAGTGCAGTCACAAAATCCATTGTGATGTGTTGCCACTTCTATTCTGGAATAGGTAACGGTTGAAGTAAACCAGCTGTCTTGTGATGTTCAGCCTTTACTTGCTAACACACCAAGCATTTAGCGACGCTTCTGGCTACTTCACGCTTCATTCTTTGCCACCAGTAATTTTGAAGCAGATCTTTGTACATCTTTGTACCTTCAGGGTGTACTGAGTAGGGATAGCTGTGAGCTTCTTTCATTAACTCTTCCCGAACAGAACCTTTTGGTACACACAGTCTGCTACCGTACCTCAAAGATCCGTCTTCATGGATGATGAAGTCTGTTCTGAGTCCATTCTCTACTTGTTCTCTGATCTTTTGCGACTTAGCATCACTTGCTTGAGCTTCTTTGATCTGATTGACAATAGTAGATTGAACTTGTAAGTTCATCAAACTTGAAGTGTTACCTGGCATGACTGCTTCAATCTCCATCTGATGTAATTCTTGTTGAAGCTTCCACTGGGCGGTGAGATGAAATGCTAATGGTTGGCGACTAAGGGCATCAGGTACCACATTCACCTTTCCAGGGTGATATTGCAGGTTGATGTCAAAGTCAGCCATGAGTTCTAACTATCGTCTCTGCCGCATATTAAGCTTCTTCTGAGTAAACACATATTTCAGACTCTTGTGATCTGTGTATATGTTCACTCGCTCACCAAGAAGATAATGGCGCCAAATCTTAAGAGCAAAGATTACAGCCGCCAACTTCAAATCATGCGTCGGATAATTGCGCTCATGAATCTTTAGCTGTCTTGAAGCATAAGCCACAACCTTACCGTGCTGATGTAGAACACATCCTAATCTCTTACCGGATGTATCGCAATGCACTTCGAAACCTCCAGATTAGTCCAGTATAACGAGAATAGGCGCTGATGTCAACCTTGACTTGAGTTCTTGTTCATATCAGATTTTTGCATTTTCATACCGCCCAATTTTTGTCACATTGCATATCGGTAGATACTCTTGAGCCGTGTTTGCTAGTCAATTGCAGGATACAGGTTCTCGGTTCTAAAACGGTGAAATTCATGGAAAACACAACAAAATCCGGGTTCCTGCCAATCACTGAGAAAACACGGTCTTCGCTCGTCATCCGTATGTTGCCAGAGACCAGTTTAGGAAGACAAAATGTCAAATCAATGTCACCTTCATGCACAAGGCTCAATGGTAGCACAAAATCCAAGAGATCTACGCGGAGCTCGAGGCAATCATGACAAAATCTTGACAAAAAGTCCACCTTTCCCTCAACAGAAATTCTGGAAAAATCGGGGAGCCAAATTGAGAAAATACATATGCCAGAATAATGTACAAAGAAAAGCAGGAAAACCCAAAAAAACAGAAGGCCCAAATCCTCCAATAGGCCGCGGATCCGCGGCAAAAGGTGGGTCCAGGCCGCGGATCCGCGGCCGTTTAGGCGCCAAACATGCAGAATTTTGGGGGGTGTTTTGGTCTTTTTGTTTTGGTTCTGGTGGGTGCCCTAGGGTTTCATTTTCTGGCCTATAAATAGCCCAGAACTTTGTGAAGGAAAAGGTCAATTCTTGTATTTTCATTTTGCCTAGTTTTAGTGTGTTTCTTCTTTCTCTTCTCACCTCTTCTCCATTAAACTTGTAGTGAGCTTTTGAGTGAAGAGTGATGAATAAAGAAGAACCATTTATTATCATGCTTGTCTCTTTACTTTGTTAATTGTTGCAATTTAAATTCGTTAAGTAGTTGTTGTTATTTCCTTGTTGTTTATTTCTTCTCTCTTTTTCTTTATCATTCATACGACAATGATACTTACGCTCGATCCTCGCCAAGGTGAGGTCGCAAATAGTTAGTCGTATTCTCCTAATCTCCTTCTTTCTATCTTCCTCTTTTGTTTTTTTTGTTTTTCCTTATCATGAAGTGTGAGTAGTTAATACTTGTTAGGGTAGGATAAGGGAAGTTTGAGAGAAGGAAATCTCTCTCACTCTTTCCTTGCCCAACAACTTAAATCGACTCCCGTTAATTGAACCACAATCCGCTCCTTACGGCACCCTATCCTACATGATAGCGGTGATTCCGTAGTGAGACCGGTTGTGGTTGAATTAACCGGAGGTTATGGATAAGAGCCAAGAACGGACGGACAAGCACCAAAAGGAAGGACTATGCGTTGGAAAGCCTAGCTTATACTCGCAAGTTCCTTCCTAGTCGTGCTAATCCCCGTTGTTGCCGATTACCGTAACACCGATATTAAGAGGGGCAACGAAAGATGTGGAGACTCCTAACTCAAACTAACCTAACCCTAACAAGCTCTCTTTAAATATCAACTTAACACTTAGATAGTTACAAACAAAATCTGAACTTTCGGACTTAACTCGTTAAAACACTTTGAAAAAGACTCCCATCTCCCTGCGGACGACCCGTACTCAACCGGCTAGCTACAAGCGAAACCGTCTTGATTGCGGTATTTAAAACTAAACTTGACACGCACCTATCCTACCAATCAAATGGCGCCGTTGCCGGGGAGACGGTAGTTTATTTCCTTGTGTAATTTCGGGTTAATTTGTAAGTATATAAAAAAAACGAAAAAAATATATACTTTGTAAAAGAAACCATCTTGTTATTCTTGATTAGTTTTTGTGCAAGTGTGCAGGAAATACGAAGTTCAAGATCGACGCCAAGGACGTTGAAAATACGGAGTTCAAGTACAGTGCCAAAGACGTGGGAAGATAGACCCACATTTCGCGGCTACACCGCGACGGACAAAACAAAGCATCCGGTCTACTGAAAAATCTGGAGCAGTTACAGTAAGAAAATAAAAATTCAGTACATCCAGAAAAGAAGAGTAGACCCAGAACAGCACCTGTACCAAACCTGAAGCCCTAACTCCCTAGTGTTGCCGCGTTTCCGCGGCATAAGTAAGCTTAGGCCGCGGATCCGCGGCCACTTGGTGGCCTCAGGCTTCCAAAATCTCTCTGTAAGTTTCTCTTGTTCTCCCCACTCCTCTGAACTCCACTGAATTGTGTTTTCTGCAGCCTTATTTGCGCAAATTCTTCTCCCCCTTCCAATAAACTGTTCTTGTGCAGGATTCTTTGCGCCGTAAAATAAAAAAAATTGTTTGCAGTTGATTTGTTACTGCTTTGCATTTCTTTAATACGGACTTAAGGGGCTTGAAACCAATCCAGATTGGGTGGGGATTTCATCACCCTTCTCAGGACCCCAAAAATCACTAAAGCATATGCATTGTCCATTGTAAATTAAAAAAATACTAGACTTCAGCCCTAAGGACTTCGCGCTCATTAGGAGAAGATAAACCGTGTTTAGAACCTCGCTTAACCGTACATTGTTTACGGGGTGTCTAGGAAAGTGTTAAAGGAGCAACCGCCGAAAGAGAAAGGGTTATTTAATTAAGGAACTTCGCGAAAGCGTTGGACAACCTCCCCTTATCTCTGCACTTACCTGGCCTCGTGATCAGTGTATTTTTAAGCCTGTTTCTCGACACTGTTTAACTTCGAAAATCAAGTTCAGGAGCAGGTCTAGTAGACCTAGGTTACCCTAGATCTAGGTGTGATTGTGCATATCTTGTTTGTGATTGCTTAAGCCGTATTTCCGTACATATTTCTGTAAAAATCTTTCTAAAAAAAAAAAAAGAAAAAAAAATCAAAAACTTTTATAAAAACTAGCCCTTTTATCGCCAATTCCATTTTTCACCCATCGCCTTTCTTCATTGACGTTTTCTTGCCCTCTCCTTCTCCGCTTTGACTATACTAAACTCGTTTAGTGTATGTCCGCTTGGACTCGGGACACTAGCGCCCGTCTAGTCCGCGTTACGTTAGTCGCGACCGACTACGCGATCGACTCCGAAGTCGATACTCCGTCCACTCCTCTTTCACCCCTTCCTTTGCCGGCCAACTCCGACGTTGACCGGAATTCTGTTCATACATCTTCACCTTCACCTTCACCTTCACCAACCTCTTCTTCCGCGATGTCAGGATTTAATCCGAACATCTCTTTGACCACCGCTGGATTGGCTCCACCTCCTACGGAGACCAATCTCCCACCACCTCCGCCTGTTGTAGCGCCGCAACGAATCGCGCTCCAGGATCGTTTCTATCCCACCCGTTCTGCACTTCCCACCTGCCTTTCTCTTCCTCCGGCCAATGGGGACAACTTTGAAATTAAGCCCCATTTCATCAACATGCTTCCACGTTTTCATGGGCTTGAATCTGAAGATGCCTATATCTTCATCAACAAATTTCAAAATGTCTGTGCCATGATGAAAACCACCCAGCTGTCGGACGATGCTATACGTCTACGGGTCATTCCGTTCACTTTATGCGATCTCGCTGAAAAATGGCTGTATAGCACCGCTTCCCACTCAATCACCAGCTGGGACGAGTTTGTTAAAGCGTTTCTGAAAAAATTCTATCCAAATCATAAGACCGCAAGAATTCGAAATGAAATCAACCAATTCTCCCAGCTTCCTTCTGAACCCTTCTGGAAGTGTTTTGACCGGTACAAAGACCTTCTTGTTCAGTGTCCTCACCACGGTATAGAGAAATGGCAACTCTGCCAAACCTTATACGAGGGACTGAACCCAGCAACGAAGCAGTTGCTGGAAACCATCTGTCAGGGCCACTTCCTATCGAAATCTGACGAGGAAGCGTGGCAGTTCTTTGACGATCTTGCGGAGCAAACGCTACAGTGGGAGAGCACCAGACCGACTTCTTCTTCTTCTACCTCCACTTCTACCGGTCAGTCTAGGGTAGGAATCCACCAACTTGACGTCTCTATTGCGATGAAAGCTGAAATGGCTGCTATAACACGAAAGCTTGAAGCAATAGAGAGCAAATTTTCTGCTCCTGCTCCTGCCCCTGTTCTCCCCCTTCGTACCATCTGCGCTTGTTGTTCCGATCCTTCTCACTTGACCGAAGAGTATCCTTACAATCCACCATCGCAAGGACAGGATCAGGTTGATGCATTCCAGCAAAGACCGAGGAATGATCCATACTCTTCCACCTACAATCCCGGTTGGAGGAACCACCCCAATTTCGCCTGGAATCAGAATCAGAATCAATTCCAAGGCAACAATTTCCAAAGGGCCCCTCCGCCGCAACAACAAGCGTAACAACAAACTCAATATCAGCAGCCCTTCCAACCCCAGCCTTTCCAAAACCAGACGAACAACTTTGCACCCAACAACTCTTTTCCACCAAACAACTTTGTTCCGTCGAACAACGATAAGGTTTCCTCGCTCGAGCGAAGTCTGGAGGCGTTTGTTAAACAATCGACTCAATCCACCGCCAACATCCAGTCTTCGATCCAATCTTTAGTGCAACACACCGCCGCACACGAGCAGAGCATCAAGACCATCGAGGCCCAGATTGCACAGCTGAACGCGGCCTTAAGCGAGCTAGAGAAGAGGAAGCTCCCGTCCCAGCCACTTCCAAATCCCGGTCACCCACATAATGCACATGTTGCTCTTGAACAACAGAACCATAATGTGAGTGCCGTGACCACACTAAGATCGGGAAGGACGCTGCAAAACAACATTGGTAAACGGATCAACGATGACACCCTGGCCGCTGCTTCTTCTTCTTCTTCTTCTTCTTCTTCTTCGTCTTCCGAGCCTATTCTCCGTTCTTCAGCAGGCTCTCCTTCCTCTTCTTCTGCTCTGAACGGACCCACTTCTCACTCCACGAAAACACCTATTCTGGGATCCGTTCCAACTCCAAAATCTCCTCCTCCAGCATTAGACTCAACCAATTTTCAAAATGTTCCATTTCCAAACCGGTTGAGGTCTAATAAACAAAATCCTCAAATGGAGAAGATTCTGGAGTTATTCAAGCAGGTTAACATTAATATTCCTCTTTTAGATGCTGTCCAACAAGTCCCGTCCTACGCAAAAATCTTAAAGGACTTGTGCACGAAAAAGAGGAAGTCTCAGGTATCCAAGAAAGTTTTCTTGGCTAGTGCTGTGAGTGATGCCCTTACCTAATCTTTACCACAAAAACGGAAGGACCCTGACTGTCCTACGATTTCAATTACTATTGGGGATAAGAACATCAACCGCGCACTATTAGATCTTGGTGCCAGTGTTAACCTGCTTCCGTATTCAGTATACGAGCAATTAGGCGTCGGAGAGTTGAAACCCACACACTGCACTCTCCAAATGGCCGACCGATCGATCACCCATCCTAGGGGTGAGCTAGAGGATGTGTTAATCAAAGTCGGGGACTTCATATTCCCCGTCGACTTCATTGTATTGGATACACAGCCTGTAGCTAACCCCCGGAATCAAATTCCGGTGATACTCGGTCGCCCATTTCTCGCAACCTCAAATGCTGTGATCAATTGTCGCAACGGTTCAATGAACCTCTCTTTTGGAAATATGACGATTGAACTCAACATTTTTAGGTTGGGGAATCAGCCCGCCGAACCTAATGCTCATATACTGGACGTCTGCTCGATCCAGGAGATCACCCCAGAAGAGTGTGAATTCGAGGAGTTTCTGTTTGATCACGATAATCTTGACGCCACTAGTGCGTTTCTCTTCGAACTCGCTGCTGTTTCTGCGCCCGATAACGAATACGAGTGTTTCACGTTCTCGAACGATCTTAGCCGCGCACAACCCGAGTTTGAATCCTTCGACTTTCCGGATGAGTTACCTGAACCATCCGACTCGGTTGCCTACACTCGTTTTGAACCTTTGCTGGAGTCCTTTGAGTTCGAGACCCTTGCACCAGTCTTGCCTTCCATCATTTCACCTCCAACGCTCGAACTCAAGTCGTTGCCGTCTCACCTTAAGTATGCTTACTTAGGTGAGAACGAGACCCTCCCTGTCATCATTTCGGCTTCTCTAGCTCCCGAGCAAGAGAAAGCCCTTCTCGCGGTCTTGCACAGCAACAGGCAAGCTTTTGGCTGGTCCATCGCGGACATCAAGGGGATTAGTCCCCTGATCGTTGAGCATCACATTCATCTGATGGATGATGCCAAACCAGCCCGGGATCCACAAAGACGTCTTAATCCAGTCATGAAGGAGGCTGTGAAGAAGGAGATCGTCAAATGTCTAGATAGTGGTATCATTTACCCTATCTCTGATAGCCAGTGGGTTAGCCCCATTCATGTTGTCCCCAAGAAGTCGGGCATCACGGTCATCACTAACGAGGCGAATGAGTTAATCCCTACTCGCACCCAAACTGGGTGGCGAGTTTGCATTGATTACAGAAAACTCAACGCCGCAACGCGGAAAGACCACTTTCCGCTACCTTTCATTGACCAGATGCTGGAACGATTGGCCGAACATGAGTACTATTGTTTTCTTGATGGCTACTCCGGCTATAATCAAATTCCCATCGCCGAAAAAGACCAGGACAAGGCCACTTTCACTTGTCCTTTCGGCACATTTGCATATCGTCGCATGCCCTTTGGGTTATGCAATGCGCCCGCTACCTTCCAGCGGTGTATGATGGGAATTTTTTCGGACATGGTGGAAAAAATTTTGGAGATTTTCATGGATAACTTCTCCATCTTCGACGACTCTTTTGACGAGTGTTTGCTGCATCTCGACGCTGTCCTTACCCGATGTAAGAACAAGAATCTCACTTTGAACTGGGAGAAATGCCACTTCATAGTGCGCGAAGGTATTGTCTTAGGACATATCATCTCGCAAAATGGCATAGAGGTTGACAAAGCAAAGATTGAGGTCATTTCCAATCTGCCTCCTCCCCGATGCGTCAGAGATATCCGAGCCTTCCTTGGCCATGCCGGTTTCTATAGACGGTTTATCAAGGACTTTAGCAAGATTGCTAGGCCCTTGACGCTTTTGCTGGCCAAGGACACGCCTTTCGACTTCAACTCGAGCTGTGTGACTGCATTCGAGTCACTGAAACGCTCACTCACTTCTGCTCCCGTTCTTTCTTCCCCTGACTGGACGCACCCATTCGAGATTATGTGCGATGCATCCGACTTTGCCATCGGTGCTGTCCTTGGACAGCACATCAACAAGATGCCGCACGTAATCTATTACGCGAGCCGAACCCTGAACGACGCCCAACTCAATTATACAACAACTGAGAAGGAATTCTTAGCTGTTGTATTTGCCTTAGAAAAGTTCAGGCCCTACCTCATCGGCTCTCCAGTCATTGTCTACACGGACCATTCAGCTCTGCGCCATCTTTTTGCGAAGAAAGATGCAAAATCTCGGTTAATACGCTGGATCCTCTTGCTTCAAGAGTTTGACCTTGTCATTAAGGACAAAAGAGGATGCGAAAACGTAGTTGCCGACCATCTCTCACGACTTCCTTCTTCGCCTTCGCTTCCAATTCCGATTAACGACGTTTTTCCGGATGAACAACTCTTGACAGTATCGTGCGAACCCTGGTTCGCAGATATTGTGAACTATTTGGCCACGGGATTACTACCGACCGAATGGTCAGGTCAGGACAGACTTCGCTTCTTATCCCAAGTAAAACACTTTTACTGGGACGAACCCTACTTGTTCAAGTACTGTCCCGACCAGATTATTCGTCGGTGTGTCCCCGATGAGGAATTCAAGAGTGTGCTGTCATTTTGCCACGATCAAGCGTGTGGCGGGCATTTTGGGCCCAGAAAGACAGCTGAGAAGATCTTGCAATGTGGTTTCTACTGGCCACAACTTTTCAAAGACGCTCACGACTATTGCAAGACTTGCTCCCGGTGCCAACACATGGGCCGGATATCCCGGAGAAACGAGATGCCGCTCCAACCGATCTTGGTTGTGGAGATTTTCGATGTTTGGGGGATAGACTTCATGGGGCCGTTTCCCAGCTCTTTTGGGAACTTGTACATCCTTCTAGCTGTTGATTACGTCTCTAAATGGGTCGAGGCTGTGCCCAGCCGAACTAACGACAACAAGGTTGTCGTTAGGTTCCTTAAAGAAAACATTTTCTCACGGTTTGGGCACCCCCGAGCGATCATTAGCGACAATGGCAGTCATTTCTGCAATAGGACTTTCGAGGCCATGATGCGGAAATACTCCATTAATCATAAGCTTTCTACGCCCTACCACCCCCAAACCTGCGGGCAGGCCGAAGTTTCAAATCGGCAAATCAAGCAGATATTGGAGAAGACGGTTTCCAAGAACCATAAGGATTGGTCTCTGAAACTCACTGATGCCCTTTGGGCATTTAGAACCGCTTATAAGACCGACCTTGGCATGTCTCCCTATCGGCTTGTGTACGGAAAAGCCTGCCACCTACCTGTCGAAATCGAGCATCGCGCATTTTGGGCGATAAAGGAGCTGAATCTGTCTCTTGAGGATGCGGGCAGCCATCGAAAGCTGCAGTTGAACGAACTGAACGAGCTTAGGGATGAGGCTTACGATAACGCGGTTGTCGTTAAGAATCGAACGAAGGTGTTTCATGATAAACACCTTTTGCGCAAAATCTTCGTACCTGGTCAGCAGGTACTGCTTTACGACACCCGACTTCATTTCCATCCAGGAAAGCTCAGATCTCGCTGGAAAGGGCCGTATTTCGTGCGGAATGTGTATCCGCAGGGCGCTGTGGATTTGGAAAATCCAAAGGACGGTTCACTCTTCAAGGTAAATGGACACCGATGCAAACCGTACCTTAGCGCCGAACCAACAGAGGAGCTCCTGTTCTTACAGGAGCCGGTTTACCCTGAATGATCTTCCTCTGCCTACCTCCAAACTTCGGTTATCCAGCCAAGAACAGTGGACACTGTTCCAAATAAGTTTGGGGGTATGTACAAACCATTTTGTTTATATTTGTGTATATTCTTTTTCTTTTCTTTAAAAACAAAAACAAATAAAAATTTGTGTATCACTAACCGACAATTTTGAACCTTCCAACTGCTCTCTTCATGCAACGACAGTGAGGACACTGTCCAGTTTAAGTTTGGGGGTACGCTCGGTACGCATTTCTTACCTTCGCATTCATATGTATATTTTGCATCTGCATAGTAATATCCATAAAATCCATAAAAATTTGAAAATTTTCTAAAAAAATATAAAAACTTTTTTGTCAAGTTAGCTTGTGGAAGAACTCTGATTCAACATTCGACGGTTTTTGTTTGAAAAAATAGGAATAACTAAATCTTCTGTTTGGATTTTGAAAACCTGAAAGATAACTCTCCTTTGAAGTTAACTATAGCTGATATACGTCTTTACATCACACTACACGTGTCGTAAGATTTTGGGAATTAGATGACAAGTCTTTCATGTTTAAACTTTTAAACAGATAAATGATTTTCTGAGGATCAAATAGGTTTGTTCTGAAATAAGTAATGTCAAGAATAGTTTATGAAGTAAAGCGAATATGAAGGAACATTATTGATGCCGTAATTGGAGCTAAGTCTGAAAAATAACCCATCTAAAACTTGATTGGAATGATTACACACCAAACCCACTAAACACGTCTTTTATCCAAAATAATATTTGAACTGCCGGTTATATCTCCGTTCGTATTAAATCATCTGATTTTCACGACAAACTGTCTTTTGTTTTTGGACCTAGGTAACTTGAGTAATTAAGTCCGCTGGGGTGTTTCTACACCTAATGCCCTAAAACCAACTGGTTTGGGTGCATTGGCCCAAAGCTCGCTAAGAAGCCTAGAAAGTCCAGTTTAAAACAAAGTCAAGCAAGTGTTCTCTCCGAGTTAAAATTCCTAACGGTTCTTTGTGTGAGAATAATCTTGATAAAAGACATGCTTTTATAAAAATTTTAACGGAGATATGAAGGTTTTATTCTATGATAAAGACTATTGCACGTTCACAGAGGTGTGTATGAAATGAAAACAAGAAAAAGGTGGAGTGAAAAATACGACTTAGTTTCCTGTTATGGAAGATAGAAATTCTGAAATTGAAACCTTACTGGAAAACGAAACTTGAAAAATGCTTAACTCTTTATAAAACTTATGTGATCCTTTTTAAAATTGTTATCTGGGCTTTATTGTGCGACATGATGACTTTAATCGATCCTTCTGGAACTTAACGACACTATTTGCACTGCACGTAAAGACATATAAAATCTGTAGTTAAATAAGAAGCGAGGTGTGAAAAATAAAGGATCGATAGTCTAGACTTAGGATTATAGAATTGTTATTTTCTAAAACAAAACTTTAGGATTTGAATCTTAGTTATTTTACAAAACCAACTTGACCGGATTTTGTGGGTAGTATCCGCTGAAAACCCTCAGGAGACAACACTCCTCCTACTAGGGACACCTAGAGGTTTAACGGCTTGTTGCACATGCTCAGTGCAATCGCGTTCCATGCGAAAGTGAGGTTAGGAAATTTTTTGTGAATAAATGGGCTTTGCTCGGGACGAGCAAATGATAAGTTTGGGGGTATTTGTTCATATCAGATTTTTGCATTTTCATACCGCCCAATTTTTGTCACATTGCATATCGGTAGATACTCATGAGCCGTGTTTGCTAGTCAATTGCAGGATACAGGTTCTCGGTTCTAAAACGGTGAAATTCATGGAAAACACAACAAAATCCGGGTTCCTGCCAACCACTGAGAAAACACGGTCTCCGCTCGTCATCCGTATGTTGCCAGATACCAGTTTAGGAAGACAAAATGTCAAATCAATGTCACCTTCATGCACAAGGCTCAATGGTAGCACAAAATCCAAGAGATCTACGCGGAGCTCGAGGCAATCATGACAAAATCTTGACAAAAAGTCCACCTTTCCCTCAACAGAAATTCTGGAAAAATCGGGGAGCCAAATTGAGAAAATACATATGCCAGAATAATGTACAAAGAAAAGCAGGAAAACCCAAAAAAACAGAAGGCCCAAATCCTCTAATAGGCCGCGGATCCGCGGCAAAAGGTGGGTCCAGGCCGCGGATCCGCGGCCGTTTAGGCGCCAAACATGCAGAATTTTGGGGGGTGTTTTGGTCTTTTTGTTTTGGTTCTGGTGGGTGCCCTAGGGTTTCATTTTCTGGCCTATAAATAGCCCAGAACTTTGTGAAGAAAAAGGTCAATTCTTTTATTTTCATTTTGTCTAGTTTTAGTGTGTTTCTTCTTTCTCTTCTCACCTCTTCTCCATTAAACTTGTAGTGAGCTTTTGAGTGAAGAATGATGAATAAAGAAGAACCATTTATTATCATGCTTGTCTCTTTACTTTGTTAATTGTTGCAATTTAAATTCGTTAAGTAGTTGTTGTTATTTCCTTGTTGTTTATTTCTTCTCTCTTTTTCTTTATCATTCATACGACAATGATACTTACGCTCGATCCTCGCCAAGGTGAGGTCGCAAATAGTTAGTCGTATTCTCCTAATCTCCTTCTTTCTATCTTCCTCTTTTGTTTTGTTTTGTTTTTTCTTATCATGAAGTGTGAGTAGTTAATACTTGTTAGGGTAGGATAAGTGAAGTTTGAGAGAAGGAAATCTCTCTCACTCTTTCCTTGCCCAACAACTTAAATCGACTCCCGTTAATTGAACCACAATCCGCTCCTTACGGCACCCTATCCTACATGATAGCGGTGATTCCGTAGTGAGACCGGTTGTGGTTGAATTAACCGAAGGTTATGGATAAGAGCCAAGAACGGACGGACAAGCACCAAAAGGAAGGACTATGCGTTGGAAAGCCTAGCTTATACTCGCAAGTTCCTTCCTAGTCGTGCTAATCCCTGTTGTTGCCGATTACCGTAACACCGATATTAAGAGGGGAAACGAAAGATGTGGAGACTCCTAACTCAAACTAACCTAATCCTAACCCTAACAAGCTCTCTTTAAATATCAACTTAACACTTAGATAGTTACAAACAAAATCTGAACTTTCGGACTTAACTCGTTAAAACACTTTGAAAAAGACTCCCATCTCCCTGCGGACGACCCGTACTCAACCGGCTAGCTACAAGCGAAACCGTCTTGATTGCGGTATTTAAAACTAAACTTGACACGCACCTATTCTACCAATCAGTTCTACGAAATCTTGTTCGCATGCTTCTTGTTGGGGTCAAAATCTGCACCCCGGTTGACCAAGTCAAAGTCAAGGTCAACCCAAGCCAGGTGGGCCAAAGCCCTGGTCAAGCGGGCTCATGCCTAAGTCGAGCCCGCGACCAGCCTCCCCATGCCAACATAAAAATCATATAACAAATAATTTTGATGTAATTTTTTATGTGCATGAATGTAAGCAAAATGGGCATAAAGCCAAATTTTTGTAAAGCCCATGGCTTATGTGCAAAAAGAAAGAGCACATGAGGCATGGGATGGACAAAATGCCATTTTGTAAAGCCCAATGGGCTATATGTAAATGTGTAAGCCTATATAAGGCAACATGATGATGAATAAAAAATACTTTTCTTTCTCTAAAAACTCTAGGGTTTTTGTGCCTCCTTCTCCTTCCTCAAGGTTCTAAACCTTCTTCTTTCTTTTGAATTAAATCAAGAGTTTTACTCTTCCTTTTCAAAAACTAAATAGTTTTTCACCACAAAACCCATAAAGGGGAGCTCAGATCTTCCATTAGATCTCAAAAAGGGGAGACTTTTAAGTCTCACCCCCTTTTCTCCAAGATCCAGCCGATCAAGAGGAGGAAGAAGGAGACCCGTCTCCAAAAATCCAACTTTGGACAAAATCCCAGTCAAGAGAAGATCCAAGACTTAAAAGAGAAGAATCTCTGAAGATTTTTAGGGAGTTCAACTTCAAGACCCAAATCCTCAAAGGTGTTTAACTCCTAATCCAGATCCTTAGGAGTTTGACTCCAAATCTAAATCTTTTGGAGTTTAACTCCACTCAAAATCCTCTTTAGGAGTTTAACTCCCATTTCTGAGGGTAAAAACCCCTTAGCGCTCGAGCGCCCACGTGCCGGGCACGTGAGCCGCTAGTGCCAAAAGCGCTAGCGCCCAAAACGCTAGCGACCGAGCGCCCACGTGCCGGGAACGTGGGCGCGAGGCGCTGGCCAGCGCCTAGCGCTAACTCAAGCGCCCAAGCGCTCGCGCTAGCGCCAGCGCCCAACGCCTGAGTGCTAGGCACGCGAGGCGTTGGCACCCACGCGTCATTTGGACGCCATTTCCCCCCATTTTACACACACTCCATACTAAAAATACCTCCCCCGTTAGAATTTTTTTCTAACGGGGCGCTGCCCTGCACCCCGCAAGGGGGCTGCTAGCCCCCTTGACCCCCAGCCCGCTATCCAGGTAGCGGGACCCCCGTAAAAACTCTGCGGGGCCCCCGATATATCCAAAACCCCTTCGAAACACAACACTGCACATTGAGTTCGCATGACCAGTTTAACCCGTCAATCGGAGGTTCTCTCGCTCCAAATGCGAGCGATAATTAACGGCAGCTTAGTCCGTGGCTGCCGGAGATCCGGATCCCCACAATTAATAAACCCCAGCCTATCCTAGGCAGGGGGAATCTGTAACGCTCCTGACAAGCGCGCGCGTATTCCCATCTCAATGAGATGACAAAAAATACCGTACACTTCTGACCACACAAAGTCTTCATCTTTACGTGTGAGCTTGGTCGGGGGTGTTGCTATTTTCGAAAATCCTTCAATGAACGTTTTGTAATATCCAGCTAGACCCAAAAAACTTTGAATGTCCTTCACTGACTTTGGTGTCGGCCATTCGCTTACTGCTGAAACTTTTGCTGGATCCACAGAGATTCGTTCGCCTGATACAATATGTTCAAGAAAACCAACTTGATCTAGCCAAAACTCGCACTTGCTGTACTTGGCATAGAGTTGATGTTGTCGTAGAGTTTCTAGGACAATTCGTAAGTGTTCGGCATGCTCTTTCCGACTCTTAGAATACACCAGGATGTCGTCGATGAAGATGACAACGAACCTGTCTAGGTACTCCCGAAAAACTTGATTCATCAGGTTCATGAATATTGCTAGTGCGTTGGTCACTCCAAATGGCATCAGGGAAGTACTTCGAATCGAACATGTCACGGAAGGTCTTCCATTCGATGGGTTGATCAAGACGGCTTTCTTCCGCCTTCCACCAAACCCGTGCATTGTCCGTGAGTTGTAACTTCGCAACACGAACCCAGGCTATCTCTGGCACTTGTGCCGCTGCCATGTCATTTTCAATGCTTTGAGCCCATTCCTAAGTTTCTAGAGGGCTCTCTTTTCCTCCGAACTGCTTGGGATGCAAGGTCCTGAATTGCTTCACCCCAGGTGCTTCTGCCTCTGGTCGGTTCATCAGGATAGCAGTCTGCTGCTGCTGTCTTTCCACGAGGCTGCGGATTGCCTCAAGCAGAACCGCTTGCTCGTTGATCGGAGCAACGATGGCAGGTGTGAGTGGTAGTGGTGGGGGAGTGTTGTTGACATTCTTGTTGGTGTTGTTTGGGGAATCCATAACCTTGAAAGAAAAATTTGGGTTAGGACAGATTCAAAGTATATGAAATGATAAGATTAAAAGAATATGAATTGTAAAGAATGTTTTCAGTTGCTGGTTCTTGTATTATATTGCTTAGGCTGTCCATACAGTGCTGACCTGCATGTCCATACAGAGCTGACCCGTATGTCCATACAGAGATGACCTGGATGGGCCACCAACAAAACCTGTCACGTCCTGCTTCCCAGTGTACGGGCAGAGGCCGCGACGAGGCCGCTACGTATTTACTCAGAAGTAAACACGCTAAGAGTATCTAAGCAACATAAGTAAAATGCACAAGAGACAGTGACAATAGATATAATTGAACATCAACTTTATTTATTAACATTCTTTTTACAATACATCTGGAAAGGTAAATACATGGAATGAAAGCAATGCCTAAACAGTGGCATAACATAAATGAAAATACTGAAATGAAATGTACAAGTAACTAGAGCTCCGGGTCGAAGGCTAGCTGATCCAAATCCTCGAAGGTGGGCTCGATCTCCTGAAGGTCTGAATCACCTGACGACATTCCAAAGAAAAGAGAGAGAATGTCGTCAGCGAACAAATCGCTCGGTAAGTCCCGTAAATAGACAAGAATGGAATAAACAGAAAAGAGAGTATATTGTTATAATGTTGTATTTAGTGTTAACTCTGTTGTTTGTAGCTTGGTACAGAAAAATGCCAGTGTATACGAGAGGAGTCCCACTATTCCGGAGACTAAGGTATAAGGAGCACAAGGAACCGTTCAGCCACGGTACAACGACAATGGATATTCAGGTTAGGTGTATTATGGTTACAGTCTCGTGCCACTTCTAACACCTTCCGTACTAATCTACCCCTTATAAACTCCGCGATATTTTGATTGTATTGTTTATATGGTATATTGTATATAGATGGATGACTTACCGAAACCATGATATCAGTAATGGAATGGATATAATGGATGATCATGAAAGTGGAATATATCCATGGTTCGGTTCAGTTAATATAGATTGAACAGATTGAATATATGGATTCATGAATTAATGTTGAATTGTAGTTTATACTTGAATCATATTCAAGTAGGATTGATTATATTGAGACTCAGTCCGAGTCAGACAATTAGAAAAGAAATTGAATCATGAATTATGTTTTGGTGTTATCAGTAATTGCTGCACATGGACGGCAGGATTTATGTCTTTTTCAAAGACAATTACCGTGTTGATAACACCGTTTGTTAAGTTGTATATAGGCAAGCACACATATCTCCGGCTCCCTGAAGCTCAAGAGACTGGTCCCGCTTAAACCTATATTTACTAGGGTCCTTATTGTAATTTAGCATAACTTGAGGGGGTTTTATATAAAAATAATTTTGTATAATTTTCAAAATACACCTCAAGCATTTAATTATTGTTTTTAGGGTTTTCATTGATGTATATTTTATCAATGTGACATTTCTAGTGAATAAAACCTAATTTCATAATATATGGTATTTATTTGTAATATTGGAATTGTATAGTATTTCTTGTAAATTAGATGTTTTTCTTGAGTTTTGGAAATGTGGAGTATTACAAATATTAAAAATAAATATTTTGATATTAATTACATATATATTTATTTATTAAAAATATAAGTTTTATTTATAATAGAAATCACATTTTCTAAAGAAAAATGTTTTTAAAAATCTTTCGAGATCGTATGCTCCTTGCGGAGGTCTGCATCTCACTCTACTAGGCCCAAGGATGTGCGATAATCCGCACCATACCGAACGGCTTCCCCAAAATGGGTTGTAGAGGCACAATCACAAAGCTTTGTTAAATACACTTCTTGTAAAAAAATGATTTATAAGTTAAAGGTAGTTATATGAAAAGTCGTATTTTCCCAAATCTATGTTCCCAAATTCCATCGTGCTATATTATATATGTGTGTTGTGAGGAGGTAGGTCATTACCTTGTGAGTTTTCTAAGGTAATACAGTTTAAAAAGTTAAGCATGTCGAAATGAAACATTAAGGTATTTTAATGTAAAAGTGGAATAAAACTTGCTACGATTATTATTTTGATGTCAAACGTGTTCTATTGCCTTTGTTAATATTTAGTGGTCATGACATAAGAGTTTGGTATTATCGGGTTTAAGAAAAATAGAACTTTTTAAGGAAAAACCGAATCGGAAGTCGGATTAACTCCGCTTCCGTCGGGTTTAGTTTTGAATGTTTTTAGAATAGAGACAAGAAGAAGAAGTAGGGACTTACTGGATGTTTGGCTAGAGGAGAGAAAGAGGAAGACGAGGAGTTGCCTGTGCGTCGTTTCGTCATCGGAAACTCCTTGAGTTGTCGCCGGAAGTTCGTCGGAGTTTCGCCCTTTGCTAACTCCACTTGCACACAAAAGGATCTTGGAATTTTCTTGAGAGTTTTTGTAGGAAATTTCAGTCTGAAGGGTGTAAAAATAGAGTGGGTATTTATAGGGAAAATTAGGGTTAGGGTGTGATAAAAACACATTTAAATTTGCATTAAAATTGTGATTAAAAGGATTTTAATATTCTCTGTAAATGGGCAGAAAATAAACAATACTGGGGTTATGGGAGGAGTCCAAGAGTCGCTAGGGTTTAAAAAAATTTGGGTTTGGTCCGAGTTAGACCGGCGGCGCCGGCCCGAGTCAACATCTCGCCGGCCCGATTCAGGAGGTGGGGCTCGTACTGGTGCCACGTGTCTCTGACGCTTGGTTTAGCCTCTTGCATATGTTTGTTTAGGCTGTGACTCTTGATTTTACGGGTTGTGCACGTGTAGACTCTTGGGCTTCTAAAAGATTAAAAGAATTTAATTAAAAAAATATGTGGCTGATGGATTTGAACTCTGGTGCTATGGATCAGCAGTGCAAGGTCTTACCAGTGAGCTACAAGCTCTTTCTTGCTGTTCAAAATTGAATCAAATTCTTATAGTGCTCACAGGAATTATAAATACCCCAAGTATACATTAACTTTTAATCAAATTTATGTACACAAGAGTTGGAGATGTTACAAGGGCTTAGATCCTTGACGTCGTTGGGTAAGAGATTACCAGCCAAGGATGGACCGAGCAGGGAAGCTGCTCGGTGGCCTCTTGACGAGGGCTTCGATCCTTAGCGCGGGAGGGCAAGGAGTTGCCTGCTAAGGATGGACCGAGCAGGGTTGCTGCTCGGTTGCCTCTTGATGAGTGTTTTGATCCTTGGCGTCGTTGGGTAAGAGATTACCAGCCAAGGATGGACCGAGCAGGGAAGCTGCTCGGTGGCCTCTTGACGAGGGCTTCGATCCTTAGTGCGGGAGGGCAAGGAGTTGCATGTTAAGGATGGACCGAGCAGGGTTGCTGCTCGGTTACCTCTTGATGAGGGCTTCAATCTTTGGCGTCGTTAGGTAAGAGATTACCAGCCATGGATGGACCGAGAAGGGAAGCCGCTCGGTGGTCTCTTGACGAGGGCTTCGATCCTTAGCGTCGTTGGGTAAGAGATTACCATCCATAGATAGACCGAGAAGGGAATCTACTCGGTGGCCTCTTGATGAGGGCTTCGATCCTTAGCGCGGGAGGGCAAGGAGTTGCCTGCTAAGGATGGATCGAGCAGGCTTGCTGCTCGGTTGCCTCTTGATGAGGACTTTGATCCTTGGCGTCGTTGGGTAAGAGATTACCAGCCATGGATAGACCGAGCAGGGAAGCTTCTCGGTGGCCTCTTGATGAGGGCTTCGATCCATAGCTCGAGAGGGCAAGGAGTTTGCCTGTTAAGGATAGAACGAGCAGGGTTGCTGCTCGGTGGCCTCTTGATGAGGGCTTCGATCCTTAGTGCGGGAGGGCAAGGAGTTGCCTGCTAAGGATGGACCGAGCAGAGTTGCCGCTCGGTTGCCTCTTGATGAGGGCTTTGATCCTTAGCGCGGGAGGGCAAGGAGCTGCCTGCTAAGGATGGACCGAGCAGGGTTGCTGCTCGGTTGCCTCTTGATGAGGGCTTTGATCCTTGACGTCGTTGGGTAAGAGATTACCAGCCAAGGATGGACCGAGCAGGGAAGCTACTCGGTGGCCTCTTGATGAGGGTTTTGATCCTTGGCGTCGTTGGGTAAGAGATTACCATCCAAGGATGGACCGAGCAGGGAAGTTGCTCGGTGGCTTCTTGATGAGGGCTTCGATCCTTAGCGCGGGAGGGCAAGGAGTTGCCTGCTAAGTTTAGACCGAGCAGGGTTGCTGCTCGGATTTGCGAGGTTCGATCTAACCTTCCTTGGTGTGCGAACATTAGGAAGAGTGACCGTCGTGGACGACACGTGTCAGGAACGCATGGGGAAGGCGAAGCGTTTCGAAGAGCCGCATCAGTTCCACCACGTGGCAGTTCGGTATTGGAGTAATTTGGGTGGATCCCAGGATTCGCGCCCATGCGCGCGTGAATTTGGGTCCTTAGGGATGCTGTTTGGGGTTATAAATAGAGAAGGGTGTGTTGCCCATACTTAGGTTTGCACCCCGAAACATAATAATAGACGGATTCCCTTTCTCCATTTCCGAGATCATTTCCTTCGAAGACGTATATTTGTATGATCAGCAGAGCTCCGAGGAGACGTTGCGGGCGGTGGTTCGACGTTTGGAGGATCATGTCGGCCGCTTGCTTCCCCGGTGATCACCCCTGTTCCAGCTGCTGATGTATTCGATTTGGAGGGCGTCGTCGGGGCTGCATAACCCCTTGTCCGAACAACTGAAGGATGAGGCGGTTGGCATGCTGAGATCGCTATGCCGTCTCGGCCTGATCTTTATGAGTCGGCGGGATCGCTCGGTGGCACTCGTCCTCGAGTGTTACCGATTGAGGCATCTCGCCGATGGGTGCCCGCCCGTAGAGCCTTCCGGCCCGTCCGTAGCCTCGAGGGTTCGCGGGCAGCATCAGAGGCAGAGGTCCGAGGCGGCCAAGGCTCGGCTGACGGCTGTTTCTTCGGAGTACCACGAGCAATGTTTCTTGCACCCCTTCCCCCGCTGTTGTAAGAATTTTTCTTTTTTTTTTTATTTAAGGCTGAGGAGCCTACAATACCTTTTGAATGAATAAAATTCTCCTTTTTGCGATACTCTTATCATTTCCCTCTTATTATTAAAAAAGAACTTTAGAAAGATTTTCATCGCTTTTGTGAAATAAGAAATATACATTCATAGATATTCTTTGCAGAGGTACAGCTTGAGCTTTTCGGCGTTGTAAGGCCGTGGAAATTTGCGACCATTCGCATCTCGTAAACGATAGGCTCCGCCAGGCAGGACCTCGAAGACGAGGAAGGGACCGTCCCATTTCGGGGAAAACTTACGCAGTCTGCCTTGATCGACGAACTCGTTCCGCCTTAGGACTAAATCTCCGGTTTTGAAGAAGCGACGCTTGACTCGCGCGTTGTAGTAGCTGGCGGTTTCCTGTTGATAGGCGACAGCTCTGATATGAGCTCGGTCCCGTTTCTCTAACAATACGTCCAGATTAGTCCAGAGGGCGGAGGTGTTGGCTTCATCCTCGAAGTGCTCGACCCTGTGGCTGGGCAGCCTGATCTCCGCTGGGACCATTGCCTCAGTGCCGTAGCAGAGGGTGAAAGGGGTCTCTCCGGTGGGGGCCATCTTCGACGTGCGCAAGGCCCATAAGATCCGGGGTAGTTCCTCGACCCAACTGCCTTGGCGTCCTTCTAGGCGTGTCCGAAGACCTCGGAGGACGTCCCGGTTAGCGACCTCGGCTTTCCCGTTGCATTGGGGATGCGTGACCGCAGCAAACTTCATAAGGATATGGTATTCGCTGCAGAATTCTTTAACTTTTTCGTTCTCGAAATTTATCCCGTGGTCGGTGATGATACACCTCGGGATACCGAACTGGAATATTACGTTGTTCTGCAGGAACTTGATAGTCGCGGTGGTGTCCGGTTTCCTGATGGGGACGGCCTCGATCCACTTCGTGAAGTAGTCCACTGCGACAAGGACGTACTTGCATCCGCCCGTACCGGTAGGGAACTGGCCTATTATGTCCATTCCCTACCGGGCAAACGGACAGGGGGAAGTTAGGGCTGTTAGCTCGATGGCCGGAAGACGAGGTATGCTGCCATGGAGTTGGCAGCTTTTGCACCTACTGACGAGCTTTTGGGCGTCTTGATGAATCGTTGGCCAATATTACCCCTGGAGCAGTGTCTTCTGGATTAAGTTGCGGGCCCCTTGGTACGCGCCGCCGACTCCTTCGTGAATCTCACGGAGGACGTAGTCGTCCTCGTGGGGATCGACGCACCGGAGCAAGGGTTGAGTGAAGGATTTCTTGTAGAGGTTCCCATTGCTCCAGAAGAAATGGCGAGCTTTGGCTCGGAGACGGTGGGCTTCCCCTCGATCTTCTGGGAGTGTACCTTCCCTCAGGAATTCCACGAGGGGCTTCCTCCAATCCCGGTCTTCTTTCCGGGCTGTGTACACTTGAAGTGGTGTCGTCCCGTCTTCAATGATGGGCTGTGGCAAGACCTCGAAGAGGATGTTCCACTTGTTGTTGGCCGTATAAGATGAAGCCAGCTTACTCAAAGCGTCGCCCTGAGCGTTTAGCTGTCTGGAGATCTGCTCCACCTGGACTTCGTCGAAGTCATTTCGTAATTTTCTCACCTCGGCCAGATACTTCACCATCAGAGGCTCCCGTGCCTCGAATCGGCCGGTCACTTAGCCAACGACTAGGGCGAAGTTGCTGCGGATCCGGATCGTTTTCAGCCCTACTCCGGAGGCTATCCGCAGTCCGGCCAGCAAGGCCTCATATTCCGCTGCGTTATTTGAGGCTTTGAACCCGAGCTTCCCGAGCTTTAGAGAATACTCCATCTCTGCCTCATTCGGGCCCTGAATGATGATGCCGGCACCACAGCCTTTCTAGGTTGAGGACCTGTCGACGTAAAGGATCTAATCAGGGACGGAGTCGGGCTTCTCATCGACTGAGGGTTGAGCTCCGGGGGCCAGCGTGGATTCCGACTCTTGGGATGGTGCACTCGACGATAAAATCGACTAGGGCTTGTGCCTTGATAGCCTGCCTCGGACGGTATTTTATGTCGAACTGGAACAACTCCCACCTCCATTTCTCCAAACGACCAGAGGACTCGGGAGAGGCGAGGATAGCCCCTAATGGCCGCTCGGTAAGAACGAGGATGGTGTGCGCCTGGAAATAATGCCGTAGTTTACTTGAGGCCACGATGAGTGCTAAGACGATCTTCTCTATGGCCGGGTACCTTGTTTCTGCGTCCTTGAAGACGTGGCTCACATAGTATACCAGCTTCTGAACTCCTTCGACCTCTCGGACGAGCACTGAACCTGCAGCGTGGTCGGACACCGCTAGATATAGCGATAGCTCGTCCCCTTCAACTGGCCGGGTGAGCAGCGGGGGAGTCGCAAGGTGCCTCTTTAATTGCTCAAAGGCGGTCTGGCACTCCTCTGACCATTCGAACCTTGGTATCTTCCTTAGAGTTTTTAAGAATGGGAGGCACTTCTCCCCAGACCTTGACATAAAACGACTCAGAGCGGCTACCCGCCCTGTTAGCCGCATGATTTCGACGTTAGTCTTGGGCGCGGACATGTTGAGGATGGCGCTGATTTTCTCCGGGTTGGCCTCGATTCCACGGTGGGTGACCATGAAGCCGAGGAAATTTCCACTGGTGACCCCGAATGCGCACTTGGCGGGGTTCAGTTTCATCTTGTATCTGCGGAGGACGTCGAAGGCCTTGCCCAGATCCTTGGCGTGTTCATCCGACGAGGTTGATTTGACGAGCATGTTGTCGACGTAAACCTCCATATTCCTGCCGATCTGTGGCTTGAACATCTGATTAACCAAGCGTTGGTACGTAGCCCCGCCGTTTTTTAGGCCGAAGGGCATCACCTTATAGCAGTATACCCCCGGTCCATTGTGAATGCGGTGAGATCCTCGTCCGCCGGTTTCATATGGATCTGGTTGTAGCCGGAGAACGCATCCATGAAGCTAAGTAGCTTGTGGCCTGCCGAACTACCGACGAGCTGATCTATCCGAGGGAGGGGATAGTTGTCTTTCGGGCAGGCTTTGTTGAGGTCAGTGAAGTCAATGCACATGCGCCACTTCCCGCTAGACTTTTTAACCATGACTACATTCGCCAACCATTCCGAGTAAGGCACGTTCCGAATGAAGTTGGCGGCGAGGAGCCTGTCTACCTCGTCCTCGATTGCTTTTTGTTTGATCGAGGCGAAGCTTCGTTTTTTTTGCCTGACGGGCCGGACCATAGGGTCCACCCCGAGCTTATGTGATATGATTTTGGGGTCAATCCCCGGCATGTCGACAGGCGCCCAGGCGAATACGTCCGAGTTATTCCTGAGGAAGTGGATCGGGTTGTCTCGACGATTCCCCGTCAAGAGTGACCCTATCTGGACGGTTCGCTCATTGTCCCCTTCCGCAAGGGGGACCTCAGTCAGTGGTTCCATTAGGGTTCCTTGGAACTTCTTTTGCTCGTCTCGAGTATCCAGGGAACCCTTGATATCATCCTCGCACTCAAGGTCATTGTTCGGCAGTTCAGACATAGATGTTGCGGTGAAGCAAACCTTTACGGTTTGTTGGTCCCCGTAGGCCTGACCTATCCCGCCTTAGTCGAGCGGGAACTTTATCACTAGGTGGTAGGTCGATATCTGGGCACAGAGGGAGTTCAGTGTCGGGCGGCCTAGAAGGACGTTGTAGGCCGATGGAATTCACGCGACGATAAACTCCACAGACATGGTGCGCGTACGGCCCGCTTCCCCGATGTTAAATTGGAGGGTGATTACCTCTTCCGCAGGGATGGAGTGGTTAGTGAACCCCGACAGGACGTGGACGGTCGGCCTTAAGTCCGACGGGGTGAGTCCCATACGCAGAAAGCAGTCATAAAAGAGAATGTCCACCGAGCTTCTCGAGTCGACCAATATCCTCTGCACTTCATAGCGGTGGACCGGGGCTGTTATCACCAGTGGATCGTTGTGATGCAGGGATATCCCGTGGAGGTCTTCGTCGGTAAAGATGATCAGCTCGGCTGCTTTAGCCTTCTTCCTTGGGTGGCTGCCAGTCCCCTCGATCGTAAGGGGTGCCGCGTTTCGTCGGTCCCCATCGTACCCCCCACTGACACGACCATGATTTGGCCGGTTGTCAACTCGCCGGGAGGGGGATGGTGCTCTTGTTCACGGTCGGCTTGCCGCTTATCTTGCAAGTACCTCGCTAGGTGTCACGAGCGGATCAACTCCTCGATGTAGTCTCGGAGCTGCTTGCAGTTCTCGGTGGGGTGGCCCTGCGACCTATGGAAAGCGCAGTAGGGGCCCCGGGTATGCTTTGCCGTCCTATTCGAGACTGGGGGGAGTTTGAAGGAGCTCTCGCCCTTAGCCTCCTCCAACAGTACCGTCTGGGAGACGTTGAGCGGGGTTACTCCTGAAACTTCGGGGAGTAGGACTTTGGCTGCTCAATCTTCTTTTTCTCCTCCGTGGCCCTTTTCTTCTGATCGGCTTGCTCTGTCCGGGGCAGGTTGACGTTCACCTCGGACTCAAGCTGGATCTCACGTTCGGTCCAGGTCTTTACCTCGGCCATGGTCTTAGGTTGCGCTAATGCAAAGGAGCATAGCCACTCCTTGTGCCTAAGACCCGACCTAAGGGCCGTAATGACTGTCTCGTTCCGGTGCTCTAAGACCTCAAGAAGGGCGTTGTAGAAGCGGGTGACGTATCCTTTGAAGGATTCTTTGTCACCGCTCTTTATGGTGAAGAGATGATCAACGGGCCGCTTCTGTCGTCTGTTCCCGACGAAATGACCGAGGAACTGGATGGCCAGCTCATCGAAGGTAGAGATTGAGCGTGGCGCGAGTCCTCGGAACCAGTCTCGTCCAGAGCGGATGAGAGTGGCGGGGAAAGGGCGGCATTACGCGGCGTCGGAACTGTCCTGGAAACTCATCCCGGTTATGAACGCGTCCAAATGGTCTTTTGGGTCGGACTTCCCGTCGAAGAGGGAGACCTTCGGGGGCTTGTTCCGGGAGGAGACGTGGACGGAGAGTAGCTCTTTGGTGAAGGGCTTCGTGAGCGAGTTGGCGGCATATTTAGCCCCATCGCTTGAAAGACGATTTTCCCGATGCATGCCTTCGATCTTCTTTTCGAGGGCGTCAAGTCGGCCGTGGTATCCCGACGATTCAACATACTCTGATTTATGGCCTTTGCTGCTGGCGACCTGCGCCTGACCGCGGCTCCGGTTCCGTTCGATGAGGTTCCTTAGGTCCCATGGCGAGGTCGTTTTCGAGCTACCGTGGTGAGTCCCGTCCGAGTGACCCTGTCGAGGGAGGGGGCGCCGGTCATGCCTGGGAGCAGGCGAGCTGACCAACACCTCCTCGGGAGGGCAGGAGCGCGATGGGCCTCAGGGCGGGGTACTCTTTCATAAGACATCGGTGTCGAACTGTGAGGTGCCTGCCGGGTCATCGAATTGGTTGGCCCGGGGGATCTGCGGCCGCCGGAGACAGTGATGCGGTGCTCGGTCGTGCCGACGTGGGCAACGTCTTCTCTCCCTCTGTAGGGGTCCCGGTCCCGAGGTGGGGGAGCGGCGACATGCGGAGTTTGCCCGGCCGTTTGGACACGGACGAGCGCATCCCCGACGGGCGCGAGCCGATCTATCCGAGCAGATAGGGCATGAATAACGTTCGGGGGAGGAGGGGATCCATCCACGCCTCCATTGTGGGGAAGGCGGCGGCTAGTGTTTGGATCGCCGCGGTGATCGCTCGCCATGAAGTTGAGATTGGAATGTGAACTTTCGTTGAGTGGAACTAGCGTTTCCCACAGACGGCACCAACTGATGGATCTCTTTCAGATGTTACCTTCCGTTGATCTGCAGCGAATGGAGACGAGCGGCTGAGATTGAGTTGGGAGGTTGTCTCCTGAAATGTGTGGATCTCAATGGGCTTGAAGTGGTTGAAGCCGAGCTACCTGCAAGGAAGTCCCGGGATGGTTGTGCCACCGAGGACCCTCCGGCGATTAAGTTAGACGGGCTAAATGGGCAGAGTAGCGGCCTATTGGGGTAAAATTACCTTGCCTGAGTCGTCTGAAGAGGGGTTTATATAGCGGTGGCAGCAGGCAGGACAGACGCGAGAATCATGCCTGCAGTTACGCTCCCGACGTCACGCCCGCGTGATGAGCGAGACCTCCCATTAATGGCGGGACAGGCTCGTTAATGGGGGATCGTGATGGTGTGGAACGTGGGATGTGGCCGGCGGATATCTCGCGCATGGCGAGATTCGCGGGATGGCGGTTGCGCCTGTGAGCGGTGCCGATGGTTGGTCGATGAGACCGAGGAAGATGACCTCGGCGGGAGAGCTCGCGGACGTGCGGGAGAGCCGATGTATCTTGGTTCTGTGGTAGCTCGGAGACGAGCTGTGAGGCCGAGGAGGCCAATTGTGCAAGGGCTCGGAGGTGAGCCAGCGTTTGCTTGTAGGACGGGCACAGGAGTGGTCTGGTCGGCCACTGTAGGTCCTTTCTTGTGAGCCTTGGGACATGTCATCTGCCACGTGTCACGATCTGGGAGGTCACCGATATCGAGCATCATTAAGTATCATCTGGTTTGGTGACAAGTTATTCAAGTAGTCTTGAGACAAACACGTATTATTTGTTTTTGACAATTAGAATTAATATATTGACCCTAATTTGAATCTTAACCCGTATCCCTAACATAAAAGTAATTAGACTTTATTGGACTGGTTGTATAAATATATAACTGACTTGGATTGTTATGAAAGTAAGGTAACTTTTCCAAAATGGGTATGCTTCCTATGGGTACATTTCCTAGCAAGTGGAGTAGAATCAATTTTCTTGTTATGGGGCTGCCTGTGATTAAACAACTCCTCATTGAATGGACTGTTCCTTTCCACTTAACTTAAATAAGTCAACTACATTGATTATAGTGAAGTATAGAAACTTGAAGCATTGATATCTTAAGAGATATAGATATAAATAAAAAAATATTGCATGCATGCATTATTAAGTACGTTGTCTGCATTCTGCAAATGCATGGGATTGTGTTCTCTTGAAGTTAGTTGTGTGTTAAATGAGTCCTCATGAATACTTATCTTCCAGCTAACAGAGTGACCCGGCCCAACTGCAAAAACACTGTTTGAACAAAATTGAATAGTTCATTATCACCCCAGCTTAAATGGGCAGACAGATGGATGCATTCTATCCTTTTCTGTCTATTTTGTCTTCACACTTTTTATGCAAGAATGACTATGATAAAGAAACATACATTACCTTAGTAATAAAGATTAGTCATCTATCATATCGACCCATCATTTCTGCATTCACCTAAAAATCATCAGATGTTATAAACTTGAATATTTGTGAGCAACATATACAATTATAAAATGTTAGAAGCTTTCATGTCTAATCCAACCTACAACTTGACCAGAATCACCTTCTAACCAATTTTGGGGAGTATATAGCTCAAAACACTGTCACAGCCTCCTAACTGGGGATAAGCTTGACCAAAGGAGGATTGAGATCTACGAATGGGCACCCTTAAGCTCGAGTACCATAGCCATGTTCATCGCAACATAATCTTCGATTATATTTTATAGAGAATTCTCTAACAAGTCGATCTGCTGCCGCAGGAAACAGCAAGGCGGTGCTCGGTCGTGCCGACGTAGGCAGCGTCTTCTCTCCCTCTGTAGGGGTCTCGGTCCCGAGGGGAGTTTTCCCGGCCGTTTGGACACGGACGAGCGCATCCACGACAGACGTGAGCCGATCTATCCGAGCAGATAGGGCATGAATGGCGTTCGGGGGAGGAGGGGATCCATCCGCGTCTCCATTGTGGGGAAGGCGGCGGCTAGTGCTTGATCGTCGCGGTGATCGCTCGCCATGAAGTTGAGATCGGAAGGTGAACTTTCATTAAGTGGAACTAGCGTTTCCCACAGACGGCGCCAACTGATGGATCTCTGGATCTCCTTCAGATGTTACCTTCCGTTGATCTGCAGCGAGTGGAGACGAGCGACTGGGATTGAGTTGGGAGGTTGCCTCCTGAATCGTGTGGATCTCAATGGGCTTGAAGTGGTTGAAGCCGAGCTAGCTGCAAGGAAATCCCGAGGTGGTTGTGCCACCGATGACCCTTCGACGATCAAATTAGACGGGATAAATGGGCAGAGTAGCGGCCTATTAAGGTAAAATTGTCTTACCCGAGTCGTCTGAAGAGGGGTTTATATAGTGGCAGCCATGGGCTGGCGGGCGTGAGATTCACACCGGCCGTTACGTCCCTGGCATTGCGCCTGCGTGAAAGACAGGATCCTCCATTAATGACGAGATATACTCGTTAATGGGGAACACGATGGCCTGGAACGGGGGATCGTGGGCGGCGGATATCTCGCGTCTGACGAGATTCGCGGAGCTGTGGTGGAGACGCTTGTGATCTGTGCTGTGGATCGGTCGATGAGACCGAGGAAGCTAAGCTCGGCGGGAGGCTCGGGAACTGGCGGGAGGCCGAGCGAGCTTGGTTCGGTGATAGCTCGGAGGCGAGCTAGGGGGTTGAGGGAACTCAGCGTGTGGGAAGGCTCGGAGGCGAGCCGGCGGTTGTTTGTAAGGCGAGCATGAGAGCGGTCTGAAAGGCCACTGAAGGTCAGGAACATCCTCGGGCGAGGACCCGGGGCATGCTTCCAATGTACCGTTCTTGATCCTTTCTCGTAGGCTTTGGGACACGTCACTTGCCACGCGTCATGATCTGGGGAAACACCGGTATCGAGTATTGACGCGACCTGGATCGCGTCAAGATGTTGCCTTCCGTTGATCTGCTGATGGCGGCGATGGGTGGCTGAGATTGGATTTGGATGCCGTCGCTCCTGAAGCGTGTGGATCTCAATGGATTTGAGGTTGTGGTTGCCGAACTATCTGCAAGGAAGTCTCGGGGTGGTTGTACCACCGAGGACCCTCCGACGGTCAAGTTAGACTAGAAATCCGAGCAGAGTAACGGCTTAGTGGAGTAAAAATGGCTTACTTGAACCATCTGGAAGAGGGGTTTATATAGCGGTGGCAGTAGACAGGGTAGACACGAGAATCATGCCGGCAGTTGTGCTCCCGACATCACGCCCGCGTGATGAGCGGGACCTCCCATTAATGGCGAGACAGGCTCGTTAATAGGGGATCGTGATGGCGTGGAACTTGGGATATGGCCGGCGGATATCTCGCGCATGGCGAGATTCGCGGGATAGCGGTTGCGCCTGTGAGCGGTGCCGATGGTCGGTCGATGAGACTGAGAAAGATGACCTCGGTGGGAGAGCTCGCAGACGAGAGGGAGAGCCGAGGTATCTTGGTTCTGTAGTAGCTCGGAGACGAGCTGTATGACCGAGGAGGACAATTGTGCAGGGACTCGGAGGTGAGCCAGCGTTTGCTTGTAGGACGGGCACGGGAGTGGTCTGGTCGGCCACTGTAGGTCCTTTCTTGTGAGCCTTGGGACACGTCATCTGCCACGTGTCACGATCTGGGAGGTCACCGATATCGAGCATCATCATTAGCCCCCCACTCTCGTCCCGACCAGCTGACGGGTCGGGTCGAGAGTGGTCTGCCGGGTCATCCGAGGTGAGCTTCCTTTCGAAGATATCGTCAGGCGTGTCCCTGGGTAATCTGTAGTATTTTTTGGATGATGTCAGCGAATCAGGGAGAGATCTCTGCATTAAAGAGGGTGCGCCGGATCGCGCGCACTTTTGCTGAAGCGACAGACCACGTGCCGGGCGCTGGTTGGATGACGCGACGGGCCGCAGACCTCTGGCGTCTGATGGGATCCGGCCAATGTGCGTGCGACAGGTGGAGCGATCGTGGTCGTCGAATGCGAAGAGTTGTTTTGGCGGGAGTCGACTGTCGCCATGGGATGAGGACGCCAGTGGCTATAAATAGAGGTGGGGTCCGCTTCAAGGCCCATCTCTCTTCATATTTTTCTCGTTCTTGATCTTGTAAGCTCGGCGCTCTTCTCTTAGGTCGTATCTTTGCGTTTCCGAGGACTTCTCCATCAGGTTAGATGTTTTCTTTTCCTTTCTCCTGCTTCTTCTCTTTCTGAGTCGAGCCTGCTTCTCCCTTTGGCAGGACCAATGGATCGATCCGGGACTCTTAGTGCCCTCGGTACTCAGTCCCGGAGGGGGGCCGCCGGTGCGGCCGTGCTTCCGGCTGAACCGAGTCCCGCACCAAATATGTCGCCAATGGCGGGGCCATCAGCCTCATCACGAGCTCCCGATGATTGCCTCGGCGGAGGCCAAAGGCGTCCATGGGTCCCCGAGCCCCAGACGAGGGATGCAGGAGAGGACGAAGATGAGTTCCCCTTAAGAGGAAGAGGACAGTCTCCCGTGCGCTACCGTCGGAGATTCCTTCGGGGGTTCCCGTGCAGGGGACGCTCACTTCGTGGTCCCGTCAGGGCTTTCCATCGCTGCCAGCCTTCTTGCCGGTATGGAGGAGTCGGCCGGGGGCCAGATGCCTCGGGGGACCTTCAGGGCCCAAATGGCGGCTATCGCACAGGAGGCGATTCAGGTATGTACTCCCTCATGTGTTGTTTTGAACGTCCTCTTATTAGTTCGAGTGTCCCCAAGTCTCTCTACCGTTTTTTGCCAGGTCCTTCAGCACTGCGCCCTCGTTACTCGTATGGAGGCCGAGGAGGCCTTCCATGCTGCGAGGTCAGTAGAAGAGTCTTCTTCGGAGGCCGAGGATCTGCGACTCGAGCTGCGTCTGGAGAAGGAGAGGGTGGCTATCCTTGAAGCCCGATCGGTCGCCGCGGAGCTCGCCGTCTCGAAGTGCCGGGAGTCTTATCACCGCCTAAGTGAGTCCCACCGAGTTGTCCAGGCGAAGTTGATGGAACTGGCCGATCTCTTTGCAGCCATGAAGAGGGCGAGGGATGCCAACAGGCGGGATGTCAAGGCGGCGCTTCAGGCGGCGGAGGTCGCCGAGAATCGGGCTAGAAAGGTCGTAGCTGATTACAAGGAGTCGGACCAGTTCTACGTCGTCCTCGGCGAGACCTCAGCCATCGCATGGAAAAAAGATCTTGACGCTGTCAAGGAGCAGTTTCTGGAGTTTGCCTACGGTGAGCTCCGTGCTCGGGTCTCACTTTCGGTGGTCATTCCTCCAACCGATGGTGATGAGGGAGGCGACGTCTTGGCGGGGCCCGTAGCCAAACCCCTTTCTGTTTTTTTTTGCTTTTCCTCCTCTCTCTTTTGTAAGCCTCCAGGCATTTTGTAAGGCTTTCGGACATTTTTGTGAGGCTGGGGAGCCCACAGTACCCTTGTAAAAGGTTTGATTTTGTGAATAAAGATTTTTGTTTTTGCAGTAGTGTTTGTGCTCGTATTTTCCTTTGTGGGTAGACACTCGTATTTGCGCAACACTGCATTCGTTTTATGTCGGTTCTTTGTCTAGCGATCACACATCGAGTTGAATCTGTTCATTTGTCGTGCGAAGACGGTATCTCCATGGCCCCGAAGTCAAGGTGGAGATTGCTTTGATTTAGAACCGGATGCCTCTTGGTGAGGTCATGTTCTTTAGCGTGGGTAGCTTGGAGAGGCATGCTAATGATCGACCGAGCAGGGTAGCTGCTTGGCGCCTCTAGGCGAAGGATTCGATCCCTGGAGTTTTAAGGTGTTGAATTTCCAGCGGGGGATGGCCGAGCAGGGTAGCTGCTCGGTGCCTCTTGGCGAGGGTTTTGATCCTTGGTGTGTTTGGGTAAGGAGCTACCGGTCAGGGATAACCGAGCGAGGGCAGGCCCGGTTTCCTCTTTCGAGAGCTTTTGATCCTTAGCGCGGGAGGGGCCGTAAGGGCCTACTAAGGACGGTGCCGAGCAGGGTAGCTGCTCGGTGCCTCTTGGCGAGGGCTTTGATCCCTGGTGTGTTGGGGTAGGGAGCTACCAGCCAGGGATGACCGAGCAAGGGCAGGCCCAGTTGCTTCTTGTGAGGGCTTTGATCCTTAAGGATGGGCCGAGCAGGATTACTGCCCGGTGCCTCTTAGCGAGGGCTTTGATCCCTGGTTTGGTAGGGAGCTACCGGCCAGGGATAACCAAGTAAGGGCGGGCCCGGTTGTCTCTTGGCGAGGGCTTTGATCCCTGGTTTGTTGGGGTAGGGAGCTACCGGCCAGGGATAACCGAGCAAGGGTGGGCCCGGTTTCCTCTTTCCGAGGGCTTTTCATCCTTAGCGCGGGAGGGGCCATAAGTGGCCTACTAAGGATGGCCGAGCATGGTTACTGTCCGGTACCTCTTGGCGAGGGCTTTTTATCCTTATGGATGGCCGAGCAGGGTTGATGCCCGGTGTCTCTTGGCAAGGGCTTTGATCCCTGGCGTTGTGGGGTAGGGAGCTACCAGCCAGGGATAGCCGAGCAGGGTAGCTGCAGGGCTGCCTCTGGGTGAGGGCTTCGATCCCTGGCGTTGTGGGGTAGGGAAGCTATCATCCAGGGATAGCCGAGTAGGGTAGCTGCAGGGCTGCCTCTTCGTATTTTTGAGAAGTAGAAAGAAGCGAAGAATGGGACTTACGGGTTTCTATCTATACTAAAGAGTATAGGGGAACTAAAGAAGTTTCCGAGGCGTTGCTTCGTCGCCGGTTGTTTCTAAAAACGTCGCCGGAATTCCCGCCGGAATCTCGTCGGAGCTTCGCCGTGAACTTGTTTTCAAAGCACACACTTCTTGGAAAACTTTTGAGATAGTGGCTCAAGATTTTGGGGGTGAGCGGGTAGTGTGTAGGGTTGGTATTTATAGGGTTAGGCTAGGGTTAGGGTAGATGAAAAGTTAAAAATAAAAATGTGAAGGTTTTTTAAAAAATCAATATTAAAAATAATGTGGGGTATGAGATTTGAACTATGATGGCTTGGTTCAGCAGTGCAAGGTATTACCAATGAGCTACAAGCTCCTTCTTGTAATTATGGAGTTATTTAATTACTTAAAATGATAGTAGCAAGAGTAAATACTCCAAGTATACATTAAATTTAAAGTAATTTCTTGTACACTAAAAACGGATTTATTACATTCTTATAGCTTGTAATTAAAAACAAAATAATTACCTATATCTTGTGCCCAGGCTAAAATACCCCTTTGTGGATTTTTAAAAAATATTTGAAAAATTTTGTATATGAAATTTAGGGTTGTTACATTCTACCCTCCTTATAAAAATTTCGTCCTCGAAATTTGTAAAAGGAAAGTGTAACAGTGCAAAGAAGTTTGGTGACTGTAGTATAGATAGTGTATAAAAATAACAAAGAAATACAAGGGTGAAAAAGGCTTACCGGTGTTACCTTGACCTACAGTCTCGGCTTCTACGGCTTCTAATGTGAAGGTCTGTCGCCGTGGTACATTCCTTCTAGCTGGAGGCACGTTCTGCCTTTGGGGCCTGTTTCTCTGCCCTCTAGGCTTGTCCCTCATTGCCTGTTGGAATTGGCGAGTAGGCTGTGCAGGTGGTGGAGCAGGTAGTGCAGGACGAGTTGCAGGAGCCTGGATAGCTGGCCGCTACGGGTAGTTGGTGTGTGTGTGGGCTGAGTTGTATCTATATGGACAGGTCTCAATTCTGTGATTGGACGCGCCACAAACTAGGCACAGGCCTTTTGCGCGCCTACAGTCCTTTATCAAATGTCCATCTCTCTTGCAATGGAAACAGAAATGTGGTCTAGGCTGGTGATTGGGTTCTTCAGTTCTCCTGGGTTCGAACGTTGGCCTGGAAGAGGCTCCTCCTGCCATTTGAGAGGCATGGCGTTTCAAACCGGCAGATTGGGGTCTGCCCCTTGACTTTATCACCGCCTCATAACTGCGGGCAGCTTCCAAAGCATCCTCGTGAGTCGGAAATTTCTCTGTGGCTAGTGCAGCCTGGATTTCCGTGTCCAAACCTTGTTGAAAGCGACGGGCTCTGACCTCATCCGTCGGTATCAAGTGTGCCGCAAATCTGTTACGGTCTTGTGTTAGCTGTGTATTATGTGATATCAAAAATTTGAAATACTGTGACATATCTTACCGACTGAGCATGGTGAATTCAGCGTCATACTCATCTACTGACTTGTCCCATATCGAACCTTGTTGTAGATGAATGAACTGCTGCTCCATGGCAAACCTGGCAGTCACAGGGAAGTACTTTGCGTCGAACTTCTCGCGAAAAGTCTTCCATTCAATGGGCTGATCAAGACGGCTTTCTTCCGCCTTCCACCAGTTCCGTGCATTGTCCGTGAGTTGCAGCTTTGCAACTCGGACCCAAGATATTTCTGGCACTTGTGCTGCTGCCAGATCATCCTCGATACTTTGAGCCCATTCCTCAGCTTCCAGTGGGCTCCCCTTTCCTGAGAACTGTTTGGGATGTAAAGCTCTGAATTGCTTCACCCCAGGTGCGTCAGTCTCGGGACGGTTCAGGAGTTGCTGTTGTCCCTCTAGGAGGCTACGGATTGCCTCAAATAGAACCGTTTGCTCATTGAGTGGAGCAGGAACAGCTGGTGTGAGAGGTAGTGCTGGAGTTGGAGGTGTGTTGTTGACATTGGTGCTGGTGTTGTTCGGGGAATCCATAACCCTGAAGAAAAATTTAGGTTCGGACAGATTCAAATGAATGATAAGATTCAAGGAACATGAAATTGTAAGATTCAAGGAACATAAATTGTAAAGAATGTTTTAGTTGCTGGTTTTTGTGTTTTATATTGCTTAGGGTTCCATACAGCTTGACCTGCATAGGCCACCAACAAAACCTGTCACGCCCCGCTTCCCGGTATACGGCGAAGTGGACGCGACGAGGCCCGCTACGTATATACTCAGAAGAACATACGCTAAGCGTATCTAAGCAATATAAAATAAATACACAAGAGACAAGATATAAAAGGAACATCAACTTTTATTCATTAACATTCTTTGTACAATTCATGAAAGGAAATACAACTGAAATATAAAGATGCCTAAACAGTGGCATAACAGGAAATGAAAAGTACAGAAAGAAAAAGTGTACAATGAACTAAAGTGCAGGGTCTTCGGCAAATTGCTCTAAGTCTTCTTGAGATGGCTCGATCTCCGCCGGGTCCAAACCACCTGACGACATTCAAAGAAGAGAGAAACAGAATGTCGTCAGCGAACAGGTCGCTCGGTAAGTCCCAAAGATAAGGGAGGAATAGACAGAGAGTAAGAGAGAGAGAGAGTAGCTTTTACAGTTGTATTATATTATTATATTGTTGTATTTCGTGCTAACGCTGTTGTTTGTAGCTTGGTACAGAAGAATGTCAGTGTATACGAGAGGAGTCTCACTTGTCCCGGAGACTAAGGTATCAGGAACTCAAGGAACCGTTTATGCCACGGTACAACAGCAACTGGATTCATGTTAGGTGTATTAAATCTGACCACCTCGTGCCACCTTTAACACCTTCCGTACCAATCTACCCCTTAAACCCCGCGATGTCTCGTTTGTATTGTTATTTTGTAAATTGTATTGGTTGTAAGATTGATTGACTTGACTGACCGAAACCATGATATCAGGAAACGGTTATAACCGTAGAGTCATATAAATGGAATACTGGGAATCATGTAAAAGGAATATATCCATGGTTCGGTTCAGCCAAATTGTATAAACTGATAATTCTATTCATGGATTCATGTGTTCATATTGAATTGGAAACTTGTAAATTATGGATTGACTTGAATCATATTCAAGTCAGATTAATCAGACTCAAATCCGAGTCAGACAATCAGAAATGTGAAACGAAGTCTTATAACTGCTAGGGTCCTTAGGGTAATTTATAAACTTGAGGGGGTTTTATGTAAAAATACTTTTATATACTTTTCAAAATACACCTCAAGTATTTATTACTCGTCTTTAGAGTTGTGGATTTTATATTGTGCCATTTCTAGTGAAAATATCCTAGTTTTAGGTATTTATCTGTAATAGTGATTATTTAAAGTTCATGGTATTTTAGTGTAAAAGTTATTATTGTGATTTTTAGAAAAAGGTGGAAAATTTATATTATAATAAAATAGGTATTTAAAAGATAAATATACATAGGTTTATACAAAAATAATTTTTAATAAATATTTTATATTCCAAAAATCTCATTTTCTTAAGATGTCGTGTTTTAAACCTTTCGAGACCGAATGCTCCTTGCGGAGGTCTGAATCTCGCACTACTAGCCCGAGGGTGCGCGATAAACCGCACGATCCCGAATGGGTTCCTCAAAGATGGGTTGTAGCGGCGCTTTGCAAAGATTGTAAAACACTAATCTTTTAGAAAATGGTTTTATAAAGTAAAAGGTATTTATTTGAAAAGTATAATTTTCCGTATTTTAGATTCTAGGGTTTCCTAAGCTAACTAGCCTATTTCTAAATGGTCTAAACGACAAGTCGTTAGAAGCCTCAAATCGCCTCTTCACCGCCAATTGCGGCCATGTAAGTGCCAGGTAAGTGGGAGGCTCTCCACTACAAGTAGTGGCCCTAATTAAGTAACCACTTGCCTTAGACACACTTGCCTAGACACCACAAAGTCAGTTTAGATAAACGATCGATGTCTACAACTTATCGTATTTTCCTAGTAAGAAATATTTACTTAAAAGTGTAACAAATCTAAAACCTTTAAGAATGGTTTTATGAAAATTATGGTATTTTAATGGAAATTTCATTTTATCGTATTCTAAGTTTTGATGATATCATTTTAGGGTTGTATTTGCGTGTGTGTGGAGGTAGGTCGTTACCTCGTGCTCTACTTTAAATGTATAGCAAGTTAAGGGTTAAATGTGAAATTGAAACATAATGGTATTAAAGTGTAAAAATACGGTAAATTAAAAAGGTTATCATTTCATGTGTGAAAACTTATTTAAATTGACTTTTACAAGTTTAATGGTCAAGATAAAAATGTTTAGGAATGATTGAATTGATTAGAAGAAGAAAAATAAACATTATGGTATTAAAGTGAAAAAGAATACGATATTGCAAAAGCTATCATTTCATGTGAGAAACTTTGTCCAAATTAATTGTTATGTGATTAATAGTCATCACGAATAAGTTTAGGTATTATGGAATTGGTGACAAGTGAGATTTTATAGAAAAACCGAATCGGAAATCGGTTTGTTCCGATTTCCGTCGGGTTTCATAAGTTCGTATTTTTGAGAAGTAGAAAGAAGTGAAGAATGGGACTTACGGGTTTCGATCTATACTAAAGAGTATAGGGGAACTAAAGAAGTTGCTGAGGCGTTGCTTCGTCGCCGGTTGTTTCTAAAAACGTCGCCGGAATTCCCGTCGGAATCTCGTCGGAGCTTCGCCGTGAACTTGTTTTCAAAGCACACACTTCTTGGAAATCTTTTGAGATAGTGGCTCAAGATTTTGGGGGTGAGAGGGTAGTGTGTTGGGTTGGTATTTATAGGGTTAGGCTAGGGTTAGGGTAGATGAAAAGTTAAAAATAAAAATGTGATAAAATGTAATAAAAATGTATTAAAAGTGGAGTAATTGGGGTTTTAAAAGAGCTCTGGAAGTGGTATGAGGCTGAAACTTTGCAGGTGCATAGGGAATATGAAAAGACACAACTTTCATGTTGTGACCATCGCCGGAATCGGCCGAATCGGTGGTGACTCGGCCGTGACTCGGTCGGTGCACTGAGTCGGCCGAGTCAAGGCCGAGTTGGCAGATTCCCGGCCGAGTCTGGTGGCCTGGATCCCCCCGACGATTCATCTAACTCTTACAAGTGTTACATATTTGGGTGTAGTGGGGTTTTTGTGAGATATGCACGTGTAAACTCTTGGTATTCTAAAGGTTTTTTAAAAAATCAATATTAAAAATAATATGGGGTATGGGATTTGAACTCTGGTGGCTTGGTTCAGCAGTGCAAGGTATTACCAATGAGTTACAAGCTCCTTCTTCTAATTATGGAGTTATTTAATTACTTAAAATGATAGTAGCAAGAGTAAATACTCCAAGTATACATTAAATTTAAAGTAATTTCTTGTACACTAAAAATGGATTTATTACATTCTTGTAGCTTGTAATTAAAAATAAAATAATTATCTATATCTTGTGCCCAGGCTAAAATACCCCTTTGTGGATTTTTAAAAAATATTTGAAAAATTTTGTATAGGAAATTTAAGGTTGTTACATTGTACCCTCCTTATAAAAATTTCGTACTCGAAATTTGTAAAAGGAAAGTGTAACAGTGCAAAGAAGTTTGGTGGCTGTAATATAGATAGTGTATAAAAATAACAAAGAGATATAAGGGTGAAAAAAGCCGACTACGTTCCTCGACCCAACTGCCTTGGCGTCCTTCCAAGCTGGTCCGGAAACCCCGGAGGACATCCCGGTTGGCGACCTCGGCCTGCCCGTTGCATTAAGGGTGTGCGACCACGACGAACTTCATGAGGATATGATATTCTTTGCAGAAATCCTTTACCTTCTCATTCTTGAAGTTCGTCCCGTGGTCGGTGATGATACACCTCGGGATGCCAAACCGGAGTATCAGGTTGTTCTGCAGGAACTTGATGGTCGTCACGGCGTCCGGTTTTCTGATAGGGACGGTTTCGATTCACTTCGTGAAGTAATCTACCGCGACGAGAACATATTTGTGCCCGCCCGCGCCGGTAGGGAACTGGCCTATCATGTCCAATCCCTACTGGGCGAATGACCACGAGGAGGTCAGCTCGGTGGCCGGGAGGAGAGGTATGCTTCCGTGGAGTTGGCAGCTTTTGCATCTCCTGACGAGCTTCTGGGCGTCCTCATGAATAGTTGGTCAGTAGTACCCCTGGAGCAATGCCTTCTGGATTAAGGTTCGGGCCCCTTGGTGTGCGTCGCCGACCCCTTCATGGATTTCACGGAGAACGTAGTCGGCTTCGTGGGGGTCGACGCACCGGAGCAGGGGCTGAGTGAAGGATTCCTTGTAAGGTTCCCCTTGCTCCAGACGAAGTGACGAGCTTTGGCCCGGAGGCGGCGGGCGGCTCCCCGATCTTCTGGGAGCGCTCCATCCCTTAGGAATTCCACGAGGGGCTTCCTCCAGTCTTTGTCGTCTTCCTGCGCTGTATACACATGGAGTACCGTCGCCCCGTCTTCCACGCTGGGCCGTGGCAAGGTTTCGAAGAGGATTGACCGCTTGTTGTTGGCCGAGTAGGATGAGTCCAGCTTGCTCAGGGCGTCGGCTTGGGCATTGAGCTGTCTGGGTATTTGTTCTATCTGGACTTCATCGAAGTTCTTCCGAAGTTTTCTTACCTCGGCCAGATATTTCACCATTAGGGGTTCCCGAGCCTCGAAGTGGCCGGTCACTTGGCCAACGACTAGGGCTGAGTCACTGCGGATTCGAATTGTCTTCAGCCCCAGCCCGGAGGCCATGCGAAGTCCAGCCAGCAGGGCCTCGTACTCTGCCCCGTTGTTTGAAGCCTTGAATCCGAGCTTTAGGGAATATTCCATTTCTGCCTCGTTCGGGCCCAGAATGATGAGGCCGGCGCCACAGCCTTCCTCGATTGAGAACCCGTCGACGTAGATGACCCACTCAGGGACCGAGTTGGGTCTCCCCGCGATCAGGTGTTGATCCGCGAGGGTCGGCGCGGGCTCCGGTTCCTTGTTGGGGATGGTGCACTCGACGATAAAGTTGACCAGGGCTTGTGCTTTGATGGCTTGCCTCGGACGGTATTTTATGTCAAACTGGGACAGCTTCCACCTCCACTTCTCTAGGCGGCCCGAGGATTCGGGTGAGGCGAGGATAGCCCCCAGCGGGCGATCGGTGAGAACGAGGATAGTGTGCGCTTGGAAGTAATGTCGTAGCTTCCTTGAGGCCATAACGAGGGCCAGGAAGATCTTCTCTATTGTCGGATACCTCGTCTCTGCGTCTTTGAAAACGTGGCTCACGTAGTATACCGGCTTCTGCACTCCGTCGACCTCCCGGACGAGCACTGAGCCTGCCGCTTAGTCGGATACCGCCAGATACAGCGATAACTCCTCCCTTTCAATCGGTCGGGTGAGCAGCGGCGGCGTCGCAAGGTGCCTCTTTAACCGGTCGAAGGCGGTCTGGTACTCTTCTGACCACTTGAACCTCGGAATTTTCCTTAGAGCTTTGAAGAACGGGAGTTAGTTTTCCCCAGACCTCGACATGAAGCGGCTCAGAGCGGCCACCCGCCCAGTTAGCCGCATGATTTCGACGTTGGTCTTGGGCGCGGTCATATTGAGGATAGCGTCGATTTTTTCCGGGTTGGTCTCGATCCCATGGTGGGTGACCATGAAACCGAGGAACTTTCTCCCGGTGACCCCAAATGCGCACTTGGCGGGGTTTAGCTTCATCTTGAACTTGCGGAGTATCTCAAAGGCCTCGCCCAGGTCCTTAGAGTGGTCGGTTAACGAGACCGATTTGAAAAGCATATCGTCGACATAAACTTCCATGTTCCTGCCGATCTGTGGCTTAAACATGCGGTTGACCAACCGTTGGTACGTAGCTCCGGCGTTCTTGAGGCCGAAGGGCATCACCTTGTAGCAGTATACTCTCCTGTCCGTTGTGAATGCGGTAAGGTCTTCGTCTGCCGGAGTCATACGGATCTGATTGTAGCCGGAGAAGGCATCCATGAAGCTCAATAGCTCGTGGCCTGCCGAGCTGTCGACGAGCTGGTCTATCCGAGGTAGGGGATAGTTGTCCTTGGGGCATGCCTTGTTGAGGTCGGTGAAGTCGACACACATGCGCCACTTCCCGCTTGACTTCTTGACTAGGACTATGTTCGCTAGCCACTTCGAATAGGGCACATTCCGAATGAAGTCGGCGGTGAGGAGCCGATCCACCTCGTCCTCGATAGCCTTCTGTTTGACCGAGGCGAAGCTTCGCTTCTTTTGTCTGACGGGTCGGGCCGTAGGATCTATCGCGAGCTTGTGAGATATAACTTTGGGGTCGATCCCAGGCATGTCAGAAGGTGCCCAGGCAAACACGTCTGAGTTATTTCTGAGGAAATGAACCAGGTCGTCTCGCCGAGTTCCTGTCAGAAGCGACTCGATCTGAACGAGTTTTTCGTCGTCCCCTTCCACGAGGGGGACCTCTGTCAGAGGCTCCACCGGGGTCCCTCGGACCTCTTTTTGCTCGTCTCGAGTGTCCAGAGAACCCTTAATGTCACATTCACCTTCGACGTCGTCAGCCGTCCTATCCGATGAAGACGTTGCGGTGAAGCAAACCTTTGCAATCCGCTGGTCTCCATAGATCTGACCTATCCTGCCCTGGTCGAGAGGGAACTTCATCGCCAGGTGGTAGGTTGATATTTGGGCCCGGAGGGAGTTCAGCGTGGGACGGCCTAGGAGGATGTTGTAGGCCGATGGAGTCCTCGCCACGATGAATTCCACCGGCAATGTCCGTGTACGACCGGCCTCTCCTACGGTGAACTGTAGAGTGATTACCCCTTCCGCCGGGATGGAGTGGTTGGTAAATCCTAAGAGGATGTGGGAGGTCGGCCTCAGGTTTGCCGCTGTGAGCCCCATGCGCAAGAAGCAATCGTGGAAGAGAATGTCTGCCGAGCTTCCCGAATCGACCAGGTGTCTGTGCACTTCGTACTGATGGACCCGCGCCGTGATCGCCAGGGGGTCGTTGTGGGGGAAAGGATATGCCGTGAAGGTCCCCGTCGTCAAAAGTGATCGGCTCGGTCTTCCTCGACTTCTTCCTCGGACGGCTGTCGGCCTCCGCGGCTGGCACGGGGTGCTGTGTCTCGTATGTACTCGACGTACCTCCGGCCGTCATGACCATGATTTTCGATGAGCCTCGGTTCCTTTTGGTGAGGTCCCTTACGCCCCCTGGTAGGGTTGTTTTTGAGCTGTCGTGGAGAGTCTCGCGTGCGCGACCCCGTCGAGAGAGGGGGTGCCGGTCATTCCTGTAAACAGGTGAGCTGACCGCCACCGTCTCGGGAGGGACAGGGGTGCGACGGGACTCGGGGCGAAACTCTCTAGCGCAGAACCTCGGAGCCAAACGGAGCGGTACCCACCGGGTTGTTGAGTACGTCGGCCCGGGGAACACGCGGTTGTCGGAAACAGTGAGACGGCGGTCGGCCGTGCCGATGCGCGCCGAGCCTTCTCTCCCCCCGTAGGGGTCCCGGTCCAGAGGCAGGGGAGCGGCAACCTGGGGATCTTGCCCTGCCGTTTGGACGCGGATGAGCGCCTCCACGAAGGGCGCGAGTCGGTCTATTCGGCTGGCAAGGGCGCTAATGGCATTCGGCGGAGGAGGTTCATCCGCACCTCCGTTGAGGGGGAGGCGGCGGCTAGTGTTTGGATTTTCGTGATGATCGCTCACCGTTGGATTGAGATCGGAAAACGAACTTTTGTTTTTGTGGAATCAAAGATTTCCCACAGACGGCGCCAGCTGACGCGACCTGGATCGCGCCAAGATGTTGCCTTCCGTTGATCTGCTGATGGCGGCGATGAGTGGCTGAGGTTGGATCTGGATGCCGTCGCTTCTGAAGCGTGTGGATCTCAATGGGTTTGAGGTTGTAGTTGCCGAGCTATCTGCAAGGAAGTCCCAGGGTGGTTGTACCACCGAGAACCCTCCGACGATCAAGTTAGACTAGAAATCCGAGCAGAGTAACGGCTTAGTGGAGGTAAAAATGGCTTACTTGAACCGTCTGGAAGAGGGGTTTATTGTAACAACCCTAATTTTCTTATACACTTTTTTCCTATACAAAATTTTTTAAATATTTTTTCAAAAATCCACAAAAGGGTATTTTAGCCTGAGCACAAGATATAGGTAATTGTTTTGTTTTTAATTACAAGCTACAAGAATGTAATAACTCCATTTTTAGTGTACAAGAAAATTACTTTAAATTTAATGTATACTTGGAGTATTTACTCTTACTGCTATCATTTTAAGTAATTAAATAACACAATAATTACAAGAAGGAGCTTGTAGCTCGTTGGTAATACCTTGCACTGCTGAACCAAGCCACCAGAGTTCGAATCCCATACCCCACATTATTTTTAGATTATTTTTCTTTTAAAATTCTTGGAAGCCCAACAGTTCACAGGCCGTAACTCCCAAAAGATGAACTGAACCCTAAAAGTGAGTATACCAGAGCCTACGTCAGGAGACCGCCGACCCATCGGCACCCCGACTCGGCCGAGTCGGCCGGCGGACCGGCCGGGCGACCGAGTCGCCAACACGAAAGATCTGGCTTTTCGTCTTCCCAACTCTCCTGTTTGCTCCATTTTAGTGGACCGGTTCCCTAATTTTAATTACACCCTAATTACTACAAATTTTAATGATTTTTCATTAATTTTTTACAATTTTTTTAAAAATAAAAACCCTTCACCTACCCTACCCTAGCCTACCCTATAAATAGACCCCCTACCCTCTACCCTCTCATCCCAAAACACTAGATTTACTCTCTCAAAATTTCTACAAGAAGGGTGTACTTTGAAACCGAGTTCACGGCGAAGCGCTGACGGAATTCCGGCGATATTTTTGACACAACCGGCGACGAAACAACGCCTCGGCCACTCACCTAGTTCCTCTATACTCTTTAGTATAGATCGAAACCCGTAAGTCCCATTCTTCCCTTCTTTCTACTTCTCAAAAATACGAACTTACGAAACCCGACGGAAATCGGAACAAACCGATTTCCGATTCGGTTTTTCTATAAAATCTCACTTGTCACCAATTCCATAATACCTAAACTTATTTATGATGACTATTAATCACATAACAATTAATTTAGACAAAGTTTCTCACATGAAATGATAGCTTTTGCAATATCGTATTCTTTTTCACATTAATACCACAATGTTTATTTTTCTTCTTCTAATCAATTCAATCATTCCTAAACATCTTCATCTTGACCATTAAACTTGTAAAAATCAATTTGAATAAGTTTTCACACATGAAATGATAACCTTTTCAATTTACCGTATTTTTCACTTTAATACCATGAAGTTTCAATTTCACATTTAACCCCTTAACCTTAATATACATTTAAAATAGAGCACGAGGTAATGACCTACCTCCACACATACGCAAATACAACCCTAAAATGATATCATCAAAACTTAGAATACGATAAAACGAAATTTTCATTAAAATACCATAATCTTCATAAAACCATTCTTAAAGGTTTTAGATTTGTTACACTTTTAAGTAAATATTTCTTACTAGGAAAATACGATAAGTTGTGGATATCGATCGTTTATCTAAACTGACTTTGTGGTGTCTAGGCAAGTGTGTCTAAGGCAAGTGGTTACTTAATTAGGGCCACTACTTGTAGCGGAGAGCCTCCCACTTACCTGGCACTTACCTGGCCGCAATTGGCGGTGAAGAGGCAATTTGAGGATTCTAACGACTTGTCGTTTAGACCATTTATAAATAGGCTAGTTGGCTTAGAAAACCCTAGAATCTAAAATACGGAAAACTACACTTTGCAAATAAATACCTTTTATTTTATAAAACCGTTTTCTAAAAGATTAGTATTTTACAATCTTTGCAAAGCGCCGCTACAACCCATCTTTGGGGAACCCGTTCGAGATCGTGCGGTTTATCGCGCACCCTCGGACTAGTAGTGCGAGATTCAGACCTCCGCAAGGAGCATTTGGTCTCGCAAGGTTTAAAATACGACATCTTAAGAAAAATGAGATTTTTGAAATATAAAATATTTATTAAAATTATTTTTGTATAAACATATATATATATATCTTTTAAATACCTAGTTTATTATAATATAAATATTCCACTTTTTTCTAAAAATCACAAAAGAATAAAGGTTACACTAAAATATCATGAACTTCAAATAATCAATATTACAGATAAATATCATTATTTATGAAACTAGGATATTTTCATTAGAAATGTCACAACATAAAATCCACAACTCTAAAGACGAAAAATAAATACTTGAGGTGTATTTTGAAAAGTATATAAAAGTATTTTTACATAAAACCCCCTCAAGTTTATAAATTACCCTAAGGACCCCTCTTCCTTAGGATCTGGATGCCGTGGCTTCTGAAGCGTGTGGATCTCAATGGGTTTGAGGTTGTGGTTGCCGAGCTATCTGCAAGGAAGTCCCGGGGTGGTTGTACCACCGAGAACCCTCCGACGATCAAGTTAGACTAGAAATCCGAGCAGAGTAACGGCTTAGTGGGTGGGAGTAAAAATGGCTTATTTGAACCGTCTGGAAGAGGGGTTCATATAGCGGTGGCAGCAGGCAGGGCAGACGAGAGAATCATGCCGGCAGTTACGCTCCCGACGTCACGCCTGCGGAATGAGCGAGACCTCCCATTAATGGCGAGACAGGCTCGTTAATGGGGGATCGTGATGGTGTGGAACGTGGGATGTGGCCGGCGGATATCTCGCGCATGGCGAGATTCGCGGGATGGCGGTTGCGCCTGTGAGCGGTGTTGATGGTTGGTCGATGAGACCGAGGAAGATGATCTCGGCGGGAGAGCTCGCGGACGAGCGGGAGAGCCGAGGTATTTTGGTTCTGTGGTAGCTCGGAGACGAGCTGTGAGGCCGAGGAGGCCAATTGTGCAGGGGCTCGGAGTAGAGCCAGCGTTTGCTTGTAGGACGGGCACAGGAGTGGTCTGGTCGGCCACTGTGGGTCATTTCTTGTGAGCCTTGGGACATGTCATTTGTCACGTGTCACGATCTGGGAGGTCACCGATATCGAGCATCATTAAGTATCATCTGGTTTGGTGACAAGTTATTCAAGTAGTCTTGAGACAGACACGTATTATTTGATTTTGACAATTAGAATTAATATATTGACCCTAATTTGAATCTTAACCAGTATCCCTAACATAAAAGTAATTAGACTTTATTGGACTGGTTGTATAAATATATAACTGACTTGGATTGTTATGAAAGTAAGGTAACTTTTCCAAAATGGGTCTGCTTCCTATGGGTACATTTCCTAGCAAGTGGAGTAGAATCAATTTTCTTTTTATGGGGCTGCCTGTGATTAAACAACTCCTCATTGAATGGACTGTTCCTTTCCACTTAACTTAAATAAGTCAACTACATTGATTATAGTGAACTATATAGAAACTTGAAGCTTTGATATCTTAAGAGATATAGATATAAATAAAAAAATATTGCATGCATGCATTATTAAGTACGTTGTCTGCATTCTGCAAATGCATGGGATTGTGTTCTCTTGAAGTTCGTTGTGTGTTAAATGAGTCCTCATGAATACTTATCTTCCAGCTAACAGAGTGACCCGGCCCAACTGCAAAAACACTGTTTGAACAAAATTGAATGCTCCTGAGGTGTTTGGTTCATATTATTGATATCGTTTCATCAACCAACGACATGGTACTCATACTTCCCTGAGGTAAGCTTTTAGCAGTCATAAATATTTGCTCAGTATGCCATTATGCCTTTTTACCATATGACAGGAAATTGCCATCTTTGTGTCTGTTGATATCATGAATGGATGCCTCAAATCAGCATGATGTAACTTATTTTATCTACACCAATAAACTTGTAAAATCCTTCACATGACAGTAAAATACGCAAGAACATAATACACATAAGTAGAGCTTTTATTATACTGGCGAAGCTCATAAGTACAAATACAGTACAGTACCGATCTCTTATCTACCAGATTAACTCCCAAACATAATTAAACATCACGCAGCAAACTCTTGTACAAACCTTAGCACAAGCAGATAGACTTAAGATTAAGTAGTTGTTCAAGAGTGGTAAATTTCAATTATAGAACGCAGTCCAAGAACTGGTATTATCTTATAGTCATTGAACCCCGCTTCAGTGAAGATCTTTTCCCATTCGGCTTCAGTTCTCTGCTTCCCAGTTGTGTGAACCATCATGTGAATATCAAAATGAAGTTGAGTTTCAGCGTGCTTGGGATGAACATCATTACTTGTCTTCATAACTTTGTCGATGATTATGGCTTTGCCTCCCTTTTCTTTAGTAGGAATGGCCTCTTTGCATCGTTTCAGTAGTTTTACGCATGCTTCGTCGTTCCACCCATGGCATACCCACTGCAAAAAGAAAAAGAAATATAAACAACTCTCCACAATCAGTTCTAGTCGTTTTCACAACAGTTCTAGTCAACTCAAACTATAAATGTTTAAATACTCGAGCGGATCCAGATTGAGAGCCATCATGTCTGAATTCTTGTGAATATAACTATATAGCATGTTCAAATATGAAAATCACCAAAACCCTAATTACCTCGAGAAATCCCACCTTACCAACACGAAACCCCCGAAAATACAACCAGATACACGTACCTTTAGAATAAGAGCATCAGCTGGCGGAATAAACTCGAACATATCTCCCGCAACATACTCGATCTTATCGCTCTTCTCCATCGCATTGATCATCTGTGGCAGATCAAGCACCGTGCACTTAATCTCCGGCATGGCCTCCTTAATGGCCAAAGCAATCGACCCTGTTCCTCCCGCCACCTCAACCAAGCTCTTCACCCCATGAAACAACTCTCCACAATCATCGAGCACAACTTGTGTTATTGAGTTCGAATCACTCCCTAGCCCTTGCCTTATCAACTCCCCAAACCTAGGCATTTTCCCTGTCGCCTCCCAAATGAAAACCCCATGATAAAGTTCAAATGCGGTCGATGGTTTGTCGGTCTTAAACCATTCGCTAAGCTTTTGCCATGGGTCTAGCAGAGTTTCATCGAGCATTAGCTCGATAAAAGGAGTGATTGATGCACCCTTTTCTTTGACCAAAAGGGCTGAGTTTGTGGTTAGACCGTAAACATCTTCATTTGGGCCGGCGCTTTCTTGAGTGAAATAGCCGTTATGGACTAAAAGGCGCATAAGGCGTTTGAAATTTGGGATTCTACACTCGTGAACCGAGAGAGTTTTTGCAAGCTCAGTTAGCGAAATGGGCTTGCCATGGTTGTGAATGGCATCGGGGATACCGAGTTCTAGAGCGCATTTTAGGGAGAGGGAGTTGATGAAGCTGAAGATGTGGTTCCAGAGATGAGATTGAGCTTCTAGTAGTTCTTTTGAGCTCACATCATTGGATCCCATTTTTTCAAGTTGGTTGTGTTGTGAAGGATAGGAGCATCTCAGTTCTGTTTATATAGATATTTGAGTAGTTAAAATAATTTTTCTCGTGCTATGCATGTTGGTTTAAAAGTACTAAAGTGGACATGGAAATTTAATGCTTAATTATTTGTTGTTGGATGTGAAGGTCACCAATTTGGGTGTGGCTAAGTTTGTCATTTTGCCAGAACTTGTTACAATTTAATAGAAAATAGACATGATTGTGGTCACGGGTTGATTAACTATTCTCTACTAAGGGGAATCGTGTCGAGTACTTCATTTTTTGAATTTTTTTTAATATTACATTAATTTATAAGAGTCTAACCACTAATCAAGCTCGGCAAAATCATATGCAGAAACCATCTTTCTTTAGTTTATCAGGTTAAGTCTATTGTTGATTATAACAGGATCCTACGCCTCTATGATAGGTTATGACCGGGGCTTAATGGTAGCCCGAGGCTGGAGAATTCAGGATAAAGCTGTTGCATGTGATTTAAAGGGTGAATCTTTCTTCCCTTCCCCCCCCCCCCCCCCCCCCCCCAACCCCACAATTATGCGCTTTAAATATTGATCCAGCAGTTAGATACTTTTTTTCGGTCGCATTTGAGTACTTTAATGTTTCATTGATACATGGACACTCTTTTACCTTATCGATCGTCAGATATGCTGAAATATGTTTTATGTTATTAAAACAAAAGGCTACAATTATAAATAAATTCTATTTTAATTGAACTTCCAGTTTCTTTACTTGAATATCTAACCCTAATACTATGTATCTTCAAATTAGGTAAAGCATAGATCATTCAAAACTAAAACTGGTAACGGGGGATGTTATATACTAACTTGATCCTGTAGTGACAATGAACTTCTGCACATGCAAGCATATGAGAGTTGCTGCCGCATGTCTCCCTCCCATAGCTCTATATTAATTGTCACGGACTCACAGGCAGCCCATGCTTTTATTATTATTTTGCACTTGTATTTTAAAAACGAGATGTACTGTTTCGTAATTTACCTTTATTCAACCAATACTTATAACATCTCTGAGCATACTTTTTCATAATTTACGTACTTTTATTCAACCAATAATTAATTATAATATCCTTAGTACTTGCGTGAGATGTGACAGGACATTTGGAATTGCATAATTTATATGAAATAAGAACGTAAATTTGGCAAATGTAAGAAAAAAGAAATTAATCTTACGTATGTAGAGAATGAGGTGGTTTCCCTGTGAGTTCCATCTTATAACTGAAATATCTCTGATCTTTTTGGGAAAATTTCTGATCCTTTCATATATGATATTGCTCTTCCTTCTCCTTCTGGCCGCTAAGATAAGTATCGTGCTGCTTAGGATTCAGAACCAAAACTTCAACTTATCATGAGAATTTAATAAATTTCTCTTACTCGTATTGTGGGTTTACAAGGATATTTTTTTGTAGAATCCATTTTAAAGGTTCATCCAGCCAGGACATATATAATTTTGGTATCATCCTATTCATATATCGCGGTATAAAATTCACCATTATCATCTTAATTTATCATCTAAGACGTAGATATATCAAATTTCATGTGATTCTACCACTTTTTCACCGTTGAATCGGCAATGTAAAAAGTTCCATTGTTGATAAACCGTTAATTTTGTAAACCGTTAATTTTGCGCCCACTAAATCAACGGTGAAAAGGTTGTAGAATCACATGAAATTTGGTGTATCCACATCTGAGATGATAATGATGAAGATGATAGAAAATTCCCGCCTATGGTATCTTTCCTCCATTTTATATATATATATATATATATATATATATATATATATATATATATATATAATGGAGGAAAGAGGCCATAGGAGGGAATTCTCTTCTATGACGTCGAAAAAATTCAACCTCCACCATTTTTTCCGACGATCGGCATCCGTCATCATCATCGTTATTATCTAAGATGTACATACACCAAATTTCATGTGATTCCACCACTTTTTCACCGTTGAATTAGCAGTGTAAAAAGTTCCGTCACGCCCCGCTTCCCAGAGTGCGCTAAGATAGGCACGTGACAGAACCAACCTTACTACCTGTGGCTAGGAAACATCCCTCCACAGTCACATTAAGGCTGTCTGGAGATATCAAGAACAGTAAAAATAAAAGACTATCTAGTACATGTCCATATGCCAGAATAAACGAGTCAAGAAATAATATGCGGAAGCAATAGATCCAAGTAACAATAACAGTCTGAAAAGTAAACATAAACTAAACATGATACTATCTGGATACTAACAGGATCCTCACTGCTCGGCCTGACGGCGGAAATACTCCTGATCAGCCTGTGACAAGGGTAGAGGATCTGGGCCATGCAAAACCCAGACGTCAGTGCGTCATAATATCAACAATAAAACAATCAGGAGGTAACAAGACATGCAGATATGTATATAAACAGTAAAAAGAGTATAACAGTATCACGAATAAGGAACAGTGAAGGGTATAAGCATATGTGACGTGCAGGTGAAGTAATTTGAACTAAGCTACTGGGTTAATTACTCTCAAGTCTTTGAAATCAATTTAATGAATCGTCGATGTAACTCAATAGTATCCTGTACATGCCCGGGACCACGGTCCAGATTTTCGGGCTGAAACCGAGACATGCCGCTAGGCACTAAAACAGGAAATATATACAGATGAATGATGTCAGCAGCAGCATCCCAAGGCTGGCCTAGCCCCTAAAACTGATCAGCATAAGCAAGCGAACTGTCGAGTTATAAGTCAGGTTTCATCATTGATTTCCCCATACCCCCAAGTTATGTGTTCAAGTCAGGTATTGATAAATCTGGGACTAATGCCAACACAGGATCAAGCAGGAATAGATTTGTCTATACAGACAACATGATATGTCCATCGGGACAACATGTCAGGATTGTCAGCATTAGAAACAGGATCAGGTAACATGTCAAGTAGTGATATATCAGGTCGTGTCAAGTAGTGAATATGTATCAAGTCATGTCAAGTAGTGAAGTATCAGGTCATGTCAAGTAGTGCACAGGTATCAAGTCATGTCAAGTAGTGCACAGGAATCAAGCCATGTCAAGTAGCAGTATGTCAGGTCATGTCAGGTAGTGTACATGTATCAAACAGATGCTCATAATAAAACTGTAACAGGTACGGGTGCACAAATAAAGCATGGATGCACAAATATTTATCAGGGATTACATCATGACTATGTAGGATGCACAAGATCAAGTATGGGATATTAATATAATAGTAAAATGAAATAATATGGTCTCGGCGTGCAACTAGATATGTAATAAACCGTACGGATACAGACGGATACTATAAAACTGTAAATCGGTAAAATTTGCCGAATATTAAAACACAAGCCCTATTATTTATTAAATAGATATTGATATAATAATATTAATATGGATAACATATTCAAACCGATTAATAACTATAAAAGAGGTATTGATTAACCATGCACAAGAAAGTTCCGTTCAGAAATTCAGCATCACCCTGATTTGTAAAATAGCTTAAAAATAACAAACATTCTCCAAAAGGGACGTGTCTTATACCAAAACAAAGATAATTCAATAAGGTTTTCATTTTTATAAGTTGAAGTATCTCAGATTGTTCCTACAAAAAGTTATGAACATTCGAAATTGAAAGTTTGCTGCTGGAATTTTCCTGGACAGCAGTTTAGAGATATTTTCATTTGCATTTTACGTTATTTAAATAATTTATTTTGCAAGTAAATATTTCATAGAGTTATAGTATTCTGAGTTAGCTTCGTAACGAACCAAAGAACGTATACAAATGATTTTTCTATGATTTATAATGAATTTTATAAGGTAAGGTGTACAGTAAATTTCAGATTTGTCGTATCCGCTTTGCAGCGACGTTTCATGTGTAAACTATAATATTTTCAAACTATATTTTGTATAACAGTATAAAATGCAAATTATAAACTAATTAAAGATAATAATAAGAAATATTACGACGATATATATTTTTATAGATATAATTATAGCATGTCGCAAGTTGTAAACTTTCATACATTTTATATTATAAAACCGATTAACGTTAAATAACTACGGTGTATAAATTATATAGATATAGCTGTATGATGATGATGATGATAATAATAATACGGAAACATATAAATAAATTACATAAAGCATAGCATGTAGCAAGTTGTAAACTTGCCTCGATCGAATCACGCGACGGATACGCACGGCACGTCCGACGTCGGTAAATCGTCGCAACGCACACGCGGCACGCGGGACGGGTCCAGGCAAGGCAAGAGGGTGATCACACAGGCAAGGTACGTTTACTGGATCACTCGGATCGTCAGCGACGAGCACGGCTTCGGCGGTGATCACCGGAATCAAGAAACAAGATCAAGAAAAGAAAGAAGGAAGAAGAAGAGGAGGCTGTGTATTAAATAAGGAAAGAAAAATATATATATATATAAATATATATATATGCACAGTGGGGAGAGAGAGAGAGAGAAAGGGGTTGTTATTAAGGTTTAGATTTTAATTTAAAAAAAATTTGTAAGTTATAAATATTTTAAACCGTTAAATTTTAATAAAGATATTAGATGAAATAAAATTGGATTTTCTGGTAAATACAAATTTAGTCCAAAATACGCCCGGATCGGGTCTAAAATTCAGTTTCAAAAATAAAAAAATACACATGTCGACCAAAACTCAAATTGGATGTTCGGGTAACGAAAATGTATACCCCCAAGAACGGATGCACGCACGTGCACGTAGCCATCCAAACAAGTCTGTTTCACTGAACGTGACGAGAACAAGATGCGCGGATGCTATCACAGGGTCAGAGGTATCAAGCAGGCCATGCAATGTATTTTTAAAAATATTTTATGTGACTTTAAATGTTATAATTAAAAATGCAGACGCCAGATAAAAATACGAGTATGCAATGTATAAATTAAAATGAAAGTACACGAGTCTACGTAACAAGTCAGGGTAGATCATAAACATGAATCAAGACTGGTTTCAAGCAAGCGGGTCGGGTCGGATGCAAATACAAATGTCAAAACACTATTCGCACCCAAAACACATAAATCAGGAAAATACCATAAATAAAGAAATACATGAACTAGAATTGGTATAAATAAACTAGGGTGTTACAAGTTCTATTGTCGGTAAACTATTAATTTTGCACCAACTAAATCAACGGTGAAAAAATGGTATAATCACATGAAATTTGGTGTATCCACATCTCAGATGATAAAGATGGAAATGATGTATGACGATCGTTGAAAAAAATCATTGAGCATGTATTTTTCCGACGCCACTTCTATGGCATCTTTCCTACATTAACCTTATATATATATGAGAATAATGGAGGAAAGATGCCATAGGACGGAATTTCCTCCTATGGCGTCGAAAAAACACACCCTCCATCGTGTTTTCCGGCGATCGGAACCTATCATCTTCATCGTTATCATCTAAGATATGAGTACACCAAATTTCATGTGATTCTACAACTTTTTCACCGTTGAATTAGTGGGTTCAAAATTAACGGTTTACCGGTAATAGAACTTTTTACATTGCCAAATCAACGGTGAAAAAGTTGTAGAATCACATGAAATTCGGTGTACCCACATCTTAGATGATAACGATGAAGATGATGGGTTCCGATCGTTGGAAAACACGATGGAGGGTGTGTTTTTTCGATGCCATAGGAGCCATATGAAGGAATTTCCTCCTGTGGCGTTGAAAAAGTACACCCCATCGTGTTTTTCGACGATCGGAACCTGATTTGAGTGTTTTCGTGGATGTGTTTATCGAATCAAATAGTAAAGAAATCACAACCAAAAATATTTGACCGCAATCAAACAACGGTGTCAGTTGAAGTTAATGAATGAGTGCGGATCGTCCTCAGGGATCTCGAGATTCGTTTGTACTTTTATTTGTTTGAAATGAAATGTTAAGCAACAAATAAGAGAAAACACGATTCAATTGATTGATTTGTATTCATATGTCACTAATCTTTTCTAAAGAATCAAGAACTATAAACAACAAGAATCGGTTTCAATGGTATTTTCCAAACAACAATCAAGAATGATATAGAGGCTCGTAGGAATCGATAGGATCTTTAGATGTGTTGTAGTCTACAATATTTCATATTCTTGGCCTTCGAAAGATTTATACTAGATCGATGATCATCAACAAGAGTTAGGGTTTTCTCGTGAAACTAGGGTTTCATCTTATCCCTTGTTCTGTTGTTGATATCATTCACATTCTAGCCTCTAACAATTTCAAGAAAAGATCGGATCACCCCAATCTTGAGCGATGTTGATCAAGAAAGCATCGCATCAAATTGGGTTGTCGATTCTTGAACTTGCTAGGGTTTACACATTCGTAGGATTCAAGAATTGATTACAAATTTGCTACATCATCATACTAAAGATCTTCTCGGCTCCTTAACGAGCGGAGTTTTACTCGCGCATCACCACATAGACAATATTCAAGAACAGTAAAGATAACATGATGCGAAATGAAAAGAAAGCAAGATTAACAAATTTCACCTTTTATTTATATCAACAATTCCGTTACAATCACTCAAGAACTACAAGAGGAGGAACTTGATCGTTGACTTGGCTTCGCTCGTCTCCGTGGATCGCGGATCGGCTTGGATCACTTGCCCGATTGAAGATCGGCTCGGCTCCCAAAAGGTTGAAGATTTCTCGCTTGATTTGGTACTCAAGATGTTGGATTTGGAGTGGAATTAGGGTTAGGGTTTCCTACAAGATTTCTCACTAATCTTGAGGAAGAAGAAGATGGAGAAAGAGAATGGCTAAACTAAAATGGGTTGAATCTATCACTCTCTAGGGTTTCATATATTGTGAGATCAAGAATAGAAATGAGAGAGCCTAGGGTCCTATTTATAGAACTAGGTCTAGGTTTGAATTAGACTTTCCCTCCCAAAGTTTGTTGACAAGTTGTTGGGGTTTAGCTTAGGGTTTAAGCTAGGGTTTAGGAAAGTTCTAGAAAGATTAGGGTAGTTTGGGAATTTGCTGATCTGGTGAAAGTGTCTGGACTCTTCTGGACTTTTGTATGCATTTTTGAGCTGAGGGCACTGAAACAGGAGTTGTAGTGAAGTTTGAGGAGATGATGTCTTGGGCCCACCGCGGATCCGCCGCGTGAGATAGGGTTTTGCCGCTCTTCCGCCGCGCAACAGTGGCCTCGGGAATTGTGCTTTCTGCTGTGGCTTTCTACTACTGTTTGGGTTATTCTTTGATGTTTAGACTTGCAGTTACCCTTCTGTGTTGATACCAGATTTGCTTCCAATGAGTTTACGAGCAATTGTAATGGTCGAGCGATGTAATGGTCGAGCAAGTATCTCTTTTCCTGCATAGACTTCAAAATAGGGGTTGCAAGATATAGAAAATATGCTATGTAATGCAATGCCGTTAATTTCCCTAGAATTTCCGGTTTAAAGGTCGAATACATGTAATTTGATATTTTACGACCAATTAGCTAATATGTGAATTATGAATACCGTACTCTCCTATATATATGCAGATGACAAGGAAATTGCCGGTTAAAATATGCAGTATTTTCGACTGATCAGAACCCATCATCTTCATCGTTATCATCTAAGATGTAGGTATACCAAATTTCATGTGATTCTACAACTTTTTCACTGTTGATTTAGCAATGTAAAAAGTTCTATTGTTGGTAAACCGTTAATTTTGAACCCACCAATTCAACTGTGAAGAAGATGTAGAATCACATGAAATTTGGTGTACTCATATCTTAGAAGATAACGATGAATATGATGGGTTCCGACCGTCGGAAAACACGATGGATGTTGTGTTTTTTCGACGCCATAGGAGGAAATTCCCTCCCATGGCATCTTTCCTCCATTATTCTCATATATATATATATATATATATATATATATATATATATATATATATATAGAGAGAGAGAGAGAGAGAGAGAGAGAATAATGCAGGAAAGAGGCCATGGGAGGGAATTTCCTCCTATGGCGTCAGAAAAATACAAACTCAACGATTTTTTCGATGACCGGCACCCGTCAACTTCATCTTTATCATCTAAGATTTGGATATATCAAATTTCATATGATTCTACTGCTTTTTCACTGTTGAATTAGCAATGTAAAAAGTTCTATTGTCGGTAAACCGTTAATTTTGCATCCACTAAATCAACGGAGAAAAAGTGTTGGAATCAAATAAAATTTGGTGTATCCACATCTTAGATGATAAAGATGAAAATGTTGGGTGCCGATCGTCGGAAAAAATCATGAAGGGTGTATTTTTTCGACGCCATAAAAGAAAATTCCCTCCTATGGCACATTTGCCCCCTCTATATATATATATATTGAGAGGGTTAGGTATAAATATTTGTTTCGTATTCCAACATGCATGAGTGCATTATGTAGGGAGAAGGAAATGTTTTTTTTGCGGTTTGGGGAGGGCTTAGGAGAGGGTGTGTGGAATTTTTATTACTGTCACGCCCCGCTTCCTAAAAGTACGGAAGCAATGACGTGCCAAGGACTGCAATCTAACTGTGTCGAGAGTGGTCTTTTCTCGATACAGTTACGTTAAACGTATAATTCATGCAGGCAATATACCAAAACTGATAATAAAAGCAGAAACATTTATTTCCATTAACTAAAATTATTACATCCCAAAATACTGAAAGCAAACTAAATAGTTTGATTACATTGATTAAAAGAAAGCAAGCCCTAAACAGGTGGACAATAAAAGAGCTATCCTAATACTCCGCGTAGTCTTCATTAGTGGGCTCCATTTCATCGTCTCTTTCTTTATCAACCTCGTCCTCATCTAACGGACGTTCCAAAGATAGAGAAAAGAAAAGGAAGTCCGTCAGTGAGTTACACCCGGGTAGGATTTTCTCAACATAAAGTAATGGTAAAGAGAACAAATGTGTGTAATATATGATGTCATATGTGTGTAGAGATATGATGTATGTATTGTAGGTATTTGGTAAATTAAGGTATACTGCATGCGGTAATTACAAGTAATATGTTCATTTAGTTTGTTAGACAAGGGTAGCGGGTTTTCGAGATTATTCTGTTTTAACCACGGAACACGGTGGGGAAGGTGAAATGTACTATTCCACTTTTCCGGATCTGATCGAGTAATAAGGGAATCCGAGTCCGTATACTACCTTGTCAAATCAAACTACCCAGCCCCATTTTATTCAGTATGAAGGTTTTGCGAATTAGAGTTGGTGCGTATATCATCAAGGTATGGAATTTCATTTGTCCATGTTGGGTCTGTTCAATTCATTCGTAGTAGTTATTCATGTTGGGACTGTTCAATTCATTCGTAGTAGTCGTCCATGTTGGGACTGTTCATCCTATCTGCAAGGATCTTCATTTATAATAGTATTCTATACCTAGGTTCGCGCATTCTAACCCTAACCGTATCGTAAGTCATATCGTGCGGTTTATCAAAAGTTGTATTTAAGTAGATAGTATCTCAGACGATATGGACTTCCACTGTCGTGGGTTATATCTTGTTCCATTATAGTTGTAAGGTAAACATAGTATTTTATAGAAATCTTAGTTTATAATGGACCATGGTATTTTATCGTAATTATTGTTTATATAAAACAATGGTATTTATATAGTATATTAACGTAAATTATCTTTAATTATAGAGGTTGTGGTGTTTTAATAAAAGAACCTCCCTTATAAAAGGTAATGGTATTTTAGTGAAATTCTAAAAACTTAACTTTCGAAATTAGAGCTATTTTTGGTAAGGTTTCATTTTTGAAAGGTATTTAGTAAAAATCTAGCTTTATGATTATTATTGATTTTTTTTAAGAAAACCCTAGCTTTTAAAAGTTCAAGGTATTTTGATAAAACTAATTACTCTACCAAATTCATTGTATTTTCGTAAAAATTATGATTCAAAAAAGATCATGGTATTTCAATAAAAAATATCACTTGGAAAGATTTAGGGTATTTTAAGGAAAATACTATTTTTCCAAAATTCGTGGTATTTTAATGAAAATATAAATTCTTCGGAGATGGTATTTTTGTGAAATACTCATTTTAGTGAAAATATGGTTTTACATGCTTATCATCAATTTTTTTTTAAAATAACCAATATATAAAAATTTATTATAATTTTTCCATGTTTTAATAATTAAGGAAATAATTATCGATAACCTTAATTTAATACCGTAGAATAATTACATTTATTCCTGTAAAAGTTGTCTTGTCATGATAGTCGCTTTACGACTTAGTTCCATATGTCCAAGCATAAATCTGGAGTAGTCCGTTACCCCGTGATTTTATCGTGAATGATAACTGCTAAAAGTTTGTTATTTTATTAAGGTTTATTATCGTTTTTAATCGTCAAAACTCGTAAAATAGATAATGTAGTTAAAACATCATAATTAGGTTCTGGAATTTTTTTCACGGATAGATATTTTCATAATGAAGATAACATGGGATCAAGTGTTGAAAGATCCTATCTGAAATGAGCTAGGAAAATGAAAGTCGGTGAGCGCCAGGTTGTACGAGAAAAGGTATATCTTGAAGCCAAGAATTTTTTTGCCTTTGGAATTGGACCAGAGTGTATAAGAATCAAAGAAAAAGCTTTGAATTTTTTAAAGATTTTTTTGGCGAACAGGTATTTTTTGGGGGATTTTAGAATCTCAGGGTTATTTATAGGGATTTTCTGGGATTAAAATTCACTATTTTTTCCCCAGCCGCTACAGCAGCCAGTCTACAAGCTGACAAGATCTGGACTGTCATTCGACTAGATCTAACGACCCACATGCTATCACGCATGAGCTGGCATGGCCCCGGCTTGAGTTAGCGCTAGCGATCCTTGACCCTTGGATCGTCCAGATCAAGGCGTGTATATATATATATATATATATATATATATATATATATATATTTCCTTTATTAAACTGTCGGCAGAATTCGGGCCATTGGTTTTTAGATCCGACGATCCAGATTCATTCCCGCTCTTAAAAATTAATAAAATTGTTTTTAATATTTAAAAATGTTTTTAAAAATTGTTTATGGCTTCTAAAAATTATTTTAAAATAGTTAAAAATATTATAAAATTCTGGGAAAATTATAGAAAATGTATTTTGATGTTTTCTATCCTTTGCAACCAAATTTGGTCCAAAATAGCCTCCCTTGTCGGTTTTAAAAACTTTTCCCTTCGATAAAAAAATCCATTTAAATTCTTAAAAATTCCTAAAATTCATATTAATTCATTTTAATCATGGAAAAATATTTTTAAAGTGTTTTCTACCAATAGACTCAGTAAAATAATTGTTTTGACCTAGAGAAAAAATATAAAACGTTTTTTTACGTATCTAGAATACACGTTCGTTACAATTACTTTTGCCTCATGCCGTATACATCGCGGTTCAAGTTATAACAGTAAAGATAACTGAAATGAAAGATTTACACTACTACAGTTTGACGAATCATGCATTTATGTCCAAATTAACGTTTGCACCTTGATATTTTTTCCGCAACTTTACAAAACTTTACTCTATAGTCTAAATTATTACAAATTTATTTAATTATAATTTTTTTCATTAGAAACTTGCATTGATTAAGGGGTAATCATGCATTTATGTCCAATTTTTTTCATTAGAAATTTCCATCACAGAATGATGTTCCACCCACGGAAGGAAATCCGCTAAGTGGGAATATTTTTTATAAAGTCTCGGCAAATGAGCATGAAGTAAATTCGCCAAATGAGAATGTTTTTGATGAATTTCCAGCAAATGAGCATGTCGTATCACCAGCGTATGCTGACGGTAAAGATGGTGGTATGGTAATATTTATGAGCTCGTTGAATGAGAAACCTTCTGAATTATTTGCAAGTGCCTACGTGAACAATGAATTGATATATAATTATGATGATGATGACATTCATGACGTATGTGACGACGACGACGATCAGTTGCACATAATACGGTGAATATGACTTATCAAAGTGCACCAGCAGCTGCGTTTACTTCCACAGATTGGATTGGAGATACTGTAGTGAACAATAGTGAAGCACACGATATTACCGGAGGCAGTGGTTTGGAACCGTACAAATGTCAACAGTTTCAATGTAAGGCAGATTTGAAACATGCAGTCGCGATGTATTCAGTTAAAAAACATTAGCATTATACGGTTATAAAGTCAAACCCATCAGCCTGAAGGGTCGTGTACAAGATCGGTGGAGGTTGTCCATGGGTGTTCCATGCTTCTAGGCGGAACATTGACGAGCCATTTACGATCAAGACACTCAAAGAGACTCACACATGTGTCAATTCTATTCTAAATAAAGATCACTTGCAGATTGACTCAAATTTTGTTGCAAAAGTAGTTATTGATATTGTGAAGGTGAATTTGAATATAACGCGCCAAGCAATCGTTGAAATCATTAAATCCATGTTCGGTTATATTATCAGCTATAAAAAAGCTTGGTGAGCTAGGTGTAAAGCCATGGAAATGTTGTTTGGGGACTTCACCACGTTTTATTCTGAACTGCCTATGTTCATAGCAGTATTGCATGCCGCTAACCCTAATACTGTTCAGTTGGTGATTGCAACTGTTGAGCAGGAAAAGGAACAGTTTAGAAGGGTGTTTTAAGCATTCGGTCCTAACATCAAGGGTTTCAAATTCTGCCGGCTGATCATTAGCATCGATAGGACGTTTTTATATGGGAAATATAAAGGCACGTTGTTGATTGCAGTCGTTCCAGATGCAAAAGATCAGTTATTTCCGCTCGTATTTGCCATAGTTGAATTAGAGAACACAGACAGTTGAAATTGGATTATGAGCTGTATACGGGTATTCGTAACAAACCGTATAGGGCTTCTTATCATATCTGATAGTCACGCTGGGATTTTGAACACGATGAAGGATCTACATCTTGAATGGACTGAGCCACTTTCTTACAACCGAATCTGTATGCGACACTGTGTAATAAACTTTTTGTCACGACCCATAATTTAGCACGTGACCGACGCTTAAATTACGCAATGTCTAAAAGCGTAACGTAAATCAAGTAAGCCGAAACCCAGAAAATCTAAATCTTTTTGCGGAAAATAGTGGGGGTGCAGTTTTGAAATAAAGGTATAATGAATCATGTTTTTCTTTGAATGCATAGCTAATGAAACATGAAAATGCAAATGGATTATACTACAGTTGAAAACATGTTCGTCTTTAAAAATTTTGGCAGCACCTCCCTTGTATATTTTGATCCAAAACCATTTTGTAACATTTCAGAAAATATAAAATATTATTTTTGGAATTTAATATTAAAATAATATTTTATATTTTCTGAAATATTACAAAATGGGAATTTAATATTAAAATAATATATTTCCCGAAAACTGTCCGATTTGCGAAATTGGGGTTTTCGAATAAAAGTATAAATATATACCAATATTTGTGAAATAATTGGAAATTTTAATGCTTTATTCATTTAAAAATATATTTAAAGGATTTGGCATTTTTAAAATCAATTATATGCAGTTTAAATGAAAACCCAATTAGTGTACTGCTAATCGCGATTAAGCCAAATCCGTGTTTCTACTTTTTTTCCATGGTTAGTGCACCATGACATGTTTCATTTGGTTACATGTTTCTTTTGTGTTGTTTTAGTTATGGTTGGTTTTATTTTTTTTTGTGAGATTAGAAAAGAAAAGAATATGAGAGATAGAGGGAGACCAAATGATGACAAGAGGGGACAAGTGAGGCATGGGTTAGGAGAGAGAGAGAGAAAGAGAGGTAAGGCTCCACCCCCACCTTATCCTTCATTCTTCACTTTATTTCATTTCTTCAACTCCCTCATCCTTTTTCATCTCCTTCTTCCTTCACCTCATTACCCATGGGAATCATCTCCAAAACCTAATCAAAACCCCAATCTCCTTTCATTAAAAATGATCCCCACCTCACCCTCATCACATTGGACCCATAAAAGTTGGATTTTTGAGACTTTGGACTTCTAGGGTTTGGCTTGATTGCATCCATGAGGTATAATTCCTTTCATTTACTTTATTTTATATTTCCTAGCATTCTAGTTAGTTTAGAAATTGTTTATGGTGTGGATTTGTAAACTTGGAATTTCAAGAGAAGGGTTTGGGTGACTTTTAGACTTGTGAGCTGTAGTGAGGGTGTACAAGACCCTAGAGATCAAATTCTGGACCTAGAACAGATAATACAAACTTAGATTAGTTCTATGTCGGTTTTGTGTACAAATTGGGGACTACATGGAATCTGGGATGACCCGGGAAATTTCTGAGTTTAACAAAAAAGTCCAGAGGCCTAATTGAACCACTAGGAACCCACTGTAGAAAGACGGACCCAAACAGCCCCCTATGGACCGAGCTCGCCGGAAATACGAGCTATGTGGCCGGCCATGTGTCAGTGTCTGGTGCTGGGATTTTTACAGTAGCTCACACGCTCCTTATACTACCCATAGTACTGTTTGTTTATCCCCTTTTGACCTGAGTCAAAATCCGGGAGCACATTGGTGTGATTTTTGGATATGTTTTCCGTATTTTGAATGCTTGGTTTTGAAGTTTGGATTTGTATTTGGTTGTTGGATGTTTGTACATCAACAACAAGGGTTGTTTGATTGTTTGTGCATGCGTAGGCCATATGTTCTAACCTATGAGCGCACCGTGTGCCGTATCGGTTTTCCGGATTCGATTTTAATAGCGATTGCAATTGTATTGATTGTAGGTACCTTCGCGTGGATTCCGAGGCGACGGAGCGTGGCGTCATCGACTTCGGCAAGCAAGAAGCAAGGTGAGTAGATCTATATCTACGGGGGAAGTCGGGTGGATGGCGTATAGCACCCCGCAAATTTTGATGGAAACCGATTTATATATAGAATATGGTTAAGAGAACCTTTAATAGAAAACTATGGATAGAGTTAAAAGATAGTTAGAGAAACCATATTATAAACTAAAGGATAGTTAGAAGCGATATGATACGATTAATGCGTGATGACGGGATTTGAGGATGATGTTCGATGATATTGCTGTATTGGATACTATAAGACTGGATAGCCGACGTAAATGCGTCACGCGAACCATACATTTTTCCAAATTGAAGAATCGTATGCATTTTTTAAACAGATACCTTGAGGGACGTTACGGATTTTCAAATGATATCTTTTTCTTAAAAACACCGTAGCCCCTACTTTCAAAAACTACGATTCGCATCATTTAAAAACTGATCGTATGGTTCGTGTGTGAATGTATATATGAAAATGACTTGATGTGGGGTATAAATGCGATTAAAAGAATATACGATGTGATATGATGATTTAATGATATGTTGGTATACGGATGCGAGTCGATTGAGATGATTGATACCTTGCCGGTCCCCTGATATGAGATTGTTATGGATGTGACCTGGGACATAGGTATATAGATACATACGCATATAATGCTGTGAATCATGGGTGATTGTTGTACGCGACGTTAGGTCTGTACCCTCATTGTTGTAAAGTTTGATAGGATCCCTAATGGTTTAATGCCGCCGTACGATGATTTTCCGTACGTGATGAGTTTGACTTGATGATTGATCTATACCCTTGACTAGAGGTTGCCGTATGATGGATTATACCGTATATGGTGTTGTGGCTGGATGCTGATTGATAGATTCACCGACTCGATCATGTTAGATACGTATACCTTATAACTTTTAGCTGATGATTTACCTTATACTGCATTCATGTATTCTCCTTGCATTGCAGATACCTGTGCTAGTACACTTACACCATTATCGATGATGCGTATGTTATACGTACACAGATTGCCGGCTCACACTTCATCATCGATAATTGCCATGTCACTACACAGTAGGACTGTTGCATCATGATATGATTCATTGCATAAATTACTTGCTATAGTTACATATGCACCTTTATACGATGTTGCATTTGACCTTGGATAAATTGGGAACCGCATGATATATTTTAAAACTGGATTCATTTAAAAGAGCGGTTTTCCCTTGATATGTGCATATTACTGTTCCATGTTGCATGATTTACGGATATGCTTACATTTCTGTTATATGTCGCATATATCATGCTTTACGATTATACGCATTGAGATATGCTGTTTTCATGAGATTTCTGGGTTTAAGAACTGTGGTTATTTCAAAAGAAAGTACGTATTGTTTTAAAAACCCGGTTTCTCTTGATATGATTGTTCCCCTCCGAAAGACGGCGCAAGACATGGCGTCTTGCCTGAGATTCGGGGCAGATGCTAATTGGAGCTATCCGTCTACCTCTCCGAAGATGCCAAGTTGATTTATAGCACCATGTATCGAAGGTTTAAACGGATGCGACCGATGTAGCAGACTTCATCAGATTCCCCTTCGTTTGAAGGGTTTTTGATTGTGGGGACGCTCTTCCCTGCAGGCGCAAGCCCCTGTAGTTAATTACGCTACCGCATTGCGGTAACAACTTTCTCCTTCTCCAGATGGTCACTTCATGTCGCGGGTGTTTGTTTTGTTTTCGGTTGCCCGTGGATTGTATACGGAGACTAATTTGTACTGTCGCCCGTAGGACGTGGATTAGTCCAAATCCGTATTTTCTTAGATTTGGGTTTGGGGTTTTATGTTTAAGGATACGTTAGCCTTATTTGAGGCTAAGATCAACTTAAACGTTCGTTAAAGATACGTTAGTCTAATTTGAGACTAAGATCAACTTAACGGGATCGTTTAGATCCTACAAAGGAGCATTTGGGGGCTCTATTTCCAGTTTAAGGACATGGTGGTCCATTGCCAGTTTAGGGACATGGTGGTCCAACATTCCCATTTTGGGGACGAATATTGGTTTAAGGACATCATAGTCCATGAGTTTAAGGACCCCACAGTCCGTAGCAATGTATGGTTGTCGGGACCCGTCACCTCTCTGACGACGTTGAAGGATTACAACGACACATATCAGAGGAGTTCAGAGATGTACCCTTGCACCGGGTGTAAATTGATTTGGGAGAGCAGTTGTGCTCGGTTCAATTTAATTTGAGGACTTATGGCCAGAATTGGGTTAAGTCCGGTTAGAAAAATGTCTAACATTTTATTTATATTAGGCCTGTTAGGCCTTTGCTTGGGCTCTGCCCTTTTAAACAATGCATAGCATTGGGCTTTTTAATTAAATGCACAGCATTTAGATTAGGCCTGTTAGGCCTTTTAATTGGGCTCTGCCCCTTTTTTAATAATGCAGAGCATTTGTCTTGGTCTGTTAGACTTTTTAATTGGGCTCTGCCCCTTTTTTAATAATGCAGAGCATTTAATGGTCTGACAGTGCGCCACGTGGCCTGTCAGGCGCTTTGCGCCAATTAAAGAGCGCAAGGCGCCAATTAAAGAGCGCAAGGCGCCAGAGCATGTGGAGGTGACACGTGTCACGCTCTGGTGAGCGCAAGTCTGTTGGCGCAGTGCGCTGCGCCCGTGCGCTGCTGACACGTGGCGCGCTATGGTGACTTGCGCCAATCCAAGAGCGCAGTGTTCTTTTTTAGAAGCGCAAGGCGCAGATTGACACGTGGCGCTCTCTGGCGACTTGCGCCAATCCAGGAGCGCAGCAGCGCAAATTAAGAGTGCAGGGCACTGTCCAATAGCGCAGAGCGTATCTTGATCAAATTTAGATCAAAGAAAAGAATCTTTTTAGTTCTAAAGAGGTTCTACCTCAAGATTCAAGAACCAATGGTTCATCAAAAGGCTGTGCCTTTTAATAGATCAAAAGATCTAATAATGAAGTAAATTACTTCTTTAATCTTTTGGGATTGGATCTTTTTTTGATCCTTTTCTTTTATTGAAGATCTTGATCTTGTTCTTAGATCTTTGATCTTTTTAGAAGAAATTCTTCTTTTTGTGAGATGTTTTCATCTCTGTTCTTCCAAGAATTTAATTCTTTACCTTGAAGAAGATGATCTTCTTTCTTCAAAGGCTTGCCTTTTTTCTCTTTGAGTTTTTCTCAAAGTTTTTAGAGGATCTCTCTTTTCTCTATTTCTCTGTCTATATGAGACTTGGAGTCTAGGGGCCTTTATATATGGCTAATTAGTTTGTTAGGTTAGTTACAGAGATCTTTCTCTGATTGATCTGGGGATATTTCCCCATCGTTGGATTTTTGATCCTAAGGCTTCTGTTTTACAGAAGATAATCTTTTTATTTTAATAAGATTGGAAAGATCTTTCTAGAATTTTAATTCTGATTAATTAAATAATTTATTATTTAAGTTTTAGTGCTGGCGCAGTTGGCGTAAGTGCACCTGCGCTTGACACGTGTCGCGCGGCGCAGATCGCAAGTTATCTGAAGCGTTGCTTTCTTTATTTTTAAAATTTAAATTTTAAAATAGAGCCTTGCTCTGATTGGGGTGGCTGCCTTGGGCGCAGTGCCCCTTGCGCTGGCGTGTCTGCTTTTGACACGTGGCGCACAGCGCGCAGCGCGCAGCGCAAGGAATCTGAAGCGTTGCTTTAATTTTTGAAGTTTGAATTTTGAAAACAGAGCTTTGCTCTGATTGGGGAAACGGAAGTGTTGCTTCATTTCCCGTTTTGGAATTCGAACAGAGCTTTGCTCTGATTGGGGGAAACAAATGCCCCCCCACCGTTGCGCTTACATGGCCCCAAACGTGAGCGCAGCGGTGGAAACATCTCAGTCGTTGGATCAACTTTTGGAAGTTGAAACGGCTCTCAATACCTATAAATAGGACCTTTGGTCCCTTAAATGATTTTCATCTCTTCATAAGAATTTTTATTCAGAGCCTTGCTGTTTCGTTCAAGAACTTTTAAGAGTTAGAACTCTAGAAAATTTTTAGGTAAAACTTAAATTAGATTAGTTTCAAGAGCCTTGCTCTTAATAGATCCCTGATCTAAAGAAAACCCATTTAGGGTTTCACTTAGCAGAGCTTTGCTCTATAGGTCTAAAGGGATCTAAAGAGAACTAAAGAGAACCCTATTAGGGTTCCATTAATAGAGCTCTGCTCTCTAAAGGATTTTCCTTGTATTTTCTTAATTCATCAATGGAGTTTTGCTCCTTCCAAATCATATAGAAGAACTCTTAAGAGTTTTTCATGGATCTTGGAGGTTAAAGATGACATTTTATTTTTTTTGAATTATATCGTCTTGCTTAATCAGTCTGTCTGTTAATTTTGTTAATTTTCTTTTACAGGAGTAATGGACGCCCACATGTACGACCTTGATGAAATCATCTCTTACGGAGACATCCGCCGACTCGGCCGTTCTCAGAATCGAGAATTTACAAACGCCGAGTGTGCCGAAATTATGAGTCGCTTTGACGCATATAATGGCCAACTGCTTCCCCGGCGTTCCCCTCTTCTAAAGCTCATCGTGGGAGCAATCTGGGAAGCGCTTCCCTTGTTCTGTACTGGTGTGCCACTTAGGGCATTGGATGCCGCTGAAGATAAGGTGCACTTGGTGTATCTGATGAACCTAATCTCCAAGAGACGGCGAGACAATCTTGTCGATCTCCTGCACCCGGCTTTTCAACAGTCTGCCGTACTTGCTGCCTATTGGAGGGTAGAGGACATCAGTGGGGATCCCGACGCTCGTGCTCGCGAAAGAAAGCACACCAGGATGGTTCGCCGGGCTTGGAAAGTTCTGGACAAGGTCACTTTTGAGTTCCTCAATCCATGTCCTGGATTTGAGGTTTTGCCATTGTAACCATCTCGATAATGTTTTTGTTTACTGTCTTTATTGATGTAAAAAAATTTCGAGTATGAATGACAAATCTTTTGCCTCCTTCCTTTTATTTTCTGCTTTGTTATTGGCATATTCTTTAAGTAAGCGTAGCCTGTAGGTGATATAGAACATTCCGTCTTGAATATTTCGAGGAGTAGTGATGGCTTAGGAAGTAGGTTCAGATCTGCTACCTAAGGCTTTTCAACTTTATGAGCCGTGAGGGTCTCACAAAGACTTTTCTCCCTACGGATTGAGAGGGTCTCGTAGGTGTATTTTCTCCTTAGGAATCGTGAGGATTCCTAAGTGCGTTTTCTCTTATAAGTCGTAAGGATCTTATAAGAGAATTTTCACTCTTACGAGTCGAGAGGACCCGTAAGCGGTTGTTTCTCTCCTTGTCGAGATTCGATTTTGGAGAGTGTGACCCGTGAATAGTATGCAAGAGTTCATTTTGGATCGACTTGCAGGGCCCCAGTGCTTAGGAAACCGGTTCTTATCCCGATTGCCTAAGGCTTTTCCCTACGAGTTGAGACGAATCGAGCATTCCTCGCAAGGATATCCTAACGTCACAGTTAACCTCTGCTCTTTACGACAAAGGTCCGTTAAGGTCTGTGGTACTAGGGTTTTGTCCGTCGTACCGTCGCGTTGGCTGATGTATTCCTCGATAGGCAATCTTGCTGTTCGAGTAGCCTTGCGACTGTCGTGTCTCTGATCCCTTCGGGGGCTGGACAAGATCTCTTCAAGCAATCCTCCTAGGCAGTTTGACCGTCGGAAGAGCGAGCGTTAGGAATTTTGCCATGCCGCTTTTTACTTGAGGTTGGGCCCATTTTGGAGAGCCCCGATGAGTCATAACCACTCCGCACTGGTGTGGGATGATCCCCGATAGTCTTTCAGGTTTTATATAAGTTACCGTCAAGACCCTGAATCTAGGAATTTGGCCTTCGCTTCGTTTGCTGGCATTGCGTCTGCTGTATCGAGACGAATGTCGCGGTTGTCTCTGGGTTGTTGGTGAACCGTCGAGGTTTGGAACTAGGGATTTTGCCGTGGCTCCGTTGTTTGATTGTCGCATCTGAATCCTGCTGGGGAAAGAACGCTGTGGTGACATCTCGTCTGCTGTATCGAGACGAACGTCGAAGTGGTGATCACTCCACGCTGGGGTGAGATGATCTCCGATGGTCTTTCAGGTTTTATATAAGTTACCGTCAAGACCCTGAAGCTAGGAATTTGGCCTTCGCTTCGTTTGCCTTGGCGTGTCCGAATCCTGTTGGAGGAAGGACGCTGTAGTGACATATCGTCTGCTGTATCGAGACGAATGTCGCAATTGTCTCTACGTTGCTGGTGAACCGTCGAGGCTTGGAACTAGGGATTTTGCCATGGCTCCTTTTGGTGATGGTGCGTCTGCTGTATTGAGACGAATGCTGAGGTGGAGTTGGGATTTTGCCGTCACTCCGCTTTGTTTTGACGTGAGGTCTTTTGTTGACGTTGTATCTGCATCCTGCTGGGCTGCGAAGGAACGCCGTTGTAGGTTTTCAGGCTGTAGATGTGTCCGTCAAGACTTGGAACTAGGGATTTTGCCGTGGCTCCACGGTTGATTGCAGCGTCTGAATCCTACTGGAATGGTAAGGAACGCTGTCGATGATCTCTAGGCTATCCTTGAACCGTCGAGATTTTGGCTTCATTTTCTGATGAAGCCCGATGGGATGATGTGGTTCCCTCTTTGTTTGCACTCCTGGATTGTATACAGGGATTGATGTGATATCACCTGTAGGGCATAAATTTTATTTTTTTTTATTTCTTTCCGCGATGCTCTATCATTTCAGCTTTTATATCGCGAAGGTCGCGATTGCCCAATCATTTCGGCTATCTTTCGCGGTGCCCAATCATTTTGGCTATTTATTTTATTTTTACTCGCTGCTTTTTATTGCGAGTTGCCCAATCATTTCGGCTATTTTGTATGCATGTGTGGCTTGCTGTCTTTTCGCCGCGAGCTTGGAATTAGACACCGATTTCGGCATCTGCACCGCTATAACTGGAATATTGCCAGGAGCGAATCATCATTTGCCTCTGTCGATATCGAACAAAGGTGGCTTAGCGAACAGGGTTAGGATCCATCCTGTCGACTAAGGCTTTTGACTTTATGAGCCGTAAGGGTCTCATAAAGGTATTTCTCCCTGCGAGTCGTGAGGATCTCGTAGGTGTGTTTTCTCTTTAGGAATCGTGAGGATTCCTAAGTGTATATTCCCTTGTAAGTCGTAAGGATCTTACTAAAGGGTTTTCTCCTTATAAGTCGAGAGGACTTATAAGGGTCGTTCACCATGTGGACATATCCCTGGTCACGGGTGGGACTTGGTTAGGGAAATGTTTATTCGCGCCCGTGGATTGTATACAAGGGTCAGTATTGAGCCACTTGTAGGGCAAAATCGAAGGTTGTGGGGGTTGCTTAAGAACAGGTTCAGGTCTTTGTAACTTAAGACTTTCAAATCTTATGAACCGTAAGGGTCCCATAAGAGAATTCTCCTTACGAGTCGTGAGGATCTCGCAAGTGTAATTTCTCCTTAGGAATCGTGAGGATTCCTAAGTGTATTGCTCCCTTGTGAGTCGTAAGGATCTCACGCGGGTGGTTTCTCCTTACAAAGTTGAGAGGACCCTGTAAGTGTCTTTTAACGAGGTTGCGCCCTTTCGGGTTTTCACAAACACTCGCCGGTAGTCCTGCTGTTTTTACTCACGGAGCCCTTTCGGGTTTTCATCCGTGCCCATTTTGCTTATGGACATACCGTCTTCTTTTTTTTATTTTTTTTAATTTAATTTAATTTTTTTATTTTTTTTTTACCACGTCAGCCTGGGGACGCCACGGGTTTGTAGTAGTTTAACGACGTTTCGGTCATAAGTCAACGCACGATTACGCAGCTAGATTTTGTCGCAAATCTTCGCATGTTTTGTGTCGGAGGTGGATTCCTTGAAGAGAGGGCCGAGGGCGATTTCTTCGTCAGAATCGCTTCCAAAGGTGATAACTTGCGATCCCTTGGTGTCGGCTATGTGACCGTTGCCAGCAGCTCTTTCACGCTCATCTGTCGTGCTTTTCTGTTCCCGACGAGTCTTGCGCTTCACTCGTTGAGCGTGTCGTCAATGGGCAACATATCCCTGCCACCAGTTTTTAAAGGCTATGCACTCCTCGGTAGGGTGTGCAATCTTCTGATGGTATAGGCAGAAGTTAGGATGTATTTCCGCTTCATCAAGACGTATATTGCCAAGGGAATTTCTTTTGAAAGAGGGCAACTTCATTCCTATTGCCAGGGCCCTAGCGAATTGTTTCCTTACTTTAAGCTTGCTTTTACTGGTGATAGGGATGCTTTGCTCCAGTTGGGATGTCTCGACCTTTTCCTCCAGTCGTCGGCGTTTGGCTTTTTCGAATATAGCCAGTTCACGCTCTCGATTAGCTTTGCTTTTCTGACGGACCTCGTTTAGGAATGCATCAATCATTTCGTCTGATGGTTCTAAAAGTTCAGGCTCAGGATTTTCCCCCGGTTTCCCTGCGTCAGGAGTTTCTTCACTGTCTATCAACGAGTGAGAGATCACATGGCAACTTGCTACGTAATCCTCAGATTCGTCCGACGATTCTTCTCCATCATCTCCGTCTTTAAGGACGTGGCCAAGGAATTCTTGGAGCGTGATTGGAGTCCGCGCCTTCTGGTTATACTCTTCCAGCACGTCGATTTGTTTTTGCAGATCCGTGTGCTTGTCATCAAACTTCACGGGCTTTTGGGTCTTCTCCTTCTTCTTCAAAGACTTTGACGCTTGGGTGCGAGCGTTTTGACCATTACCATCGGATTTTATAGTTAGGCACGGCTTCAGCGTTCCCTCTACGACCTCGCGTTCCAGTGGATTTTTCTACCTGATTGCCGGGCACGTTTGGAGATCCTTCAGCGTTCTTTTAGTTTTAGCCGAAAGAGCGATCTCCCACGGAGTTTCTTTTATAAAAGAGCACGATGCCCCCGGCGTGTCCACCTTTTTAGGAGCATGAGGTTGTGGCGGGTTTACTTTCCACTTCTCAGACAACGCAAACTTGCCTTGTAGGTACTGATCCTCGATCCATCCCTTAAAGACGAAGCAATCTTCGATTGGATGACTTACCGCTTGGTGGTAAGGGCAGTAATTAAGATCGTTGACGTCGTCTGGCTGCAACGGACATTTTGGACTCGGCAGATTAATGAGTCTATTGCGCACTGCCAGCTCGAACAGTCTCCTTGTTTTATTCTGAGGAAATGAGTAAGGACGTCCCAGTCTCTCCTCGAGGGATGGGTGTGGACGCACGTTGTTTTGGCAAAAAACCGGCTTTGAGTTGCTCGGCTGTTGTTGAGTATTAGCGACGATCGCTTTCCCTTTTCCTTTCTCATTTCGAGAGTCTGGCTTTGGAGGAGACGGTTTATGTCCCATCTGATCCATTTGGGCCAACTTGTCGATCAAGGCCTGGAAAGTAGTTGGCTTGAAGAACATCATGAACTGGAAGATGGCCGCCTGAAGGTCAAAAGTGCCCACGAACATGCCCACCGCTGGCGCTTCTTCGATGCGCTGTTCGCACTTCGACCATAAGTTTCGCCACCGTATTGCTAATTGCACCCATGTCTCGCCTGGCCTTATCCTGGCATTGATCAACGTGGTGATTGGGGTGCGCTCGCTGGTGCTTGCGAATGTTTGTGTAAACAGCAGCTTCATCTCCGCAAATGTTTTGACAGAGTCGTTAGGTAGCTCCGAATACCATTCGAAGGCTGTTTCCGCTAAGTTGCCGACGAATTGGCGAAGCAACAGTTTATCATCGCCTCCAGTGTTGCCGCATAAGGCCCTGAATTGAGCGACATGCTGATGCGGATTCCCCGTCCCCTTGCACACATGGAATTTAGGGATTGTGTAGCCCGGTGGGTATTTGATCTGATCATACCAGCTCGGATATGGTCGTCCCGTTTTGATAACTTGATTGGCTGCCTCAGTTGCCTGGTGAACTCGTATTTGTTGAGCAATATATTCATCCAGGGCAACTTTGGAAATTGTCTCCTTCTTGGCCTTTGAAAGAGCCGGCGGTGGATTTGACGTTTCTTCTCTGTCATCTTCAAGGATGATCGGAGGATCTTCGGCTGGGGGATCCGGTTGGATCATCATCCTTACCATGTCTTGGAAGAGAAGCGCCATTTGTTTTATGTTAGCCGCTTGCTCCGCGGCTTTTTTGTCCTTCTTTTCGAGGACTCTGCGTAAGAAGTCAGCGTCAGTTTCTTGTTCGTGACGCTGTTCTGATGATGCCTCCGAGCTTTCTTTTGGCCCGGTAAGTGCGGCCATTTGCGTCAGCATTTCCTGAAGCTTCTGTTGCTGCTCCTGGGCTTTTGTCACGGATCGGGTGAGCGGTCGGTGACCCGTCGAAGCACGGCTTTCCTCCTTTCCGGAAGCCATATAAACAGTATGCACCATGCCCCCGGACTTAGGGTGTCTGTGCTCAGCGCTTTTACGGCTCGCCATGTTCACAGGGCCTTTTTGCGGCCTCCTTTTCTTTTGAGTGATTGACGTTGAGGGAGCCGTTGCAGTGGGCACCCAGCCAGCTATTGCTTTTTCTGGTTTGACAGAGTAGTCCTTCTCCTGCCGAACCTTCATCTTTTTCTGTCGGCGGAGATAGTCTTGATCCATTACGGAGTCTTGGACTTGACGCCAGACCTTGTAAATTTCAGAGGACAGCCGTTGAGGGGGCTGCTCCAGCTTCACCTTTGGGGCATTATCCACAGGTGTAGGAGATCTTTTTAATACGGCAGTTGGCGAGTTTTTGCGCACCCTTCTTAGCGGTTCAAAGCTATTCCCGGTCGGAACAGCAGCATTGATTTCCACCATCGGAGCTGGTGGAGTTATCTCAGACGGGGAGTTGCCCCCAGCCTTCCTTATCCGGCGCCAGTAACGATGGCGAGCATGTCGCGCGATTGGAGTTGGTTTAGCCGTAGGGGTGACCTCCTCATGCCCCCTGTGTTGGTCAGAATTCGCTGGTATCAGCCTTTTAAAGACCGACGTCCGTTGAATGGGGACGGCCAACCTATCAAAAGCAGACTTCCGAGTAGGGAAAGCAACCTTGGTGATTTCGCCTGGAACGGGAGCAGGGATGGCTATCCGCTTCGGGATAGCGCCTTCTGGTATTGCAGGCTTCTTCATGGGCCCGTTGGAGCTCTGGCCTAGTCTGTTAAAAACCGAGGCAGTGGAGTTGGGCGACCCGTTGAGAGGGGCCGCGGTAGTTGTAAGCCGATCAAAGACCGACTTCTTTGAAGCTTCTTGCGACGTCATTGGGACATTGAAGCTCATCGGTGGGAGCATGGTCCCGAAGAATAGTCCAGTGGTGGCTTGAGTTACCTGCTCCACTGGCATCTTGAAAAGAGAGTCCACTTGGGGCCCGTAAGTCACTCTTCCAGCAAGGACGGAGTGAGAGTTGCAGTTGCAGGTAGTGCAGTTTAAAGCCATTGATCTTCTGTTTTCTGCACGGAGCAAGACACCAAATCTAAGTACCTCGAATCCACGGGCAACCACAGCAAACCGCGATTCGTTCGCGAACACGACACACGAAGTGTGGAGTGGAAAGAGGAAGAGGTCCCACCGGGCATGCCAGAATCTGTTCCCCTCCGAAAGACGGCGCAAGACATGGCGTCTTGCCTGAGATTCGGGGCAGATGCTAATTGGAGCTATCCGTCCACCTCTCCGAAGATGCCAAGTTGATTTATAGCACCATGTATCGAAGGTTTAAACGGATGCGGCCGATATAGTAGACTTCATCAGATTCCCCTTCGTTTGAGGGGTTTTTGATTGTGGGGACGCTCTTCCCTGCAGTTAATTACGCTACCGCATTGCGGTAACAACTTTCTCCTTCTCCAGATGGTCACTTCGTGTCGTGGGTGTTTGTTTTGTTTTCGGTTGCCCGTTGATTGTATACGGAGACTAATTTGTACTGTCGCCCGTAGGACGTGGATTAGTCCAAATCCGTATTTTCTTAGATTTGGGTTTGGGGTTTTATGTTTAAGGATACGTTAGCCTTATTTGAGGCTAAGATCAACTTAAACGTTCGTTAAAGATATGTTAGTCTAATTTGAGACTAAGATCAACTTAACGGGATCGTTTAGATCCGACAAAGGAGCATTTGGGGGCTCTATTTCCAGTTTAAGGACATGGTGGTCCATTGCCAGTTTAGGGACATGGTGGTCCAACATTCCCATTTTGGGGACGAATATTGGTTTAAGGACATCATAGTCCATGAGTTTAAGGACCCCACAGTCCGTAGCAATGTATGGTTGTCGGGACCCGTCACCTCTCTGACGACATTGAAGGATTACAACGACACATATCAGAGGAGTTCAGAGATGTACCCTTGCACCGGGTGTAAATTGATTTGGGAGAGCAGTTGTGCTCGGTTCAATTTAATTTGAGGACTTATGGCCAGAATTGGGTTAAGTCCGGTTAGAAAAATGTCTAACATTTTATTTATATTAGGCCTGTTAGGCCTTTGCTTGGGCTCTGCCCTTTTAAACAATGCATAGCATTGGGCTTTTTAATTAAATGCACAGCATTTAGATTAGGCCTGTTAGGCCTTTTAATTGGGCTCTGCCCCTTTTTTAATAATGCAGAGCATTTGTCTTGGTCTGTTAGACTTTTTAATTGGGCTCTGCCCCTTTTTTAATAATGCAGAGCATTTAATGGTCTGACAGTGCGCCACGTGGCCTGTTAGGCGCTTTGCGCCAATTAAAGAGCGCAAGGCGCCAGAGCATGTGGAGGTGACACGTGTCATGCTCTGGTGTGCGCAAGTCTGTTGGCGCAGTGCGCCGCGCCAGTGCGCTGCTGACACGTGGCGCGCTATGGTGACTTGCGCCAATCCAAGAGCGCAGTGCTTTGTTTTAGAAGCCCAAGGCGCAGATTGACACGTGGCGCTCTCTGGTGACTTGCGCCAATCCAGGAGCGCAGCAGCGCAAATTAAGAGTGCAGGGCACTGTCCAATAGCGCAGAGCGCATCTTGATCAAATTTAGATCAAAGAAAAGAATCTTTTTAGTTCTAAAGAGGTTCTACCTCAAGATTCAAGAACCAATGGTTCATCAAAAGGCCGTGCCTTTATATAGATCAAAAGATCTAATAATGAAGTAAATTACTTCTTTAATCTTTTGGGATTGGATCTTTTTTTGATCCTTTTCTTTTATTGAAGATCTTGATCTTGTTCTTAGATCTTTGATCTTTTTAGAAGAAATTCTTCTTTTTGTGAGATATTTTCATCTTTTTTCTTCCAAGAATTTAATTCTTTACCTTGAAGAAGATGATCTTCTTTCTTCAAAGGCTTGTCTTTTTTCTCTTTGAGTTTTTCTCAAAATTTTTAGAGGATCTCTCTTTTCTCTATTTCTCTGTCTATATGAGACTTGGAGTCTAGGGGCCTTTATATAGGGCTAATTAGTTTGTTAGGTTAGTTACAGAGATCTTTCTCTGATTGATCTGGGGATATTTCCCCACCGTTGGATCTTTGATCCTAAGGCTTCTGTTTTATAAAAGATAATCTTCTTATTTTAATAAGATTGGAAAGATCTTTCTAGAATTTTAATTCTGATTAATTAAATAATTTATTATTTAAGTTTTAGTGCTGGCGCAGTTGACGCAAGTGCACCTGCGCTTGACACGTGTCGCGCAGCACAGAGCGCGGCGCACCTGCGCAGCGCACGCTAGCGTTGCTTCATTTATTTTTAAAATTTAAATTTTAAAATAGAGCCTTACTCTGATTGGGGTGTGCTGCCTTGGGCGCAGTGCCCCTTGCGTTGGCGTGTCTGCTTTTGACACGTGGCGCACAGCGCGCAGCGCAAGGAATCTGAAGCATTGCTTCAATTTTTGAAGTTTGAATTTTGAAAACAGAGCTTTGCTCTGATTGGGGAAACGGAAGCGTTGCTTCATTTCCCGTTTTGGAATTCGAACAGAGTTTTGCTCTGATTGGGGGAAACAATGATATTTCAGTGCGTCCACCATGCGTTTTCTCGGTTCTGAGACGTGTGATATGTGAAACCCGATTCGAGGAGGCGGATGATCCGTTTGTAGGTTCATGGTGGACCCGGTATGGTACCCCGGGACGAGAGATTTCGTGGGGATGATGATGAGTCTGGCTGAGGGACTACTACCTACCGGTGATTGGTTGGACCTGGCGGTTGTCCGGAGGATACCGACCGGAGTCGAGAGATGTATAGGGACCGACCCGTTTGCCGGAGCCCGCGGGCCGATCCCGCAAACGGAGCCCGAGGGCCGATCCGGACTGACGGAGCCCGAGATATGAGGATTTACGTGTCGATGCTCGACACGGTTTTCATGATGTTTCGAGTGTCGCTGCTGGGCATTTAGGTTCCATGATTTTGATGTGTCGCGAGGGACACACGTTGATTTATATCTCATACCTTCATGCATATGCTTTTATGATATTTACATGCATGATGTTGTGTCATTAGTTGACACGTAGACGAGATCCACATACATACAGACATTGATTATATTGTTGAATGATATCCACATGCTGATAGGCATTTATTTATAGTGTTGGCACATATAGAGATACGGTCACCCTAGATATCATAGTATCACCTTTATGATATAGTTGACCTAGGAGTCGTTGTTTATTCGATTTTTACTTCTTGATGTTTTTTCTACTCGTGAGTTGGCAACTCACACCCGTTGTGCCACAGTTCTTACAGGTTGACCGCATAGATCAGTAGCGGCATCGCTGGCACACGGTTGCATTCGGGTGTTTTGCTTTGGTAGGTGTGACATTTGTATCGTGCCCCCTCTTGTATTTATATTTCATATTGTATCTAGTCAACTCCATCAATCAAAACTAGTAATTGTATAAGTAATGAGACTTAGTGAGATTGTGGTTGCGAGACTTAGAGCGAGGGGTTTTCCGCTACTTGTGGTTTTGATGTCTTACTTATTTCTTTATCTTTGGTGGTGAATTTCGCCGTTGGGCGTCGTATACTTATATTTATGCTTTGCGTGGTTGTGGATCTGCCGTTTGGCGAAGAGCTAGCTCCCGCTTGGGGATGCCTTTATATTATCATGTATTGTGGTTTTGGATCAAAAAATACAAAGGAGGTGCTGCCCAAATTTTTAAAAAAGTCGAAACATATTTTCAACTAGTAACACCCACTTGCATTTTTATGTCTCATTGTTTATGTATTTAGGAAAACTTTGATTCATACCTTATTTTCAAAACTTCACCTATTTTATTTTCTTAAAAAGGTTTAGATTTCTGGGTTTCGGCTTACTTGATTTGCATTACGTCTTTAGACGTGGCGTGATTCAAGTGCCAATCACGAGCTAATATTTCGGGCCATGACACATTTACACAACAATATATAGGCATCCCCAAGCGGGAGCTAGCTCTTCGCTAACCGGTGGAATCACAACCACGCAATAACATATATACGACGCCCAACAACGAAGAATCAACCCAGAAAGAACAAATAAAGAAGCAAGACATCAAAACTCAAGAAAGCGATCATAACCCATCACTCTAAGTCTCGCACAATACCCAAGTCTGACTAGGTCTACCAATATACAATTCTAGTCTCCGATTTGATCTGATCTAATGGAGTATATCTAGATACAACGGAGTATAAAGTACGATAGTGGGCACAATCCAACATGTGTCCCACCTATCCAAGCAAAGCATCCTGGATGAAGCTGTGTGCCAGCGATACCACAACTGATCCCAAGCGGTCAAACCTGCAAGAACTGTGGCACAACGGGGGTGAGTTGCTAACTCGTGAGTAAAAAATATCAGCAAGTAGAAATCGAATAAAACAACGATTTCCTAGGTCACTATATCCTGAAGGTAATACTATGATATCTAGGGTGACCAAGTACGCATATATGTCAACAATCGAGTCAATGCAATGACATATATAAATAAACGTCTGACATCATATGTCTATATGCATGTGGATATCATCCACGTGTCCATCAACGACACAAACAATATCATGGAACCTGAGTGTCCCACACCGACACTCGAACATCATGAAAACATATGCCTGTATATATATATGAGGATATCAACCACGTGTGTCCATCAACGACACATCAATATCATGGAACCTGAGTGTCCAACATCGACACTCGAAACATCATGAAAACATATGCCTGTACATGTATGAGGATATTTACTTCGTGTGTCCATCAACGACACATCAAAATCATGGAACCCGAGTGTCCAACATCGACACTCGAAACATCATGAAACCCGTGTCCAGTATCGACACGTAAATCCTTATATCTCAGGCATCGCATACTCAGATCGGCTCTCATATCTATCTCATCTCAGGCGCCGCATACTCAGATCGGCCCTCATATCCATCTCATATCATAACTCCAAAACGGTATCCTCCGGATATCCGCCGAGTTCTATACAATCACCGGTAGGTAGTAGTCCCTCTTCCAGGCTCATCGTCTACTGCACAACATACCTTTCTTGCCCCGGGGTACCATACCGGGTCCACCATGTATCCGCAGACGGTCATCCAGCTCCTCGAATCGGGTATCACATAGCTCAGAATCGAGAAAACTCATGGTGGACGCCTCGAAATATCATATCAAGAGAAACCGCGTTTTAAAGCAATACATAATCCCCTTTGAAATATAACCGCGGTTCTCAAATCCAGAGATCTCATGAAAACAACATCTCAAGCATATAACCATAAAGTACGATGTATGCAACATAGAGTAGTAATATGAGCATATCGAGTATATCATGCAAGCATATCAAGTGATAATACTGAACAATGAATGTACTTTTACTTTTAAGATTAATCTCATAATATGGAAGTTCTACTGTGTAAATGGCACGACAATTCTACCGTGTAAGTGACATGGCAATTCTACTGTGTAAGTGACATGGCAATTACCGATGAAGAATGTGTGTGAGCCGGCAAATCTGTGTATGTGTAACATGCGCATCACAGTAATTGTGCAGGTGTACTGGCCAATGATATCATATAGCATTAAATACCGGCACGTGGTATGTACATCACAAGGGGTAATATCCTATACAACATGAACAATAAATGGGTATATCTATCTACACAAGAATCATACGGTCACTTTCTAAACGATACACATCGTCATTTTGAAAATAGGTATGGTTCAGGTGGCAATCTTTATATTGGCGATCCCGCCTCATAACATCCGATATGACAATAATCCTCGATCATCATTCTCAAATCACTAGCGCGGATCAATCATCCGGTATATCTCATCACGTACGGTAATCCATCGTACGGGGTCATCAAACAGAATAGGGAATCTATCGACCTATACAATAATGAGGGTACGGATCTAAAGTCTCGTACGGCATATTACTCATTATACACATAAATACACACACACACACACACATATCTCAATTCACATTTGTACAAACGTCATATCTTATTAATTTTACAACACCTCTATCTCAATCTCGTGTCGTGTTTATCGATCTCGATCTCATCACGTACCATTAACAACTCATACTTGTCCTCTTTCAATTCATATTTATTAGCGTCAACTTTTATCATATCATCTCTTTACTAAATCCTATAACCATGTCCATAAGTTCGTAGCATATCTTTTATTTGATTATAATTTATAACACAATCTTCCATATCAATGGTTGCGGGGGTGCTATACGCCATCCACCCGACTTCCCCCGTAGATATAAATCTACTCACCTGCTAAACTCCTCGCTTAGCCGAAGTCGATGTGCTTCGTCGTCTCGGAAGTCCACGCGAAGGTACCTACAATCAATACACAATCGCAATGCAATTCTATTAAAACCAATATCCAAAAACCGATACGGCACACGGATTCGCTCATAGGTTAAAACCTATAGCTTCGCATGCAAATCAACCAAATAACCCTCGTCCGTTGACGTACAAAAGTCCAACGACGGAATCCAAATCAAATACCAAAACCAAGTTTCACAAATCGCATAACACGAAATCAGCAACATGAGAAATCACTCACAGATTTTAACTCAGGTAAAATTAGCCGATTTTGCACTTGGGGTTGCTCTAGATATCAGATAAGGGGACCACTAACCAAAAATCATCACCTTTCACCATGACCAGGCCGCAATTTGCGGCCTGGGGAAATTTATCTGCGGCCTCGGTAAAAGGGTAGGGTCTCGGGTTTCTATGGTAGGTTTCTAGTTGCTTGCTCGTCTCTCTGTTATGGGAACTTATCTTATAGTGGTCTCGGGTCATAGCAGATCTCAATATCCCATCATAAATCACACAAAATACGATATCGACCAATTCTAACTTCGTGTTTTGGTTTCTATTATCTGTTCTTGGCCAATAGAACGATCTCTAAGGTCTTGCAAACACTCACTACACCTCAAATTATCACTTAACATCAACTTGGAAATTTCCAAGATCACATAACCTAGCTAAATCAATTTCTAACTAAACTATGATATATAAACACAATTACTGATCTAAAAGTGAAGGGATTACCTCATTTGGCAACTTAGGAAAATTCTTGAGTTGTCTAAAGTCTTCAAAATCCAAACTTGAATGGTTTTAAGGGTTTAGAATGAGTTTGTGCATGTTTTATATGAAGGTGGCATAGGGTTTTGAGAAGGAATTGGAGATGATGCATGGAGGTAGAATGAGAATGAAGGAGATAAAGAAAAACATGAAGAAAACAATAGGGAATGATAAAGGGCAGCCAAGTCTCACTCTCTCTCTCTTATCCTCACTCTCTCTTACCCTCACTCTCTCTTAAAATATCTATTTTGTTTCTTCTCTTTTTTGTTTCTCACTCATTACTTCTCTTTTCTTTTATTACAATTCACAAACACAAACACAACATGCACATGACATGGTGCACTAGCCATGAAAAAATGTAAAAAATACGGATTAGGCCAAATCGCGATTAGTAGTGCACTAATCGATTTCAATTTAAACTCGCATATAATTAATTTATAAAAATGCCAAAATCCGATAAATATCATTATAATAAATAAATCATTTTAATCTCCGATTAATTTCCAAATATTGGTATATACTTATATCATTTTACGAAAAACCCCTATTCGCAAATCGAATAGTTTTCGCGAAATATATTTTTTTAATATTAAATTTCCAAATATAATATTTTATATTTCTGAAATGTTACACTTTTACACAAAGTTTGGCAATATGCAGATGATGTGTAAACTGAAGGCCGTCGCTACGCAGAATCGGTTCGAGTGTTATGCGAGAGCTTATATTCTGACGCTCTTTGGGGGTCTCGTATTCCCGTCCTTTGCCGGAGACATGATATTGCTCTGGTATTTACCTTTACCTACACATCTGACTGTTGCGGGCGCATGAGCGTACAACTAGGGCAGTGCGGTCCTTGTTTGCTTATATCTATAAGGTGTTTTTCGTCACCCCATTGAGATGGGAATACGCGCGCGCTTGTCAGGCGCATTACAGATTCCCCCTGCCTAGGGTAGGGCGGGGTTTAATGATTGTGGGGATCCGAATCTCCGGCAGCCGCGGACTAAGCTGCCGTTAATTACCCTTCGCTTTTGGAGCGAGGGAACCTCCGATTAACGGGTTAAACTGGTCATGCGAACTCAATGTGCAGTGTACGTGTGTTTTGTTTTGGAGGTTTTTTTTGGATATATCGGGAGCCACGCAGAGTTTTTACGGGGGTTCCGCTACCCGGATAGCGGGCTGGGGGTCAAGGGGGCTAGCAGCACCCTTGCGGGGTGCGGGGCAGCGCCCAGGCCCAAAATTTTTTTTGGGAGGGACAGTGGTGTAGAGTATGTGTATATATGTATACATATGTATACATATGTATATATATATATATGTGTGTGTGTGTGTGTGTGTGTGTGTAAGAGGGGGAAAATGCATCCAAGGGATGCGTGGGGCCAGCGCCTTGAGCGCTGTGCGCTTAGGTGCTGTGCGCCTAGGCGCAAGCGCGCCACGTGTCGGCATGTGGGCGTCTTGTGCTCGGGCGCTGGGCGCTTGAGCACAAGCGCGCCACGTGTCGGCACGTGGGCGCCTTGCTCTTGAGCGCAGGGCGCTGGCGAGAAAAATGGGCTTTTAGTCCCAGAACCAGAAGCTATGCTTCAGAAAGGAAATATCTATTATATATATATGGAGTTAAACTCCTAAGAGGTTTTGAAGCTGATGAAGAGCTTCTCCCCTTGAGCCCTAGTTCTTCCCCAAAGTGGGGTTTCTGGAGACAGGTCTCCTTCTTTTTCCTTTGTTGGCCGGATCTTGAAGATCAAGAGATGTGAGATTTTAAAAAGCTCTCCTTTCTAAGATCTGATGGCAGACCTGAGTTCCCCTTTGTGGGTTTTGTGGTGGAAAACTACTTAGTTTTGGAAAAAAAAGAGTAAAACTCTTGATTTAATTCAAAAGAAATGAGAAGGTTTAGAACCTTGGAGAAAGAGCAGAAGGCACAAAGAACCTTGAAATATCTAATATATATATATATAGTTAAACTCCTATGAGGTTTTGAAGCTGATGAAGGGCTTCTCCCCTTGAGCCCTAGTTCTTCCCCAAAGTGGGGTTTCTGGAGATAGGTCTCCTTCTCCTTTATTGGCCGGATCTTGAAGATCAAGAGATGTGAGATTTTAAAAAGCTATCCTTTCTAAGATCTGATGGCAGACTTGAGTTCCCCTTTGTGGGTTTTGTGGTGGAAAACTACTTAGGTTTGGAAAAGAAAGTGTAAAACTCTTGATTTAATTCAAAAGAAATGAGAAGATTTAGAACCTTGGAGAAAGAGCAGAAGGCACAAAGAACCCTAGTTTTTAGGGGAATGAAAAGTCTTTTTTTTTATTCATCATCATGTCGCCTTTTATAGGCTTACATATTTACATATAGCCCCTTGGGCTTTTCAAAGTGGCATTTTGCCTATCCCATGGCTCATGTGCCATTTCTTTTTGCACATAAGCCATGGGCTTACAAAAATTTGGCTTTATACCCATTTTGTTTACATTCATGCATAAAAAATTACATAAAAATTATTTATTACATGATATATATTTTGGCATGGAGGAGGCTGGCCGCGGGCTTGACTTGGGCATGAGCCCGCTTGACCTGGGCTTGGGCCCACCTGGCTTGGGGTTGACCTTGACTTTGACTCGGTCAACTTTGGGTGCAAATTTTGACCCCAACAATATCGTGGGTTGTGTCGAGTGTCTCTGGGTCGAACACAGATGAATGGATGTTCTATTTTCTTATAGCTTTGGGTTTGGGAGAGATTGCATCTCGGACGACATGATATTACACAGGTCACGGATAGATGGGTCCAGACTAGTTTTGCGGAGCGGAGGTCCCCATTCGGGATATATTGGGCATGTGCAGACATATGGACGGAAAGCCCATTCCAGTGTCTCGTTTACTATAGGGATGAGCTGAACACACTCCGGGACGAGGTCATATCATTGCGTCTTTACAGAGGGGACGTAGTTGCATCCCTACCATCCCTGTGCTCTGTTCATCATGAGATATGGTTGACCACGGCGCCACTCATCCATTTTGCTATCGTCAAGGATTATTATCCGGACAGGGTGATGCGGCAGTTCGGCCTGCATCAGGCCATCCCTCATGAGCGAGTATATGATCGTGCTCTGTACAGGGTTGATGGAGGATGCAGAGCCATTGAGAACCGGAGAGCGGTGCATCGTGATCACGTACACCGGTGGGACGTGGAGCGGGCTGCTCGTGTTATTCGAGACACCCCACCATGCGATGCAACCCGCCGCGAGGAGGACATGAGTTGGTATCACTCGATCACTCGTTTGTACGTTTTCTTGCCCGACCACAGACGACTTTCTAGATGCTGGTCCCTCGACCACTCAACCTATGTACCAGTCTCGAGCTCCTTCTACAGTCAGGATGGTAAGCTATTTTACTTTGTATTCCTATTCTGTAATTTTCATACGATATGGTTCATAATATTATTGTACTAAAATGTTTCTTTTTTTCCAGCTATTACATGCATGGACACTTATACGTCTCTCCATCCAGACTCTAGCGAGCGATGTCGCAGCTGGAGTGAGGGAGTTCACACAAATTACTCTCAGGGAGTGCCGCTGCATTGTGACTGAGGCGGGAGAGACCACCAGATTAGAGACGATGGTTGCAGCTCCCCTTCCTTCTGTGCATAGACGCAACAGCTTACCACGACAGTCAGACCAGGTTGGATCTTCACATATACAGGAGGAGACCGGTCAGGCTCCACCTTCGCATGCACAGGAGGAGGCCGGTCAGGCTGGACCTTCGCATGCACAGGAGGAGCCCCATGAGTCTTTACCTTTGCATGCACCGGATGAGCCCGGTGAGCCTCGACCTTTACAACCACCTATGTCGCAGTTGATTCAGGTTGATATCACAGAACCTTCACAGATACCGCGACCACGTCCGAAGAAAAAGCAGAGATTTTATCCCGTTTTCATTTGATTATGTATTTTATAGTATTATATTGTATCGAGGCCTTGTATCGTTCATGTAGTGATATTAGCATTGATGTTGTGATGGTATCTACCCTTCGAGGTGTGATCTCTATTTCAGTATCAGTTTTGTGATGCCACCCTTCGAGATGTTTGTTTACTGCCGAGTGTGGCGTGTAGTGCCATATGGCACAGATTATTATGTATTTATGAATAGATCTCAATATATGCTGAGGATATGTTGTCCGTTTTATTTTTAAAACCTGATTACATAAGTAATTTTGGGGATATATGTGATTACATAAGTATTCGCAGGAAGCCGCTGCGACCATTTGGTATCAAAAGAGTTGTATTACCACATCATATGAAGAATATAAATATGAGTATATTTTATGGAACTCAGTTGCTAAGAGATTAGCAGTGACTAATAATTTTTGCTGGGTAGTTCCAAGGAAAACGCTACTGTAGCGTTTTCCTTCTATTGAAAACGCTACTGATCAGTAGCGTTTTCATTTGGTATAAATCCCCCAACCTGAGACTTCTAGTGTTGGTTGGATATACTTATTTGAAAACGCCACTGACAGTAGCGTTTTCATTTGGAGGAAAACGCCACTGACAGTAGCGTTTTCATACAAAGGATAAACGCCATTGTCTGTAGCGTTTTTATTTTCCCAACCAACTGCCACGCGAGACCTATTCTTACGTAGCAGTACGGAGGTCTATTTTAGGAAATAGTTTTAGGCCGGTATTATTTTTAGAAATATTTGATTAAATAGTATTATTTTGGTAAAAATTCTAACAAAAGGATTCAACTGCTCTTGGTCCTTTCTTGGTTGGAATTTAGGCCACAAGTTCCAACCTTTGGGAGCTTTGTTAATGGCATCTACCGGTTAAAATCCTACAAATAATTTATGCATGTATGATCATACAGGCGAAAGATAGTAAAGACTAGAGAGTATAATTTACGTTACAATACCAAGATGCATGGATGTAAACAGGGTTGCATCCAGAAAAACTAATGAAAAAGCCTAAGATAACATTATATCTAGTTTGATAAAAGAAAATATATCTGTAGCCCTGAAATAAAATATAAATCTCCTTATTGACTTTTTTTATTAAATTTTAGCAACCTCAAACTTGTTTCTCAGGGAAATCGTCAAATAGCCCCCGGCCCGTTTCAAACTTGTGTAAAAACCCTTGGGCTTGTTTGCTCTTGTTAAAAAACCCAAGCCTAATATCAGTTGCCTGTAATATCTAAGCAGTTGCATGTAATATCTAAGCAGTTGCAGTTGCCTGTAATATCTAAACAGTTGCTTAAAATATGTAAGTTGTTACATGTAATATCCAAGCAGTTGAGAGAATGCAACGCCTAAATGAAATACGGTCCAGAATTTTTTTCACAAAGACTTTGAATAGTAGGCCCTCCCAATAATTTTGAAAATTACAGTGGTTTTTAGATAACTCCCTAGCGGGCCGGCGGCCTTTTTGACAATTTACCATATTTATTATCACAAGGTTCAAGAACTCGGTTTCGGTTTCGATCTCTCATAATTTTATTAGTTTTACTGGGTTTCGGCTAGCTTCGCTAATCTTGGTTTGGGTTTCGACGACAATACAACATGCATACGTGTAGATATATTAAATACTTAAATTTATGGTTCTATATTACAAGACAATGATTATAGTGTTTAAAAATTTAGCCATGATGTAAAATATATTGAAAAGTGTACTTAGATAAGTATTAATATAGGGTTTGAGTTCACTTTTTTGCAGTTTTCTAACAACGAAGGTCTACAATGATCACAATGACAGTATAAATGGTATTAAAAAAAGTTTTTAAAGATTTCAGCCGAAACGATATTGTATGGTTGGTTTCGCATCGGTTTCGGATTTCGTATCGGTCTCTATTGAAACCAATACGAAATCACATAGTTTCGGCCGAAACCTCGAATTGTAGCAATGGAACGTGGGCCTTTGAGCTATGTAGTTCTAGAAAGCAATGGAAGACACTTGATGCACGAGCCCAGACCAACAAAAATCCTAGTTAAAAAATTAGTAGTAAAGACCCTCTAGCGTTTGTGTTTGTATATACCCTATTGAATCGGTATAGTTATTACAAAAAACACCTTTTCTTTGATATATGGTTTAAATGCAACAAGCTCTCTTATGATTTCAGCCTGTGGCAGGTAACAACCATATACTTTATAAATTGCAGATAACTATTATATTTAACGGATTGAAGTTTACACCGTTAACTCATGGGTTAAAAGACAATTTTATCCTCAGTATTTTTTCCTGAAAACAATAAAATTTTTAAAAACTAAAAGGGTGATGATGATGATGATAAAGGGAAGATGATGATGATAATGAAAATAAAGAGGGTGTTGGAGGGGAGGATGACGACGACGATGGAGATGATGGTGAAAGGGATGGTAGCGATTTTAGGGGAAGTGGAGCAAGGGGCTGATGGAGAGCATGATGATGATGATGATGGAGACGGTGGTAGCGGCGATTTTGAGGGAGCTCATGGGTGATGGAGGGAAGATGATGATGATGGCGACGGTGGTAGCAATGATTTTGAGGGAGGTCGAGTCGAGGAAGGGGGTGATGAAGGGGATGATGAAGGGGTTAAATGAGAAAGATGTTGGCGGCGGAGAAAGATGGTGGTGGAGGGTTTGATGATGATGATGGCGGTGGCAGGGCTGATGATGGTGGTGGCAGTGGCAATTTTGAGAAAGGTAGAGGAAAGAGTGGTGGAGAGGTTGATGATGATAGTTGTGGTGGAGCTGATTGTAGCGGTGATTTTGGGGGAGGTCGAGAAAGTGGTGGTGAAGGAGTTGACAATGATGGTGGTGGAGGCGGCGGCATGGGAGGTCAAGGAAGGGACTGGTGATGATGATGGTGGAGAGGGATTGATGAAGACGAGCATTTTGGAAATAATTGGATTTTTGTGATAATGTGGCAGCTAATGCTGACGCGATGATGATGTAGACCGTTAATACTATCGGAGCACCGTTAAATTGGGTAGTTATCCGTCTTTTTTAAAATATAGAGGGTTATCTATACGGGATGAATCAGTAAGGTATTTTGTTGCAGTTAAGCCTGGATATATTATTCAAAACTTGACTATCTTGAATTGCAATAGAAGAACTTTTGTTTGTATATTCAATACAAAAACAAAAAGGAACATTTTTCTCTAGTTTGTTACAAGTATATGTAAGAGGGTATTCCTTTAAACTTGCTTTGAGTTATGATGGAAAACCTTTTTTTTTCCTTTTATTCCTTCCTTCTATTTGTCGATGTTTGTTTTATCTTTTTTCTTTAACTTAATTATATAAGAGATGTAATTCTATTTACTTATCGTTCAAGTTATAATGGAAAACTTGTCATTTTGTTTCGAGAAATGCATTTTGCACCGAACCCCGGATACTAGGCCTCATGTAGGAGGTGCGATACTTGGTATAGGAAATGTAGAGCTCTTTTGTTTCAGTACAAAATGGAACTATATGTTCAATTTATTCTAATTAATTATATATGAGTGAGATGTATTTCCTTAATTTTTATCGTATTGTCTTGGTTTATACAAGAAAGTTTTTATATTTAAATTAGAATCGGGCTTCTATACACTACATACAATTCTGCAAAACCCAAGGGGTTGTATACAAAAAAGATAGTCCCTCTTACCACAAAACCCTAAAAATTCGCGAAGCGATCCCAATGTTTGCAATCGTCGACGCTGGTATACAAAGATTCAATATTTGGATGAATTGAAGAGGTTAGGGTTGTGAATCGTTAGCGTTGTGAATCGTTCAATTCTTATGCCAATGGCGGCTGCTAGGTCAGTTTTTTCTCCTTCTCTCTTTTTTTTTTGTTGTTGCTTTTTGACCTTTTTTGAGTTTTTATTATGGAAATAATACATCACTTAATACGGTTTCTACAATTGTGAGTTGCATAATAATAGACCCGCAGTATATCCGTTTTCACCTTTATCCTGTAATTGGATCAAAAGGTACGATTTTGATCGATATGCGAAAGTTTTTATTCACCACGAGCATCATTGGTCCTTTGTCTCCATGCCCATCAACAATTTTCATCGATTATACTTCATTATTGGAACAATTCAAATTGAACGAAAGAGAATGATTTTGAGCCCACCAACTGTTTGTGATAATTCCATCACACCATAAGCCCCCACCAACTGTTTGTGATAATTCCATCACACCATAAGCCCATCCTCATTTGGATCTAATCATGAAATTTCATTATATAGACTATCCTCAATTGCCTTTGAACATTATAATATATGTCATAAACGATCAAAAAACATAATAATTGCTTTATTTATTTTTTATTCATCATCACTTAAAGGACATGTTGATCACAAGAACATAATTGACCTTGAAATTTTAGATCGATTCCAATTTCATACATACATAAATTCAAATTTTGTAGACTTATATTGACTTATTACAACAATCAGCGATACACCTCAATAACCGGTCTCAAATCAAGTATAGAAAGAATACAATTTTAGTATATACCAATAAGAATAAATTCAATGCCAGTACTACGGATTCGATTCAAAATAATATATTTTAAGTTTTGAATTTTCAACTTAATATCACGGTCGCTTCATGTTTCATAAAATCCATGGCGGTCAAAATCCACGGCATCCAATGCAGCAGTTAGATGCCCATCACGCTTCATCTTTGAAATCATACTTTTACAGCGATGAGGAAATGAGACAAGAGGCTGTGGATTAATGTGGGAGGAAGGAAGGAAGAAGAAGACTTATATAAATGTCTTTCATCATAATTACTACTCCTTTTTTAATATAATGATTTATTAAATTATTGGTGGGAAGCACAAAAAGTGTGCATGCATGGTATGGTGCTAATGGTATGAGTTATCAAGAAGTTTCTTTGAAATCTTATACGTCTCTTTATAAATTCCAGTCATATCTATTTATATTATTCAATGCATGCACAAAAATTAGAAAGTTAGAATTAAAAATGGGAATGAATTATTTATAATGAGTTGCTCTAATATATGAAAGTTTGAGTCTCAAATAAACATGAGAAACCTCGATCATCTCTTAAAAACGCCAAACTTTTGACCGAATGCTTTGCAAAGCTAAACATAAATCTTATGACACTTATATATTCTCTAGCTGATATATATTAATTAAGTTTCATGCTATTATTAATCCATGGTGCTTTTGTTTAAAAGAAAATGAAAAGCCATAATATATATTAACGATTAATCACGATTTTCCATATTTAGCTAATTTAGGTTTTCCGTATTATCGTTTCGTGGTTTATTAAGGTTCGATTTTGAAGTTTTCTAGTTTTCAACCTTTTACTTTAGGGTTTTCAAGTTTTCAAGATTTTACTTTAGGGTTTTTATGTTTTTTACTTTAGGGTTTTCAGATTTTTACTTTAGGGTTTTCATGTTTTCATGTTTTTATCTTAGGGGTTTTCAAGTTCTCAAGTTTTCAAATATATAATTTAGGGTTTTCATGTTTTCAAATGGATATTTTAGGGTTTTCAAGTTTACCTTCCAATCAAAATTTCATGCTTTTCACAATAACCATTTAAAAAAAGTAGAAGGTTCATCCACAATCTTTGTTTAACTTCTAACCAAATAATGATATCCAATTAATCTTCTAATAAAGATCGATCACCACAAAGATCGTTAAATGCAACTACCATAATATCAATCACCACAAATTCAACATGCTACCACCACATGAAATTATAAAAACCTAAATCCAGAGAAGGAAGAGTGAAGCGAGCAATCGGCATCGAGGTTGGAGGATCGACTTCGAGCTCGAGGGAGGGTGTTGAGCTTGGAGGATAAAGCTAAATTGGTGGCGGCCTGAGTAAGGAGGCGGAAGCAACCTGATTTTGCAGGAGGTGGCGTGGAATCAAGAATGGAGGCGGAGGATCTACGACGGCATCGCTTGGCGTCGTTCGAAGGAGAGCAGAGGTCGAGTGAAGGTTGGGGGTGGAGCGTCGAGTGTCGAGCGGACGTGGAGGTCGATGGGAAGTCGACGACCGAGGTCGAGGGGGCATGGAGGCCGGCAAAGGGGGTCGAGGGGGTCGGCGTGGACTGGAGGTCGGCGACGAGCTCGAGGGTGGGAAGAGGAGGCTGGAGTTTAGGGGCTAGGGTTTGAGATCAAAATCCAAGGCCTCTTGAGCTTTGTTCATTTCAGAGAGTTGTTCCGTCGGGCAAAGCCCGACGAAATGTATATAAAAAAAATTGAAAACTTTTGGCCCGCGGTCTTAACTTAATCAGTTTTATTCCGTCGAAATACACCCGATGAAATAGCCTCGTATTTCTTGTAGTAGACAAAATAATTCAAAAAAAGAAGAAAAACAATAAAGAAATTTAATTATAAGACGGAAATGCCATGTATTAACAAAGTTTGATTGAGAGGGAGATAGAGGATGTTTCTATCTCTCTCTTTCATCTAATCCAACCATCCATTTGCAAATAGACAATGAGCTAGGTACAAAATTCATCTCATCACACGTGCGCGCACACACATATATAAAATTCATCTCATCTCTTTCTCACACGACGCGCACGCACATATATATACGCCACTGCGCGCGCATATATATAATTCATTTCATCTCTCTCACACACATATATAGTTCATCTCTCTTTCTTTCTCTCTCTCTCACACACGTATATAAATGAGGATAATAGAGGAAATGTGCCATAGGAGAGAATTTTCTTCTGTGGTGTTGAAAAAATACTTCCTTCATGATTTTTTTTGACGATCGGCATCCATCACCTCCATCTTTATCATCTAAGATACGGATACAACAAATTTCATGTAGTTCTATCACTTTTTCACCGTTGATCTAGTGGTTGCAATAGTAACGGTTTACCGACAATAGAACTTTTTATATTGCCAACTCAACGGTGAAAAGTCGTGTATCCACATCTTAGATGGTAAAGATGAAGATGATGAATGCCGATCGTCGAAAAAATGGAGGATATAGATTTTTGACGCCACCAAACGAAAGAGCCTCCTAGGACCTCTTTTCTTCATTATTCTCTCTCTATATATAATTCATCTCATATCTCTCGCTCTCACACACACACATATATAATTCATTTCTCTCACACACACATATATAGGGGAGTGATCCATTGCAAACCGGTCCGCGTTTTGAAAAACAGGAACTCTCGGTCCACGGCATATTTGAACGATCCGATCCGTTCAAATTGATCACCCTACCTTCGAATTTACGTGTATGAAAAATCAAAGGATTTGATAACCTCTAACCTATGCATCGGAGAAAGTTTATGTTGCATTATCGAAAGACGTTCATTTTTGCATCCATCGAAGTATTGGTTAGAGGTCTTCAAATCCTTTGATTTTTCATACACGCATATTCGAGGGCAGGGTATCAACTTGAACGGATCGGATCGTTCAAATACACCGTAAACCGAGAGTTCCTATTTTTTAAAAACGCGGACCGATTTGTAATGGATCACTCCCATATATATATATATATATATATATATATATATATAGAGAGAGAGAGAGAGAGAGAGAGAGCTGTTCCTATGAGGCCGGACCTCATTTCTTATTTTTAGGCCAAATTTTTAAACACAACCTCATTGTTTTTCACCGATCCGTATCGGTCACGTTGATCTACTTGTATTAGATAGGATATGTAAAAAGTTTCATTAGATTTGAAAACCTCTAACACAACCATCAAGCGATCTTATTTTTCATATATCGTAAAGCCGTCGATTTTTTAATCTATTTGATGGATTACTTAGAGATCTTCAAATCTCGTAAAATTTGATACATAACCTTTTTAACATGTGTAAATCACGATGGTGGGTATGGATCGATGAAAAACACATATTGTGTGTTTGAAAAGTGGACCTCAAAATAAGAAATAAGGCCGGACCTCATAGGATTATCTCTCTCTCTCTCTCTCTATATATATATATATATATATATATATATATATATATATTTCATCGCACATCTTTCTCTCTCTCACATATGCATGTGTGCGTTTGAGACAAATTATTAACAAATAGCGGGTATTAAGCCGCCGAATCAAACAGGTAATGGTGATCGACATCCCGCTTCCATTATGAGCCTACTGCCGACTACTCACAACATATAAAAATACTTATTTGATTACAAGTGGAGAATAAGTAATCAAACTATATCCACAATCATTTGTATATTGTACTAAAATCTATTTTGGTAGAATGTCAAAATTTAATCACCCAAAATGGTGACCCTTAACTCCAACTATAAATGATTTAGCATTAAATTTCAATATCCACTTCAATATTAATTTCAAGCCAAAATGCATTTCACGAGAATTTTTTTTTTGACCTGGCCTCAAATCTCTATATAAACAACACTGAGATTACTCATATCCTTCACAACTCAATGAACCAACTTGAAAAAATGGGATCCAATGATGTGAGCTCAAAAGAACTACTTGAAGCTTAATCTCATCTCTGGAACCACATCTTCAGCTTCATCAACTTCTTATTCCTAAAATGCGCCATAGAGCTCGGTTTCCTCGATGCCGTTAACAACAATGGCACGCCAATTTCGCTCACCGAGCTCGGGAAAACCGTCTCCGTTCACGAATGCAAAATCCCAAATTTCCAGCGCTTCATGTGCCTTTTAGTCCATAACGGCTATTTCACTCAAACAGGCACTGACCCGAACAAAGACATCTACGCCCTAACAACAAACGCAATCCCTTTTATAAAAGAACAGGGTGCATCAATCACACCTTTCATTGAGCTAATGCTTGATGAGACGTTGCTAGACCCATGGCAAAAACTTAGTGAATGGTTTAAGTGCGATAAGCCATCTACTGCGTTCGAACTTGTTCATGGGGTTTATGTTTGGGAGGCGAAGGCAAAATGCCAAGGTTTCGGGAGTCGCTAAAGCAAGGGGTGGCGAGTGATACGAGCTTGATAATGACAGTGGTGATCAATGATTGCAGGGAGTTGTTTAGTGGGGTGAAGACCTTGGTTGAGGTGGCGGCAGGATCTGGGATGTTGGCACCGGCGATTAAGGAGGTCATGCCAGAGATCAACTGCACGGTGCTTGATCTTATAGTCATTGAACCCCGCTTCAGTGAAGATCTTTTTCCATTCAGCTTCAGTGATCTGCTTCCCAGTTGTGTGAATCATCATGTGGATATCAAAATGAAGTTGAGTTTCAACGTTCTTGGGACCAACACCATCACTTGTGTCCATAACTATGTCGATGATTATGGCTTTGCCTCCCTTTTCTTTAGTAGGAATGGCCTCTTTGCGTCGTTTCAGTAGTTTTACGCATGCTTCATCGCTCCACCCATGGCATACCCACTTCAAAAAGAAATTAAAATAAAAATAAATTTCGAAAAAAAATTGGATGTTATATGAGTTCGAATAATTATTTACTATACCCATGCATTTTTTTGGTTTACTTTTGAATGTAAACGGGTACTGATTATGTGCATTTATACTTGTTTAAATACTTTGTTGGTGAGTTGGTAGAGGTTTAGTTAAGTTGCTTGTTTCTTTTCTTTCTTTTCCCTTATTACACACAAACAATCCCCCTTCCTCCCTCTCTCTCTTAAATTTGAGTTTTTGGATATTGATGCAAGTGCTGAAGTGGGTGTGGCTTGTTAGCGGTTTAGTTGAGTCACCCGTCTCTCTTCTTCTTCTTCTTCTTTTCCTTTTTCTTCTTCTCTAACTTATACTACTACGAACATTTTTTTTAGTCAAATGTAAACATGTTTTACTAAACACAAACTATAAAAGTTTAAATACTCGAGCAGATCCTGATCGAGGTCCATCATGTCTGAATTCTCTTGAATAAAAATAACTATATAGCATGTTCAAATATGAATTATTACCAAAACCCTAATTACCAACAATAAACTCCCAAAAATACAACCAGATACTCATACCTTTAGAATAAGCGCATCAGCTGGCGGAATGTACTCGAACATATCTCCCGCAACGTACTGAACTTTGTCGCTCTTCTCCCTCGCATTGATCATTTGCGGCAGATCAGCACCGTGCACCTAATCTCTGGCATGGCCTCTTTAATGGCCAAAGCAATCGATCCTGTTCCCCCTGCCGCCTCAACCAAGCTCTTCTCCCCACGAAACAACTCTCCACAATCATCGATCACAACTTGTGTTATTGCGTTCGAATCACTCACTAACCCTCGCCTTACCAATTCCCCAAACCTAGGCTTTTTCCTTGTTGCCTCCCTAATGAAAACCCCATGAAAAAGTTCAAACGTAGTCGATGGTTTGTCGGTCTTAAACCGTTCACTTAGCATTTTCCATGGGTCTAGTATAGTTTCATCGAGCATTAGCTCGATAAAAGCCTTTTCTTTTAACTAAAAGGGTTGAGTTTTTGGTTAGACCATAAGCATCTTCATTTGGGCTGGCACTTACTTGAGTGAAGTATCCGTTATGGACCAAAAGGCGCATAAAGCGTTGGAAATTCGATATTCTGCATTCGTGAACTAAGAGAGTTTTTGTGAGTTCAGTGAGCGAAATGGGCTTGCCGTGGTTGCGGCGTCAGGAATTCCGATCTCTACTGCGCATTTTAGGGATAGAGAGTTGATGAAGCTGAAGATGTGGTTCCAGAGATGAGATTGAGCTTCTAGTAGTTCTTTCGAGCTCACATCATTGGATCCCATTTTTTTCTAGTTGGTTGATTAAGTTGTGAAGGATAGGAGTATCTCAATTCTGTTTATATGGAGCCATGATCCATAAAAAGTCTAATCAAACAAATTTTGTTTTTTACATAGCTTTTCCTTTTATAATCAGAACCCCCCCCCCCCCCCCCCAATCATAATGTCTGTATCTTTCTGCTACCAAAATCAAATTTCTAAAACAACTTTCATGTTGCATATCCCTTGTGATGGAATAGTGCTAGGTACATTTTTCTTTTTTACATGACATTTGTAAGAATGGAACCACTAATCAAGCCCGGCAAAATTATACGCAGAAACTATTTTTCTTTTGTTTATCAAGTTAAGCCTGCTTTTGGTCATGACAGAATCATATGCCTCTGTGATAGGGACATGAACTGGAGCTTAATAATATCGAGCATCTCGGAGAATTCAAGGTTAAGCTGTTTGCAGGTGATCTAAACGGCGAGTCTTTCTTTTTGCCTTGCACTCGAGAATATTGATCCAATAGTTCACTCATTTTACATTAAAATACCTTTTTTCCGTTGCATTTGGATGCTCTAATGCTTCATTGATATGTGGACACTCTTTTACCTTGTTGATCCTTCACATATGCATGCCCTGAAATATGTTTTAAATGAGGGGGAAAAAAGAGCTCCAATCATAAATAAATTTTTTATCGTTTGGACTTTCACTTTCCTTGCTTACCAATATCTAATTCTAATACCATATATGTTCTAATGCCAAACTTAAACTAAATTAAAAAAGATGAAGATGAAAGATAGTAACAGGGGATGTTATATACTAACTTAATGCTGTACGTAGTTACAAGGGGAAGAATTCAAGACAATGAACTCTTGCACATGCAAGCATATATATGAGAGTTCCTGCTTCATGTCTCTCTCCCAGATATCTTATGTTTTATTGTCTCAGGCAATCCATAATTTTATTATTATTTTGCCCTTGTATTTTAAAAAACTAGATACTGTTTCATAGTTTACTTTATACAACCAAATTCTTATATACTGTTTCATAATTAACCTACTTTTCTTCATGACATGTTTTGCATAGGAGTGTAAATAGAAGATGGCCAGACATTGCTATATTGGATATACTTCCTTTAATCGATCAAAATGCTGTTGTGCTGAGTTAAATGTTTTAACCTTGAAACATCTTAGTATCGTGTACCAGTTAAATAATTAAGGGACATGTACCCATTTCAATATAGTCTGACAAAAGTAGCAGGTTTTCTTCAATTCTGTTTTAAATTGGCTAAATCTCTCTTAATGATTAGGCCCGGTAAATATTTAGTTGTGGCTGTATGTTATATCTTCCACATCACTAAACACCAAAAATTGTTTTCAGGATTTCTCCGACTGAGGGTAGTCTGAAATGGTCTGTTATTAGTTATTTCCTTCTTTATGGATTTTTTTTTTGGTTGTGAACCGGCCCATAAGACTCACCCAAGCATAAAACACACATGCATCTAGGGACCCACGAATTTGCTTTAATTTGTGGCACTTTCCCTCTTTATACGAAGGGAGTGCCATACCAACTGAGTCACTGCTCATTGGTCTCTTTGGAGTTAGAAACCTGAAATTAGAGGTGCTTCATCTACATTATACCAATTATTAGCTATTATGTTCTATATGGTTCAAAGAATGCTATGAAAGGAGAAAATTTGTCAAAAAATGTTTTTCAGGAGCTATATGCACCCCTAGAATCCTCTTTTAACTTTATTCTTCTGTAAATTTGGTTGCGCAGGAAACTGGAAGATAAATTGGAGCTGAAGGAATTGATGAATTTGTTGTGCTCGTTAGCAAAAGGGAAAAAAAGGAAAAGAATGAATTTATTCATGCGCTGACTTCCCTGCTGTTGTTCTCCTAGGTTTTACATCAGTTCAAATTCATCCTTGGATCCCATTAATTTTTTAATCCATTCATTTTGTCTTTTGATCTGGCCCCTTTTGTATTTGGTCTCTTCTGCGATTAGTCAATAATTTTGGTGGTTGCTGAAACAGTAAGATCTTATAATTATCAATCTCTAAGAAACTATTGGATGCTGTTTCATATAGATTAGGTTATATTATTTGGAGTAATTTCCATTAATAAACAATATGGGTAAGGATCGATATCATCGTCGATTAACCATAGAGTGAGAAAAGCTCAACCTGTTATTAAGCAATTTTTAAAATAAGATTTTGCTGTAATAAAATTTACTTTGTTGAAATCCCCAAGTTTAAGAAAATAGGAAAAAGAAAAATTCCAAATCTCATAAAAATCAAAAGCCCGATTGTAAATTTGTAATTGATTGACAGACTTCACAGATGGGAAGTTTGTGTCAAAACTGACATTGGATTCAACCGTGCCTGGTCTTTTCTTGGTTGGAATTTAGCTCACAAGTTCAATCTTTGGAATCTTTTCATGGTTGGAATTTAGCTCACAAGTTCAATCTTTGGAATATGTTAATGGGTTATCTTCTAGGTAGAATCCAACTTAGAATTATGCACATGCGGATAGGAACCCCACTGGTAATTGTCAAAAACACCCCCAAACACTTTTTCCCACGGTCAAAAAACCTCAAAACGGTAGTCAAAATCCCTCTGGATTATTTCCTACAGCTATATCTAATCAATTCATACAAACCATTTAGATAACGCAGGAAACGGTTTAGATATCTGGGATGAGTTCTGTCTTGCCGGGATGTTTTCAACTCACGTACCACTTTCATCGGCGAACAACCGAACCCTTGGGACCTTCTTCAACCCCAGGATGTGATGAGTCGACATCGAGGTGCCAAACGACTGAGTAGCTTGATGGGAGAGAGATGTTTTGGCGGATTTCGATGTGAACCGTCCATTGGGGCCGGGCGATAGGGGTGCCAAAGACAAAAGGATAGATAGAAGGGAACCCGAAAGTAGGATGCGCGATCCATGGGAGCCCATTCAATTGAGAGAAAAGGTCCCCACTAGAATCTCCACTAGAATCTCCGCAGGGATTCCATCGATTAGATATCTATTTGCATATAAAACAAATTTCTTGATGGTTGGCCCACTGGAATAATTCGCCTCATCCAATATTAGCTGATACAGCTCAGGAACAAGAGAAACTTCTGGAAACCGGATTGGATACTGTGAAGGGATCCGGCCCATCTGGTGAAACTTAATCCCCGAGCAAGCAAAGGCTATAAAAGATCATTGATGAGCACTGAAGAAGATGTGGAAAATATCAACCTCAAAACCCTAGCTTAAATTAGCCCTAGTTTTAACCTAAATCTAGTTCTTCTTTGGCTCCTATGGCCGTAGAATATGAGTAAGTAGCTGATCCCTGATCAGCACTACCGTCGAGGCCTTGTTCAAGATCGAGAAGTCCAGCCTTCCTTGAAAGATAATGCCTCTTCCGTCCCCGATCTATCACCAAGGATATTAGATGGGATGATCCTCGGCCTCGGCGCCGACGTACAGCCTTATCGTGGTTGTTTGTGCCGGCGTGAATAGGGCCGAAGAACCCCACGAACAAGTCAAGATCAAATTCATCATCAAAGGCGACCCAAATGTCCAGCCATGCACTCTTGATTTTATAGATCTGATCTGGATCTCGCCAAGGATGAGGTAAGCGGCGCACACTCGGCCTCTCAAAGCATCAACGAATGACATAGGGTTTCAATTTCTGAGGTCGGACGAATGATCAGAGGTCCATTCATGCATTCAAAATACTTGAGGTCAGGCCGAGCATGAAGCTGTGGATCGAGTTATCAGATGAGGCTCGCATTGCCCGTAAGTCAGATGTCCAGCCTGGACATGCATACGATCTGTAGGTGGTTTCTCAATCAGCTAATGAGTGGTCTGTAAAAGAACAAAGAAACACATAACTCAATAATTATAAAACCTTCAAATGAAGGCCCAATGCCCTCAAAATAATGGGGTAAAAAGATGTTCGGCCAAAGTATTCCTCAACATTTTTCACTCTCTAGAATGCTCGATTGCTTGTAATATCCGGCTGTTTTTGGGCCAATGAATATGATGATTAGTTGTAATAGATAGACTATACGTTAGATCGCTGGATAACCGTAATATTTGGCAGATCAGGCTTTTTGGCCGATGTTTAGAATCTGATGTAAATGTTTAACATTTCTATTAAAATGAAAGAGGCCGAACCGATTGGGCTGAAACCCATTTTTTCTATTCATATGAGTATCTACTATATTTGCATATTACCGGGTCGAATTCTTCTTATGAAGACCATTCTTTCCTTCCTTTAAAAATGAGATCAATCATTTAAGGAGACGTAGTTGCTGAACTAGGCCTTTTCGGTTTAATGCGGTCCATTAATAGAAGATCAGCCCATTGATAGAAGACTGATAAAATCAGCCAACAATATCGTTGGTAACTGTTTAGATATTGCAAAAAATTAGATATAGCAACCAACTACTAGATATCATAGGTAAGGAGTTTCTTGATAACTGAAAACTTTTTCTGGGATTTTTGACATGAGCCTTGAGGCCATGAGGTTTTGTTAGCAGAAAAAATTGCTAAGTGGCTTTTGACAATTATACTTATATATATATATATAGAGAGAGAGAGAGAGAGAGAGAGAGATGATCCATAGGTTCATATTTTCCGAATTTAGACATTTTATTTTAATGATGTAGGATAGATGATCCGTTCTGTTGAAGATGATCAGCACCTCATCAATAGCATATGTTTACATTATCACGCTATCTAGATATGTTTTATATAAGCAAGAGGGTTATCTATAACTTACATTACAAGGCCAAAATACATGGATGCATCACGTGGGCAACTTTAGGATTTAGAATTAATTGTTAATTTTATTAATTTTTCAAAAAATATAAATGCCACATAACCCCTTTTAGAATTCTAGTTATAAAGTAGAGATAAATAGAGCTCCTGTTATCACAGGATCCCATCTCAAATTCTTTTTGTTATATGTAAGCCCTTGCAAATCGTCAATACATTTGAAATAATCTATATAAGATTATATAAACAGAGGTTGATATGAATAACATATACAAGGCTATCACGGGGAAATAATATATCAGTTGTTTATCAATTTGTGCTAGGTCCGTTAAAGAGCGAGATAAAACAGATTAAGATGATTTATACATTATACGAGGGCTAATCATGGTGTTATATTGAAAGATCCAATGCTAGAGGTAGACCTACACAAAAATTGGATGAAAACAATTGAATGATTTGATAGTTGTTAATTTAAGCCATAAGATGGTGTTCAAATGGCTCTAGATAATGTTTCCTTAGAAACTAATTCCTTTTATATTTGATCCCTTCTCACTCCAGATATGAGAATGAATTGCAGCCCGAACTCCAGAAGACAATGGAAAAGCCTGATATTCATCATGAGGTTAGGGCAGGCTGCAAACGATCCCTTTGAATCGGTCGGCGAAGAATAGGGGTAAAACAAGAGAGCCCGAGACCTGGCAAGCAGTCCCCCATTAGCGGAGGACTTCACAGGGTCCTGTTCGCTGTCCCCTTTTCGTCATTCATCGAACTAAGGCTAGTTTGATAAAAGGGAAAGATAAATAGTCTTCTTGAGCCTTTTTTTTTTATATACTTTCGGGCTTCAATTAAACATAGGGTAAATTGTCAAAAAGCCTCCGGCCTGATCGAGAGTTGTCTAAAATCTCCTGTAATTTTCGAAATTGTTGGGAAGGACCTACTATTCAAAATCTTTGTAAAACAATCCCAGGATTCCATTTAGACCTTGTATTCCAACAATTACTGGGTATTACAGGCAACTGCTTAGATATTACAGACAACTACAACTGCTTTGATATTACAGGCAACTAGTATACAGGGGGTGTTGATTGGGCCCAGGGGTTTTTACACAAGTTTGAAGCGTCCGGGGACATTTTGACAATTTACTCTTAAACATAACGACCTCAAGCTAATTATTCATCGCTTCATCTCAATTTATGCAATTATTAGGCAGCTGCCACATTTCGCAAGTTCTGGTGTGGGCCGTCCAGGGAGAAATCATGCAGTACTAACTGCATGATGCCCGAGCCCGAACCTGGGATCTCAGGGACTTAGGCCCATGTAGGTTTAGCTGGATGCAACCCAACAAAAGGCCCAATAAGAGTGTAAGCTTTAATATGGCCTGCTCTAGAAAAATTGCATACAAAACTACATTTTAGACCGTCTATATCTTTTTGCTTTTATACATTGGGTTATTTCCCCCCTTTTGAACTGGCACATAAGGCTTATCCAAGCACACACCACATTCACACATTCACAAGCACACGACACACACGTACCCAGAGAATCTACGAATTTGCACCGAAAGGGTTAATTTGTGGCCGTTTCCCTCTTAGAGTTCATACCCCACAGTCCCGCACTCCTTAAGAGGTGAAATGCCATACAACTGAGTTATAGCTCATTGGTTATATATCGAGGAGACGTGTTAGGGAATTGTTTTTTCTCTTTAGGACCTCTTATGAAATTGACATTCAGAACATGTAAAGTTTAAACAAAATAAGTTTGTTTATTAAAGATTAACCAAAAAGTCCCGAGATTCAAGACTTTCAATAACACAAGCACATATCGTTAATTACAACCTATAGTCTTAAGCAAAACTTAGAAAGGATATCGTATCAGCCTAACTTAAATCACATCAAATTTATAGATAAACAGATACTTGCAAACAAGAGAGGCAAAATGAATAGTATTTTTATTCATAAATTATCATATTTATATACATATTTGAATGTAGATTACATCAATTTTGCATAAAAGAAATGTAAATATATGTATAACCTTTGTTTTAAAGCTTAAAATTACATTTGGGGTTATTTTAGTGTCAAATTAAACTCACATGAATGGGTATGTGGAGGCCACACACAGTGAAAGTGGGTAAAATGGAACCACTCTAGATGGGGACCGCCATTTATGTAGAACAAATATACTTCATGCATGTTTGTGCATGAAAATGGAACCTCCCGACGTCGTGAGTGGGGTTTCGATGGTACACAGAGGGGCAACTTTGGCTCTCCTTGGCTTGCTAAGTAAAAAGAATGAAGTTTCTTTATGAAAATTCATCAAATATGGAAATTCACATATTGAATTCCATGCGCAATATAAAAATGATTTATTTTCATTATTGTAGAGTGTTTTTCGTCACTCTATTGAGATAGAAACACGTGCGTTTGTCAGGCATATATAGATTTTCCGTGCCTAGGGTAAGCCGGGGTTTATTGATTGTGGGAATCCGAATCTCCGGCAGCCGCAGACTAAACTGCTGTTAATTACCTCTCGCTCTTGGGAGCGAGTGAACCTTTGATTATCGGGGCGAACAGATCATACGAACTCGATATGCAGTGTGCGCGTGTTGTGTTTTGAGGGTGTTTTGGACGTATTGAGGGTCTCACAGAATTTATGGGGGTCCCGCTACCCTGATAGCAAACTGGGGGTCAAAGGGGCTAGCTGCCCCCTTACCGAGTGCGGGACAGCGTCCCGTTAGAAATTTTTTCCAACGGTAGAAATGTTTTGAGTGTGGAATGCGTGTGTTTTTTAAAACAAAAGCGAATGGACATGTTCATTTCATTTTTATTTGTTCAAGGTAAAGCCGTGACAAAATGAATTTATTTATTCAAAAGCAAAAGATTTTATCAACATACATATGTTTAGTTATTATTATTTAAAGAAAAGGTGACGAGTGAGGGGCATCGAGGGGCTCATGCAACATGTGCCCACTGGCGCGAGCGGGTCACGTGAGCGGCGCGTGCCCAACTGGCGCCAGCGGGTCACGTGAGCGGCGCGTGCCCGACTGGCGCCAGCGGGTCACTGTTTACCGCCGAAAACTGGGAAGACAAACGTCTTGCCTGAATTTGAGAGCAGATACTATATGAAATATATCCATCCAGCTCTCCGAAGATACCAAGTTGATTTATGGTACCGTCTGTCGAAGGTTTGGATAGATGCGATCGTTTTAGCAGATTTATCACATTCCCCTTCATTTGAGGGGCTTTTTCTATTGTGGGGACGCTTTTTCCTGCATGCGCAAACCCCTGCACTTAATTACGTTATCACAACGCGATAACAACTTTCTCCTTCTCCAGTATGTCACATCGTGTCGTGTAATATATTGTTTATTATAGGGTTGCCCTTGGATTATATATAGAGACTAATTTTGTCTTTCGTAGGGCACGGATTAGTCCAAATCCGTAAATCTCAGATTTAGGATGAACTTAGGTAATTTCTACCATTTGTTTGAAGAGTTAAGGATCATTAATCTAGTTTTAGATTAAGATTGACTTAAAATGTGATAAAGGACCATTAATCTTTTTTTAGATCAAGATCAACTTAAGATATGTATGATCATGATTGATTTTTCATTGAAAGTCAAAAAAATTTGAAACTTCAGGGACTTGGTGTAATTTTAGACTAAATGTCAGGCCTTATTACCTAACAGTGCTAAGCACTAGACCATATTTAATTTTGGGCTTTACATGACCCAACAATGCTAAACACCGGTGTAAATCCCCAGTTCCATAGTACTTCCCGTATTTTAAATTTTGGCCCCAATAAATTTTCCGTTTAAATCCTAATTCAGTTTCCTAAATATTTTTTCTAATTTCTCAATTTATCTATTTCTATTTTTTTCTTTTCTTTTAAAACCTAACTCTTAATATTTTCCCCAAGCTTTAACCCATACCCAAACTCCTAGCTCTTACCCGACCCGACCCGTTCCCCATTTCCTTCTCCTCTTCTTCTTCTTCTTCTTCTTCTTCCTTTTCTCTTTTCCTTCCATTTCTTTTCCCCGACGTTCCTCCCCTTCCTCGCAATCGCTGCCTCGTGACCCGCTCCCGTCCACGTCCTCGCTTCGTTGCCAACGAACTCCAAGATCACATCATTCGAATCCTCATCTCTCCAACCTCTCGCTTCCCCTCTCTTTTCCCCCAATGGCTCCCCTCCTCTCTCGTGCTTGCCCCCGAGATCCGTTCATCCACGACCCAACCTTCGATCCTACCCCTCCCAAGATCCTCGTGCCTGCCTCCCCTCATCTCTCCAACGTCTCTCTCACTCTTATGCCGTTTGTTCACCGCCGAAAGACCGGACCGAGACGTTGTGACGTCTGGCCTGAATTTGGAGACAGATACTATTTGGACATATCCATCCATCTCTTTGAAGATACCAAGTTGATTTGTGACACCGTATATCGGAGGTTTCGACAGATTCAACCGTTGCAGCAGACTTTATCAGATTCCCCCTCATTTGTGAGGGGTTTTTGATTGTGGGGATGCTCTTCCCTGCAAGCGCAAGCCCTTGCAGTTAATTACGTTATCGTTGCAATAACCATTTTCTCCTGCTCCAGCAGTTCATTTCGTATCGTGTGTATTTTTGTATATTTTGATTGCCCGTAGATTGTATACGGAGACTATTTTATGTCGTTGTCCGTAAAGCGCGGATTAGTCCAAATCCGTATATTTTTAGATTTGGGATTTTGAACTTAAGTTACATTTTCCTTTAGTTTAAAAATATTTTGTTTAGTTTAAGGACCGTTAATCTAGTTTGAGATTAAGATCAACTTGAACATATGAGTATTTGGGCCCAATTTATTTTTAACTAAGGATACGTTAGTCTTATTTGAGACTAAGATCAGCAGAGCATTTGGGTTCAACTTCACGAGACTTATCCAATTTGGGCTTAGTCTACTCAGTCCTTTTTTTATTCAAATGTGCTAAGCACTTATTTGGGCTCTATTTGTTCAACCCTATTTTTTATGCAAAAGTGCTAAGCACTTGTTTAACGCTCTGGCGCTTACATGGGTATCATGTGAAGCCTTCAGTTATGGGCGCTGCCCAATCAGTGCTAAGCACTCAGTTATATATATAGTGCTAAACACTTTTTTATATGGCGTCCACGTGAAGAGCACGTGCGGTGCTGGGCGCTGCCCAATCAATGCTAAGCACTCAGCCGTTTTGGCTGTATATAAAGTGCTAAGCACTTTTATGTAGCGTCCACGTGAGGAGTACGTGAGGCACTGGGCGCTGCCCAATCAGTGCTAAGTACTCAGCCGTTTTGGCTATATATGATGTGCTAAGCACTTTTATTCAGCGCTCACGTGTATTTCATGTGAGGCGCTGGCCTTTTGCTTTGGGCGCCCGTGTGTTTTTCATGTGAGGCGCTGGGCGCTATTGAGAGGGCGCCCACGTAGGAAACACGTGAGGCGCTAATCTCTTTTCTTTTTCAGAGATTGAATTTCTGTTAATGGTATTTTGATCATTAATTATCACCAAGATTTTTGTTTTGAAGATCTGAGATCAAGTTTTCTTTAAGGACTAAGTTCTTTTATAAGAACTAAGTTTCTTTTAGGATTAAACCCTATTTTCCGAGAAATTAAATTCTCAGAACATATGCTCTTTTCCTTTTTTTCTTCTTTTTTAACCTAGTTCTTTTCTGAATTTTTGATTCTCATGAACAAGATTTTTCCGATGAGAATTAAATTCTCAACTTGTGAAAGACTTGTCTTGTGGATCTCAGATCCAGAGAAAGAACTAAATTCTTGAGAAGGGTTAAACCCTTCGATAGATAAAAGGAGATATTTTGATCTCTGTGTTTTCTTTACCTAGGATTTTGAGGAGGAAAGTCTTCTTCTTTTATTGAGAATTAAATTCTCTGTTGTTTTGAAAGCTTTTTGTATTTTTTAGAAGCATATAGTGGGTTCCCTCTATATGAGACTTGAAGTGTCAGGTCTTTTATATAGGAGGCAAATTGTTAATTAGTTTTGAGAGAATCTCTTATTGAGAGATTCCAATTGATTTAATTGGTCTCAAAATTTATTTAGGAAATTTTACCTACCGGTGGATCTTTAATTCAAGGATTTCTGTTTTACAGAATATGTTTTCTTGTTTTTAACAAGATTGGGGAAATATTTTCCCATATACAGAATTTATTCTGTCAAACGGTGATTTTTAATCACCATTGGATTTTTGATCCAAGAGCTCTCTGTTTTACAGAGAGCAATCTTTTTTGTTTGTAAAGATCGGGGAAAAATATTCCTCAGAATAGAATTTAATTCTATTGTTTGATAATTTATTATCACCATTGGATCTTTGATCCAACGGCTTTGTTTAACAGAGAGTATCCCAAATTTTTTTAGGGAAATATTCTCGTTTAGAATTTAATTCTACTGATATAGACTTGGGCTCCGACGCTCACGTGTTGTGTACGTGGGCGCCACTTAAGAATCTAATTTTTATTTATGATAGGCACTCCTGTGCTTTACACATTGGCGTCCAAATGAGCTTCACGTGAGGCGCCACCATATGATTTAATCTTAAGGGGTTGGCGCCCTCATGAGGGGCACGTGAGGCGCTGTCTCATTAAAATTTAACATAGCTTAGCTCTTTTTATTATGTTTAAATATTGGGGGAACAAATGCCCCCCACCGTTGTTCTCACGTGGCTCACACGTGAGTGCAACGGTGTTACTTTTTCCACCGTTTGATCTTCTAGGGGGTTGAATCGTCCCTTCACATCCTATAAATAGGGCCTTTGGCCCTTGAGATGACTGCCGTCTTATCATCTTTCTTAAGTTTTCTTCTTCCTTAAGAATTCAATTCTCATCTCAGAGCTTAGATCTTTGCCCACAGAACCTTTTTAGAGTTAAACTCTGTTAAAAAAATTGGTAAGGATTATGACCAAAATTCAACTCTTAAAAAAACCTTCCTTTTGTTTCGAATTTTTAACCCATTAACAGAGCTTTGCTCTTTTTTTTTGAAATGATCTCTCAGAGATCTTAAGAAGAACTTCTCACCCTTTTTTGAGTAGACCGTGGGTCTCAAATTCCTGAGAATTGTTAGTTCTCTTTTTAGGGTTTTACCCTATCATTGATCTTAATCTTTAAGGGTTTCTGGAATGCAATTCCATTATATTTCCCATCTGTCTCCCAACATGGGGGATTTTTTGGATTTAATCCCATTATCTCAGGAATTTTAATTCCATTTTGTCTAACAGAGCTTAGCTTTGAGAAATTTTTGAACATTTTGGGAATTTTATTCCCTTTCCTATTCCCCTCTTTATATATATATATAGGGTTCTAATACCCTTTTTTACAGATTTGAATCTGTTGCAGGGCTCGTTTTGCTCAATAGGATTATTCATTTAATGAGAATTCTTTTGGATTCTCACAATGGGTGCATGTCTTATCATTAATGAGCCATCACCTTAATTTTATAGGGCCTACTGTTATTTTCTTTTAGACTGTAGTGATTTTAATATGCCATAATGGAGTATAGATTTAGGTGTACTGAAAATGCTAAGGCCCTTAGTTGCAGTTAATTACATTATGCCAATCACTAACTCTCTGCGGTTTTTTCTTCTTATTATTTTTAGGTACTATGGCTACCGGTTCCTTTTTTCCTTATGTCCGTTCGGAGAGTGCTTTTGCCGACGCGCCTACAAATCGGGAAATTTTTGCTTTAATCCGGGACTACGATCCTGAATAGAAGTATCTTCATCTATGTTGATCGTGGTATAGTTATATTATCCGGGGTCGGCGCAGTTTTACTTGTGCGGTGCCATCAGAACTGATCCTGTCGATCCATTATGCTGACCATCCCCAGGTCGCTTATGCAGTAGACGAGGTCAATTGGACTGCGGAAGGTCGTCTCCAACCTTTCATGGCGTCGATACTAGTCCAACCGCCGATAGACCTAGATATTCTGGGGTGTCGCATATGTCAAGGAGAAGCGCGTCCTTGGTGTCAGGTTTATACAATAGGAGTGACCCCTCGACATTCGACTGGTTATCTGTAGTGGGCCTGTTACATTTTAACGGCCAAGAAAACGTTACTACTGAAGACCGGGTTGTACCCAGCGGTCTATGCGTCTCTTTTCTATTATCATACTCCTCATGTGTGGTGTGTTAAATCCTTCTTGGAACAGTGGAACATTCCGATCCACACGTTTCTTTTATCAGACCGTGAGGTATCGATCTCACTGGAAGAATTCGCAGAAATCTCCGGGTTACCCATCAGAGGAGAGCATTATGAGGAGATACTTCCTCCTGACGAGTACGTTGTTGCCACCGAGTCGGTAGTCATGAGTCTTATCTCGGAAAACACTATCCAACACAGGTTCCCTAGTTTGATCAAAATGTTGAATATCTATGAGAGCTTGTTTTTGGAGTCTGGGAGGCATGGGGTTAGCTTTTCTGACTTCGTCGCTCGCTTCCTTCGTTCGGAGTTTTTATCGAAGAAGGCTGCAAAGTTTGCTAAGCTTGATGATCCGTTCGGATTTGGCTCGAACAAATTGCCAACTGCAGAGGTGGATTTAAAGCAGTTTTTTTTAATTCCGGATACCCCCATCATCTCTTTTGCAGATATTGCCGCTCCAGATATTGATGATGAGACGTTTTTCATGGGCTTTATTGGTTTGTGGCTGAGCTGGTTTGCACTCCCAATGCACCCTCGCTACATGAGACCGTCTATTTTCTATCCGGCCTATCGCATTGCGGCGGGGACACGTATAGCTGTTGGGGGTTGCAGGATTGGCTCACTTATATCATGGTCTAAGTATAGCGGCCGACACCGCCCGGCCGGGCTTGAAGCCTATAAATCTTCCTTTGCACTACTTCATATCGTGAATCGAGATGCACGTGTTGGGTGCCTTTGGTGTGCATAAAAGGCCTAGATTTTATGAAGGGTACAACTTCTCTCGGGTCATGCAATTGGTTGACGCTTCTTCTCCAGACCCAACACAGTGAGAGGCTCAGCGATTGCTCCTGCGTCCGCGCATGGTTAGGGACAGCATGACCTTCGTTGATAGGGTTCTAACCATTGGAAAGGAACCCACCAAAGTGATCTAGCCGCTCCACGATGTCTTTATGGACAGAGTTTCTGCTTTGAGGGCCCGGGAAATTGCGCATTTGTATTCCATCTGGCCGGGTTTCCTTGTATTCAGGCAAAATGCCTCAGTGTTATTCATGCGATATAACCCGCATCGCTTTGCTCAGCAATCTGGTTATAACCAAGGTGTCCCCCCTGAAGTGTTTCTCGTTGATCCAGTTGCTACAGAGGAGAGCGTTCGCAATGCGGCACACCATTTTATGCGACTGAATACGAGGTCTCATTTCCTGATCGCTGAGCCGAGTCATATCCCGAAGGCCTCCAATGCTTACATTGCCTGGTATTAGTATGCAACTGGTGCCGTTATCAAGGAGGAAAGGCGGATGCTTCTTGACCATAAGGATTTTATCCCGGACAGTAATCCCGCGGTTCTGCTGAAGCGACGGGCAGTTGTCTGTCTTTTTTTAAGAGAGAGCAATGCGTAGTAGTTCCGCGAGCCTTTCCGGCTAAGCCACGTCCAGACGTAAGTGCTCCTGGGAATGTGGTCGTTGCAACATCTTCTGAGTCGGGTATTGGCTCGGAAATCGGGACTCGCCGTCCCAAAAGGCCTGTAAAGAGAAAGCTCTTATCGTCGGGTGTTGTTGTCGGCTCGCAGAAATAGAAGAAATCTTTATTTTCGGCTGATGTTATATTCGGTCAGGAGCCGCATGCTCCCTACAGCGAAGGCTTGTTCGAATATGGCACCAATGACAGTCTATTCGAGGCTTCTACTGATGAGATTGTCGCTACTGATCTTCAAGCCGCTATTGAGGGTTTTGAGAGATTAGCCCGCGAGTAAGAAGCGCTTGCTTCTCTTGCGGCGTCAGGTATATCTCATTTACATTCTTCTGTATATATATATTTTTGAATTAATTATATTTTATTAACGCTTTTTTCTTAATAGGCATCTCCACTGAAGAGGCTTTTTTGGTGTCCTTCAAAACATTTGACGAAGAGGAGAGGCTTCGGGCTTCTATGGATCTCGGTATGATTCGTTTTGAGACGCCTTTGAATATACATATTTAGCTCATTTCGTTCACACCCCGACTCCTTCCTTTTTTTATTACAGGAACCACCTCAACTTGTGTTATTCCGAGTGCGGAGGATCTCCCTTCCTCGATGGCACCTACAGAGCCTGCAGAGCTACCGACTACAGTTGAGGTCTCCCCAGGACCGCTACGGGAAGCGTCGCTAAAGCAGACAATGACATACATTGCAACAGATCCGGATGCCGAGCTTGACTTAGATAAAGGCGTTCCTCTGTCTGTGGTTCTGAAGAGATCTCTTCGTACGGCTAAAGCCGAGAAGAAACGTCGGAAGCACGTATCGAGGGAGCGTCAGGCTAACTTGGCCACAACCGTGGGTTCGAGCGATGTACGGACCCCTGATGTTCCCATGGAGGACATTCCTTCTGCCTTGTCAACTGCTCATAGGCAGGTTGCGCGTGCAACTTGTGAAGAGGCTGAGCGGTTACTTTAAGGTAAGACTGCCCACGATATCCTGATGAAATCTAATAAGACTTAGCGGTTTTTTTGAATTATGACACGCTTTTCCTTGAATGATGTCGCAGGGCCAAGTTTAGGTGTTAATGTGGTGGGTGAAGTGCCGGCGTTTGAAGATTCTGGGACGTCGGGCCTTCATTTTGAATCTGGGACTGTTCCAACTGCCGCTTCCTCCCCTTGTGGATCCCTTACATTGGCGTGTGATGCTAGCATGATGACGGTCCTTATTCATTCGGGAGACGAATGTGCAGATGTTGAGCCCGTCTTCCTAGTGATGGTAGAAATCGAGAAAGCTGTCATGGCTAGTGACGCTCCAGATACCGCTATGGTTTCTGCACCGTTAGATTTTCCTCGTGTTATTACTTTTGGGTTCTCAGTCCTGCTAGACACATTCTCTAATATCTCATTTATTTCGAATATAGGTGCGGTAAACTCTGGCGTTGTGCCGATTGAAGAATCCCCGTCAGCCATCACTATGACCGTCGCTGCTCCACCTGTCTTTCTCGCACCTCCCCGAGTTCTCTCGGGTTCAGCAACAGAAGGTAAAGACCTTTTATTTTCTTGTTTCAGTATAGATATTATTTCTTGGATTAATTTCTTTACCGTATATTTTTGCAATCCTGTAGGAGTGCTTTTCGACCGCTTATGCCAAATATTAAACTCGCACTTCTCCTTCCAATCGGAATTCGTCCCTTCTTCGGGCGTTGGTTAGTATATTCTTCATTTCTTATTTCATCTTTCTACGAGTAATCTTTCTATTGCTAAGCTTTTCTCGTATTGACCACAGTCTTACGGCTCGAGAGAGAGGACGAAGGAATAGTTGAGCCTCCTATGCTTCCTGATTCGTCACTTTTGACTATTGGTATGTTAGATCTCATTCATCATCATTCTTTTTTAATTTTAGGTTGAAACCTGACCTTTCTTTATGCGTGTCTTACTCTGCAGCAGCTACACCAGCTTTGGCTCCTCTCGAGTCTCGCATTTCTATGCCCGCGGGGCCCTTCGCTAAGTGTCAGTCTTCCAGGGGTGCGGCAAATAGCAGGCGGATGCTAAGCGAATTTATTGAAGATCTTAATGTCGAAGCTCTCACTTCTGCTGCGGACTTTGCAGACGAAGTCAATCCCATGCCGGCGACTCTTGTGACTTTCCACAATGAAGATTTCGTCGGCATTTGGGTCAACTACTGTAAGCGAATTGAGGCCTGTCTCCATGAGATCGAGCACAAACGTCTTGTGCTTGAGGTATTATCCTTGAAGGCTCAACTTGTCGCATGGATCGAGCAAAGTGTCGCTTTCATTCAATACTTCGAGTAGAAGTTGGTCCTGAAGCAAAAGGAGCATGAGACGGCTTTTGGCGAATCCAGCCAATTGCGTGCCCAGGTCGAAGCGAATGCCGCACAACTGCAAGTTATCTTTAAAAATCTTCAACAATGCGTTTCTGTAGGAGTAGCGCTGAGGCAGAACCTTGACTCTACTGGGCTGGGAATGCGAGATTGCGAAGTTGCTAAGAAGGAAATTACTGAGAAGCTTTTCTCATGCTTGCAACAACGAGCTCAAATCGAAGTAATGTTGCCTGCAATAGTGGAGCGTGAGGAGGAGCTGCGGCAAGAGAGTGAACGGGTTGCCACTTTATTGAAAGCCCCACACTCTTAGAAGCTAAAATTGTATCCCTTATATATATATGTATATAAATTGTACCTTTCAAACATTTTTATTCATGAATAAAGAGTATATATATATTTTGCATGCACTCCTCTGTGTTTGATGCCTTGATTCGGCGCTAATTAGTTTAATTTCGGAGTTTGTAGTTTATTCACTTATTTCGAAGTCTCTAGTTTATGTACTCATTTCGGAGTTTGTAGTTTATTCACTCATTTCGGAGTTTCTAGTTTAGGTACTTAATTCGGAGTTTGTAGTTTATTCACTCATTTCGGAGTCTCTAATTTATGTACTCATTTCGGAGTATTTTTAGTTTACCTCCCTTGGATTTATAGGCAAACTTGTCCTAACGTTTGTAGGGTGTTTTTCGTCACCCCATTGAGATGGGAATACGCGCGCGCTTGTCAGGCACATTATAAATTCCCCCTGCCTAGGGTAGGCTGGGCTTCATTGATTGTGTGGATCCGAATCTCCGGCAGCCACGGACTATACTGCCGTTAATTACCCTCGCATTTGGAGCGAGAGAAGCTCCGATTGACGGGTTAAACTGGTCATGCAAACTCAATGTGCAGTGTTGTGTTTTGAATGGGTTTTGGATATATCGGGGGCCCCGCAGAGTTTTTACGGGGGTCCCGCTACTCGGATAGCGGGCTGGGGGTCAAAGGGGCTAGCAGGGACAGTGTGGTGGAGTATGTGTATGTGTGTGTGTATGTATGTATTTATGTATGTATGTATGTGTGTATATATATATATATATATATATATATATATATATATATATATATATATAAAGGGGAAAGGGCATCCAAAGGATGCGTGGGAGAAAGCGCCAGGGCGCTGGCGCTTTAGGCGCCAGCGCCTCATTTTCCAGGCACGTGGGCGCTCGGGCGCTAGCACCTCACGTGCCAAGCACGTGGGCAAGGGCGCTAGCGCCTCACGTGCCAGGCACGTGGGCAAGGGCGCTAGCGCTTTGGGCGTTTTGAGCGCTCGGGCGCTAGTGCTTTGAGCGCAAGGGCGCTAGCGCCTCACGTGCCAGGTACGTGGGTGCTCGTGAGGCAAAAGGGACTTGGTCCCTGCAATGGGAGTTGTACTCCCAGAAAGGAACACTTGTTATTTTTTTTGTGTGTGTGTGTGCGTGTGTGTGTGTAAGGAGTTAAACTCCTAGGATATTTTGAAGCTGATGAAGGGGGCTTCTCCCCATGGAGCACTGGATCCTCCCCAAAGTGGGGTCTTTGGAGATGGGTCTCCTTCTTCCTCCTTTGTTGGTTGGCTCTTGGATAACAAGAGGGGTGTGATTTTAAAAATCTCTCCTTTTAAGATCCGATGGAAGATCTAAGTTCCTCTTTGTGGGTTTTGTGGTGAAAAACTATTTAGTTTTGGAAAAGGAAGAGTAAAACTCTTGATTTAATTGAAAAGGGGAAGAAGGTTTTGAACCTTGAGGAAGGAGAAGGAGGCACAAAGAACCCTAGATTTTTTGAGAGAATGAAAAGTCTATGCTTTATTCATCATCATGTTGCCTTATATAGGCTTACATTTACATATAGCCCCTTGGGCTTTACAAAATGGCATTTTGCCCATCTCATGGCTCATGTGCCATTTCTTTTTGCACATAAGCCATGAGCTTTACAAAAATTTGGCTTTATGCCCATTCTGCATAAAAAATTTTTACATTAAAATTATTTATTACATGATTTTTATTTTGCCATGGAGGAGGGCCGGCCGCTTCATGTTCGGACTTGACCTGGCTATGGGCCTACTTGATCTGGGCTTGGAGTTGACCTTGACTTTGACTTGGTCAACCGGGGTGCAATTTTCGACCCCAACAAAGTGCCCCCCATCAATAAATGCACACCGTGCATATGAGTTGTGTGCATGAAATTGATGGATCTTGAAGCTGGACTTCGAGGTGGAACATCATTCCGGGGGCGGAGCATCCCTCGGGGAGCATGATTCCCGGGGATCGGAGCATTATTCCGATTTGCGGAGCATAATTCCAGGGTCGAAGCATCATTCCGAAGAGTCGAAGCATAATTCTGATTTGCGGAGCATCATTCCAAAGGATCGGAGCATCATTCCGAAGAGCGGAGTACGATTCCAGGGATCAGAGCATCATTCCGAAGAGCGGAGCATGATTCCAGGGATCGGAGCATCATTCCGAAGAGCGGAGCATGACTCCAGGGATCGGAGCATCATTCCGAAGAGCGGAGCATGATTCCATGGATTGGAGCATCATTCCGAAGAGCGGAGCATGACTCCAGGGATCGGAGCATCATTCCGAAGGGATCAGAGCATCATTCCGAAGGGATCGGAGCATCATTTCGAAGGGATCGGAGCATCATTCCAGGGATCGGAGCATCATTCCGAAGAGCGGAGCATGATTACAAATGGATCGGAGCATCATTCCGAAGAGCGGAGTATGATTCCAGGGATCAGAGCATCATTCCGAAGAGCGGAGCATGGTTCCAGGGATTGGAGCATCATTCCGAAGAGCGGAGCATGATTCCAAGGATCGGAGCATCATTCCGAAGAGCGGAGCATGATTCCAGGGTTCGTAGCATCATTTCGAAGAGCGGCAGACATCCTGACCGAAGCATAATTTCGATACAGAGGTTGATTCCCAGGCGAAGCATAATTTCGACAGGGAAAGCAGATACTTCGAGGCGAAACATGATTTCGACACGGGGTACATTCTGAGACAAAGCATGATTCCGGCTCAGAGCCTGTTAGCTGACTTGATTCCGAGACGAAGCATAATTTCGACAGGAAGGGCAGATACGCCGAAACAAAGCTTGATTTCGACGCGGGGTACATTCTGAGACGAAGCATGATTCCGGCGCAGAGCATGTTAGTCGACTTGATTCCGAGGCGGAGCATAATTCTGACGAGGAGGTCGCTGTTTGGTTCCGAGCCGAAGCATAATTCCGATAGGGAAGGCAGATACTCCGATGCGAAGCATGATTTCGACACGGGGTACATTCCGAGACGAAGCATGATTCCGCCGCAGAGGTTGTTGGTTTGATTTGATTTGGGTTGACATCAACATCGCTACACTGGAATATGGTACCAGAAGTGAATCATCCTTTGCCATGAGAGGATTTGTCGGCATCTGCATTGCTGCACTGGAATAATGCCAGGAGTAACTCATCATTTTCCCCGGGAAGATTTAAGAATTGGTGGCTTAGGAGACAGGTTTAGATCCCTATCACCTTCGGCTTTTCAATTTTATGGGCCGTAAGGGTCCCACAAAAGCATTTTCTCCCTACGAGTCAAAAAGATCTCGTAGATGTATTTTCTTCTTAGGAGTCGTGGGACTCTTAAGGATGTTGCTCATTTGTGAGTCGTAAGGATCTCACGCGGGAAATTTCTCCTCACAAAGTCGAGAGTACTTTGCGAGTGCATTTCATCTCTTTTTTACGAGTTTGCACCCTTTCGGGTTTTCACAAACTCGCCGACAGTCCTGCTGTTTTTACTCACGGAGCCCTTTCGGGTTTTCATCCGTGCACATTTTGCTTGTGAACATACCATTTTTTTTTGAATGTGGTCTCACCGGTAGGACTTGGGAGAGATTGGGTTTTTTTTTACGCCCGTGGATTGTATACGGTTTTGCAGGATGTATGATCCAGACCGTAGGGCCGGAAAATTTTTGGGACTTTGTTGGCGTCTGCATCGCTGCACTAGAATATGGTACTAGGAGCGACTCATCATTCGCCATTGGGGTATGGGATTTGGAATTTGGTTGGCGTCTGCATCGCTGCACTTGAATATGGTACCAGAAGCGACTCATCATTCGCCATTTGGGATTTGAGTTTAGAATTTGGTTGGCGTCTGCATCGCTGCACTGGAATATGGTACCAGGAGCGACTCATCATTCGCCATTTGGGATTTGAGTTTGGTTGGCGTCTGCATCGCTGCACTGGAATATGGTACCAGGAGCGACTCATCATTCGCCATTTGGGATTTGAGTTTGGTTGGCGTCTGCATCGCTGCACTGGAATATGGTACCGGGAGCGACTCATCATTCGCCGTTTTGGGATTTGGAATTTGGTTGGCGTCTGCATCGCTACACCGGAATATGGTACCAGGAGTGACTCATCATTCGCCGTTAGGGTATGCGATTTAGAATTTGGTTGGCGTCTGCATCGCTACACTGGAATATGGTACCAGGAGCGACTCATCATTCGCCTTTTTTTTGCCGCGATTGCTCTATCATTTCAGCTTTTCTTATCGCGAAGGTCGCGATTGCCCTATCATTTCAGCTTTTCTTATCGCGAAGGTCGCGATTGTCCTATCATTTCGGCTTTATTCGCGGTTGCCCCATCATTTCGGCTTTTTATTATTATATATTTTTTTACTTACACTTATTTTTTTTATTTACACACATTTTTTTTACATTCCCAGTTTAACGACTTAGAGGTCGAATGTTCCTAGTTTAATGACGTGGTGGTCGATTGTTTTCAAAGAAAGGCAGATGTCTAAGAGAATCAGTTTCACGAAGAACTTCGGTCTCCATTTGTATGAAATTGGCGGTCGCGGCTTGACTGTTTATTAACATACCTCTGGACAGTTCTATCTCTCCTGCCTTGTATTGCTTTTCGACCAAATCTTTTGAAGATGAAGGGGGCTTCTCCCCCTGGAGCCCTGGATCCTCCCCAAAGTGGGGTCTTTGGAGATGGGTCTCCTTCTTCCTCCTTTGTTGGCTGGCTCTTGGATAACAAGAGGGGTGAGATTTTAAAAATCTCTCCTTTTTAAGATCCGATGGAAGATCTAAGTTCCTCTTTGTGGGTTTTGTGGTGAAAAACTATTTAGTTTTGGAAAAGGAAGAGTAAAACTCTTGATTTAATTGAAAAGGGGGAAGAAGGTTTTGAACCTTGAGGAAGGAGAAGGAGGCACAAAGAACCCTAGATTTTTGAGAGAATGAAAAGTCTATACTTTATTCATCATCATGTTGTCTTATATAGGCTTACATTTACATATAGCCCCTTGGGCTTTACAAAATGGCATTTTGCCCATCTCATGGCTTATGTGCCATTTCTTTTTGCACATAAGCCATGGGCTTTACAAAAATTTTACTTTATGCCCATTCTGCATAAAAAAATTACATTAAAATTATTTATTACATGATTTTTATTTTGGCATGGAGGAGGGCCGGCCGCTTCATGTTCGGACTTGACTTGGGCATGGGCCCACTTGATCTGGGCTTGGGCCCACTTGACTTGGGGTTGACCTTGACTTTGACTTGGTCAACCGGGGTGCAATTTTCGACCCCAACAATGTTGTATGTAAATAAACCCCATTCTTTTCGATAGGGGTTCGTTAGGTTTGTGGTACTAGGGCTTTAGTCCATGGTGTCGTCGTGTTGGCTGATTATAACGACTCTGATTTTACTGTACGAAATTTTTTAAGTTAATGTACAGAATGGAGTTTGCAAGCCTGAGTACACTTTAAAAGTTAATTTTTGTTAAGAATAGCAAGAAATAGCTTGTAGCTCATTGGTAAAGCCTTGCACTGCTGTGACGTAGCCCCTGTGTTCGAACCCTATCAGCCACATTATATTTTTCCTGATTTTTTCTTTTAAACATTTTGGAAGCCCAAAAGTTTACACGTGCACTGCACATAGAAATGAAAAGTCTGGAAAATTAAACATGTATAAAATGTTGTATACACAGAGTAGGACACTTGGCGAGAATCCACCGGCCCCTACCCACTAAATGGCCAGTGAGATACGCCCTAGGGTCGGCGCCGATGGGTCCCCCGTCGCCAATGGTGCCCATGCTCTGCACACATGACTCTTGGCCTGCCCCAATTACCCTTGCACTGTTTGATTTATCTGAATTTAAACAGAGACTTTAATTCCATTTTTAAATCAAATTTTAATGCATTTTAATTCATTCTTTCAATTCCAAAACCCTAATTTCAAACTATAAATACAACCCCATACCCTAGCCCTTCCTCATTCTAAAAATTCTAGCTAAAACCCTCAAATTTTCTAAGTACAAGAAGAGTACAAGTGGAGTTATTCAAAAATCAACTTCCGGCGAGGAATCAAGTAAGTTCCGACCCCATCTTCTTCTACCTCCTATTCACCCTTCTAACTTGTAAGTCCTTGCTAATCCTCCCCCTTTTTCTCTAAAAGTCTCTTTTCATAAAACATGTCGGCAAATGGAGTTACTACCAACATTCTTTTCTAAACCTAAAAAATTTCCCTAATTCTTCCATATCTTTCATTCAAATTCTTACCCTTTGTTTATAACCATAAAACTAATGTTTAGAACCAACTTTCACTTTAAAACATAATGCTAGATAACTTTAATCTAACTTTTACAGTAAATTGCCATGAACTTTGTATCTACCATATTTTATTACTTTCCTTAATCATAACTTTAGAAAACTTCACGGGGTAATGACCTACCCCTTACATATACACATGTTTATATAGCACGATATTTTTTAAATATATTTTTGTGGCGAATACAATATTTCATTAAAATATCATCGACTATAAAAACCCGGTTTTCTTTTTAATAGTATTATTAAACTCTTTGTGATTATGCCTCTACAACCCATTTGGGGAACCCGTTATTGGATGGTGCGGATTATCGCACATCCTAGGTCTAGTAGAGCGAGATGCAGACCTTTTCACGGAGCATTCGGTCTCGAAAGAATTTTAATACGATTTTTAAGAAAAACGAAATTTTCTACTTAATAATAAAATAATTTTTTTTAATAATTATATAAATATTATTAAACCACATATTTTCAAGATATAATAAAATTTCATGTTTTATAAAAAAGATAAAAGAATGACAAGTTTCATCAAAATACTATCAAGATACAAACAAAAGTCAAGTATTACAATAAAATACCATGTACTATTCAAGTTAAGGTAATTATCACTAAAATACCTCAATTCTTAAAATACACATCCATGGAAACCCTAAATAATATAAATAATTTCTCGAGATTATTTTGAAACTATATTAAAAGTATTTTTCATAAAACCCCTTCGAGCTATACAAAACACTGTTAAGGACTTTAGCAAATATGGGTTTAAGCGGGATCAATTCTCTTGAGCCTCAGAAAGCCGGAGAAAGTGAGTGCTTGCCTATTTAAGGTAGAAAACTTAACGGAGTTATCAATGGTAATTGTCTTGGAAAAAGACATAAATCCTGTCGTCCAGGTGCAGCAGTTACCGATAACACCCGAACTTAATTCAGGATCCAATTCAGTTTAAAGTGTCTGACCCAATTCTGAGTCTAAATCAAATCAGAGTCCAACCCAAATCAGAATCCAATTCATTATGAATCCAATATACTAAAGATGAATACTTGAACCTGAATACCAGAACAACATCAACATGAAAACATGACCTGACCTGGCCTGAATTATGGCTATAACTTGACTTGATTACATGACTACTTGTTTACATTCTGAACCTGATTACATGAACAAATGTATTCATGGTCTCGACAAGTCTGACAATTATAATCTATATCAATACAATACATTACGGGGTTTAACGAGATAGATTGGTACGGAATGTATTAAAAGTGGCACGATGATGGACACTAAAAGACACCTACCTGAACTCTCGTGCCGTTGTCCCGTGGGTTTTGACGGGGCCTTTTACTTACCAGTTACCATAGTCCACGGGATAGTTGGACTCCTCTTGTATATACTGATATATTCTGTACCAAACTACAAACAACTACGTTAGTATAACAAACATATATCTGTACAATTACCAGTTCTTTTCTCTTTTATTGTTCTATTCCACTCTTACTTTTGGGACTTACCGAGCGCTAGTTCGCTGACGACATTCCTGTCTCTTTCTTTTTTTGGAATGTTCGTCAGGAGGATCCGACTCTCAGGAGTCCGAGCACAGCTAGGAGTACTTTGAGGAGATTGAGGTACAACCATACTTCTAGTTTTTCTTATACTTATTTCCATTTGGTATGCCACTGTTTAGGCATTGCTTTCATCGTTGTACTTTTCTTTTTAGTTGTATGTAAAGAATGAATGTTAATAAAAGTTGCTATTTATTTTACATCTCTTGCCATTCTTGTGCATTTTATTTATATATTGCTTATTTACGCTTAACATATTTATTTCTGAGTAAATACGTCGCGGCCTGGCCACATCACCGCTTCCGTACGCTAGGAAGCGGGGCGTGACAGGTTTTGTTGGCGGCCTATGCAGGTCAGTTCTGCATGGAATCCTAAGCAATATATATCACAAGAATTATAAAAATCAGTAACTATCATTCCTTACACTACAAATCCCTTGAATCTATCCTAACCTTTCTTTTTCTATCAAGGTTATGGATTCACCGAACAATACAAGCACGAACGTCAATGGCAACACTCCAGCACCTGCCCTGCCATCACCGATTACCATTGCGGATCTACTGATAAGATCACTGGTGTTTCTTGAAGCAACCAGGAGTCTAGTTGAGGGACAGCAGGAACAGTCTGCTCTCCTTCACCAAGGACTAGTTCGCACTGAGGTAGCTTTGAGGACAACTCATGGTTATATCAAGAAGAAGGAAAAGACACCGTCAGCAAGGACTTGCAATTATTGTAAGAAGCTTGGACATATGGTAAAGGACTGCAGATGAGATAATGGTCTTTGTATAATTTGTTGATCGCCTAAACACACTCTAAGGGCATGCTCAAAGTACAGAGCAGACGCAAACCCCACGCTAAGACCAACTATACAAGCTCCTACTACTACACCACCTTCGCGAGGACCACCTTTGCCTCGTCAGTCCGAAATGTACCAGCGGGCACAGAGAAAAGTGCTAGGAGGCCAGCCATCAACGATGACGGTTGGAGAAGCTGAAACCGCTGACCAAGTTATCACTGGTAATTCTTAATTCTTTTCACACCTTGTCAATCCTTGTATACCACTATATTTCTCCTGTATCTAAAACCAACCCCATACAACTTAGGGACTATAATAGTAGCCACTCTTCTTGCACTTGCACTGTTCGACACTGGAGTGTCACACTGCTTCATGTTGCAACGATTCGTGAAAACACACACGATTCTCGTGAAACCACTCTTTTCAAGCAAGAAATGTCAGTTCCGGGAATGGAGTCTTGAAGGCAACTATGGAATCTGATCAGTGTCCTATGCAAATTTCAAAGTACTGGACATTCCAAATTTCGATGTTGTGTTGGGAATAGACTGACTGGGAGTTTTCTATGTTACGATTGACTGCCATCAAAGGAGGGTAGTATTAGAGACACCAGATCACCCAGTCTTCTAATTCAAGAGGGGAGATAAAACGTTGGAGCCAGGGAGATACTGTGCTAAACCGAAAGATGCAGAAGTGTTTTCTCTCTCGGCGGTACCAAATGTACAAGTATCTACGACAACACTACTGGTGGCATAGAATGAAGCGCGAAGTAGCCAGAAGCGTAGCCAAGTGTTTGGTGTGTCAGCAAGTGAAGGCTGAACATCACAGAACCGCTGGACTACTTCAACCGTTACCAATTCCAGAATGGAAATGGCAACACATTACCATGGATTTCGTGACTGCCCTTCCTCGCAGCACAAAGGGTAACGACGCAGTATGGGTTATTGTGGATCGACTCACCAAGTCGGCTCACTTTATTCCCTTTCGAGTTGGTCAATCTACTGAGACGTTAGCAAAGAACTACATGGAGGAGATTGTGAGAATACATGGAGTACCAATTTGCATCGTCTCCGATCGTGACACCAGATTTTGATCACAGTTTTGGCAGAGTCTGCAAGCTAGCCTGGAAACGAGTCTGAACTTCAGCACAACTTACCATCCATAAACAGATGGACAGTCTGAGCGAACAATTCAGATTCTAGAAGACATACTAAGAGCTTGTATGTTAGACTTTGGAGGTTCGTGGGAAGATCACCTACATCTTGTGGAGTTTTTATACAACAACAGCTACCAGGCAAGTATTGGATTGGCACCATTTGAAGCTCTCTATGGAAGGAAGTGTCGTTCACCACTAAGTTGGGACGATATGAGAGATTGTGAACTCCTTGGACCAGAGATGATCGTGGCAACCGTGGATGTAGTTCGCACGATCAGGGAAAGAATGCGCATAGCCCAAGACAGACAGAAGCACTGGGCTGATGCAAAGCGCCGACATCTGGAGTTCCAACCTGAAGATCATGTTTTCTTAAAGATCTCTCCAAATCGAGGAGTAATCCGCTTTGGCAAGAGGGGTAAGCTCAGGACCGTTCGACATTCTCGAACGAGTCGGAGAAGTGGCATGTCGTTTAGCACTTCCATCTTCATTGGAAGGAGTGCACAACGTGTTCCACATATCTCAGCTCCGAAGATATGTGAGCGACCCCAGCCACATCCTTGATCACTCCGATCTCACTGTACAGACAGATTTATCTTGTGAGTAGCAACCCGTTGATATCCTGGACCGAAAGGTAAAATCACCAAGGAACAAGAAAGTAAACTTGGTCCGAGTAATGTGGAGAAAAGATTTGCCAGGAGAATCAACGTGGGAACGAGAAGACGACATGCGTGCAAGATATCCTCACTTATTTGTAAATCAGTCCTTATGCAAATGTAAATTTCAAGGACAAAATTTTTATAAGGAGGGTAGAAAGTAACGACTCTGATTTTACTGTATGAAATTTTTTAAGTTAATGTATAGAATGGAGTTTGCAAGCCTGAGTACACTTTAAAAGTTAATTTTTGTTAAGAACAGAAAGAAATAGCTTGTAGCTCATTGGTAAAGCCTTGCATTGCTGTGACGTAGCCCCTGTGTTCGAACCCCATCAGCTACATTATATTTTTCCTGATTTTTTCTTTTAAACTTTTTGGAAGCCTAAAAGTTTATACGTGCACTGCATATAGAAATGAAAAGTCTGGAAAATTAAACATGTGTAAAATGTTGTGTACACAGAGTAAGACACCTGGCAAGAATCCATCGGCCCCTACCCACCAAATGGCCGGCGAGATTTTCCCTAGGGCCGGCGCCGACAGGTCCCCCGTCGCCAATGGTGCCCGTGCTCTGCACACATGACTCTTGGCCTACCCCCATTACCCCTGCACTGTTTGATTTCTTTGAATTTAAACAGAGACTTCAATTCCATCTTTAAATCAAATTTTAATGCATTTTAATTCATTCTTTCAATTCCAAAACCCTAATTTCAAACTATAAATACAAACCCATACCCTAGCCCTTCCCTATTCTGAAAATTCTAGCTAAAACCCTCAAATTTTCTAACTACAAGAAGAGTACAAGTGGGGTTGGCCAAAAATCAACTTCTGACGAGTAATCGAGCAAGTTCCGGCGACCCTGCGACACCACGACAACTACCCCATCTTCTTCTACCTCCTATTCACCCTTCTAACTTGTAAGTCCTTCTAATCCTCCCCCTTCTTCCCTAAAAGTCTCTTTTCATAAAACATGTTGGTAAATGGAGTTACTATCGACATCCTTTTCTAAACCCTAAAAATTTCCTTAATTCTTCCATATCTTTCATTCTAATTCTTACCCTCTATTTATAACCATAAAACTAATGTTTAGAACCAACTTTCACTTTAAAACATCATGATAGATAACTTTAATCTAACTTTTACAGTAAATTATCATGAACTTTGTATCTACCATATTTTATTATCTTGCTTAATCATACCTTTAGAAAACTTCACGGGGTAATGACTTACCCCTCACATACACACATGTTTATATAGCACGATACTCTTTAAACATATTTTTGTGGTGAATACAATATTTCATTAAAATACCATCGACTATAAAAACTCAGTTTTCTTTTAAATAGTATTATTAAACTCTTTGCGATTATGCCTTTACAACCCATTTGGGAAATCCGTTATTGGATGGTGCGAATTATCGTACATCTTAGGGCTAGTAGAGCGAGATGCAGACCTTCTCAGAGAGCATTCGGTCTCGAAAGAATTTTAATACGATTTTTAAGAAGAACGAAATTTTATAATTAATAATAATTTTTTTTTAATAATTATATAAATATTATTAAATCACATATTATCAAGATATAATAAAATTCCATGTTTTATAAAAAAAATAAAAGAATGACAAGTTTTATCAAAATACTATCAAGATACCAACAAAAGTCAAGTATTAGAATAAAATATCATGTATTATTCAAGTTAAGGTAATTATCACTAAAATATCTCAATTCTTAAAATACACATCCATGGAAACCCTAAATAATATAAATAATTTCTCGAGATTAGTTTGAAACTATATTAAAAGCATTTTTCATAAAACCCTCTCGAGCTATACAAAACACTGTTAAGGACTTTAGCAAATATGGGTTTAAGCGGGATCAATTCTCTTGAGCCTCAGGGAGCCGGAGAAAGTGAGTGCTTGCCTATTTAAGGTAGAAAACTTAACGGAGTTATCAATGGTAATTGTCATGGAAAAAGACACAAATCCTGCCGTCCATGTACAGCGGTTACCGATAACACCCGAACTTAATTCAGGATCCAATTCAGTTTAAAGTGTCTGACTCAATTCTGAGTCTAAATCAAATCTGAGTCCAACCCAAATCAGAATCCAATTCAACATGAATCCAATATACTAAACATGATTACTTGAACCTGAATACCAGAACAACATCAACATGAAAATATGACTTGACTTGACCGAACTATGGCTATAACTTGACTTGATTACATAACTACTTATTTACATCCTGAATCTGATTACATGAACAATTGTATCCATGGTCTCGGCAAGTCTGACAATTATAATCTATATCAATACAATATATTACGGGGTTTAACGGGGTAGATTGGTACGGAATGTATTAAAAGTGACACGATGATGGTCACTAAAAGACACCTACCTGAACTCTCGTGTCGTTGTCCCGTGGGTTTTGACAGGGCCTTGTACTTACCTGTTACCATAGTCCACGAGATAGTTGGACTCCTCTCGTATACACTGATACATTCTGTACCAAGCTACAAACAACTACGTTAGTATAACAAACATATATCTGTACAAATACAAGTTCTTTTCTCTTTTCTTGTTCTATTCCACTCTTCTTTTTGGGACTCACCGAGCGCTAGTTCGCTGACGACATTCCTGTCTCTTTCTTTTTTTGGAATGTTCGTCTGGAGGATCCGACTCTTAGGAGACCGAGCACAGCCAGGAGTACTTGGAGGAGATTGTGGCACAACCAGACTTCTAGTTTTTCTTGTACTTATTTCCATTTAGTATGCCACTGTTCAGGCATTTCTTTCATTGTTGTACTTTTCTTTTCAGTTGTATGTAAATATGAATGTTAATAAAAGTTGCTGTTTATTTTATATCTCTTGTCATTCTTATGCATTTTATTTATATATTGCTTATTTACGCTTAACGTATATATTTCTGAGTAAATACGTCACGACCTGGCCATGTCACCGCTTCCGTACGCTGGGAAGCGGGGCGTGACAGGTTTTGTTGGCGGCCCATGCAGGTCAGTTCTGCATGGAATCCTAAGCAATATATATCACAAGAATTATAAGAATCAGCAACTATACATTCTTTACACTACAAATCCTCTGAATCTATCCTAACATTTCTTTTTCTAGCAAGGTTATGGATTCACCGAACAACACAAGCACGAACGTCAATGCCAACACTCTACCACCTACCCTACCACCACCAATTACTGTTGCAGATCTACTGATAAGATCAGTGGCGTTCCTTGAAGCAACCAGGAGTCTCGTTGAGGGACAGGAAGAGCAGGCTGCTCTCCTTCACCAAGGACTAGTTCGCGCTGAGGTAGTTTTGAGGACAACTTATGGTTATATCAAGAAGAAGGAAAGGACACCATCAGTAAGGACTTGCAATTATTGTAAGAATCTCAGATATATGGAAAAGGATTGCAGACGAGCTAATTGTCTTTGTATGATTTGTTGATCTCCTAACACACTCTAAGGGTAAGCTCAAAGTACAGAGCAGACTCTGAATTTACCGTACAAATTTTTTCAGTTTAATGTACAGAAAGGGATTTGCAAGCATGAGTACAATTTATAAGTTAATTTTGTTTAAGAACAACAAGAAATAACTTGGAGATCACTGGTAAAAACTATACACTGCTGCGACATAGCCCCTGTGTTCGAATCCCATAAGGCTCATTATATTTTTTCTGATTTTTCTTTTAAACTTTTGGAAGACCAAAAGTTTACATGTGCAATGCACATAAAAATGAAAAGTTTGAGAAAACAAACATGTGCAAAATGTTGTAAATACAGACACGGACACGTGGCAAGAATCCACTGGCCTAACTCCACAGTTCGACCGGCGAGATCTACCCTTTGGCCGGCGCCGACGGTCCTCCGTAGGCAATGAGGCCCATGCTTTGCACACAAGTCCATTAGCCTACTCCCATTACCCCTGCACAGTTTGATTACTCTGCAATCAAATAGAGACCCCTCAATTCCCCAATTTATCGCATTTTAATGCATTTTAATTCATTCTTTTAATCCCAAAACCCTAATTCCATACTATAAATACTATCCCATGCCTTAGCCCTCCATCATTATGAAAATTCTATCTAAAACTCTCAAATGTTCTCAAGTACAAGTGGAGTAGAAGAGGAGTTAGTCAACGACCAATTTCCGACGAGGAATCGAGGCTATTCCGGCGACCCCGCGACGCCACGACCACCAATCTAGCTTCTTCAACCTTTCCTTACCTTAATTCACTTGTAAGTCCCTTCCTATTCTTATTCTCTTTCTCTAAAAATATTTTTTTCAAAACATGTTGGTAAGTGGAGTTAACACCGACATTTGATTCTAAAACCTTGAAATCACACTTTTTCTTAATCATTGCTCATTCATATTCCTACATCTTGCTTGTTAATATATAACTAATGTTTAGAACAATTTTCACTCAAAAATATTATGAAACCTGACCTTAAATCAACTTTTATATTAAAATACCATGAACTTTGTATCTACCATATTTAATTGTTTTGCTTAATCATACCTTTAGAAACTTCATGGGGTAATGACCTACCCCTCACATACACACATGTTTCCATAGCACGATATCTCTTGAACATATTTTGTTACCATATTATATCAAAATACCATTTGCTATAAAAAACGGTTTTCTTTTAGATTGTATTTAAAACTCCTTTGCAAATACGCCTCTACAGCCCTTTTTAGAGGACCTGCTATTGGATGGTATGGTTTATCGCACATTCTTGGGCTAGTAGAGCGAGATGCAGACCTCCTTACGGAGCATTCGATCTCGAAAGGTTTTTAATACGATTTTTAAGAAAAACGAAATTTTCTATTTAATAATAAAATTAATTTTTTAATAATTATATAAATATTACAAATCCATATATTTTCAAAATATAATAATTTATATTTTTTTAAAATAAAAGAATCACAAGTTTCATCAAAATGCCATCAAGATATCAATAAAAGTCAAGTATTACAATAAAATACCATGAACTATTCAAGCTAAAGTAATTATCACTAAAATACCTCAATTCTTAAAATACACATCCATGAAAACCCTAAATAATATAAATAATTTCTCGAGATTATTTTGAACTATATCTTAAAAATATTTTTCATAAAACCCCCTCGAGTTATATAAAATTATATTTAAGGACTTTAGTAAATATAGGTTTAAGCGGGATCAATTCTCTTGAGCCTTAGGGAGCCGGAGAAAGTGAGTGCTTGCTTATTTAAGATAGAAAAACTTAACGGTGTTATCAATGGTAATTGTCTTGGAAAAAGACATAAATGCTGCCGTCCATGTGCAGCAGTTACCAATAACTCTCGAACCTAATTCAGGATCCAAATCAGTTCTAAGTGTCTGACTCAAGTCTGAGTTTAAATCAAGCTTGAATCCAAACTCAAACATGAATCCAAACTCTAACATATATACTTGAACCTGAACCTGAATACCAGAACAATATCAACATGCAAACATGACTTGACTTGACTGAACCATGTCTATAACTTGACTTGATTACATGACTACTTGTTTACATCCTGAACCTGATTACATGAACAACTTGTATCCATGGTTTCGACAAGTCTGATAATTATAATCTATATAAAACATTACACAGGGTTAACGGGGTAGATTGGTACAGAATGTATTAAAAGTGGCACGATGATGGTCACTAAAAGACACCTACATGAACTCTCGTGCCGTTGTCTCGTGGGTTTTGACGGGGCCTTATACTTACATGTTACTATAGTCCATGGGACAGTTGGACTCCTCTCGTATACACTGATATCTTCTGTACCAAGCTACAAACAATTACGTTAGAATAATAAATTGATACCTGTATAACTTAACTGTTTCCTTCCACATTACTTGTTGTATTCATGTCTTTCTTTTAGGATTTACCGAGCGCTAGTTCGCTGACGACATTCATGTCTCTTTCTTTCTTTGGAATGTTCGTCAGGAGGACCGGATTCTCAGAAGATCGAGCCCAGCCAGGAGGACTTGGACCAGATCACCGAGCAGATGGAATTCTAGCTTCTTGTACTTATTTCAGTTTGTATGTCACTGTTTAGGCATTACTTTTATCATTGTACTTTTCCTTTTCAAATCAGTTGTATTGTAAAGATGAATATTAATAAAAATTTTTGTTCATTTTATATCTCTTGTCATTTCTTGTGCATTTTATATATTGCTTATTTACGCTTAACGTATTTATTTCTGAGCAAATACGTCACGTGCCCGCCACGTCTCCGCCTCCGTACACTGGGAAGCAGGACATGACAGGTTTTGTTGGTGGCTCATGCATGTCAGTTCTGCATGGAATTCTAAGTAATATATCACAAGAATTATAAGAATCAACAACTATACATTTTTTACATTTTAAATTCCTTGAATCTATCCTAACCTTTCTTTTTCTATCAAGGTCATGGATTCACCAAACAACACAAGTACCAACGTCAATGGCAACACCCCACCTCCTACTGTACCACCACCACCTACCGTTGTAGCTCCCATCAACGAGCAAACGGTATTGCTCGAGACGATCAAGAGCCTCTTGGAGGGTCAGCAACAGCAGACTGGTATCCTTATGCACCGCCCAGAAGCCGAGGCACCCGGAGTCGAGCAATTCCGAGCATTGCATTCGAAACATTTCTCCGGGAAAGAGAGCCCACTGGAGGCGGTAGAATGGGCTCAGTCTATCGAAGACGATCTGGCAACAGCACAAGTGCCAGAGATTGCTTGGGTGGGAGTTGTAAAACTGCAACTAACAGATAATGCCAGAGTCTGGTGGAAGGCTGAAGAAAGCCGACTCGCCAAACCGACTGAGTGGAGGACATTTCACGATATGTTCGATGTGAAATACTTCCCTGAGACTGCCCATTTCGACATGGAATAGCAGCTCATCCACCTACAACAAGGCTCAATGTGGAGCAAATCTGTGGATGAATACGATGTTGACTTTACCATACTTAGCAGGTAAGATATGTCTCAATATTCAATTTCCTGATATCACATACTGCATTGCTAACACAAGACCATAACAGGTTCACGGCACACCTCATCTTGATTGATGAGATCTGGGCACGAAGATTTCAGTAAGGGTTGGACCCGGAAATCCAAGATGCACTAGCTACAGGGGATTTCCCAACCCATGATCTTGCTCTGAAGGCTGCCCGACGTTATGAGGCAGTGGTAAAGAAGAAGGACAGACCTCAGACTGCCAGTGTGAAGCGCCCTGTCACTCAGATGGCAAGAGGAGCTTTTTCCAGGCCAACTTTTGCACCCAGAAGACCGGGAGTAAATTTTAACCAGCCCAGTCTAGACTTTTGCTTCTACTGCAAAAGGAATGGACACCTGGCGAAAGACTGCAGGCGTACAAACGACATGTGCTTATTTTGTGGCACATCCACTCACGCCATTGGATCTTGTCCATATCATCTCAACCTACCTCCAGCACCTAGACCTGCAATCACCTTTCCACAGCGGCCATCTATTTAGGCTCCTGCACCTCATCATGCTCTATCTGCTCCACCTCCACATGGACCTCCTGCACAACCTCCTCATCAATTTTATCAGGCATAGAGGAATATGCCTCAAGGGCAAAGGAACATGTCTTAGGGACAGAGGAATGTGCCTCCAGCAAGGAGGAATGTACCCCGGTGTCAGGCTTTCACCATGACAGTTGAGGAAGTTGAGGCCACTGGCCAAGTTATTACTGGTAATTCTAAATCCTTTCATCTTTTCAAATCCTTATATATCTCTATATTTTTTCCTGTATCTAAACCAACCTCGCATAACTTAGGTACTATACTAGTAACCACCCTTCCTGCACTCGCACTATTCGACACTGGAGCGTCACGCTGCTTCATGTCACAATGATTCGTGAGAACACTTGCGATTACCGTGAAGCCACTCATTTCAAGCTGGAATGTCAATTCCGGGAATGGAGTATTGAAGGAAACTATGGGATTAGATCAGTGTCCAGTTGTAGTTTGCGGATGAGAATTCTACCCTAATTTCAAAGTACTGGACATCCCAAACTTCGATGTTGTGTTGGGAATGAACTGGCTGGGAGTTTTCTATGCTACAATTGACTGCTGTCAAAGAAGGGTAGTATTTGAGATACCAGATCATCCAGTCTTTTACTTCAAAAGTGGAGACAGAACTTTGGAGCCAGGAATCTTCCGTACCAAGCTGAGAATGCAGAAGTATTTACTCTACCGGCGGAAGAAGAAAATCCAGAAATAGTTTGAGAATGTGTTTCCTGAAGATATAACAGGTTTGCCTTCCGATCGAGCTCTTGAATTCAGCATCAATTTACTACCTGGTGCGCAACTGGTGATCAAAGCTCCGTACCGGTTAAGTCCTGAAGGATTGAAAGAGATCCGTACTCAGTTGGACGAACTTCTGAAGAAACGTTGGATTCTTCCCAGTACTTCAAGTTGGGGATCTCCAGTTTTGCTTGTGAAAGAAGAAAGAAGATTCCTACAGAATTTGTATAGATTACCGAGCTCTAAACGAAGTGACGATAAAGAACAAGTATCCACTACTGTGCATCGATGATCTTTTCGATCAGCTAAGTGGGTCTTGTGTATTCTCAAAGCTAGATCTTTGTTCAGGTTATCATCAGGTGAAGGTCAAAGAGTCTGATATTCCTAAAACGGCATTCAGGACTCGCTATGGTCATTACGAATATCTTGTGATGCCATTTGCAGTGATCAATGCACCTGCTATATTCATGAATCTGATGAACCAAGTTTTCTGAGAGTACTTAGACATGTTCGTTATTATTTTCATCGACGACATCCCGGTATATTCAAAGAATCGGAAAGAGCACGCCGAGCATTTACGAATTGTCCTGGAGACATTGCGACAGCATCAGCTCTATGCCAAGTACAACAAGTGTGAATTTTGGCTAGATCAAGTTGGATTTCTTGGACACATCGTTTCATGCGAAGGAATCTCAGTAGATCTAGCTAAAGTGTCAGCTGTCAGCGAATGGCTGACACCAAAGATGGTGATAGATATTCGAAGTTTCTTGGTATTAGTAGGATACTACCAAAAATTCATTGAAGGTTTTTTGAAGATTGCAGCATCCTTGACCAAGTTCACACGTAAAAATGAAGCGTTCGTGTGGTCAGAAACAGATGAACAAGCTTTTATAGAACTCGACATCAATTCCTATTCTCGTAATACCTGATCAATCTGGAGGTTTTGTCGTATATTTCGATGCGTCCTGTAAGAGATTAGGATGTGTTCTACACCAGCATGGAAAAGGTGTAGCCTTTGCATCAAGACAGCTGAAAGTTCTTGAGCGCAATTATCCAACACATGACTTAGAGTTGGGATTTGGCGCCACTATCTTCTGGGAGAACGAGTGGATATATACAAGGACCACAAAAGTCTGAAGTATGTATTTACTCAGAAGGAATTGAATATGCGGAAGAGAAGATGGTTAGAACTTATGGCGGACTTCGATATCAACCTACAGTATCATCCAGGGAAGGTGAATGTAGTTCCTGATGCACTTACCCGCCAGCCATTAGCAATGAATCTCACCGCACGGTGGAAGCTACAACAGGAATTGCATGGGATGGAGATCGAGGTAGTTATGCCAGGTAACGCTTCAGAGTTGATAAACTTACAAGTTCAGTCTACTATTGTCAATCAGATCAAGACAGTTCAAGCAAATGATGTCAAGCTGAAAAAGATCCGAAAACAGGTAGAAAGTGGACTTTGAACTGACTTCATCGTCCACGAAGATGGATCCTTGAGATATGGAAGTAGATTGTGTATACCACAAGGTCCTGTTCGAGAAGAGTTGATGAAAGAAGCTCACGGCTCTCTGTACTCAGTACACCCCGGTGGTACCAAAATGTATAAGGATCTACGGCAACACTACTGGTGGTATGGAATGAAGCGTGAAGTAGCCAGAAGCGTAGCCAAGTGTTTGGTGTGTCAGCAATAAAGGCTGAACATCACAGAACTGCTGGTCTACTTCAGCCATTATCTATTCCAGAATGGAAATGGCAGCACATTACCATAGACTTCGTGACTGCTCTTCCTCGCAGCACGAAGGGTAACGACGCAGTATGGGTTATTGTGGATAGACTCACCAAGTCGGCACATTTCATCCCATTTTGAGTTGGCCAATCTACCGAGACGTTAGCAAAAAAGTACATGGAGGTAAGCATGAATCTAAAGTAAGATTTAACCTCAAGGTATATTATTTTTTATACTCATAAACTCATGCAGGAGATTGTGAGATTACATGGAGTACCAGTTTGTATCGTCTCCGATCGTGACACCAAATTCAGATCACAGTTTTGGCAGAGCGTGCAAGCTAGCCTGGGAACGAGTCTGAACTTCAGCACGGCTTACCATCCACAAACGAACGGACAGTCTGAGCGAACAATTCAGATTCTAGAAGACATGCTAAGAGCTTGTATGTTGGACTTCGGATGTTTGTGGGAAGATCACCTACACCTTGTGGAGTTTTCATACAACAACAGCTATCAGGAGAGCATTGTAATGGCACCATTTGCAGCTTTTTATGGAAGGAAGTGTCATTCACCACTAAGTTGGGACGTCATTGGAGATTAGGAACTTCTTGGACCAGAGATGATCGTGGCAACTGTGGATGTAGTTCGCACGATCAGGGAAAGAATGCACATAGCCTGAGACCGACAAAAGCACTGAGATGATTCAAAGCGCCGACACCTGGAGATCATGTTTTCTTTAAGATCTCTCCAAATCGAAGTGTAATCCGCTTTGGCAAGAGGGGTAAGCTTAGTCCGAGATATATAGGACCGTTCGACATTCTCGAACGAGTTGGAGAAGTAGAATATCGTTTGGCACTACCACACTCATTGGAAGGAGTGCGCAATGTGTTCCACATATCACAGCTCCGAAGATATGTGAGCAACCCCAGCTACATATTTGATCACTCCGAGCTCACTGTACAGATTGATCTAACTTGCGAGCAACAACTCGTTGAGATCCTGGACCGAAAGGTAAAGACACTGAGGAACAAGGAAGTAAATTTGGTCCAAGTGATGTTGAGAAAAGCTTCACCAGGAGAATCGACGTGGGAACGAGAAGTTGATATGCGTGCAAGATATCCTTTCTTATTTGTAAACTAGTCCTTATGTAATTGTAAATTTCGAGAACGAAATTTTTATAAGAAGGGTAGAATGTAACGACTCTGAATTTACTGTACAAATTTTTTCAGTTTAATGTACAGAAAGGAGTTTGCAAGCATGAGTATAATTTATAAGTTAATTTTGTTTAAGAACAGCAAAAAATAACTTGTAGCTCACTGGTAAAAACTCTACACTGCTGCGATATAGCCCTTGTGTTCGAATCCCATTAGGCACATTATATTTTTTCTGATTTTTCTTTTAAACTTTTGGAAGCCCAAAAGTTTACACGTGCAATGCATATAAAAATAAAAAGTTTGAGAAAACAAACATGTGAAAAATGTTGTAAATACAGACACGGACACGTGGCAAGAATCCACCTGCCTAACTCCACAATTCGACCGGCGAGATCTGGCTAAACCGGCGAGATCTACCCTTTAGCCGGATCGACGGTCCCTCCGTAGGGAATGAGGCTCGTGCTTTGCATACAAGTCCCTTGGACTACCTCCATTATCGTTGCACTGTTTGATTACTCTGCAATCAAACAGAGACCCCTCAATTCCCCAATTTATCACATTTTAATGCATTTTAATTCACTCTTTTAATCCTAAAACCCTAATTTCACACTATAAATACTATCCCATGCCTTAGCCCTTCCTCATTCTGAAAATTCTAGCAAAAACTCTCAAATGTTCTCAAGTACAAGTGGAGTAAAAGAGAAGTTAGTCAACGACCAATTTCCAGCGAGGAATCGAGGCTATTCTGGCGACCCCGCGATACCACGACCATCAATCTAGCTTCTTCAACCTTTCCTTATCTTAATTCACTTGTAAGTCCCTTCCCATCCTTATTCTCTTTCTCTAAAAATATTTTTTTCAAAACATGTCGGTAAGTGGTGTTAACACCGACATTTGATTCTGAAAGCTTGAAATCACACTTTTTCTTAATAATTGCTCTTTCATATTCCTACATCTTGCTTGTTAATTGTCACGCCCTGTTTCCCAGTGTACGGGCAGAGGACGCGACGATGCCACTACGTATTTACTGTGAAGTAAATACGCTAAGCGTATCTAAGCAATATAAATAAAAATGCACAAAAGACAAGATATAATAAAACAACAACTTTATTTATTCACATTCTTTTTACAATACATGGAAAGTAAATACAACTGAATGAAAGCAATGCCTAAACAGTGGCATAACAAAAATGAAAAGTACGGAAATAAAAATGTGTACAATGAAGCTAGAGCTCTGGGTCGTAGGTAAGCTGATCCAAATCCTCACTAGTAGGCTCGATCTCCTGAGTGTCCAGATCACCTGACAACATTCCAAAGAAGAAAGAGAAGGAATGTCGTTAGCGAACAATCGCTCGGTAAGTCCCAAAGATAAAGAATAAGGATAATAGACAGAGAGTAAGAGAGAGAGTATAACTTTTAAAGTTGTAATTAGTGTTAACGTTGTTGTTTGTATCTTGGTACAGAAGGATACCAGTGTATACGAGAGGAGTCCCTATATGCTAAAGACTAGGGCAAATGGAAGTACAAGGAACCGTTATGCCACGGTACAACAGTAACGGAATATAAGTTAGGTGTCTTAAATCCTGCAGTCTCGTGCCACTTCTAACACCTTCCGTACCAATCTACCTCTTAAACCCCGCGATATCTTGTTTGTATTGTTTGTGTTGTATTGTAACTTGTATCGTCTTGTATAGATGGATGACTTGCCGAAACCATGATATCAGTAAATAGATATAACTGGAGAATTATGTAAATGGAAGTATATCCATGGTTCGGTTCGGTCAATACGGATTGAATAGATTGAATATATGTATTCAGGGATTCATGTTGAATTGTAGATTGTAGATTGTACTTGAATCATATTCAAGTAAGATTATTTATAATGAGACTCAGTCTGAGTCAGAACAATTAGAAAAGAAATTGAAGTCTTGAATTAGGTTTTAATGTTATCGGTAACCGCTGCACATGGGCGGCAGGATTTGTGTCTTTTTCAAAGACGATTACCGTGTTGATAACACCGTTTGTTAAGTTATCTATCTTAAATAGACAAGCACCCATATCTCCCACGCCCTGAGGCTCAAGAGACCGGTCCCGCTTAAACCTATATTTACTAGGGTCCTTAGGGTAATTTATAGAACTTGAGGGGGTTTTAAGTAAAAATACTTTTGTATAATTTTCAAAATACACCTCAAGTATTTAATTATCGTCTTTAGAGTTGTCATAGATGTAGATTTTATATTTGTGATATTTCTAATGAAAATAACCTATTTTTATAATATAGGGTATTTAATTGTAATATTGAACTTGTATGGAATTCATGGTATTTTAATGTAAAGTGATTCTTGTGATTTTAGAAAAAAGTTGGAATATTTATATTATCATAAAATATATATTTTAATGATACATATATACATATTTATATAAAAAATAATTTTAATATATATTATATTTCTAGAAATCTCATTTTCTTAAGATATTTGTATTTTAAATCTTTCGAGACCGAATGCTCCTTGCGGAGGTCTTCATCTCGCACTACTAAGCCCAGGGATGTGCGATAATCTGCACCATCTCAGTCCGGTTCCCCAAAATGGGTTGTAGCGGTGCTTTGCAAAGATTTATAAAAAATATGAATTCTTATAGAAAACATTTTTAATAGTTAGTGGTATTTATATGTAAAGTTTCATTTTCCCGTATTCAATATTCCCGAAAGGTATTATGCTATGTTGCATATGAGTGTTGTGAGTAGGTAGGTCATTACCTCGTGATCTAATTAAAGGTATAGCAAGATTGCGATGTTTAAATGTCGAAATTAAACTACATGGTATTTTAGTGAAAAAGTACGATATAAATTGAAATAGAAATCCTTTTGATATAGAACTTGTTCTATATGACTTGTTAATGTTAATAGTCAACATGTAAGAGTTTAGTATGATTGTATTTAAGAAAAAGTAAGATTTTTAGGAAGAACCGAATCGGACATCGGATTAACTCCGATTCCGTCGGGTTTTATTAAAAGAAGTTTTAAGACTAGAGAATAGAAGAGGGAGGTGGGAATTACGGGTTTGTAGGTTAGGGATGAGAAAGAGGAACAGTAGGAGGCGCCGGTGCGTCGTTTCGTCACTGGGAGCTCCTAGGGTCGTCGTCGGAAGATCGCCAAAGTTTCTCCCTTTTGCTAACTTCAATTGCACACTAAAATTTCTAGAGAAATTTCTTGAGAGTTTGGATAGAATTGTGAGTGAGGCGGTGTGTCTAGGGGTTGTATTTATAGGGTATGGCTAGGGTTTAGGGTAGGTGTAAAAAATATGTATTAAAAATGTATTAAAAATGGAGTAAATAGGGTTTTAAAGGGGCTCTGTTACTGTGCAGGATAATTAAAGTATACAGGGGTACTGGGGAGGCCAAGAGACAGAAGTTTGGTGTTAGGGGATCGGCGGTCCGGCCGAGTCCGGCCGGCGGCGGCGGGCTGAGTCGCCGGCCGATTCGGTCGAGTCCGGCCGATTCCGGTGTGCCTTGGGTTCCTCGTCGTATCATCTATCCCTTTGGGACAGTTTGTTTTATTTGTGTAGTGGGTTTTTACGAGTTATGCACGTGTAGACCCTTGGACTTCTAAAAATTCAAAATAAAACAATATTAAAAAATAATGTGGGGGATGGGATTTGAACTCTAGTGCTTTGGTTCAGCAGTGCAAGATATTACCAATGAGCTACAAGCTCTTGCTTGCTATTAAAAAGCAAAACAATTACTCATAGTAATCACAGTAAATGCAAATACCCCAAGTATACATTAATTTTTAAACAAATTTTTATACACAAAAATTGGAGTTGTTACAGTCTACCCTCCTTACAAAAATTTCGTCCTCAAAATTTACAACTTTTATTTTAAGGACTAGTTTAGGCGAGGATATCTTGCACGCATCTCATCTTCCTTTTCCCATGTTGATTCTCCTGGAGTGTCTTTTCTCCACATCACTTGAACCAAGTTGACTTCCTTGTTCTGAAGTGACTTCACTTTTCTATTCAGGATCTCCACAGGTTGTTACTCACAAGATAAGTCGGGCTGTATAGTAAGCTCGGAATGATCAAGAACATGGCTGGGGTCACTCACATACTTTCTGAGTTGGGATATGTGGAACACATTATGCACTCCTTCCAATGAAGGTGGAAGTGCTAAGCGGTATGCCACTTCACCGACTCGTTCGAGTATGTCGAACGGTCCAATGTATCTCGGAATTAGCTTACCCCGTCTTCCAAATCGAATCACTCCGTGGTTTGGAGATATCTTTAAGAATACATGATCTCCAGGCTGGAACTTCAAGTGACGTCGTTTTGCATCAGCCCAGTGCTTCTGTCGATTTTGGGCTATGCGCATCTTTTCTCTGATAGTACGAACCACATCAACAGTTGCTACTATCATCTCAGGTCCAAGAAGTTCCCTATCTCCGATGTCGTCCCAACTTAATGGTCATCGACTCTTTTTTTCCTTATAGTGCTGCAAAAGGTGCCATTCCTATGCTTGCTTGGTAGCTGTTGTTGTACGAAAACTCCACAAGATGTAGGCGATCTTCCCACGATCCTTTGAAGTCTAACATACATGCTCTGAGCATATCCTCCAAGATCTGAATAGTTCACTCAGACCGACCATCTGTTTGTGGATGATAAGACGTGCTGAAGTTCGGACTTGCTCCCAAGCTCGCTTGCAGACTCTGCCAAAATTGCGATCGGAATCTGGTGTCACGATCGGAGACAATGCAGACCGGTACTCCATGGAGTCGTACAATCTCCTGTATGAGTTCATGAGTATCAGAGATAGTACGTATTTGAAGAGTTTAAATCTTAAGTAGATTATTACCTCCATGTACTTCTTTGCTAATGTCTCAGTTGATTGGCCAACTCGAAATGGGATGAAGTGAGCGGCTTTGTGAGTCGATCCATAATGACCCATACCGCATCGTTACCCTTTGTGCTGCGAGGAAGTGCAGTCACAAAATCCATTGTGATGTGTTGCCACTTCCATTCTGGGATTGGTAACGGTTGAAGTAGTCTAGCTGTCATGTGATGTTCAGCCTTTCCTTGCTGACACACCAAACATTTAGCGATACTTCTGGCTACTTCACGCTTCATTCCATGCCACCAGTAATTCTGACGTAGATCTTTGTATATCTTTGTACCTCCAGGGTGTACTGAGTAGGGAGAGCTGTGAGCTTCTTTCATTAACTCTTTCCGAACAGGACCTTTTGGTACACATAATCTGTTGCTGTATCTTAAAGATCCGTCTTCATGGATGATGAAGTCTGTTCTGAGTCCATTCTCCACTTTTTCTCTGATATTTTGCAACTTAGCATCACTTGCTTGAGCTGCTTTGATCTGGTTGACAATGGTAGATTGAACTTGTAAATTCATCAAACTTGAAGCATTACCTGGCATGACTACTTCAATCTCCATCTGATGCAAGTCCTGTTGAAACTTCCACTGAGCGGTGAGATGCGTTGCTAATGGTTGGCGACTAAGAGCATCAGGTACCACATTCACCTTCCCTAGGTGATACTGCAGATTGATGTCAAAGTCCGCCATGAGTTCTAACCATCGTCTCTTCCGCATATTCAATTCCTTCTGAGTAAACACATATTTCAGACTCTTGTGATCTGTGAATATGCTCACTCATTCACCAAGAAGATAATGGCGCCAAATCTTGAAAGTAAAAATAACGGCTGCTAATTCCAAATCATGCATCGGATAATTGCGCTCATGAGTCTTCAGCTGTCTTAAAGTATAAGCCACAACCTTACCGTGCTGATGTAGAACACATCCTAATCTCTTACCGGATGCATCGCAATGCACTTCAAAACCTCCCTATTGGTCCGGTATGACGAGGATAGGCGCTGATGTCAACTTTGACTTGAATTCTACGAAAACTTGTTCGCATGCTTCTGACCACACAAAGTCTTCATCTTTACATGTGAGCTTGTTCAGGGGTGTTTCTATCTTAGAAAAGCCTTCAATGAACCTTTTGTAATATCCATCTAGACATAAGAAACTTCAAATGTCTTTCACTGACTTTGGTGTCGGCCATTCGCTTACTGCTGAAACTTTCGCTAGATCCACAGAGATTCCTTCGCCTGATACGATATGTCCAAGAAAACCAACTTGATCTAGCTAAAAATCGCACTTGTTGTACTTGGTGTATAATTGATGTTGTCGTAGAGTTTCCAGGACAATTCGTAGGTGCTCGGCATGCTCTTTTCGACTCTTTGAATACACCAGGATGCCGTCGATGAAGATGACAACAAACCTGTCTAAGTACTCCTGAAAAACTTGATTCATTAGGTTCATGAATATTGCTGGTGCGTTGGTCACTCCAAATGGCATTACTAGAAATTCGTAATGACTATAGCGAGTTCTAAAGGCCGTTTTATGAATATCAGCTTCCTTGACCTTCACCTGATGATAACCTGAACGAAGATCTAATTTAGAGAAAACACAAGATCCACTTAGCTGATCGAATAAATCGTCGATACGCGGTAGCGGATACTTGTTCTTTATAGTGACTTCGTTCAAGGCTCTATAATCGATGCACATTCTGTATGAACCTTCTTTCTTCTTCACAAGCAGTACTGGTGATCCCCAACTTGAAGTGCTGGGACGAATCCATCCTTTCGCCAATAATTCGTCCAACTATGTTCGGACTTCCTTCAAACCTTCCGGACTTAATCGATAAGGTGCTTTGATTATCGGTTGTGCTCCTGGTACTAAATCAATGCTGAATTCAAGAGCTCGATCGGGATCCAAACCTGATATATCGTCAGGGAACACATCGTCGAACTCTCGAACCACTTCTGGCCTTGATTCTTCCTCTGCTTGAGTTGATGCAATCACTGCCTTCTTTGGCTTCGCTTTGTATGTACTTGGCTCCAGGGTACGGTCTCCACTTTTGAAATAGAAGACCGGATGATCTGGAATCTCAAATACTACCCTCCTTTGACGACAGTCGATAGTAGCATAAAAGGTTCCGAGCCAATCCATACCTAGAACCACATCGAAGTTCGGTATGTCCAGCACTTTGAAGTCAACATAGAATTCTCTGCTGTAGACGACTACTGGACACAAGCTGTATCCCATTGTTGCCTTTAGAACGCCATTTCCTGAACTGACATTCCAGATGGATACAAGCGGTGTGACTGGAATCTCATGGGTTCGGACGAACCGTTGCGACATAAAGCAGTGAGATGCGCCAGTATCGAACAGTGCTAGTGTATGTAGTGAGGCTACTAAGATTGTACCTAAGGTATGTGGGATATGTTTTAGGTATAGGAAAATTTGTGGATAGGTATTAAGACTGAAAGAAAAGTTTGAGAAGAAAAGGGTTACCAGTGATAACTTGGCCAGTTGCCTCAGCTTCTTCCACGGTCATCGTGAAAGCCTGGCGCCGTGGTACATTCCTCTTGGCCTGAGGAGCATTCCTCGGAACAGTCCTTTGAGCTTGATGGAACTGACGAGGAAGAGGTGCAGCTTGTGGTCCTCTAGGTGGTGGAGAAGGTAGTACAAGTCTTAGAGCAGGTGCCTGAAGTGCTGGTCGCTGCTGGTAATTGATCGCTAGCCTGGGTGCAGCAACTGGGTTTTGTCTTTGGGGACAAGACTCAATATCATGAGCAGCTGAGCCACAGACTAAGTAAAGACGGTTGGTTCGCCGGCGGTCCTTCATCATATGTCCAGTTCTCTTACAGTAGGTACAAAAAGCTGGGCTGGGCCTGTTGTTCAGTACTCCCGGTCGCCTTAGCACAAAAGGTGGCCTTGACGAAGCTCCTCCTGCCATTTGGTTGGCAGGACGCTTAACTCCTGCAGACTGAGGTCTTCCCTTCTCCTTTACCACTGCCTCATAACGGCGGGCATGTTTCAGAGCTGATTCATGAGTCGGAAAATCTCCTGTGGCCAGTGCAGCCTGGATCTCCGAATCCAAATCTTGTTGAAATCGATGGGCTCTGATCTCATCCGTCGGTATCAGGTGTGCCGCAAATCTGTTAAAATTTTTTGTCGTTGACCGGAAGTCGATTTCGACTTTCCGGTTCGATTGAGTGTAAGACGCTTTCCCAGGTTTAGGGCTCCCTATGGTGTCCCTGGTTCCAGTGTGCTGAACGATCTTTTGCAGCCCTTTCGGGGGTTCCTTAGGGACCGATTCACTCTGCCGGTCTGCTCCTTGTGTTTTCCTCGGTTATAGCCAGGAACATAAAGGGCTATCGTTGCTATGACCCTCGCCTTTTTAGACGAGGTGCCGGTTCAATTCAGGCTCGTTACTCATAAGGTTGGGTCGACGCCTGCCTCCCCCCAAACTTGACTTGGCAGCGGTCTCTTGAACTGAACTTCGTTGCCTTCCCGCGCGCGAACCGACCAATATCGCGCTAGCGCTCACTCCGCTTAGCGCTCAAAGAAAGCCTCTGAGGAGGGGGGTAGTTCCGAGCAAGTGAGACCGCTAATGTCATGCGAGGTTTGGTCAATCGAGAGGTCAATCTTCGATTGTGTTAGCTGTGTAGTATGTGATATTTTAAAAATTCGAATTATTGAGACATATCATACCGACTAAGCATGGTGAACTCAACGTCATACTCATCTACTGACTTGGTCCACATCGAACCTTGTTGCAGATGGATGAACTGCTGTTCCATGTCGAACCTAGCAGTCTCAGAGAAGTACTTAGCGTCGAACATGCCACGGAAAGTTTTCCATTAGATGGGTTGTTCAAGACAGCTTTCTTCCGCCTTCCACCAATTCCATGCATTGTCTGTGAGCTGCAGTTTCGCAACACGGACCCAAGCTCCCTCTGGCACTTATGCCGCTGCCAGATCATCTTCGATACTCTGAGCCCATTCCTCAGCTTCCAGTAGGCTCTCCTTTCCTGAGAACTCTTTTGGGTGCAAAGCCCTGAATTGCTTCACCCCAGGTGTTTCTGCATCGGGACGGTTCATTAAAAGAGCAGTCTGCTGCTGCTGTCCCTCTAGGAGGCTGCGGATCGCCTCAAGCAGAACCATCTGCTCGTTGAGCGGAGCAGGGACAGCAGGTGTGATTGGTAGTGGAGGTGGAGTGTTGTTGAAGTTAGTGCTGGTATTGTTTGGGGAATCTATAACCTTGAAAGAAAATTTAGGTTAGGACAGATTCAAAGTATATGAAATGATAAAATTCAAGGAACATGAATTGTAAAGAATATTTTAGTTGCTGGTTCTTGTGTTATATTGCTTAGGTTGTTCACGCAGAACATAACTGCATGATAGTATTCCATACAGCTCTGACCTGCATGGGCCACCAACAAAACCTGTCATGTCCCGCTTCCCAGTGTACGGGCAGAGGACGCGACGAGGCCGCTACGTATTTACTGTGAAGTAAATACGCTAAGCGTATCTAAGCAATATAAATAAAAATGCACAAGAGACAAGATATAATAAAACAACAACTTTATTTATTCACATTCTTTTTACAATACATGGAAAAGTAAATACAACTGAATGAAAGCAATGCCTAAACAGTGGCATAACAGAAATGAAAAGTACCGAAATAAAAATGTGTACAATGAAACTATAGCTCTGGGTCGTAGGCAAGCTGATCCAAATCCTCACTGGTAGGCTCGATCTTCTGAGTGTCCAGATCACCTGACAATATTCCAAAGAAGAAAGAGAAGGAATGTCGTCAGCGAACAATCACTCGGTAAGTCCCAAAGATAAAGGATAAGGATAATAGACAGAGAGTAAGAGAGAGAGTATAACTTTTAAAGTTGTAATTAGTGTTAACGCTGTTATTTGTAGCTTGGTACAGAAGGATGCCAGTGTATACGAGAGGAGTCCCTATATGCTAGAGACCAGGGCAAATGGAAGTATAAGGAACCGTTGTGCCACGGTACAACAACAACGGAATATAGGTTAGGTGTCTTAAATCTTGCAGTTTCGTGCCACTTCTAACACCTTCCGTACCAATCTACCCCTTAAACCCTGCGATGTCTTGTTTGTATTGTTTGCGTTGTATTGTAACTTGTATCGTCTTGTATAGATGGATGACTTGCCGAAACTATGATAACAGATGTAACTGGAGAATCATGTAAATGAAAGTATATCCATGGTTCGGTTCAGTCAATACGGATTGAATAGATTGAATATATGTATTCATGGATTTATGTTGAATTATAAATTGTAGATTGTACTTGAATCATATTCAAGTAAGATTATTTATAATGAGACTTAGTCTGAGTTAGAACAATTAGAAAAGAAATTGAAGTCCTGAATTAGGTTTTGATGTTATCGGTAACCGCTGCACATGGGCGGCAGGATTTGTCTTTTTCAAAGACGATTACCGTGTTGATAACACCGTTTGTTAAGTTGTCTACCTTAAATAGGCAAGCACCCATATCTCCCGCGCCCTGAGGCTCAAGAGACCGGTCCCGCTTAAACCTATATTTACTAGGGTTCTTAGGGTAATTTATAGAACTTGAGGGGGTTTTAAGTAAAATTACTTTTGTATAATTTTCAAAATACATCCCAAGTATTTAATTATCGTCTTTAGAGTTGTCATAGATGTAGATTTTATATTTGTGATATTTCTAATGAAAATAACCTATTTTTATAATTTAGGGTATTTAATTGTAATATTGAACTTGTATGGAATTCATGGTATTTTAATGTAAAGTTATTCTTGTGATTTTAGGAAAAAGTTGGAATATTTATATTATCACAAAATAGATATTTTAATGATACATATATACATACTTATATAAAAATAATTTTAATGTATATTATATTTCTAGAAATCTCATTTTCTTAAGATATTTGTATTTTAAATCTTTCGAGACCGAATGATCCTTGTGGAGATCTGCATCTCGCACTACTGAGCCCAGGGATGTGCGATAATCCGCACCATCCTAGTCGGGTATCCCAAAATGGGTTGTAGCGGCGCTTTCCAAAGATTTATAAAAAATACGGATTCTTATAGAAAACGGTTTTAATAGTTAGTGGTATTTATATGTAAAGTTTCGTTTTCCTGTATTCTATATTCCCGAAAGGTATTGTGCTATGTTACATATGAGTGTTGTGAGGAGGTAGGTCATTATCTCGTGATCTAATTAAAGGTATAGCAAGATTGCAATGTTTAAATGTCGAAATTAAACTACAGGGTATTTTAGTGAAAAAGTATGATATAAATTGAAATAGAAATCCTTTTAATATAGAACTTGTTCAATATGACTTGTTAATGTTAATAGTCAACATGTAAGAGTTTAGTATGATTGTATTTAAGAAAAAGTAAGATTTTTAGGAAGAACCGAATCGGACATCGGATTAACTCCGATTCCGTCGGGTTTTGTTAAAAGAAGTTTTAAGATTAGAGAATAGAAGAGAGAGATGAAACTTACAGGTTTGTAGGTTAGGGATGAGGAAGAGGAAACGGGAGGAGGCGCCGGTGCACCGTTTCATCGGTAGGAGCTCCTAGGGTCGTCGTCGGAAGATCACCGAAGTTTCGCCCCTTTGCTAACTTCAATTGCACACTAAAATTTCTAGAGAAATTTCTTGAGAGTTTGGACAGAATTGTGAGTGAGGGGTGTGTGTCTAGGGGTTGTATTTATAGGGTAAGGCTAGGGTTTAGGGTAGGTGAAAGGGTGTAAAAAAGTATTAAAAATGGAGTAAATAGGGTTTTAAAGGGGCTCTATTACTGTGCAGGATAATTAAAGTATACAGGGGTACTGGGGAGGCCAAGAGACAGAAGTTTGGTGTTAGGGGATCGACGGTCCGGCCGAGTCCGGCCGGCGGCAGCGGGCCGAGGCGGCCGAGTCGCCGGCCGATTCCGTTGTGCCTTAGGTTCCTCGTCGTATCATCTACCCCCTGAGACAGTTTGTTTTATTTGTGTAGTGGGGTTTTTACGAGTTATGCACGTGTAGACCTTGGACTTCTAAAAATTCAAAATAAAACAATATTAAAAAATAATGTGGGGGATGGGATTTGAACTCTGGTGCTTTGGTTCAGCAGTGCAAGGCATTTCCAATGAGCTACAAGCTCTTGCTGGCTATTAAAAAGCAAAACAATTACTTATAGTAATCACAGTAAATGCAAATACCCCAAGTATACATTAATTTTTAAACAATTTTTTGTACACTAAAATTGGAGTTGTTACATTAATATATAACTAATGTTTAGAACAATTTTCACTCAAAAATATTATGAAACCTGACCTTAAATCAACTTTTATATTAAAATACCTTGAACTTTGTATCTACCATATTTAATTGTTTTGCTTAATCATACCTTTAGAAACTTCACAGGGTAATGACCTTCCCCTCACATACATACATGTTTCCATAGCACGATATCTCTTGAACATATTTTATTACCATATTATATCAAAATACCATGTGCTATAAAAAATGGTTTTCTTTTAGATTGTATTTAAAACTCCTTTGCAAATACGCCTTTATAGCCCTTTTTAGGGGACCCGCTATTAGATGGTGTGGATTATCGCACATCTTTGGGCTAGTAGAGCGAGACGCAGATCTCCTCACGGAGCATTCAATCTCGAAAGGTTTTTAATACGATTTTTAAGAAAAACAAAATTTTCTATTTAATAATAAAATTAATTTTTTTTAATAATTATATAAATATTAAAAATCCATATATTTTGAAAATATTATAACTTATATTTTTTTTAAATAAAAGAATCACAAGTTCCATCAAAATACCATGAAGATATCAACAAAAATCAAGTATTACAATAAAATACCATGAACTATTCAAGCTAAAGTAATTATCACTAAAATACTTCAATTCTTAAAATACACATTCATGAAAACCCTAAATAATATAAATAATTTCTCAAGATTATTTTGAACTATATCTTAAAAATATTTTTTATAAACCCTCTCGAGTTATATAAAATTACATTTAAGGACTTTAGTAAATATAGGTTTAAGCGGGATCAATTCTCTTGAGCCTCAGGGAGCCGGAGAAAGTGAGTGCTTGACTATTTAAGGTAGAAAAACTTAACGCTGTTATTAATGGCAATTGTCTTGGAAAAAGACACAAATCCTGCCGTCCATGTGCAGCAGTTACCGATAACTCCCGAACCGATAAACTTAACGGGGTAGATTGGTACGGAATGTATTAAAAGTGGCACGATGATGGTCACTAAAAGACACCTACATGAATTCCCGTGCCGTTGTCCCGTGGGTTTTGATGGGGCCTTGTACTTTCATGTTACCACAGTCCACGGGACAGTTGGACTCCTCTCGTATACACTGATACCTTCTGTACCATGCTACAAACAACTACGTTAGAATAATAAACTGATACCTGTATAACTTAACGTATTTACCGAGTGCTAGTTCGCTGATGACATTCCTGTCTCTTTCTTTCTTTAGAATGTTCGTCAGGAGGACCGGACTCTTAGGAGATCAATCCCAGCCAGGAGGACTTGGACCAAATCACCGAGCAGCAGGACTTCTAGCTTCTTGTACTTATTTCAGTTTTTATGCCACTGTTTAGGCATTGCTTTTATCATTGTACTTTTCATTTTTAAATCAGTTGTATTGTAAAGATTAATGTTGATAAAATTTGCTGTTCATTTTATATCTCTTGTCATTTCTTATGTATTTTATATATTGCTTATTTATGCTTAACGTATTTATTTATGAGTAAATACGTTGCGTGCCTGCCTCGTCTCCGCCTCCGTACACTGGGAAGCGGGGCGTGACAATTTTCAGTGCGGGATGAGGTTTTAACATCCCTTCGATTATTTCGGATTCAAGTGGGCTTTTCCACTTGACTGCTGGACATGCATGTAGATCCTTCAACATTCTTTTGGTTTTTGCTAAAAGAACGACTTCCCATGGAGTTTCTTCTACGAGTGAGCATGATGCCTCCTGCGCATCCACCTTTTTGGGAGTGTGCTTCTGGAGTGGGTTTACCTTCCAGTTATCAGACGTCGTTAATTTTTCCTGTTGTTACTGGTCTTCGAACTAGTTCTTGAAGATGTAGCAATTTTCAATTGGGTGGCTCGCCATTCTGTGATAAGAGCAGTAGTTAGGGTTGTTGACGTCGCCGGGTTGCGGTGGAAGCCGCGTGTAACAACCGAGTCCAGTTCTACAAATTTCTGTTACCGTATGGATTGGTGTGGTATTTATTTCATTGATCATGCTTTGACAGTTACAGTTTACCCCGACATTTCATATGGTTGCATATTACAATTTAAGTAATTTAAAATAAATTAAAAATACTTGTCATGGCTTGTTCGATACCCCTAACCCTGTGGTAGCGTCCTTGCAGCGTGTTCTCGTCCCGTTCAGTGAAACAGACGTGTTTGGACGACTACGCGCACGTACGTGCGTCCGTTCTTGGGGGTATGCTTTTTCAGTACAAAATCCTTCATTTTAATTTTTGGAACCTGCAAATAATTTTCGTGTTTCAAATCCAAATTTTTGGACCCGACCCGGGCGCATTTCTGAAATATTTTGTATTTCCGCCAAATCCTTTTTTTTTCTAAAATTTTAACCGGCCAAGATATTTTTTACAACCTATAAATTTTTTTTAAAAACCAACGATATCTTTTTTTTTAACACCCAGGAAATCTTTTATAATTTCCCCACCTATTCTCTTCAGAAGGATTCTTCATTGAAATCTTTAATTAAATTTCCTTAACTGATTCTTTCATATTTTGCCCCAAACAAACTTTAACTCCCCACCAATCAAAACCTTTAGTGACCCCGGGCCCTACAACTTTACCCTTCTCTCTTCCTTTTCTCATTCTCTTTCTCTCTCTTCTCTCTCTCTCTCTCTCTCCTACGCTAAACGCCAATTTTCTTTCTCCTCTTCCTTTTCTCTCTCCTCTCGACCTCTCTCCTCTCGCAAATCTCTCTCTCTCTCCCCGCGTCTCTCTCTCTTCTTCTCTTTATAGTTTTCTTTCTTCGTCTTCTTTAAACAAAGAAACCCACTGCCTACGAAACCCTAGCCGACGTCCCTCGCCTCTGCCTAGCGCCGACGACGCCCGCACAAGCCTCGTCGCCCCTCACCCTCGTCGTAGTCGCTTCCATCTTCTTCTTCTTTCTTCTTTCCCCTAGCCCGCACCTCACAGAACCCCAAATGCAGCCAGAACCCATCACCGCCATCCTCACCTCCATCGCCGCCGATCACATCGTCATCGCCAGCACCTCCTTCTCTCCTCATCTCTGTCATCTTTTTCTTCTTCTCGTCTCCTCAACCTCGCACACACCTCTCTCCAAACCCCTGCACACCCGACCTCCTCTCATCCCTGCCATTTCATCGCCGCCGACTCCCTCTTCTAGCCGTCACCACCTCCCTCTCCCTCTGCTCTTTCCCTCTGTGCTTTCCCGAGCACCTAACCCTGCAACAAAATCCCACCAAACTTCACACCAAACCAAACCCTAGCGCAACCCTAATCTCTTACCCGAGCACTTACACCCTCGCTGGAGCGCCGCCGACCCTCACCAACGACGCTGCCATCCCTCTGCAACCCAGGGAGTAGGTTTGTTCCTCAATCCCCTTTGATTCTCTGTCATTTCCGTATTTTCCAGTACATGCATTTTTTTACCATCAAGGAGTTCACTGTTGTTGCCATCTCCGGAATCCGACCGTGCCGGCGACGATCCCCGACGACCCAGCGAGGACCCCTGACCCGTGTGACTCCACTGTTCCTCGTTTGGATCCGTTCCGTGTACCGTGCGCGCATCGCGACGTTTTCCGCCGACGTGAGACGTTCCGTATTCCCGTTCTTGATCCGTCCAGGCAAGTTAATCTTGCTACATGCTATTTAAATCATTATATACCTATTCTAATATATATCATACCTGTAGTTTAAGTATAGCACCCCATGCATCATTTATAACATTTCGACGGTCCGTTTGCGTCTGTTCATATTATTTCAGATTTAGAATTTGAAACCTAACTATTGCATTTAGTTTACTAAACCTACGTAATCACATTTATATGTTAGATCACATAATTACAATTGTTTATAGCCACATTACCCTTTTGTAGTTTTACCCTATCGGACGACCGATTGCATACATTTAGCCTTATTCACATTCAGTTGCACCTATAGATTGTTTTAATACATATTTATATGATTTTATCATCCACATGTACAACACTGCATTCCTGAAATATTAAAACTATTACTTAAACCAAACTGATGACCGTACAACTAAGTAGTTTAATCTGCACCTGTTGCTATCATGTTACTGTGCCTGTTTATTGTTCTGATAGTACTATGCTTGTTTATTCATAACCATGATTATGCTAGTCGATATTGAGCATCCACATGTTATCTTGTACACCCTGACGTGACTTGCTACACATATTACTTGACCTGGCATGGTACCGTACACTCTTTACATGACATGACATTTAAATACACCACTCGACTTGACCTGATGTACCATGGCTTTACCTGTTACCTGGTCTTGTGTCTAATGCCAACAAACCTGACATGTAGTCTTCACGGACCGTTCCTGTTGTCTATCCAGACAAACCTGCTCCTACCTGATCCTGTGTTGGCATTAGTTCTCGATTACTGAATACCTGACTTGACACATATAACTTGGGGGTATGGGGAAATCAATGATGAAATCCTGACTTGTAACTCGACAGTTGCTTGCTTATACTGATCAGTTTTTGAGGTTAGGCCCGCCTCGTGACGATGCTGCTGACATCGTTGGTCTGTTCCTTTTTCCCTTTTGTGCTTAGCGGCACGTCTCGGTTTCAGCCCGAAAGTCTTAGACCGTGGTCCCGGGCATGCACGGGATACTATTGAGTTATATCGATGATTCATCAAATTGATTTCAAAGACTTGAGAGTAGATAACCCAGTAGACCAGTTTAGTTTTACTTACTGCACACTGCCCTTCACTGCCCTGATATATATATATATATATATATATATATATATATATATTGCTGTTACACCTGCTTTATCATTCATGATTATATTTGCATTGCTTGTTACCCTGTTTTATTATTGCTTGATGTTATGACGCGCTGACGTCTGGGTTTTGCATGGCCCAGATTCTTCTACCTTGTTGCAGACTGATCAGGAGTATTGCCGCGGTTAGACTGAGCGGTGAACTTCCTGTCGGTATGTAGTTTGTCTTCCAGGTGTTTCATTTATTGCATCTTTTTCTTCCGCATATCATTACTTCTTGACTCTTTCTTTCTGGCTCATGGACATGTACTAGATAGTTTAGTTTACTTTCCTGTTCTTGATATCTCTACAGCCGTAATGTGACTGTGGAAGGATTTTTCCTATCCACAGGTAGCATGGTTGGCTATGTCACGTGCCCATCTTAGCGTACTCTGGGAAGCGGGGCGTGACACCGCGGGTCTGGCAATATGATGAGTTTATTACACATTGCCAATTCGAGCAGTCTCCTCGTCTTGTCGCGGGAAACGAGTAAGCGCATTATAGTCATTCCTCCAAGGATGTGCGAGGATACGCGTTGTTTTGGCGAGCAGCTGGTTTTGGGCCACTCGACTATTGTTGAGTATTGGCAACGAAGGCCGCTTTCCCTTTACCCTTGTTATTTCGAGTGTCCTTATTTGAGGAGGAAGGCATGCGGCCCATCTGGTCCATTTGGGCCAGTTTATCTATCAGAGCATGGAAAGTTGTTGGTTTGAAGAATGTCATGAACTAGGACATAGTCGTTTGAGGATCAAGGGTCCTGATGAACATGCCCACGGCAGGGGATTCTTCAATACGCTGTTCGCTTTTAGACCACAAGTTCTGCCACCGGATCACGTATTGGACCCAGGTTTCTCCCGGCTTTATCCTGGCATTGATTAATGCCGTGATCGGAATGTGTTCGCTTGCACTGGTGAACCGCTGTGTGAATAGCAGCTCCATTTCTGCAAATCATGGATTCATTTGGGAGCTCCGAGTACCATTCGAAGGCTGTTTCTGACAGGCTGCCAAAGAACTGGCGAAGCAACAGTTTGTCGTCGCTTCCTGTGTTGCCGCATAGAGCTCTGAACTATGCGATGTGCTGGTGAGAGATGCCTGTCCCTTTGTATACATGGAACTTTGGGATCATATATCCCGGCGGGTATTTGATTTGATCATACCAGCCTAGATATGGTCGTCCAGTTCTGACAATTTGGCCAGCAGCTTCACTAGCTTAATGAGCTCTTATTTTTTGAGCAATGTAATCATCAAGGGCGTCCTTGGAGATCGTTTCCTCCTTGGCTCCTGATAAGGCCGGAGGAGGGTTTGATGTTTCCCCCTGTCATCCTCGATGATTATCGGCGGATCTTTGGCCAGGGGTTCTGGTTGGATCATCATTCCAACCATGTCTTGGAATAAGAGAGCCATCTGCTTAATGTTGCAGCATGTTCAGTGGCTTCTTTGTATTTTCTCTCGAGCACCCTTCACAGGAACTCTGTATCGGTCTCCTGCTTATGGCGTTGTTCCGCCTCTTTGTCCAAACTTTCTTCTTGTCCGGTAAGCACTGCCATTTTGGACAGCATTTCCTAGAGCTTTTGCTGTTGCTTCTAAGCCTTAGTCAGCGACTGAGTTTGCGGTCGGTGACTCACTGAAGCACGACTCTCTTCTTTTCCCGAAGCCATGTAGACCGTATGTATTGTTATGCCCCCAGCCTGTGGGCGTTTAAGTCTATCGTCTTTGGAATTTGCTGTGGGCGGTAGAGTTTCTCCAGTTTCGTTCTTTTATGAGAAATTGGAGTTGAAGGAGCCGTTATGACAGGCACCTGCTCAAGAGAAGTCCTCCGTTGTATGGCGGAGGAGTAGTCCTTTTCTTGTCGAGCCTTCGATTTCTTCGGTTGACGAGATTAGTTCTGGTCGATCACAAAGTCCTGGAATTTTCGCCAGACCCTATGAATTTGCGAGGAGAGCCGCTGATGAGGCTGCTCCGGCTTTGCTTGCACTGTAACTTCTGCAGGCGGGGGTGATTTCTTTAGCATCGCTGTTGGGGAGTTTTTGCGCACCCTCTTAAGCGGATCAAAGCTATTTCCGGTTGGAACAGCAGTATCGACTTCCACCATTAGAGCTGGTGGGGTGAGTCTAGGGGGGAGTTACCCTCAGCTTCTCTCACTCGGCGCCAGTGGCGACGTCGAGCGTGCCTCGTAGAAAGGACCGCCTCAGTTTTGGAAGCGGCTTCATCATGCCCCTGGTTTCGCTGAGAAGCTTCGATCAGTGTCAGCCTGTTGAAGACCGACATCCTTGTTAAAGTTTGAGGAGAAGCGACCGGCCTTTTGAAAACTGACCGTCTACTGAGGGAAGCGCCTTTGACGGCTTCGCCTATAGGAGGAGTTGGGAGGGCTATCCATTTTGGGGTAACCCCTTCAGATATCACGAGCTTTTTACGGGATCGTTTGTGCTTTTGCTCAGCCTGTTGAAGACTGAAACGCCAGATTTAAGCGGCCCATTAAGAGGGGCCGTTGTAGTTGCCAGTCGATCGAAAACCGACCATTTAGGAGCTTCCATTTATGGCATTGAGGCACCGAAACTCATAGGTGGGAGCATGGTCCCAAAGAACAATCCAATAGTGGCTTGTGTGACTTGCCCCGCCGGCATTGAGAAGATAGAGGCTGCATTGGGCCCGTAGGTCACTCCTCCGGTTGGGGTAGAGCGAGAGTTGCTGTTGCATGCAGTGTATTGAGAAGCCATTGATCTTCTTTTCTGTCATAGGAGCAAGACACCAAATTTTAGTACCTCGAATCCAAGGGCAACCATAGCGAACCGCGATTTTGTTCGCGAAACATCACACACGAAGTGTGGAGTGAAAAGAGGAAAAGGTCCCACCGGGCGTGCCAGAACCTATTCACCGTCGAAAGACCGGACCGAGACGTTGTGACGTCTGGCCTGAATTTGGGGGCAGATGCTATTTGGACATATCCATCCACCTCTCCGAAGGTACCAAGTTGATTTATGGCACCGTATATCGGAAGTTTGGACAGATGCGACCGTTATAGCAGATTCTATCAGATTCCCCCTCATTTGTGAGGGGTTTTTGATTGTGGGGACGCTGTTCCCTGCAGGCACAAGCCCCTGAAGTTAATTACGTTATCGCGTTACGATAACCACTTTCTCCTGGTCCAGCAGTTCACTTCGTGTCGTGTGTATTTCTGTTTATTTTGGTTGACCGTGGATTGTATACGGAGATTATTTTATGTCGTCGCCCGTAGGGCGCGGATTAGTCCAAATCCGTATATATTTAGATTTAGGATTTTGAACTTAAGTTACATTTTTCTTTAGTTCAAAAATATTTTGTTTAGTTTAAAGACCGTTAATCTAGTTTGAGATTAAGATCAACAAGAACATATGAGCATTTGGGCCCAATTTATTTTTAACTAAGGATACATTAGTTTTATTTGAAACTAAGATCAGTAGAGAATTTGGGCTCAACTGCAAGAGACTTAGCCAAATTGGGCTTAGTCTACTCAGTCCTTTTTTGTTCAAAAGTGTCAAGCACTTATTTGGGCTCTGTTTGTTCAGTCCCCCTTTTCATGCAAAAATGCTAAACGCTTGTTTAACTCTCTGGCGCTCACATGGGTATCATGTGAAGCCTTCAGTTATGGGTACTGCCCAATCAGTGCTAAGCACTCAGTTATATATATAGTGCTAAGAACTTTTTTTATATGGCGTCCACGTGAAGAGCACGTGCGGCGCTGGACGATGCCCAATCAGTGCTAAGCACTCAGCCGTTTTGGCTGTATATGAAGTGCTAAGCACTTTTGTGTGGTGTCTACGTGAGGCGCTGGGCGCTGCCCAATCAGTGCTAAGTACTCAGCCGTTTTGGCTATATATAAAGTGCTAAGCACTTTTATTCAGCGCTCACGTGTATTTCACTTGAGGCGCTTGCCTTTTGCTTTGGACGGCCGCGTGTTTTTCACGTGAGGTGCTGGGCGCTATTGAGAGGGCGCCCACGTGGGAAACACGTGAAGCGCTAAGCTCTTTTTTTTTCCAGATATTGAATCTCTATTAATTGCATTTTGACCATTAATGATCACCAAGATCTTTGTTTTGAAGATCTGGGATCATGTTTTCTTTAAGAACTAAGTTTTTTTTATAAGAACTAAGTTTTTTTTAGAGTTAAACCCTATTTTCCGAGGAATTAAATTCCCAGAACATATGTTCTTTTCCCTTTTTTTCTTTTCTTTTTTAACCTAGTTCTTTTCTGAATGTTTGATTCTCAAGAATAAGATCTTCCCGATGATAATTAAATTCTCAACTTATGAGAGACTTGTCTTGTGGATCTTAGATCCAGAGAAAAAACTAAGTTCTTGAGAATGGTTAAACCCTTAGATAGGTAAAAAGATATATTTTGATCCCTGTGTTTTCTTTACCTAGGGTTTTGAGGAGGAAAGTCTTCTTCTTTTATTGAGAATTAAATTCTCTGTTGTTTTGAAACCTTTTTGTATTTTTTTAGAAATTTATGGGGGGTTCCTTTATATTAGACTTGAAGTCTCGGGTCTTTTATATAGGAGGCAAATTGTTAATTAGTTTTGAGAGAATCTCTTATTGAGAGATTCCAATCGATTTAATCGGTCTCAAAATTTGTTTGGGAAATTTTACCCACCGTTGGATCTTTGATCCAAGGATTTCTGTTTTACAGAATATGTTTACTTATTTTTAACAATATTGGGAAAATATTTTCCCATATACAAAATTTATTCTGTCAAACGGTGATTGTTAATCACCATTGGATTTTTGATCCAAGGGCTCTCTGTTTTACACAGAGCAATCTTTTTTGTTTGTAAAGATTGAGGAAAAATATTCGTCAGAATAGAATTTAATTCTACTGTTTGATGATGTTCCCGCCAAAAATTTCTGCGCAGAAGGAGTCCAAGGTATCAAATGGCAGCGATACTGTCACGCCCCGCTTTCCAAAATACGGAAAACGAGGGATGACTAGGCCAGCCATGCTCCTACGGTCTAGGAATCATCCCGCCGTAGTCACACTTCGGCTTCTAGCATTACATGGTAATCAGTAAATAAAGCACAGTATTAAAGGAATCACATCACTAATTTATTACATTAATATTCCATTGTTCACACATTATAGATAACAAGAACAAATACTAACCAAAGTCAAACTCATGATCACTTTTATGGAAAGCAGTAAAGATAGGAAGTACATCAGACTATATTTCAGTGAACTCGAAGGGTAGATCCGTCTCCTGTGCTGGTCCTCCCGCGGGATTTGAGCATGCATACTCAGGCCGTCAGAGCGACACAATAACAATATTATTATAATAAGATGAAACAGGTATATGAGGTAATACTGGTGTAGGAACAATGCAAGTAATCACTATGTCACTATATGATGCAGAGTATGTTATGTGTCCCTATCGGTCTCTAGGTCATGTTTGAAATCACATAGTGGAAGGAGGATCATGTTTAACAGGAGTCTCGTACATACCCGAGACAACGGCCCACATGCCCGGGACATAACCATGTCAGCCGGATCGCTAGATCCTACCCTACACGTATCAGTATCACGGTTCGAATGATCATCCTCTAAACACGGTCCCGCTAAATACGATACTCTTTCCACTTTGATTTCCCCTTTTCCCCAGGTTTACACTATTTATGATCTTGATTTAGTCGTGTACGAGTTTACCAATGGCACGGTTTTATCTCTGTTCTCTGTATTAATCACTGTCACGAATATTCACTTTCCATTGGTGTACTCGTCACTCCTAAACCAACAACTATTATGCACGATAATGCAATGTCCACACACACTAACACTGAGTATATGACAAGGGTATGATATATGTATGTATGCTACCAATAAGCTATGTATGTTATAAACCAACCTGCATGTCTTTGACTAAAATAAATTGCAATAATTAATATATTAAGAATTCAGCAAAATGATACAAGTAAGATAAATAGAACACTCAGTCAGCAATTTATAAAAATTTGTTTCAGTTCAATCGGGATTCCGGTTTTCAAGATATAGCTGTTTCATTTTAAGTGCTCGCGGCTGGAAATTCAGTTTCAGAACTGGACGTCCGTTTCGCGACACGAATTTCTCCCAGTTGGGCTCAGAATTTAGCGATGTTACAGTTAAATGAAATCTAGGGTTTTCAATGGAGTATTCATCGCAATAGACAGATCACCAATCGCATCTGTACGTTGAAAGTTATACACAGTTTAACCTCAGTATGTCATTTCAGAATCTGTTCTGGACAGTTATACGTTCTGCCCTTTTAAATACAGTTTAAAATAGCAAACGGCGATGAATCGGAATGGAACCACTTGTTTTATTTATCTAACAGAGTTATCTTTAATCTACTGTAGAGTTCCGTAACATACAACTTCAAGAAACACAGTGACACAGGTCTTGGGACAGAACACAATAATCAGAAACGCTCTGGACTGCAGTCCAGAGTCGCATTCCGATCTAAATATCATCACGGTTACAGAATAGAAATCATTGAAATTTTACATAGGGTTAAATTTCGTCGAGTCGGCTTCGATTTAAGCCCTCGAACGCATCTTTCCAGTTTGTATATAATTTATGGTGATTTTATTCGTTTTCAGGTACGAGAAAATTCTAGTTTTGACGGCATATTTGGGGGTATCAATTTTTGTCACTAACAATCGTATTTTCCAGCGAGATTCATACACGATATTTATCATCGAAAGGGCCAACAGAAAATATCAGTTTCCGTCAAAATAAACTATTATTTCCATTGGGATCTAGCATCGAACACTTAGGTCACAATACGTATCGGGAATCAGTAAATTCGTAAACTAGACTATTTAAGTTTGTACCACTATTATTTTAGCATGAAGTAAGTAAACACTTGCCTGGAAAATGTCTCGGGGTCGTACGGCAGCAACGATGTCGCGAATGCGCGCTGTACGCCGCGAAACAAGTTCGCGCGAGCTTGGCTCGAGACACGGGTTTGACGTCGGAGTTCGCCGGAGCCGTCAAGTGCTTGCTGGAAGCGGAGGTGGTGCTCTGTGGTTGGCCTGGGACTTGCTGGGGTCGACGATGTCGGCGATGGTCACTCCGGCGGTTTGCACAGTGAATGCGCAGTACGGGGAGAATGTGGGTTTTTTGGTGAGAAAGAGAGAGAGAGCAGTGGGGACGGTTTGGAGTGATGAGGATGGTGCTAAGGATGTAGAGGGTCGCAAGGGTGGTTCAGGTCAGAGGGGGAGGGGGCCTCGTCGGCGTCGGTTGTAAGGTGGCCGAGCTTGATTGAAGTGGGTCTGTGTGCAGGGGAATGGGTGTGCAGGGGTGTGCTCGTGTTGATGGAGGGTGGAGTCGTAGGGGAGAAGGTTGGTGGAGGAGGAGTGAGCGAGGGTTGTCGATGGGTTATCGAAGAGGTGGGTGATCGCCGTCGGTGGGGTGCAGTGGGTTCGAGGAAAGTTTGGGTGCTCGGGTTTGGGGCTCGGTGAAAGTAGAGAGAGAGATGAGGAGTGAGTTGGAGACGGGGTTGAAAACGTGGGTGTAAAGGCAGGAGCGGGGGCGTGGGCGTGGGCGCGGGGCGCGGATGGGAAATGGGATCGCGCGCGAGAATTACGGGAGGTTACCATTGGGAAAATTTGAAGAAGATGAATAGGGGAGTGGGGTCGGGTCTAAGGAGGCGGGCATGGGTTAATGGGAGTGGGCTGAAAAAGTGGGCCGGCTCGCTAAAAAAAAATAATCCTCAAAGAAAACTGGGTGGGCTGAGGGATGGCGAGTGGGCCAGGGAAAAGAAAATTTGGCCGGGGATTCTTATATGGAATTTATTAAGGAAAATTTTAGTGGGCTGAGATAAGGTCTAGGGTTTTAAATAACGGGTTAAAGTAAGGTTGGGCTTTAAAGTTAAAACGTTTTGCTTGTTTTAGTTTTGGGTACTAATTTAGTTTGGCTTTTAGGGTTTGAACTATGATTTCAAAAGAGTTGGAAAAATAAGACTTAAATATCAAGCTTAACAACCAATTAAAAATACGAAGGAAAGAAAAGGAAATCACTAGAATTCAGAAAATAGGAAACTTCATTTAGAATGGAAATGGGGATTTACATCATACCCCCCTTAACAAAAATTTCGTTCTCGAAATTTAACAAGGATACAAAGAAACAATGTACTAAACAAAGAGATGTGGATAACGATCACGGATGTCTTCCTCCCACTCCCAGGTGGATTCTCCTGGGGAACGACTGCCCCAAGGCACTCGGACCAACGAAATGACCTTATTCTTCAGCACTTTCTCTCTGCGGTCGAGGATGGTAGTAGGCTGCTCCTCGTACGATAAATCGATACCCAGAACTAGTTCCGAATGGTCCAGGACATGGCTCTCATCCCGGACATAACGCCGCAACTGTGATACGTGGAAGGTATTGTGCACACCAGCTAGCGATGGAGGCAAGGTGAGTCGATAGGCCACCTCTCCTACTCGCTCTAGCACCTCAAAAGGTCCGATAAAGCGGGGACTAAGCTTTCCCCGACCTCCGAACCTGATAACTCCATGAGTAGGGGAAATCTTCAAGAACACATGATCTCCGACTTCAAACTCAAGTGCCCTTCTGCCGGTATCTGCCTAACTCTTCTGTCGATCCTGAGCCGTCTTAATACGCTGTCTGATCATTTGGACTTTGTCGACTGTCTGAACAATGAGTTCGGGGCCCAGTAGTCTTCGTTCTCCCACATCATCCCAACATACTGGGGATCGACACTTCCGCCCGTATAGCGCTTCAAAAGGAGCCATCTGAATTCTAGCCTGATAACTATTGTTGTAAGAGAACTCGACTAGGTGCAGATGGTCCTCCCAGGAACCCTGAAAGTCCAACATACAGGCTCTCAACATATCCTCGAGCGTTTGAATCGTACGCTCGGATTGTCCATCCGTCTGTGGGTGATAAGCTGTGCTGAATTTAAGGCGGGTTCCCAAACTCTCCTGTAAGCTCTTCCAAAAGTGCGACAAGAATCTCGTGTCCCGGTCTGACACAATGCTGACTGGAACACCGTGAAGTCGCACAATCTCCTGCATATATCTTTCTGCCAGTGATTATGTCGACTGTCCTACTCGGAAAGGTAGGAAGTGTGCAGTTTTTGTGAGGCGATCGACGATAACCCAAATAGCGTTATTGCCTCTAGGGCTCCGTGGTAAGGCCGTCACGAAATCCATAGTAATGTGCTCCCACTTCCATTCAGGTATCGGCAATGGTTGTAACAATCCTGCTGTCCTCTGATGTTCCGCCTTCACCTGCTGACATACCAAGCACCTGGATACGAACCTCGCAATTTCCCGCTTCATTCCGTTCCACCAAAAGTGCTGCTTTAGGTCCTGATACATTTTTGTACCTCCTGGATGCACAGAATAAGCTGAACTGTGAGCATCAGCCAAAACTTCTTCTCGAACATCTCCTTTAGGTACGCAGAGTCTGCTACCGAATCTCAGAGAGCCATCTTCATGTATAATCAAATCCGTTCTCAGTCCAGCTTCCACTTGCTCTCTGAATTTTTGTAATCGGGGATCATCCGCTTGTGCAATCTTGATGCGATCCAACAGGGAAGATTGTACCTGTAGTTGCCAAAATTGACTGAGTGCGTTCGGCGTAACGACCTCGAGTTCAAGTCTCTGAAAGTCCTCAATAATGCTCCTCTGATCGGTTAACATCATGACCGCTGGCTTGCGACTGAGCGCATCTGGTACAACATTGACCTTCCCCGGGTGATACTGAAGGTCCAAATCATAATTTGCCATTAGCTCTAGCCATCGGCGCTGCCTCATGTTTAATTCCTTCTGAGTGAAAACGTATTTTAAACTTTTGTGATCTGTGTACACTTCCACTTTCTCACCCAAAAGATAGTGCCTCCAAATCTTCAATGCAAATACTACCGCAGCTAACTCCAAGTCATGTGTAGGGTAGTTCTTCTCGTGGTTTCTCAGTTGTCGAGAGGCGTAAGCAACCACTCGGCCGTGCTGCATTAGAATACAGCCTAAACCCTTCCCTGAGGCATCACTGTGTATCACCAAACCACCGGAATTATCTGGTACGGTAAGAATAGGCGCCGTGGTTAACTTCTGCTTCAGTGTGCCAAATGCTTGAGTGCATTCCTCTGTCCACTTAAACGGCACGTCCTTCCGCGTCAGCCTCGTCAATGGTTCCGCGATTCTTGAGAAATCTTGGACGAATCTCCGATAATAACCTGCCAATCCCAGAAAACTCCTGATCTCGGTTACTGACTTCGGCGTTGGCCAATTTCTGACAGATTCTATCTTCGCCGGGTCCACCGAGATGCCTTCGCCCGAAACAATATGTCCCAAAAACTGAACCTTGTCAAGCCAGAATTCACACTTGCTCAGCTTCGCATACAGCTTCTCTTCCCGAAGAATTTGTAGGACCGTGCGCAAATGTTCAGCGTGCTCTTCCCGGGTCTTCGAGTAGACAAGTATGTCGTCGATAAACACAACGACGAACGTGTCCAAGTATTTTGCGAACACTCTGTTCATCAAGTCCATGAATATTGCTGGGGCATTGGTAACACCGAACGGCATCACAAGAAACTCGTAGTGTCCGTATCGGGTCCTGAAAGCCGTCTTGCATACATCCTCGGCTGCTACTCTGATTTGATGATATCCAGATCGGAGGTCCAACTTCGAGAATACCTTGGCTCCACTTAGCTGATCAAATAGGTCGTCAATGCGCGGTATTGGGTACTTGTTCTTTATTGTGACCTTGTTCAGCTCCCTATAATCTATACACATTCGCAGCGATCCATCCTTCTTCTTTACCAGCAGGACTGGTGCACCCCACGGTGAAGCGCTTGGCCGAATAAATCCCTTCTCCAATAGTTTTTCAACCTGCTTCTTCAATTCTGCCAACTCAACTGGTGCCATCCTGTATGGGGCTCTGGATACTGGGGCTGTACCTGGAGTCAAGTCGATTGAGAACTCCAAAATTCGAGAAGGTGGTAGACCTGGTAGATCTTCGGGAAATACGTCCAGAAAGTCCCGAACAATTTCTGGGACTGGGCTCTTATCAATCTCCATAGCTGTCAGCTCCTTAGGCTTTGCTCTGTATTTAGCTGGCTCCAAAGATTTGCTTCCGCCCTCAAAAGTAAACTCCGGGTGATTGGGGATGCAGAAGATCACCTTATTTGCACGACAATCGATAACTGCATGGAAAGTGCTCATCCAATCCATTCCGAGAATTGCATCGTAACTGCCTGTCCCGATCAGAAGGAAATTCGCATAGAATTCCCTGCCACTCACTACAACTGGGCATAATCTACATTCTCGACTAGATATTATAATGCCATTACCCGTATGAATTTCCCATCCCTTGGTTAGTGGTTCATGTGGTATTGAGTGTGTGTTAGTGAAATGCTCAGACAAGAAACAATGCGATGCTCCCGAATCAAATAGTACTCTAGCTGGCAAGGAATGTACGGGTAGAGTACCTATAACCACGTCTCCTGACGCTTCTGCCTGCTCGGCGGTCAAGGTGAAAGCCCGTCCCTGACCGCGACCTGTAAAGGGTTGCCTCTGCTCCTGAGGCCTCTGCTGTGGCGGTCCAGAACCTCCCTGTATCTCTGTTCGCTCAGGGCAACTGTTAATCCTGTGCTGACTGGAACCGCAAATCAAGCACTGTCCCTTGGCACGGCGACAGTCCTTCTGAGTATGTCCTCCTCTACCGCAATAGCCGCAAGTTACGCCCTGTCTCTGGGGGCGATGCTGTGGTACAAACGGGCGCTTCATTTGTGTCGTTCCTGCTCTGTGAACCGGTATGGCTCCTCGAGAAGGCGCGTGGGTACGTGCTGGAACGACTGTGGGTCTTCTGAACTTGTTAATCAATTGCTCCTGAACTCTCGCCGCGTTGAGTACCTGTGCGAAAGTCTGCAAATCCAACGATGCAATCAACTGCTGCAACTCGAAATCTAACCCCTGAAGGAAGCGTCTGGCCCTGGTGGCCTCTGATTTAACCATGTATGGAGCAAAGCGGCTCAGACGGTTGAACTCTGCTGCATATACGTCCACTGGGCGTCCATTCTGCTTCAAAAGAATAAACCTTTCCTCCATTTCTGCCTTGGCTGTGGGAGGAAAATAATGATCTAGGAAGCATTCCTTAAACTTGCTCCATTCAATCGGCTCGTCAAGTCTGCTTTCTTCCACTGACCACCATGTACGGGCTTCGTCTTCTAATTGAATCTTTATCACGTCCACTCTGTCTTCCTCTGGAACCCTGGCGGCTGTCAATAAATTCTCCATGTTCACCAGCCATTGCTCAGCCTCAAGGGGTTTAGCTAGCCCTGTGAATGCAGCTGGGTGTAACCGTCGGAAGTCTGATACGGTACCAGCCCTAGCCTGATAAGCTGGTGGAATAGCGCCCTTGGGGGCGGTAATAAGTGCGGAGGGTCCTCCTGCGGCGGTAATCGCCCTGAGTCCCTCAGTGAGTAAATCCGTCTTTCTCTCCTGAGCCTCCGCGAGAGTGGTCAGTGCACTAAGTATTCTTTCCGTGCGGTCCTGAGAGCTGGAGTCCGAGGAGGGGTCGTTCGGGGACGTCATATCACTGGAAGATTCAAAAGGATAGGATCAGATTCAAGGATGAAAATTATGAGTAGTGAAACAAGAATAACGTAATACAGTATAGTTAATGTTATTCCTTGATACTAAACACAGGCTCTGATACCAACTAAACCATGTCACGCCCCGCTTCCCAAAATACGGAAAACGAGGGATGACTAGGCCAGCTATGCTTATACGGTCTAGGAATCATCCCGCCGTAGTCACACTTCGGTTTCTAGCATTACATGGTAATCAGTAAATAAAGCACAGTATTAAAGGAATCACATCACTAATTTATTACATTAATATTCCATTGTTCACACATTACAGATAACAAGAACAAATACTAACCAAAGTCAAACTCACGATCACTTTTATGGAAAGCAGTAAAAATAGGAAGTACATCAGACTATATCTCAGTGAACTCGAAGGGTAGATCCGTCTCCTGTGCTGGTCCTCCCGCGGGATCTGAGCATGCATACTCAGGTCGTCAGAGCGACACAATAACAATATTATTATAATAAGATGAAACAGGTATATGAGGTAATACTGGTGTAGGAACAATGCAAGTAATCACTATGTCACTATATGATGCAGAGTATGTTATGTGTCCCTATCGGTCTCTAGGTCATGTTTGAAATCACATAGTGGAAGGAGGATCATGTTTAACAGGAGTCTCGTACATACCCGAGACAACGGCCCACATGCCCGGGACATAACCCTGTCAGCCGGATCGCTAGATCCTACCTTACACGTATCAGTATCACGGTTCGAATGATCATCCTCTAAACACGGTCCCGCTAAATACGATACTCTTTCCACTTTGATTTCCTCTTTTCCCCAGGTTTACACTATTTATGATCTTGATTTAGTCGTGTACGAGTTTACCAATGGCACGGTTTTATCACTGTTCACTGTATTAATCACTGTCACGAATATTCACTTTCCATAGATGTACTCGTCACTCCTAAACCAACAACTATCACGCACGATAATGCAATGTCTACACGCACTAACACTGAGTATATGACAAGGGTATGATATATGTATGTATGCTACCAATAAGCTATGTATGTTATGAACCAACCTGCATGTCTTTGACTAAAATAAATTGCAATAATTAATATATTAAGAATTCAGCAAAATGATACAAGTAAGATAAATAGAACACTCAGTCAGCAATTTATCAAAATTTGTTTCAGTTCAATCGGGATTCCGGTTTTCAAGATATAGCTGTTTCATTTTAAGTGCTCGCGGCTGGAAATTCAGTTTCCGAACTGGACGTCCGTTTCGCGACACGAATTTCTCCCAGTCAGGCTCAGAATTTAGCGATGTTACAGTTAAATGAAATCTAGGGTTTTCAATGGAGTATTCATCGCAACAGACGGATCACCAATCGCATCTGTACGTTGAAAGTTATACACAGTTTAACCTCAGTATGTCATTTCAGAATCTGTTCTGGACAGTTATACGTTCTGCCCTTTTAAATACAGTTTAAAATAGCAAACGGCGATGAATCGGAATGGAACCACTTGTTTTATTTAGCTAACAGAGTTATCTTTAATCTACTGTAGAGTTCCGTAACATACAACTTCAAGAAACACAGTGACACAGGTCTTGGGACAGAACACAATAATCAGAAACGCTCTGGACTGCAGTCCAGAGTCGCATTCCGATCTAAATATCATCACGGTTACAGAACAGAAATCATTGAAATTTTACATAGGGTTAAAGTTCGTCGAGTCGGCTTCGATTTAAGCCCTCGAACGCATCTTTCCAGTTTGTATATAATTTATGGTGATTTTATTCGTTTTCAGGTACGAGAAAATTCTAGTTTTGACGGCATATTTGGGGGTATCAATTTTTGTCACTAACAATCGTATTTTCCAGCGAGATTCATACACGATATTTATCATCGAAAAGGCCAACAGAAAATATCAGTTTCCGTCAAAATAAACTATTATTTCCATTGGGATCTAGCATCGAACACTTAGGTCACAATACGTATCGGGAATCAGTAAATTCGTAAACTAGACTATTTAAGTTTGTACCACTATTATTTTAGCATGAAGCAAGTAAAAACTTGCCTGGAAAATGTCTCGGGGTCACACGGCTGCAACGATGTCGCGAACGCGCGCTGTACGCCGCGAAACAAGTTCGCGCGAGCTTGGCTCGAGACACGGGTTTGACGTCGGAGTTCGCCGGAGCCGTCAAGTGCTTGCTGGAAGCGGAGGTGGTGCTCTGTGGTTGGCCTGGGACTTGCTGGGGTCGACGATGTCGGCGATGGTCGCTCCGGCGATTTGCACAGTGAATGCGCAGTACGGGGAGAATGTGGGTTTTTTGGTGAGAAAGAGAGAGAGAGAGCAGTGGGGACGGTTTGGAGTGATGAGGATGGTGCTAAGGATGTAGAGGGTCACAAGGGTGGTTCAGGTCAGAGGAGGGGGGCGGCTCGTCGGCGTCGGTCGTAAGGTGGCCGAGCTTGATTGAAGTTGGTCTGTGTGCAAGGGAATGGGTGTGCAGGGGTGTGCTCGTGTTGATGGAGGGTGGAGTCATAGGGGAGAAGGTTGGTGGAGGAGGAGTGAGCGAGGGTTGTCGATGGGTTATCGAAGAGGTGGGTGATCGCCGTCGGTGGGGTGCAGTGGGTTCGAGGAAAGTTTGGGTGCTCGGGTTTGGGGCTCGGTGAAAGTAGAGAGAGAGATGAGGAGTGAGTTGGAGACGGGGTTACAAAAGTGGGTGTAAAGGCAGGAGCGGGGGCGGGGGCGTGGGCGCGGGGCGCGGCGGGGAAATGGGATCGCACGCGAGAATTACGGGAGGTTACCGTTGGGAAAATTTGAAGAAGATGAACAGGGGAGTGGGGTCGGGTCGGGTCTAAGGAGGCGGGCATGGGTTAATGGGAGTGGGCTGAAAAAGTGGAACGGCTCGCTAAAAAAAAATAATCCTCAAAGAAAACTGGGTGGGCTGAGGGATGGCGAGTGGGCCAGGGAAAAGAAAATTTGGCCGGGGATTCTTATATGGAATTTATTAAGGAAAATTTTAGTGGGCTGAGATAAGGTCTAGGGTTTTAAATAACGGGTTAAAGTAAGGTTGGGCTTTAAATTTAAAACGTTTTGCTTGTTTTAGTTTTGGGTACTAATTTAGTTTGGCTTTTAGGGTTTGAACTATGATTTCAAAAGAGTTGGAAAAATAAGACTTAAATATCAAGCTTAACAACCAATTAAAAATACGAAGGGAAGAAAAGGAAATCACTAGAATTCAGAAAATAGGAAACTTTATTTAGAATGGAAATGGGGATTTACAGATACGCTTAAGGAAATGCGAACCAGTATCTTTCGGCCTGTATTTTGATAAACTCCCGAAGGAGAAACTATTAAATTCTGATGGTATTGGAAGCATCTCGAAAAACCCTTCGATTTGATATATTATGGGCCTCATAATTCATCCGGGATCAAAAGTTATGAGGCATCACGTGTCCACACGTGATGTACCTTTAAGAACCTGCTGGAGGAGTTAAAGATATAATAAAAACTCAGAAAAGACCCCAATGGGGTATCACGTGCTCACACGTGACCATGGGTCACGTGCAGACACGTGATGGGCTCTTAAGGCCTCTAAAATAATCAATAGAATTAAATTCTAAAATCTGTTCCCTGATTAAAAATCAGAACTTACCTCAATGAGGTATCACGTGCTCACACGTGACCAATGGTCACGTGTTGACACGTGATGGTTAAAACAACAACATAAACAAGCGGCTGTTAAAGGAACCAATTTGGGGGTCACGTGCTCACACGTGACCAAGGGTCACGTGCCAGCACTTGACAGGCTTTGAAAGCCTTACAGTTTAATAGAATTAAAATTCTAAATTTCTCTAAAATCTTTCGAAATAGAATTAAAATTCTAACTTTTTCTAAATCTTTCCAAATGGAAAAGGATTATGGGGACCGTTGGATTAAAAATCCAATGGTGATTAAAGATCACCAATTTATGGAAAGATTTGATACAAGGAAAGATTTCCCTAAAATCTCAACGAAAATAACAAACATAATATCTTTGGATTTAAAATCCAATGGTGAATAAAATTCACTGAATGATCTAAAGGATCATATTAATTATGAAATCAAATCAAATCTTTCAATGAGAGATTTGCCGAACAAATTGATTCTCTTCCTTCTCCTATAAATAGGAGCCAAGAAAAGAAGAGAAGGGGACCTTTTTTTTTTTGGAGAGAAAAACAGAGAGAGGAGAATTTAATTCTCAAGAGGGAAGAAAAGAAAGGAGAATTTAATTCTCAACAAAGAAAACCCTAGGTGAGAAAAGAAAGAGAATCAAAACTTCAAATAGAGAATTTAATTCTCAAAATCCAAGAGTTTAACTCTTATACAAAAAAGAACTTAGTTCTTCTTCTGGTTGAAGATCTGCACAGAGCACATCTCCCCATAAGTTGAGAATTTAATTCTCATCGGGTCGAGATCCTGCCATGCAGATCCTAAACTTAGAAGGGGAATTGAGTTTTGAGAATTTAATTCTCCTAAAACAAAACAAGAGATTGACCCTAATCAAGAATTTAATTCTTTTACATATCTGGGAATTTAATTCCTTTAAAAAGAAATCAGGGTTTTATCCTAAATAAGAATTTAATTTTTTCACAATAGGAATTTAATTCCTCCAAAATCATAATTAGGGTTTAACCCTACAGAGAATTCAATTCTTAAAAGATCTCTGTTCATGAAAGGAACTAGGGTCACGTGCCCCAACGTGACCCTTGAAAAGATCCCTGAAGAAAAGAAGCTTTGAGGCAATGCCTCACGTGCTCCCACGTGACTTCCAAAATGCAGAAAGAAAAAACAAAAGAAAAGAAGCTTTGGATGCTCTCACGTGTCCCTACGTGACCCCTCAGCAAGTGCTATAATTATCGATGCATAAATCCCCATCACGTGCCAACACGTGATGCTCTAAAATAAAGATGAAAAGTGTTTAACACTTATTCGCAGATTTGAGGATAAAACAAAAGAAGATCTAGCTCCACATTTAGGGCACCCTCGCGTGTCCCCACGTGACGCCTAACAAATCCCTTTAATATCCAATGGATGGATGCCTATCACGTGCCCACACGTGATGGCCAGGAAATGAAAAGTGTTTAACACTTAATTGCAGAACGAAGCACGGGATCTGGTCCCCCCTTTGGGCGCTCTCACGTGTCCACACGTGACCCCTCTTTCTTTAGTGTTTAACACTAATTTGGGGATTATATTTCCAGTGTTTAACACTAAATTGAAGATTATATTTCCAATGTTTAACACTGATTGTTTCTAGTGTTTAACACTAAATTGAAGATTATATCTCCAGTGTTTAACACTGATTATCTTTTAGTGTTTAACACTAATTTGAGAGTTCTATCTCCAGTGTTTAACACTGTTGTTCTCTAAGTGTTTAACACTACCTTTAGCCACATTGGTTAATTTTCCAGAGGCAAAAGTCCCTCCTCCAATTGAATCTCAAAATTGAGGAAGTCAAAGACAAAATGTTGTCAGAGCCCCCAAACCTCTGTTTAACACTGCTGAATGACGAGGGGCTGAACCCAGACAAATGTCTAATGGCCCAAAGGGCCAATATTTCAAACATAATTGGACTTAGCGCAAACTGGCCATAAGTCCTCAAATCATCTTGAACTGAGCACATCTGCTCTTTCAACCAACTCATTGGTTCAAGGGTACATCTCTGAACTCCTCTGATATTTGTCGTTGTAACCCTTCAACGTCTTCAGAGAGGTGACGGGTCCCGACAACCACACATTAATATGGACTATGGGGTCCTTAAACTCATGGACTAATGCGTCCTTAAACTAACATTTGTCCCCCAAACGGGAATGATGGATCACTATTTCCCTAAACGGGAACAATAGAGCCCCTAAATGCTCTTTTGTCGGATCTAAACGATCCTGTTAAGTTGATCTTAGTCTCAAATTAGACTAATGTATCCTTAACAAACGTTTGAGTCGATCTTAGCTTCAAAAATGGCTAACGTATCCTTCAAACAGACTTTAGTCCCAAATTGGACTATGAATCTCCCAACCAACATTGGTTCAAGGGTACATCTCCGAACTCCTCTGACATCTGTCGTTGTAATCCTTCAACGTCGTCAGAGAGGTGACGGGTCCCGACGGCCATACATTCAATGGACCACTATGTCCCTAAACTGGAACAATAGAGCCCAAATGCTCTTTTGTCGGATCTAAACGATCCTGTTAAGTTGATCTTAGTCTCAAATTAGACTAACGTATCCTTAACAAACGTTTGAGTTGATCTTAGCCTCAAATATGGTTAACGTATCCTCAAACCAAAACCCCAAACCCAAATCTAATACGGATTTGGACTAATCCACGTCCTACGGGCGACGACCTAAATTAGTCTCCGTATACAATCCACGGGCAACCACAAACAAAACAAACACCCACGACACGAAGTGAAATTCTGGAGAAGGAGAAAGTTGTTACCGCGATGCGGTAGCGTAATTAACTGCAGGGGCTTGCGCCTGCAGGGAAGAGCCTCCCCACAATCAAAAACCCCTCAAGCGAGGGGGAATCTGACGAAGTCTGCTACATCGGTCGCATCCGTCTGAACCTCCGATACACGGTGCCATAAATCAACTTGGCATCTTCGGAGAGGTGGACGGATAAAACCAAATAGCATCTGCCCCGAATCTCAGGAAAGACGTTCAGGCTTGCGCGTCTTTCGGAGGGGAACAGATTCTGGCACGCCCGGTGGGACCTCTTCCTCTTTCCACTCCACACTTCGTGTGTCGTGTTCGCGAATGAATCGCAGTTTGCTGTGGTTACCTGTAGATTCGAGGTACTAAGATTTGGTATCTTGCTCCGTGCAGAAAACAGAAGATCAATGGCTTCAAACTGCACTACCTGCAACTGCAACTCTCGCTCCGTCCTTGCTGGAGGAGTGACTTATGGCCCCAAGCTGTAACAACCCTAATTTTCTTATACACTTTTTCCTATACAATTTTTTTTCAAAAATCCATAAAGGTGTATTTATTGCCTGAGCACAAGACTTAAGTAATTGATTAGCAATTTAATTATAAGAAGGAGCTTGTAGCTCATTGGTAATACCTTGCATTGCTGAACCAAGCCACCAAAGTTCAAATCCCATGCCCCACATTATTTTTAATATTTATTTTAAATTTTTCTTCAATATTGTGTCTCCTCATCTTCTAAACCCCCATGTACACTTCAAATTCCTAGATCGGTTTTAGAGACCTTTGAAATCCCTATTTACTCCATTTTAATGATTTTTAATACATTTTTACATTAAAACCTTTCATATACCTTATCTACTCCATTTTAATGATTTTTTAAAACATTTTTACATTAAAACCTTTCATATACCCTATTTACTCCAACTTTTAATGATTTTATATATTTTTACATTTTTTATTTAAAAACTCTTCACCTACCCTACCCTAGCTACCCTATAAATAGACCCCTACCCCCTACCTTCTCATTCCAAAACCATAGAATTACTCTCTTGAAAATTCCACAAGAAAGTGTGCTTTGAAACCGAGTTCACGGCGAAGCGCTGACGGTTTCCGGCGACGTCCTTGGAAGCAACCGGTGACGAAACCACACTTCGGCCTTCTCCCTAGTTCTTCTTTACTCTTTAGAAGAGTTTGAAACCCGTAAGTTCCATCCTTCTCACCTTTCTATTTCTTAAAAATACGGATTTATGAAACCCGACGGAAATCGGAACAAACCGATTTCCGATTCGGTTTTTCTACAAAATTCCACTTGTCACCTAATCCATAATACCTACCCATATACATGATGACTATTAATCACATAGAAACCAATTTAAATAAAGTTTCTCATATGAAATGATAGCTTCCTTGTAATACCGTATTCTTTTCATAAAAATACCATGAAGTTTATTTTTCTTGTTCTAATTAATTCCCTCATTCCTAAACATGTTCATCTTGATAAATAAACTTGTAGAAATCAATTTGAATGAGTTTTCACACATGAAATGATAACGTTTTCAAATACCGTATTCTTACGCTTAAATACCTTCATGTTTAAGATATTAAATTTAACCTCTAAACTTCACTAAACCTTAAAATAAGTCACGAGATAATGACCTACCTCTACACACACACAAATATAAGCTTAATTGATATTCCCAAAATTTAGAATACGAAAATACAAGACTTTTCGCTAAAATACCATATTCTTTATAAACCTTTTCTAAAAGCTTTAAGTTGTACACAATTCTAAAACAAATTCTTTTAAAATGAAAGTACGATTTGTCATGAATATCGGTCGTTTATCTAAACTGACTTTGTGGTGTCTAGGCAGGTGTGTCTAGGCTAGTGGTTTTTAATTAGGCCCACTACTGTGGTTCCTTCCCACTTACCTGGCACTTACCTGGCCGCAATTGGCGGTGAAGAGGCGATTTGAGGCTTCTAATGACTTATCGGTTAGACCTTAGAAATATGCTAGTTGGCTTAGGAAACCCTAGAAACTAAAATACGAAAAACCATACCTTTTTACAAATAAATACCTTATATTTATAAAACCGTTTTTCTAAATGAATAGTATTTATAAAATTTTTGCAAAGCGCCACCACAACCCACCTTTGGGGAACCCGTTAGGGATAGTACGGTTCATCGTGCACCCACGGGCTAGTAGTGCGAGATTCAGACCTCCGCAAGGAGTATTCGGTCTCGAAAGGTTTAAAATACAGCATTTAAGAAAAAATGAGATTTTGGAAAATAAAATATTATTTAAAATTATTCTTGTATTAATATATATTTAATTATCATTTAAACACCTATTTTATCATAAGATAAAGTTTCCACATTTTTCTAAAATTACAAGATTAAAAGTTACATTAAAATACCATGAATTTCAAATAAATCAATATTATAAATTAATACTTTTTTAGGATATATTCACTAGAATAACACAAATAAAAATTTACACTCATTATAACTATAAAGACGAATAACAAATACTTAAGGTGTATTTTGAAAACTATTCAAAAGTACTTTTTACATAAAACCCCCTCAAGTCCTATAAATTACAATAAGGACCCTAACAAGTACAGAACTTCAAATTACATTTCTTTTAGTCTGACTCGGGTTAGAGTCTGACTATTTCTGACTTGAATAAGATTCAAGTCAATCTATATTCTTTTATATTCCAACTCAATATGAATACATGAATCCCTAAATCCAGTTAACAATCTATTCAATTTTGACTGAATCAAACCATGGATATACATCCATTATCCAGTTATTCCATTTAAATGATTATACAGTTACATCCGTTTACTGATATCATGGTTTTGGTCAGTCATCCAATTACACAATTCAATTTACAAGACAATACAATGCAATACAGTACTATCAATAACATAACTACACGGGGTATTGGGGTAGTTCATTTGTGAATCCAGCATAATCTCAAGAGTCCCCCTAGATCATGAATCCATGTCTACTAACACAAGCAAGCAATCATGAGGGCCCGTGTTTCCATGCTCCTGGACTATGGCCTGTTGAGTTTGGAATACTTCGGCGACGGTCGAAGTCCCGCTAATAACATATCTTTTGGGCCCGTGGTTCCCTACCCCTGGATTACAGCCTGTTGGGTTTGAGAACACTCTTGAGATTAGTTGACATTCACCCTTGAACTTACGATAACAACAGCATTAGCACTAAAACAATATAATACAACTGTAAAAGCTACTTTCACTCTCTCTCTTACTCCCTCTCTATCTATTCTCCTCTTACCTTTGGGGCTTACCGAGCGATCTGTTCGCTGACGACATTCTGTTTCTCTCTTCTTTGAATGTCGTCAGGTGATATGGACCCGGCAGAAGTTGAGCCAACATAAGAAGACTTGGAGCAATTTGCCGAAGACCCTGCAGTATAATTTCATTGTACACTTTTCTTTTCAGTACTTTCCATTTCCTATTATGCCATTGTTTAGGCATCTTTATTTCAGTTGTATTTTCTTTTCCATGTATTGTACAAAGAATGTTAATAAATAAAAGTTGTTGTTCTTTTTATACTCTTGTCTCTTGTGTATTTACTCTATATTGCTTAGCTACGCTTAGCGTATGTACTTCTGAGTACATACATAGCGGACCTCGCCGCGTCCCCTTCGCCATATACTGGGAAGCGGGGCGTGACACAAGCGGCCTCCCTTTTCAAGATGCCAGTGGAGCGGGTAACTCAAGCCACCACTGGACTATTCTTTGGCACCATGCTCCCACCGATGAGCTTCGATACCCCAACAACATCGCAAGAAGCTCCAAATAAGTCGGTCTTTGATCAGCTTATAACTACCGCGGCCCCTCTCAACGGGTCGCCCAACTTCAATACCTCAGTTTTCAACAGACTGGGCCAGAACGTCTACAAGCCCGCGATACCCGAAGCTGCCATCCTAAAGCAGATAGCCATCCCGGCTCAAGCGGACGAAATCATTGGAAAGGCTCCTCCTTCCAAGAAGTCAGTTTTTACAAGGCTGGCCATTCCGGTTGCTGCTCCAGGCGAGGTCCTCAAAGCTGCTTCCCCTGCCCAGAGGTCTGTCATTGACAGATTAGACATTGCTTCTCAACGGGTGTCAGTCTTCGACAGGCTAGCACCAACAGTCTTTCCTCAAAGCAGGGGGCACGACGAAGTCACCCTTATAGCTGAAACAACTCCATCCGCAAGACACGCTCGACGTCGCCACTGGCGCCGAGTGAGGAAGGCTGGGGGCAACTCCCCCTCTGGGCTAACTCCACTAGCCCCAACGGTGGAAATCAATACTGCTGTTCCAACCGGGAACAGCTTTGAATTGCTGAACAAGGTGCGCAGGAACTCTCCTACCGCCGTATTGAAAATATCTCCTCCACCCATGGAGAAGTCCCCAAAGGCGAAGCTGGAGCAGCTCCCTCAACGGCTATCCTCTGAAATTTACAAAGTTTGGCAACGTGTCCAAGAGTCAGTGATCGATCAAGACTATCTCTGCCGACAGAAAAAGATGAAGGTTCAACAGGAGAAGGACTACTCAAAGCCACAAAAAGTGACAGCTGGCTGGGTGCCCACTGCAACAACACCCTCAACGTTAATCACTCAAAAGAAAAGGAGGCCGCAAAAAGCCCCTGTGAACAAGGTGAGCCGTAAAAGTGCTGAACACAAATGCCCCAAGTCTGGGGGCATGGTGGTGCACACTGTTTATATGGCTTCTGGAAAGGAGGAAAGCAGTGCTTCGACGGGTCACCGACCGCTCACCCGATCCGTGACCAAAGCCCAAGAGCAGCAACAGAAGCTTCAGGAAATGATGACTGTGATGGCTGCACTTACCGTGCCAAAAGAAAGCTCGGAAGTATCATCAGAGCAGCGTCACGAACAAGAAACCGATGCTGACTTCTTACGTAGAGTCCTCGAAAAGAAGGACAAAGAAGCCGCAGAAGAAGCGGCTAACATAAAACAAATGGCGCTTCTCTTCCAAGATATGGTAGGAATGATGTTACAGCAGGATCCTCCTGCTGAAGATCCTCCGATTGTCCTTGAAGATGACAGAGGATAGACATCGAATCTCCCTCCGGCTCTTTCAGCAGCCAAGGAGGAAACCATTTCCAAGGCCGCACTGGATGACTGTATAGCTCAGCAAATACGAGCTCATCAGGCGAGTGAAGCGGCTGGGCAAATTGTTAGAACTGGACGACCCTATCCGGGCTGGTACGACCAAATCAGTTACCCGCCGGGATATACGATCCCTAGATTCCACGTGTACAAGGGGACAGGGAATCCACACCAGCATGTCGCTCAATTCAGGGCCTTATGCGGCAACACTGGAAACGACGACAAACTGCTGCTTCGCCAATTCGTCGGCAGCTTAGCAGAAACAGCCTTTGAATGGTATTCGGAGCTACCTAACGACTCTGTCAAAACATTTGCGGAGATGGAGTTACTGTTTACACAAAGATTCGTGAGTGCTAGTGAACGCACCCTAATCACGGCATTGATCAACGCCAGAGTGAAGCCGGAAGAGACGTGGGTGCAATATGCAATCCGGTGGCGGAACCTATGGTCAAGATGCGAACAACGCATAGAAGAAGCTCCTGCCGTGGGCATGTTCGTGGGTACTCTCGACCCTCAAGCAACCATCTCCCAATTCATGATGTTCTTCAAGCCGACCACCTTCTAGGCCTTGATTGACAAGCTGGCCCAAATGGACCAGATGGGCCATAGGCCTTCCTCTTCAAAGACAGAGCCTTGGAATGAAAAGGGCAAAGGGAAAGCAACCTTTGTTGCCAATACTCAGCAACGGCCGAGCAACTTAAAGCCGGTTGTTCGCCAAAACAACGTGCGTCCACGCCCATCCCTCGAGGAGAGACTAGGACGTCCTTACTCGTTTCCTCAGAATAAAACGAGGAGATTGTTCGAGCTGGCAGTGCGCAACGGACTCATCAACCTGCTGAGTCCGAAACGTCCTTTGCAGCCAGGCGATGTCAACGATCTAAATTACTGCCCTTACCACCAAGCGGTAAGCCATCCAATCGAAGATTACTTCGTCTTTAAGGGATGGATCGAAGATCAGTACCAACAAGGCAAGTTCGTATTATCCAAAAACTGGAAAGTGAACCCGCCACAACTTCACGCCCTTAAAAAAAGTGGACGTGCAGGGGGCATCGTGCCCATTCATAAGGGAAGCCCCGTGGGAGGTCGCTCTTTCAACCAAAACTAAAAGAATGCTGAAGGATCTCCAAACGTGCCCGGCAATCAGATGGAAAAATCTACTGGAACCCGAGATCATCGAGGGAATGCTGAAACCGCGCCCAACTCCAAAAACGGGTGGTGATGGTCAGAGCGCTCACACCCAGCCGTCAAAGTCTTCGAAGAAGAAGAAGAAGACCAAAAAGCCCGTGCAGCCTGGTGACAAGTGCACGGACCTGCAAAAACAGATTGACGCGTTGGAAGAATATAATCAGAAGGCGCGGACCCCAGTCACACTCCAAGAACTTCTCAGCCACATCCTTGTGAATGGAGATGATGACAATGGAGAAGACTCGTCGGATGAATCTGAAGGTTATGTGGCAAGCTGTCATGTGATCTCTCACTCGTCAATAAATGACGAAGAAGCTCCTTACACAGAGAAGCTGGAGGCAGATCCTGAGCCAGAACTTCTAGGACCATCAGACGAAATGATTGATGCATTCTTGAACGAAGCCCGTCTTAAAAGCAAAGTTGATCGAGAGCGCGAGATGGCCATATTCGAGAAAGCCAAACGCCGGCGACTGGATAAAAGGGTCGAAACACTCACACCAGATCAAAGTGCATACGCCGGAAATGAAAGCAGGATCAAGTTAAGGAAATGATTCGCCAAAGCCATATCGATGGGGATGAGACTGCCCTCTTTCAGAGAAAATTCTCCCGGTGGTATACATCTTGATGAAACGGACGTACATCCTAACTTCTGCTTATATCATCAGAGGATCGCACATCCTACTGAAGACTGCAACTCCTTTAAGTGTTGGTGGCAAGGGTATGTCGCTCACAGGCAACACTTCAACAGGACAAAGCGTGAAGCTCGTAGACAGCGGAAAAATGCGACGAATGAGCATAAAAGAATTGCCAGCAATTGTCATAGGGTTGATCCCGGGGGATCGCGAGTTCTCACCTTCGGGAGCGACTCCGACGAAAAAGTAGCCCACGGTCCTCTCTTGAAGGAATCCATCTCTGAAACGAAAGAAAAGAAGAGCTGCGAGAACGTTCAGCTGCGCAATCGCACGCTACCCGAAAAGAGCTTCGGACCCGCAAACAAGGGATCGAACAAAAGGGATAAGGGGAATAGAAAAGCGACCTTCGTCGCCAACGCTCAACAACAGCCGAGTAACCCGAGACCATTTTGTCGTCAAAACAACCAGCCGCGATACCTCAATGAGAAGTTGAAACGTCCTTACTCGTTTCCCAAAGATAAAATAAAGAGATTGTTCGAGCTAGCAATGCGCAGCGGGCTCATCACTCTGCCAGATCCAAAACGTCCGTTGCAGCCAGGTGACGCTAACAATCCTAACTATTGTCCCTACCACAGAGTAATGGGTCACCCACTCGAAAATTGCTACGTCTTCAAAAACTGGGTTGAAGACCAATACCAACAGGGCAAGTTCACGCTGCCCGAAAAATGGAAGGTGAACCCACCACAACCACATGCTCTGAAAAAGATGGACATGCCGGGGGCATCGCGCTCTTTCATAGAAAAAGCCCCATAGACTGAAAAGTCAGTAAACTAGAAATTCGCCTCAAATACGGCGACGGCGGACCGAAACGTCGTTAAACTAACAGTAGACCGAAACGTCGTTAAACTAACGATGGACCACTATGTCCTAAAACTGGCTGAAGACCGAAACGTCGTTAAATTAACGGTGGACCGCAACGTCCTAAAACTTGCAAATGACCGAAACGCCGTTAAACTACTATCAACTCGCGGCATCCTCAGACTGGCGTGGTTAAAAAAAAACGGTATGTCCATAACCAAAATGGGCACGGATGAAAACCCGAAAGGGCTCCGTGAGTAAAAACAGCAGGACTGCCGGCGATGTTTGTGAAAACCCGAAAGGGCGCAGCCTCGTTAAAAAAAAATACGGTATGTCCATAACCAAAATGGGCACGGATGAAAAGCCGAAAGGGCTCCGTGAGTAAAAACAGTAGGACTGCCGGCGATGTTTGTGAAAACCCGAAAGGGCGCAGGCTCGTTAAAAAAAACAAAAAAAACGGTATGTCCATAAGCAAAATGGGCACGGATGAAAACCCGAAAGGGCTCCGTGAGTAAAAACAGCAGGGCTACCGGCAAGTGTTTGTGAAAACCCGAAAGGGCGCAACCTCGTTAAAAGACACTTACAGGGTCCTCTCGACCTTGTAAGGAGAAACCACCCGCGTGAGATCCTTACGACTCACAAGGGAGCAATACACTTAGGAATCCTCACGATTCCTAAGGAGAAATAACACTTGCGAGATCCTCATGACTTGTAAGGAGAACTCTCTTATGGGACCCTCACGGCTCATAAGATTTGAAAGTCTTAAGTTACAGAGACCTGAACCTGTTCTTAAGCAGCCCTCACAACCTCCAATACTGCCCTACAAGCGGTTCAATATTGACCCTTGTATACAATCCACGGGCGCGAATAAACATTTCCCTAACAAAATCCCATCCGTGACTAGGGATATATTCGCACGGTGAACAACCCTTGTGAGTCCTCTCGACTCATAAGGAGAAAACACTCTTGTAAGATCCTTACGACTTATAAGAGAACATACACTTAGGAATCCTCACGATCCCTAAGAAGAAAACACACCTACGAGATCCTCACGACTTGTAGGGAGAAATACCTTTGTGAGACCCTTACGGCTCATGAAGTCAAAAGCCTTAGTCGATAGAATTCTAACCCTGTTTACTAAGCCACCTTTGTTCGACATCGACGAAGGCAAATGATGATTCGCTCGTGGCAATATCCCAGTTGTAGCGATGTTGATGCCTAAATCGGTATCAAATTCCAAGTCCTTTCATGGCAAATGATGATTCGCTCCTGGCAATATTCCAGTCGTAGCGATGCTGATGCTAAGATTGGCGTCAGATTCCAAGTTCCACACTCGCGAAAAAAAATCAGCGAGCCACACATGCATACGAAATAGCCGAAATGATGGGGCAACTTGCAACGAAATCAGCAAGTAGAAATGTATGCATACAAAAACAACCGAAATGATTGGGCAACTCGCAATAAAAAGCAGCGAGTAAAAAGAAAAAAAACAGCCGAAATGATTGGGCAACTCGCAATAAAAAGTAGCGAGTAAAAAGAAGAAAAAACAGCCGAAATGATTGGGCAACTCGCAATAAAAAGCAGCGAGTAAAAAGAAAAATAGCCAAAATGATTGGGCACCGCGAAAAATAGCCAAAATGATTGGGCAATCGCGACCTTCGCGATATAAAAGCTGAAATGATAGAGCATCGCGGAAATAAAATAATAATATAAAAAGAAAGAATAAAACTTTATGCCCTACAGGTGAGATCACATCGATCCCTGTATACAATCTAGGGACACAAACAAAGAGGGAACCATACCTTCCTAACAGGCTCCATCAGAAAGCGAAGCCAAATCTCGACGGTTCATAGACAACCTAGAGGCAACCTCGACATTTGTCGCAATATTGCAGACACAATGTCAACAAATGAAGCAAAGGAAGATCCCTACCTTCAGGGTCTCGACGTCAACATCGACAACTTAGAGATCACCAACGGCGTTTCTCCTCACTCCAACCAGATGCAGACATGACGTCAACAACCGACCTCAGAGACGCAACGAAACGGAGCTACAGCATAGTCCCTAGTTCCAAATCTTAACGACAATATCTACAGCCTAAGAATCAGCAACGACGTTTCTTCGCAGTCCAGCAGGATGCAGATGCAACGTCAACGAAAGACTCCATGGTCAGCAAAGCGGAGTGACGGCAAAATCCTAGCTCCATCTCAGCATTCGTCTCGATACAGCAGACGAGATGTCAACGACGACGTTCCTTCGCAGTTGAGCAGGATACGGATACAACGCCGACAAAAGACCTCACGGTCAAAACAAAGCAGATCGGCGGCAAAATCCCAACTCCACCTCAGCATTCGTCTCGTTACAGCAGACGAGATGTCAACGACGACGTTCCTCCGCAGTCCAGCAGGATGCAGATGCAACGTCAGCGAAAGACCCCATGGTCGAAACAAAGCAGAATGATGGCAAAATCCTAGCTCCACCTTGACATTCGTTTCGATACAGCAGACGCGATGTCACTGCATCGTCCTTCCTCCAGCAGGGTTCGGAAGCGACAAAAACAAATGAAGCAAAGGCCAAATTCCTAGCTTCAGGGTCTTGACGGCAACTCATATAAAGCCTGAAAGACAATCGGAGATCATCTCGCACCAGCGCGGAGTGGTCACCACCTTGACGTTCGTCTCGATACAGCAGATGAAATGTCACCCCAGCGTTCTTCCCCCAGCAGGATTCGGACGCGCCAAAGCAAATTAAGCAAAAGGCCAAATTCCTAGCTTCAGGGTCTTGACGGCAACTCATATAAAGCCTGAAAGACAATCGGAGATCATCTCGCACCAGCGCGGAGTGGTCACCACCTCGACGATCGTCTCGATACAGCAGATGAAATGTCACCCCAGCGTTCTTCCCCCAGCAGGATTCGGACGGGCCAAAGCAAATGAAGCAAAGGCCAAATTCCTAGCTTCAGGGTCTTGACGGCAAGTCATATAAAGCCTGAAAGACATTCGGAGATCATCTTGCACCAGCGCGGAGTGGTCACCACCTCGACGATCGTCTCGATACAGCAGATGAAATGTCACTACGGCGTCCTTCCTCCAACAGAATTCGGACACGCCAAAGCAAATGAAGCAAAAGGCCAAATTCCTAGCTTCAGGGACTTGACGACAAATCATATAAAGCCTGAAAGACATTCGGAGATCATCTCGCACCAATACGGAGTGGTCACCACCTCGACGTTCGTCTCGATACAGTAGACATGATGTCACCCCAGCGTTCTTCCTCCAACAGGATTTGGACACACCAAAGCAAACGAAGCGAAGGCCAAATTCCTAGCTTCAGGGTCTTAACGACAAGTCATATAAAGCCGAAAGACAATCGGAGATCATCTCGCACCAGCGCGGAGTGGTCACCACCTCGACGATCGTCTCGATACAGCAGATGAAATGTCACTACGGCGTCCTTCCTCCAACAGAATTCGGACACGCCAAAGCAAATGAAGCAAAAGGCCAAATTCCTTGCTTCAGGGTCTTGACGGTCATATAAAGCCTGAAAGAAATTCGGAGATCATCTCGCACAAATGCGGAGTGGTCACCACCTCGACGTTCGTCTCGATACAATAGACGCGATGTCACCCCAACGTTCTTCCTCCAACAGGATTTGGACACACCAAAGCAAACGAAGCGAAGGCCAAATTCCTAGCTTCAGGGTCTTAACGGCAAGTAATATAAAGCCTGAAAGACAATTGGAGATCATCTCGAACCAGTGCGGAATGGTCACCACCTCGATGTTCGTCTCGATACAGCAGACGCAACATCACCAAAAGGATCCACGACAAAATCCATAGTTCCAAACCTCGAAGGTTCATCAGAAACCTAGAGACAACCATGACATTCGTCTCGATACAGAGGACGCGATGCCAGCAAATGAAGCGAAGGCCAAATTCCTAGCTTCATGCGTCTTAACGGCAAGTCATATAAAGCCTGAAAGACAATCGGAGATTATCTCGCACCAGTGCGGAGTGGTCACCACCTCGACGTTCGTCTCGATACAGCAGACGCAACATCACCAAAAGGAGCCACGACAAAATCCCTAGTTCCAAACCTCGACGGTTCACCAGCAACCTAGAGACAACCACGACATTCGTCTCGATACAGAGGACGCAATGCCAGCAAACGAAGCAAAGGCCAAATTCCTAGCTTCAGGGTCTTAACGGCAAGTCATATAAAACTTGAAAGACTATCGGAGATCATCCCGCACCAGCGCGGAGTGGTTATGACTCATCGGGGCTCTCTAAAATGAGCCTAACCTCAAGTAAAAAGCGGCATGGCAAAATTCCTAACGCTTGCTCTTCCGACGGTCAAACTGCCTAGGAGGATTGCTTGAAGACGTCTTGTCCAGCCCCCGAAGGGATCAGAGACACGACATGTCGCAAGGCTACTCGAACAGCAAAACTGCCTATCGAGGAATACATCAGCCAACGCGACGGTACGACGACCAAAATCCTAGTACCACAGACCCTAACGGACCTTTGTCGTAAAGAGCAGAGGTTAACTGTGATGTTAGGATATTCTTGCGAGATCTGCTCGATCCGTTTCGACTCGTGAGGAAATTGATGTCTTTGCGAGAACTTCTCGATTCGTCTCGACTCGTGAGGAAAAGCCTTAGGCAGCGGGGATTGAAAAAACCTGTTTCCTAAGCACTGGGACCCTGCAAGGCGATCCAAAATGGTCTCTTGCATACTATCCACGGGTCACACTCTCCGAAGTCGAATCTCGACAAGGAGGGAAACAACCGCTTACGGGTCCTCTCGACTCGTAAGAGGGAAAATTCTCTTATAAGATCCTTACGACTTATAAGAGAAAACACACTTAGGAGTCCTCACGACCCCTAAGGAAAAAATACACCTATGAGATCCTCTCGATCCGTAGGGAGAAAAATCTTTGTGAGACCCTCATGGCTCGTAAAGTTGAAAAGTCTTAGGCTATAAGGACCTTAAACTTGTCTCCTAAGCCTTCAATTCCATGGCTACTCATAACTTTGCACCACTTCACCCACGTACATACTTACGTGGGCAAAGTAGTGGGGGGCATTTGTTCCCGCCAAAAATTTCTGCGCAGAAGGAGTCCAAGGTATCAAATGGCAGCGATACGCTTAAGGAAATGCGAACCAGTATCTTCCGGCCTGTATTTTGATAAACTCCCGAAGGAGGAACTATTAAATTCTGATGGTATTGGAAGCATCTCGAAAAACCCTTCGATTTGATATATTATGGGCCTCATAATTCATCCGGGATCAAAAGTTATGAGGCATCACGTGTCCACACGTGATGTACCTTTAAGAACCCGCTGGAGGAGTTAAAAGATATAATAAAAACTCAGAAAAGACCCCAATGGGGGATCACGTGCTCACACGTGACCATGGGTCACGTGCAGACACGTGATGGGCTCTTAAGGCCTCTAAAATAATGAATAGAATTAAATTCTAAAATCTGTTCCCTGATTAAAAATCAGAAGTTACCTCAATGAGGTATCACGTGCTCACACGTGACCAATGGTAACGTGTTGACACGTGATGGTTAAAACAACAACATAAACAGGCGGCTGTTAAAGGAACCAATTTGGGGGTCACGTGCTCACACGTGACCAAGGGTCACGTGCCAGCACGTGACAGGCTTTGAAAGCCTTACAGTTTAATAGAATTAAAATTCTAAATTTCTCTAAAATCTTTCGAAATAGAATTAAAACTCTAAATTTTTCTAAATCTTTCCAAATGGAAAAGGATTATGGGGACCGTTGGATTAAAAATCCAATGGTGATAAAGATCACCAATTTATGGAAAGATTTGATACAAGGAAAGATTTCCCTAAAATCTCGCCGAAAATAACAAACATAATATCTTTGGATTTAAAATCCAATGGTGAATAAAATTCACTGAATGATCTAAAGGATCATATTAATTATGAAATCAAATCAAATCTTTCAATGAGAGATTTGCTGAACAAATTGATTCTCTTCCTTCTCCTATAAAGAGGAGCCAAGAAAAGAAGAGAAGGGGACTTTTTTTTTTGGAGAGAAAAACAGAGAGAAGAGAATTTAATTCTCAAGAGGGAAGAAAAGAAAGGAGAATTTAATTCTCAACAAAGAAAACCCTAGGTGAGAAAAGAAAGAGAATCAAAACTTCAAACAGAGAATTTAATTCTCAAAATCCAAGAGTTTAACTCTTATACAAAAAAGAACTTAGTTCTTCTTCTGGTTGAAGATCTGCACAGAGCACATCTTCCCATAAGTTGAGAATTTAATTCTCATCGGGTCGAGATCCTGCCATGCAGATCCTAAACTTAGAAGGTGAATTGAATTTTGAGAATTTAATTCTCCTAAAACAAAACTAGGTATTAAACCTAATCAAGAATTTAATTCTTTTACATATCTGGGAATTTAATTCCTTGAAAAAGAAATCAGGGTTTTATCCTAAATAAGAATTTAATTCTTTCACAATAGGAATTTAATTCCTCCAAAATCATAATTAGAGTTTAACCCTACAGAGAATTCAATTCTTAAAAGATCTCTGTTCATGAAAGGAACTAGGGTCACGTGCCCCTTGAAAAGATCCCTGAAGAAAAGAAGCTTTGAGGCAATGCCTCACGTGCTCCCACGTGACTCCCAAAATGCAGAAAGAAAAAACAAAAGAAAAGAAGCTTTGGGCGCTTTCACGTGTCCCCACGTGACCCCTCAGCAAGTGCTGTAATTATCGATGCATAAATCCCCATCACGTGCCAACACGTGATGCTCTAAAATAAAGATGAAAAGTGTTTAACACTTATTCGCAGATTTGAGGATAAAACAAAAGGAGATCTAGCTCCACATTTAGGGCGCCCTCGCGTGTCCCCACGTGACCCCTAATAAATCCTTTTAATATCCAATGGATGGATGCCTATCACGTGCCCATACATGATGGCCAGGAAATGAAAAGTGTTTAACACTTAATTGCAGAACGAAGAAAGGAATCTGGTCCCCCCTTTGGGCGCTCTCACGTGTCCACACGTGACCCCTCTTTCTTTAGTGTTTAACACTAATTTGGGGATTATATTTCCAGTGTTTAATACTAAATTGAAGATTATAGTTCCAATATTTAACACTGATTGTTTCTAGTGTTTAACACTAAATTGAAGATTATATCTCCAGTGTTTAACACTGATTGTCTTTTAGTGTTTAACACTAATTTGAGAGTTCTATCTCCAGTGTTTAACACTACCTTTAGCCACATTGGCTAATTTTCCAGAGACAAAAGTCCCTCCTCCAATTGAATCTCAAAATTGAGGAAGTAAAAGACAAAATGTTGTCAGAGCCCCCAAACCTCTGTTAAACACTGCTGAATGACGAGGGGCTGAACCCAGACAAATGTCTAATGGCCCAAAGGGCCAATATTTCAAACATAATTGGACTTAGCCCAAACTGGCCATAAATCCTCAAATCATCTTGAACTGAGCACATCTGCTCTTTCAACCAACTCATTGGTTCAAGGGTACATCTCTGAACTCCTTTGATATTTGTCGTTGTAACCCTTCAACGTCTTCAGAGAGGTGACGGGTCCCGACAACCACACATTAATATGGACTGTGGGGTCCTTAAACTCATGGACTAATGCGTCCTTAAACTAACATTTGTCCCCAAAACGGGAATGATGGACCACTATGTCCCTAAACGGGAACAATAGAGCCCCTAAATGCTCTTTTGTCGGATCTAAACGATCCTGTTAAGTTGATTTTAGTCTCAAATTGGACTAATGTATCCTTAACAAACGTTTGAGTCGATCTTAGCCTCAAAAATGGTTAACGTATCCTTCAAACAGACTTTAGCCCCAAATTGGACTATGAATCTCCCAACCAACATTGGTTCAAGGGTACATCTCCGAACTTCTCTGACATCTGTCGTTGTAATCCTTCAACGTCGTCAGAGAGGCGACGGGTCCCGACGGCCATACATTCAATGGACCACCATGTCCATAAACTGGAACAATAGAGCCCAAATGCTCTTTTGTCGGATCTAAACGATCCTGTTAAGTTGATCTTAGTCTCAAATTAGACTAACGTATCCTTAACAAACGTTTGAGTTGATCATAGCCTCAAATATGGCTAACGTATTCTCAAACCAAAACCCCAAACCCAAATCTAAGAAAATACGGATTTGGACTAATCCACGTCCTACGGGCGACGACATAAATTAGTCTCCGTATACAATCCACGGGCAACCACAAACAAAACAAACACCCATGACACGAAGTGAAATTCTGGAGAAGGAGAAAGTTGTTACCGCGATGCGGTAGCGTAATTAACTGCAGGGGCTTGCGCCTGCAGGGAAGAGCGTCCCTACAATCAAAACCCCCTCAAGCGAGGGGGAATCTGACGAAGTCTGCTACATCGGCCGCATCCGTCTGAACCTCCGATACACGGTGCCATAAATCAACTTGGCATCTTCGGAGAGGTGGACGGATAAAACCAAATAGCATCTGCCCCGAATCTCAGGCAACACGTTCTGTCTTGCGCGTCTTTCGGAGGGGAACAGATGATTTATCATCACCATTGGATATTTGATCCATCGGCTCTATTTAACAGAGAGTATCCTAATTTTTTTAGGCAAATATCCTCATGTAGAATTTAATTCTACTGATATAAACATGGGGCCCGACGCTCACGTATTGTGCACGTGGGCGCCACTTAAGAATTTAATTCTTATTTATGATAGGCGCTCCTGTGCTTTGCATATTGGCGCCCACATGAGCTTCACGTGCGGCGTCACCATAGGATTTAATCCTAAAGGGTTGGCGCTGGCGCCCTCGTGAGGGGCACGTGATGCATTGCTTCATTAAATTTAACAGAGCTTAGTTCTTTTATTATGTTTAAATATTAGGGGAACACCGTTATGCCCATGACCTTATATATATATATATATATATATATATATATATATATATATATATCGAATGATCATCCTCTAAGTTACTGTACCTCGCTAAATACGAGTTCGATTCCATCTTGATTTCCCCATTTTCCCCAGGTTACTGTGACTATGTGTGTAGGACTAGTTGTATTCAAGCACGCGCCAAATCACAGTTATATTCACTTTTCATTGCACTGTTCACTTTCACGAATCAATCACTTATCACTGGCGTACTTGACACAACTAATCCAATACCACTCATGTTTGACAATGAAAAGTTCATTACAAATCACTATGAACGTTCAATATCGCTAAAGGTATCATGATCGGGTAAATACGAGAATGATGCCACCTGATAAGTTATGTACGATATGAAACACAATGTGCATCACGAGTTCAGAAAAACATATTAATTCGTATGATCGTATTTAGGCAAAATGATACAAAAGAGACAGTAAGTAAACTTAAATATAAATCCAAAAAAATTGATTTCAGGTCAATCGGATTTCAGGTCTGCGAGTTACGGTTATTTCATTTTATGTGTTCATCGCTGTAAATTCTGTTCCTGAACTGAAAGTCCATTTCGTAACATATTTTAATCTCTGTTGGAAACATAATCAGACGACTCTACAGTCAGGTAAAATTTAGATCTATCAATTACGTTTCCAACACACGAGATAGATCGACAATACCCGCTGTGTGTTGGGAGTTATGTCTTGTCTAAGGTTAGGGTATACAATCTGTCCCTATACTAAACTGCAATTAGCTTACAGGATTATTCTTGCAATGGTATAGGGTTCCGCATAATTTCATTTTCATACAGCGCTACACATTTATTTAAATTTAGGTGTCAATATGGAATGCTGCTATGGCCTGCAGTCCAGAACCGCATTCCAAGCCAGTTCTCGTCGTAGGGTTATATCGGTATCAAAATAAAATTTACAGGGGATTCTGGCTTATCGAGTCTACTTCGATATGAGCCATGGAATATCTTATTTTTATTTATATCTTATTTAAGGAAGATTTTAAAGAGCAAGCTTCACGGTGAATTCCAGATTCAACGTCAGCTTTTGGAAGCGACATTACATGACGATAATCTCATTATTTTAGACATATGTCGCTATACAATAATTATTAACAGTAACGAAATTTCCTAAACACGGTATATGGGCATTTTGAAAGAGTATTCATCCATGAATCATATCAAACCCTCGGTTTACATCTATGGGTAATAACCGAAATAGCGGTTCCATTTATTCGATTCGAACTAGACGCCATTTAATTAAATTCTATTTGGTATTGTTACGGATTAGAAAACCGAGTCATGCTTTCCATTCATCACGGTTAAACTATAAGGGTTTGCCAGAGAAATTGTTTGTTTATACGTTATCGATACAACTATACGGATGTGCACAAAACATTTATCGTGATTACGTCGATTAACTAATAGTTTAGCATGAATAAGCAAGTGATAGACTTTCACTTTCCTGGGATGACAGTGATGACGAATGGCGGGAGCACGGTAACACAAACAGCAGCAACACGACAGCAACACAGCGACGGCGATCCTATAACGAGACAACGTCGATGGTGGCTGGCTCGGATCTGGCTGGAGTTAAGCCAGGGTCTCGCTGGAGATGGTGGCTATAGGGGCTCAGGGCTCTGGCACCAACAATAGAGGCGGCGGCGGCGATGCTCAGATGATGGCGAGGTCTATGGGTTGCAGCGGTGGGTGTTTTGGTTTGGGGTAGAAGCTCACTCGGAGGAGGGAAGCGAGGGAGGCTGGGTGCTCGATGGTGGTAGCGGCGGTCCCGAGCTCGTTGTCACGCCCCGCTTTCCAGTAGACGAAAACGGTGACGTGGCAATCCCGTGGCATATTTATCCAAAGAAGGCCATTCCCTAAATAAATATACTAAGCGTATTGAAACAATAATACACGATGCAAGAATAAATGGAGACTGTAAATTTTTCAACAAATATCTTTATTTATATTCAACTTCCAATATTTACAAGTACATGAGTTTCAGCTGGAAAGTAAATACAATAAGGAAAATACATAAACAAGTGATAAACATTAATTGAATAAAAGTGAAGCTAAGCTAGTCCCGAGTAACAATCCGTTTGTAGTCCTCTTCTGTGGCCTCAATCTCATCCGTCTCGACCGTATCTGACGAACATTTCAAGAGAAGAAAAGTGGATGGAATGCTCGTCAGCGAACTAGCGCCCGGAAAGTCCTAAGGATAAGTAAGAGTAAAGGTAATGACAAATATAGAATATATAGATGACGAGTAAGAGTATATGTTCATTGGTGAATATGTACTATAGGTCTCTATATGGTCACTATGTTAACGTTAAGTTTTAAGTGTGAATGTCAACGCAGCCGTAGAAGTATTCACGAGCTCAAGAGTGGGGCCCCAGGATTAAGAAAACACGGGCCCATTTCATGTGTTAGCATTGGGGCTCTAGGCTGTGGATGAGTCAACCCGACTGATATTCGAGTAAAATAAAAAAGAGGTTAATACGGGACTTCTGAAACTCCGTTGGATTCACACAAGAAACTATTACAAGCATCCCGAGTATAAATAGTTTATAACTGTATAATATAATTAATTAAATTTGATTGAATGATTATAACATGTCTTGATCGAAACCAAAGGTTGCAAAAGGTGTAGAATGAAATCGAGTGAGTCGAGTAATATGCGAGTCATATCAATTGCAATCTTGGTTCGAGTCAGGTTAGTTCGAGTAGATTGGGTTCAAGTTTAGATTCGAATTGGGTTAGAGTTCGAGTTTGTATTTGAGTTCAAGTTCAAATTTAAATTCAAGTTCAGGTCTTTTTCATATGGATTGTTCTAAACTGTTAAAAATCTTATGTTCGGGAGAAATCGGCAACTGCTGCACATGGACGACATGATTTTTGTCTTTTTCCAAGACAATTTCCATTTGATAACTCCATTAAGTTGTCTAATCTAAATAGGCAAGCACTCATTTTCTCCGGCTCCCTGGAGCTCAAGAGATTTATACCGCTTAAACCTATATTAATTCTAGAGTCCTAACAATATTGTTTGCATATCTCAAGGGGGTTTTATGAAAAATACTTTAATACAGTTTAAAAAATAAATCTCGAGGGTGATTTATAATATTTAAGGTTTTCATGAACATGTATTTTAATTGTTGTGGTGTTTTGGTGATAAAACTTAGCTTTTTGAAAGTTTATGGTATTTTTATGAAAACTACTACTTTTGGAAACTTTGTGATATTTTATTAAAAATTCGAATATTTCATTTAAAAAATATAGTTCCATACCTTGTTTTTATTGAAAATACGAATTCATAGTTTTATATAATTTTCCAAATTTTAGGTTTTTATTTAGAAAAGTCGTATTTCTTAAAAACCGTATTTTTTTTTATTCCCTTTCGAGACTGAATACTCCGTGAGGAGTTTTGCATCTCGCTCTACTGTCCCAAAGATGTACGATAATCCGCACCATCTATTAGCGGGTCTCCTGACGAGGGTTGTAGAGACGTAATTGTTAAGTATTACAAAAATACCGATTAAAAGAAACCGTTTTGAAAAGGTGTGGTATTTTAATAAAAAAAAGTTATTCTTTAAATTAGCCATAAGTTTAAAATATCATGCTATGCAATCATAGTGTGCATGTGGGGTAGTTCGTTACCCCGTGAAATTTCTTAAAGGTAGATAAACTATTTCTCGCGAAAGGTTATACTAAATTTCATGGTATTTTAATGAAAAGTTTGTTATTTGATCGTTTCACATGAAATTTTTTTGTTGAACTACATGCTAAATGATATTCATAAAGTTAAGAGTGGTGTTAGGATATTAGTTTGACTTATTTTGCTTATACAGTGGAGTAAAAATGTTAAAAAAGAAATTATATCGGAGATAACTCCATTTTTGTCGATTTGTTTTAAAAATTGTTTTGAGATGGAAATGGAGAGAGATGAAGGGACTTACAAGTTTAAAGCGTTAACAAGGAATGAGGGGAGCCTTCGGGTGTCGTGGTGTCGTCAGAAAGGCTTCGGTCTTCGAGTTTGGTTTGCTACCCCACTTGGGTGTCTAACTCCACTTGGTCCTAGAGAGTTTGAGAGAATTTTTGATAGAATTTTCAGAATGGGGAGGAGATAGGAGATGGGGTGCTATTTATAGTGAAGAATTAGGGTTTGGGAATTAAAAATTTGGATTAAAAGAATTAAAATGGTGTTAAATGGTGAATTGAATAGTCTTTGTTTGATTGCAGGAAAATCAAACAGTGCAGGGTAGTTGAGGGAGGTCGAAGGGACTAGTGTGCAAAGCACGAAGGTGATTGGGGTCATCTCAACCGTCGGCGGCGGTCTGAAGCATGAAATGGGCGGTCGGATCTCGCTGGATAGTCTCGAGATTCGTGCCACGTGTTTAGGTGTGTGTTTACTCCTCTTTGCGCCTGTTTGATTTTTCTGAAACTTTTCGTTTCCCCGTGAATTGCACGTGCAGCTCTTGGGCTTCCGAAAAATTAAAAAAGAAAATCTAAAAAATAATTGGGTCTGATGGGATTTGAACATAAAGGCTATGTCACAGCAGTGTAGTGGTTTTACCAGTGAGCTACAAGTTGTTTCTTGTTTTTATTAAACAAATCTAACTTATAATTTTACAACAGGCTGAAATACCTTTTCTATACAATAAACAAGTAATTTTGTACATGGATTTCAGAGTCGTTACACTCGTCGGCGTTGGGCTCAGGCCGGCGATGCAGGGTGCAAAGGAGGAGGCGAAGATAGCGGCGGTGAGGAGGAGTTGTTGGGAGAGTTCAGTGCTCGGTAGCTGTTATGATCACAACAGATGAACTGACAGCCCATAAGCGATCTGATCTGCTTGTGGAGGAGAGGAGGGAAATGTGGAGGAGAGGAGGGAAGTTGGTGGTGGCAAGCGGTTGTGGCGACGTAGAGGAGCTCCGGCGATGGCGCCGTGAGGGAGGCGATGGTGACACAAGGATGTGGTCGATGGGAGCTTGGGAGGGTTGGTGGTGGTGCAACGGAAGCTTGGGAGTTAGGTTACGATGGGGTGGCCGAGGTGTTGATGGTGTGGAGGTGATCTCATTAGTGGGATCAAGGGATCTTTGACGGTGCTGGGTTCGGCCGGTGGTGGAGAAGGAAGGTGTGTGAGTTGAGGGAGAGAGAATGAGAGAGATGTTAAGAGATGGAGAGTGAGAAAGACGTTGGAGAGATGAAGGGAGGCAGGTGTGGGGATCTCGGGAGGGGTAGGATCGATGGTTGGGTTGTAGGTGAATGGGTCTCGGAGGCGAGCGCGAGAGAGGAGGGGAGCCGTTGGGGGAAGAGAGAGGGGAAGCGATAGGTTGGAGAGATGAAGATTCGAAGGAGGTGATCTCGAAGTTTGTTGGCGATGAAGCGAGGATGTGAGCGGGCGTGGGTCATGAGGCGATGGTTGCGAGGAAGGAGGAGGAACGTCAGGGAAAAGAAACAGAAGAAGAAGAAAAAGAAGAAGAGGAGGAGGAGGAGGAGATGAGGAACGGGCCGGGTCGGGTCGGGTTTGGGCTAGGAGTTTCGATATGGGTTAGGCTTGGGAAAAATATTTAGAGTTAGGTTTTAAAAGAAAAGATGGAAAAAAATAGAAATAGATAGATTGGAAAATTGGAAAAAATATTTCGGAAACTAACTTGGGATTTAAACGGAAAATTTATTGGGACCAAAATTTAAAATACTGGAAGTACAATGGAACTGGGATTTACAACTGGGCCCAGAACCTTAAGCTTCAGAAAGATAACTTAGCCAATATTGAGCTAAGAAACATGCATATATGTCTTGGGCGCATGTATATAAGCTCCCATGACCACTGGCGCTTATAGGGGTTACGCTTGCCATATGGCTTGCCAGATCCTTGTATTTGAGCCGCTGGCGCTTAGAACTTAAATTCTTTTATTGCATATACCGCTGGTGCTTGCCACGTGGCGCATGACTATTGGCACATCTGCCTCTGGCGCATGCCCATGGGGTTAATAAATAAACACCGGGTGCTTGCCGCGTAGCGCATGCCTATTGGCACTTCTTCCTTTGGTTCATGCCCACGGGCGCATCTGGATTCATCATATTAGCCGCTGGTGCTCCTGCCACTGGCGCTTGCCCATTGGCGCTCCTGCCTCTAGCACATGCCAACATACCTTTCGTTTAGAGATTAAGCTTAATATTTTTGTCTTTTGAAACTTAAGTTTCATGAAATTTAAGCTTATATTAATGGTTATATCACCATTAACGATCACCAAGATCATTACTTTAATGATCTGGGATCATATATTCTATAAAGATTCGATCATTTTAGTTCCTTGTTCGTCATCTGGGCGCCATATTTTATGAGAAGGGCTCGATTCAATCTTAAGATCAAAACGATTTTTTTTATGAAACTTAAGTTTCTTATGAAAAAAGAATGATTTTGATTTAAAGATCGTAAGATCTGAGAAAAGAACTTAAGTTCTATCAATTTAAGTTAACCTTCTTATAAACGAGACTTAAGTTTCTAAAATGGAGATCAATCTCCTATTTACCTCAGTTGAATGGAGGAAGAAGAAGAAAAAACACAAAGGCAGAGAACTTAAGTTCTTGATGAAAGCCTATAAGATTGATCGCCTATCGTACATATGTGATTTGTATCCCTTGTCAAATTTTGACCTCTAGGGTCCCTTATATAAGGTGTGAATATTGTTGGAAAAGTAGAGACAGTCTCTCTTTGAAATTTCTCTGATTGATCTTAAGATCAAGCCCGGGTGTTTAAGCACTGTTGGATTTTAAATCCAAGGGTTATCTGTTGATATGATTAATATCATTCTTATTCAAATAAGATATTCAATCGATTCTTTTAGTTTAAAAGAATATTTGAAAAGAGCTAATATTAGCTCGGGTGCTTAAGCACCGTTGGATTTTAGATCCAAGAGTTAATATTAACCAGTATTATATATTTTCTTATTTTATGAAATCAATTTCTTATTATTGATTTTGATCTTTCTTGTTTTAGAAAGATAGAGAAAATATTTTTTCAAAATAATTTAAGCTATTCGGTTTCATCAATTAATACTATCTTTCTGTTTTAAGAAAGATTTTCGAAGTTTAAGCTTCTGTTGATATATCTTTCTATTTAAGAAAAGATATGGGAAGTTAACTTCCAAATATAACATAAGCTATATGAAGCGAATACTTTGAACATTATCAGTGCCAGAGCTTCTTGGCGTATGTCCACGTGAGTTGCACGTGGAGTAGCGCCAATGATCTTCTGACGCTTAGGCTTAAGTCCGTTTTGACCAATTTTATTAGTGGGAACTTCTTGGTACATGTCCACATGATTTGCACATAGAGAAGTGCCAAGGGTATTCTGGCGCTTGGTCTTAAGTATATTTTGACCAATTTTATTAGTGGGAACAGTCACGTGAGCGGTGCATGCCCGCTCGGTGACTGTGGGCCACGTGAGTGGCGTGTGTCCGCCGAGCGTCCGCTGTTCATATCAGAATTTTATACTTTTATATTGCCTATTCTTGATCGCATTGCATGTAGATAGGTAGTTTTGATTTGTGTTTGCTCAATAAATGCAGGAAAACAGGTACTGGAGCAATTGACGGACTTATGAGCTTAAAATATAGCAATTTAGACTAGTCAAAATCAACAAGTCAATGGTCAAACCCCTGGAGATATCGATGAAGCCCAAATAAAAATATCAAAAGTCCAAAAATCCTGAAATATGTCCAGAAGACCACTGAAAAAAATTGGGATCCTAACTACAAACATGCGTGGCGAAACCGCGGCGGGATCAATGGAGGACGCGGCGGATCCACGGTCGTACGGGCGTCGAACACTCCGAAATTTCAGGTGTCGTGTGGTCTTGTCAAGTTGGGTCTTCTCACTGCAACTGTCATGCCTCGCTTCCCAATAGACGGAAATGGTAACGTGGCAAGCCCGCGACCTATTTATTTCTATATGGTCATTTTCCGGAATAAATACGCTAAGCGTAAAATAAGTAGTATAAAATGACAAGAAATAAATATGAGATTTAAACTTCAACAACTTTATTTACATTCAACTTGATACAATTACAATACATGAGTTCAACTAAAGAAAATAAAAGAAGAGAAATGTCTAAACAGGTGGCATACATAAACTGAAAGATACAGATAACTAGTCTATGGCCTGAGTTGCGATCCGATCGTGCTCCTTCTCTGTGATGTCCACCTCCTCAGTCTCCACAGTATCTGACGAACATTCTAAGAAAACAAAGATGGGTGGAATGCCCGTCAGCGAACTTTCTCTCGGTAAGTCCCCAAGAAATGGGTGTGAAGTATAACGGTATAATGATAATGAAAAGTATATCATGAAGCAATGGACTATGAGAGATGGTGTTGAAACATGTTATTTAATATGAGTATGGCAATTCTATATAACCCGCAGTTATATATATATATATATATATATATATATCATGGCAAAATAACATGAGCATAATATAGCATGGCCGTGTGGTTTAGTTACAGTGAGCATGAAGTAAGTGTCATAAAAGGTCTTTACATGGGTCAACTAATGTAACATAAGTTCAAGGGTGAATGTCAACCAATCTCAAGAGTGTTCTCAAACCCAACAAGCTGTAATTCAGGGGTAAGGAACCACGGGTCCGAATCAAGTGTTAGTAACATGACTTCAACCTAGTGTTGAAATATTCCAAACTCAATAGGCTATAATTCAGGAGTAAGGAAACACAGGCCCTCATGATAGCTTTCTTGTGTTAGTAGATATGGATTCATGATCTAGGGGACTCCTGAGATTTCATTGGATTCACACATGAACTACCCCAACACCCAGTGTATTCTAGGTTACAGTTAAAATTACTAGACTTGTTCGAATCCATGAATAAATCAAGTTCCAAGATTGAGTTCGTATCAATATTAAGTATTCATGTCAAGTGTTTATGTATTCATGTTAAGTTGTAATCATGGTTCGAGTCAAGTCAGTTTCAATAGCAACCATTGTGTTCTGGTATTCATGTTAAGTTCATGTCAAAGTATATATGTTTGTATTTGATATTGATTTCGAGTGTTCAAGTTCATGATCAACTATTCGTGTTTGGATTTGGATTCAGGTTTGAGGATAGACTCAGACTTAGTCAGACACTTGTACTGATTTAACTCTTGAAATCTTAGGTTTGGGAATTATCGGCAACTGCTACACATGGACGGCAGGATTTGTGTCTTTTTCCAAGACAATTGTCATTGATAACACCGTTATGTTGTCTACCTTAAATAGGCAAGCACTCACTTTTCCGGCTCCCTGGGGCTCAAGAGAATTGATCCCGCTTAAACCCATATTTACTAGAGTCCTTGAATATTGTTTTTTATATCTCGAGGGGGTTTTATGAAAAATATTTTTAATATAGTTTAAAAGCAAACCTCGAGGGTGGTTAGTATTACTTAGGGTTTTCATGAGCATGGATTTTAAGTATTGAGGTATATTAGTGATATACACTTAGCTTGGAAAGTTCATGATATTTTATTGAAAAACTTGTCCCTTTTGGTATCTTGATGGTATTTTAATGGCAAACTTGTTGATCTTTCATTTTTAGAAAAATTATAGGTTTATTATATTTGAAAACATGGATTTATAATTTTATATAATTATTAATAATAACTTTTATTTAGAAAATTCGCATTTCTTTAAGAAAACCGTATTTAAATCCTTTCAAGATCGAATGTCCGTGAGGAGGTCTGCATCCCACTCTACTATCCCCAGGATGTGCGATAATCTGCACAATCCATTAGCGGGTCCCCTAAAGAGGGTTGTAGATGCATAATCGCAAAGGAAATGAAATACCGCTTTAAAAGAAATCCGGTTTTTAGAATTATGTGGTATTTTATTGTAATATTATTCTTCGAAACGAAAATTCATACAATGAGTATCGTGCTATGAAACCAAGTATGAGTGTGGGGTAGGTCGTTACCCCGTGAAGTTTTCCTAAAGGTATTATTAAGAAATTTTGTCGAAAAGATATGATGACAAAGTTCAAGGTATTTTAATGTAACGGTTTAATTAGAGTTGTTTCACATGAGATTCTAGGGTGAAATTGATTCTAAACGTTAGTGTTAGGATTACAAGTGAAGTGGTAAAATTGGTTTGACCAAATGATAAAGGAAGATGGAGTTCTAGGTTTTAAAAAAGATGATGTCGGAAAGAACTCCACTTTTACCAATTTTGTTTAAAAATAAATTCAATGAAGAGAAAGGGAGTTTGGGAGGGACTTACGGTTTAGAAAGCTTAGGAAGAGGGTGAGGAAAAGGAAGAGGGTCTTCGTGGTGTCGCGGGAGCTCCAGAATTGGCTTCGATCTTCGCCGGAACCAACTTGCTCGCTAACTCCACTTTAATTCACTTGCACTAGGAATTTTTTAGAGAGTTTTGGCTAAAATTTTCAGAATGGTACTGAGCCAATGTGTGGGGTGGTATTTATAGGAGAGAATTAGGGTTTTGGAATTAAAAATGTGGATTAAAATGTATTAAAATTGTGTTAAATTATGAAATGAAGAGTATCTGTTTGATTGCAGGGAAATCAAACAGTGCAGAGGAGTTAATAGGAGTTGAAAAGTCAAGTGTGCAAAGCATGGGACATTTTGGAGCAATCCCGACCGTCCCCGCCGGCCAAAATGAGAGATCCGCCGGTCATTTTTGGGTGATGGGTCTCGAGATTTGTGCCACGTGGATTTCTCTGTGTTTACACCATTTTCCACATGTTTGATTTTTCTGAACTTTTCATTTCCCTGTATATTGCACGTGCAATCTTTTGGGCTTCCAAAAAATTAAAAATAAAATCATTGGTTCTGATGGGAATCGAACACAGGGGTGACGTCACAGCAGTGCAAGCGATTTACCAGTGAGCTACAAGTTGCTTCTTGCTTTTATTTAATAAAAGAAACTTATAACTCCTACACAGGCTGTAATACTCTTTTTTGTACATTAAAATGGAAAATTTTGTACAAAGATTTTAGAGTTGTTACAGCTACAGTTGCCTATTCCAGCCCCTGTAAATACTCCAGATCTGAATTGAAAGAGCCATGCATATTTTTCTTTAAAATAGTGTAGTTTTCTTCTTCATCATCTTTCCTCCATTGAAATTTGAGTTAGAGAATTTAAGTGGATGATAAATGAATATTGAGAGTTATTTCTTGTCTTGTCTCATTTAGTTACTTAGCTGTATTTATTGCTTTGCTATTTTCTTTGATAAGTAGTTGTTGGTTTTTTATTTTTTTCTTCTTCTTCTTCTCTTTTTTTTATCCTTGCAACTATGATGCTCAAGTGTGATGCCTAGGTGAGGTCCTGAGTAGCTAATTGTTCTTTTCTACCCTTCATTCTTTTCTATCTTCTTCTCTACTTCTTGTTTTCTTTTTGAACATGAGTTTTTAGTTTTCTCACTTGTTAGGATAAGATAAGAAAAGTTTGAGAGAAGAAAATCTCCCTCACTCTTTCCCTTGCCCAACAACTTGAGTTGAACTCCCGTCAAAACATCCACAATCCGCTCTCTACGGCACCCTATCCTCTATAATAGTGGTGACCCTAGTGAGACTGGTTATGGGTGAATTAACCGGAGGTTATGGCTAAGAGCCAAGAACGGACGGATAAGGATCAAAGAAAAGGGACTAAGCGTTGGAAAACCTAGCTTATTATCACGCCTCGCTTCCCAGTAGATGGAATCTGTCACGTCATACTTCCCAGAGTGCGCAAACTACGGCACGTGACAGAGCCAACCATGCTATAAGTGGATAGGAATCATCCCTTCGCAGTCACATTACGGCTGTCTATAGGATATCAAGAACAGTAAAATATAAAAACTAGCTATTACATGTCCATTTGCTAAAATAGAAGAGTCAAGAAAATGTATAAGCGGAAACTCTAATAAACAACATCTGAAAATAAGTCCCAATATGGGCCCACATCAAGAAATGAAGCCTCGGAAAATAACTAAACTAAACATCACTAAACTCAATTCCTCACTGCTCGGCCTAACGCCTAAAATACTTCTGTTCAGCCTACGATAAAGATAGAGAAACTGGGCCATGCAAAACCCAGACGTCAGTGCGTCATAATATCAAAACATTAATAATAACTATGATGTAACAAGATATGTAAACATGAATATAAATCAACAAAATAAATATAAACAGTGAGATACGTGTGTGCATGTGATATGTAATCTAAAACTGGGCTTCTAGGTTATCTGTACTATAAATCTTTGAAATCAATTAATGTAATTTTCATCGTAACCCATCAGTCTATACCCCGTTCATTCCCCACGGGACCATGGTAACAGAATTATTCCATAACGCCCGGAAAAACGGCAAACAGGATATTTCGTAACGCCCGAAAAAACGGCAAACATGTAATTATTCCGTAACGCCCGGAAAAATGGCAAACAGGATATTCCGTAATGCCTGGAAAAACGGCAAACATGTAATAATAGTCTTTTGAGTTACATTTCAGTTACATTCTTGATTTTCCCTTTACCCCCAGGTTTGTGTTCAAGTCAGGTATTGCCAATGCAGATCTAATGCCAACACAGTATCAAGCAGGAACATGTTTTCATCTATGCAGACAACAAGTAACGTCCGTCAGGACAACAAATCAGGATTGTTAGCATTAGTAACTAAAATCCAAGTAATGAGTCAAGTAGTGTGTCGTGAACATGTCATGTGATGCATATGTATCAGACATATACCAAATGTGAAACTGTAACGAATATCTGAACACGGTAAGTACGACGGAGATTAGGATGCATATGTGTCTATCTGTAATAACCTCTATACGTATCCATGACTACGTGTGATGCAACTAGACATCATGTTGCACAAAAACTATAATGTTTGATGCATAATTAAAATACATGTATTATTTTTATTCATATGGATATAAATATAGTAACATAGCATGTAGCAAGATAAAGTTGTCTGATCGGATCTTACGATGGGGTACGTACGTCACGTTCGACGTCGGGTAAACGTTACGCTGCAACCACACGTGTACAGGACTGGATTTGGCTAATCAAAGACATGACCACACTGGATGATGATGACGACTGGGTCGTTCGAATCGTCGGCGATGTGCGCGACTCCGGCGGCAGCCAAGAATCAAGAAACCAAGAAAAATAAAGAAACAAAAGAGAAGAAGGAGAATAAGAGGAAAGGGTTGTGGCTTGGCTCTGGCTGGGGACAAAAGAGACGGCGGTGACGGCGGCGATGATGGATGCCGTCGACGATGGGTAACGGCGAGGGCAGAGGGGTTTCTTGAGTTGGTTAGGTTGCTGTTAATTCATCGGGGTGTTGTTGAGATGGTGGTGGTGGTGTTGGGAGTTGAAGAGGGAGGTGAGGAAACGGAAGGGTGACGGCGACGGCGAGTCGCTGGTGATGAGGGTGCAGGTTGTTCGGGTCATGGGTTTGCAGGGATCTCAGTTAGAGGGGAGGAGGAGGAGAGGAAGATGAGGTTGTGAGGAGGGTGATGATGATGGTGATGAGATGGTGAGGGGAGGTCGTCGGCGACGTAAGGGGCTAGGCTAGGTTTTGGGTTCTCGGGGGAGTTCTCGTGAGGAGGCAGGGAAAAAGAAGTAGAGAAGGGGAGAGAGAGAGGTGAGGAGTTATATATATATATATATATATAGTAGAGAGAGAGAGAGATAGAGTGAAAGAGAGAAGAAATAAAAATATATATATATATATATATATATATATATATATATATATATATATATTAAACTGTTAGACTTGTTTAGGATTATAAAAATATTATATATATATATATATATATTCTGGGTTTAAATAGCTATTATAAAATACTCCGAAAAATACCCGGATCTCTTCTATAAATTTAGTTTTAAAATATAAATAATATACGTACAATCCAAAACCATAATGCGATGTCCGGTTAAATAAAATGCATACCCCAAAGAACGGATACACGTAAATACACGTAGTGATCCAAACGAGTATGTTTTAGCAATTTGGATAGGAATACGATATATGGATGCACTCACAAGATATGGGGTATGATACCGGCCATGCTAGACATTAAAATATATGTTTGGTTATAATTTGTATTATTTAAAAATATGCGGATAACAAATATATCATGCGGCTACCAAATATATCATACATGCATATAGAATCTAAATGTGCACGGATCCTTTATACTGGCGGATATATAACGTAATCTAGAACCATGATGGGTTTCGATCATCCGGATCGGGTCAGATACTAACCACAAATACCACATGTACTATCCGTACCCAAAACGATAATAATCAAAAAGTGTCGCAAGATTAGAAAATACTTAAATCAACTATAGTATAAATGAACTAGAGTGTTACAGAAACGGTGACGTGGCAAGCCCGCAACGTATTACTATGAAAATACGTTAAGCGTAATTAAGCAATATAATAATAAGCAAGAATGAAAAGAGTAATAAAACGAAACGGTAACTTTATTTACATTCAACTATACATACAACTGTCTGGAAATAAAAGATACAATAATAATGCAAATGCTTAAATAATGGCATAATGAAAGTAAGTACAGGTAGTAAGAACCTAGTAGTCTGGCTGAGTAGCAAACTATTCCAAGTCTTCCTGGCTCGACTTTATGTCCTTAGATTCCGTTCCTTCTGACGAACATTCCAAGAAAGAAAGTAGAGAGGAATGTCGTTAGCAAACTAGCGCTCGGTAAGTCCCAAAAGAAGTAAAAGAAAATAGTATATAATGTGAATAGAAACCAAAATGACAGTGAACGGTAAAGTGGTATATGATCATTCACAGATATAAGATAGTTATTCTAACATAGTTATTTGTAATTTGATAAAGAATATATTCATGTATACGAGAGGAGTTCATCTTACCCCGTGGACTATGGTAACATGTAATACAATGCCCCGTCATAACCCACAGGACAAAGGCACGCGAATTCATGTAGATGTCTTTTAAAGTGACATCTCGTTCCACGATATACGTTCCGTACCAATCTACCCCTTTATCCCCGTATATTGTATTGTATAGATTAAGATTATAGGTCTTGGCCGAATCCATGAATATAAAATGTACAGGTTCATGTTCAAGATATAATCATGTATTCAGGTATTCATGTCAAGTTATAACCATGGTTTGGTCAAGTCGAGTCAAGTATTCAAGTTTGAGTTTGATATTTGAATTTGAGTGTTCAGGTTCATGATCAAGTATTCAAGTTCGTGTTTGATTTTGGATTCTGGTTTGAGTTTGAATTCAGGTTGGAGTCAGAATCTTACGAAAAGATTTAGTTCTTGAATTTCTTAAGTTCGGGAGTAATCGACAACTGCTGCACATGGACGGTAAGATTTTTGTCTTTTTTCAAGACAATTGTCATTGATAACTCCGTTAAGTTGTCTAACCTGAATAGGCAATCACTCACTTTCTCCGACTCTCTGGGGCTCAAGAGAAATGATACCGCTTAAATCTATATTAATCTAGAATCCTTAAATATTTATTATTGTTGTTTACATTGTATTTATATTGTTTGCATTTCTCGAAGGCGTTTTGTGAAAAATACTTTAATGTTGTTTAGAAATAAAGCTCGATGGTGATTTATAATATTTAGTGTTTTTATGAACATGTATTTTAATTTAGATGGTGTTTTAGTGATAAAACTTAGTTTTTAAAAGTTTATGGTATTTTTATGAAAACTAACTCTTTTGGAAACTTGATGGTATTTTTCATTTAAGTTTAACCTTTCATTTGAAAATATGATTTTCACAATTCGTTTTACTGAAAATACGGTTTCATAATTATATATAATTTTCCAAAATTTAGTTTTGTTTAAACCGTATTTTTATTTCCTTTCGAGACCGAATTCTCCGTGAGGAGCTCTGCATCTCACTCTACTATCTTAAGAATGTGCGATAATCCGCACCATCCATTAGCGCGTCCCCTGACGAGAGTTGTAGAGCCGTAATTGCCAAGAATTCAAAAATATCGATTAAAAGAAACCTTTTTGTAAAACTTTGGTATTTTAATGTAAAATCTATTTTTTGAACCAACCATATATTTAGAACATCGTATTATGAAACCATAGTGTGCATGTGGGGTAGGTCGTTACCCCGTGAAGGTTCTAGAGGTAGGTATACTAGTTATTGAAATAAGGGTTATACTAAACTTAGTGGTATTTTAATGAAAAAGTTCGTTAAATGAGTATTTCATATGGAAATTTTCATTACGCTAAAAAGATAATTGATGTGAATAAGGTTAAGAGTGGTTTTATAGTGTTGTTGTGGTTTATTTTACTTATCAAGTGGATGAAAAGGTTTGAAAAGAAAGTAATATCGAATTTAACTCCACTTTATCGATATATTTTAAGAATGCGATTTTATTTGAAAAGAAGGAGAGGGAGAAGGGACTTATGGTTTTATAACGTCGAGAAAAGAGTAGGGAAGAGAGAGGGAGCTTCATGGCATCGCGGTAGCTCCGGAAATGACTCTGATCTTCAACGAAAGAGTGCTTGGTTGCTTACTCCACTTGCGCTTAGAAAATTTTGAGAGAAATTTGATAGAAATTTTAGAATGGGGGAGAGCTAGCGCATGGGATGGTATTTATAGGGTAAAAAATAAGAGAGGGTGTGAAATAAAATGAATTAAAATAGATTTAATGGTACTAATTAGGGATTTGAATAGTCTCTGTTTGATTGCAGGAAAATCAAACAGTACAGAGGAGTTGAGAGGAGCTGAAGAGGTGTGTGCGTAGAGCACGAAGGTGATTAGGGCTATATCAGCCGTCGGCGGCGGGAAAATGAGAGTTTAGGTGGTCGAATCTTGATCATTTGCCTCGAGAATCGTACCGGGTGTTTTAATCAGTGTTAACTCCTCATTTATCCTGTTTGATTTTTCTGAAAATTTTTGATTCTCCGTGTATTGCACGTGGAACTCTTGAGCTTCTGAAAAGTTAAAAAGAAAAATATTAAAAATTTTGGGACTAATGGGAATCGAACACACAGGCTATGCCATAGCAGTGTAGAGGTTTTACCAATGAGCAACAAGTTGTTTCTTGCTTTTGTTAAACAAAAATAACTTATAACTCTACAATAGGCTGAAATACCCTTTCTATACAATAAACAATTAATTTTATACAGGGGTTTCAGAATCATTACATTCTACCCTTCTTATAAAAATTTCGTCCTCGAAATTTACATAAAGGACTAATTTTCGAATAGTTGAGGGTATCATGCACGCATATCGTCTTCTCGTTCCCATGTTGATTCTCCCGTTGAGTCTTTTCTCCACATCACTTGGACCAAGTTCAGTTCCTTATTCCGTAAGGTCTTCACCTTTCGATCCAAGATCTCGACTGGCTGCTACTCACAAGTCAGATCGGTCTGTACAGTAAGCTCTGAGTGATCAAGTATGTGGCTGGGGTCGCTCACATATCGTCATAATTGGGATATGTGGAACACATTGTGCACTCTTTCCAATGAGGGTGGTAGTGTCAAACGGTATTACACTTCTCCAACTCATTCAAGTATGTCGAATGGTCCGATATACCTTGGACGAGTTTACCCCTCTTGCCAAAATGTATCACTCCTCTGTTTGGAGAGATCTTCAGGAACACATGCTCTCCAGGTTGGAATTCCAGACGTCGACGCTTTGCATCTGCCCAATACTTTTGTCGGTCTTGGGCTATGCATATCTTTTCCTTGATCGTGCGGACTACATCCACAGTTGCCATGATCATCTCTGGTCCAAGGTGTTCATAATCTCCAATGTCATCCTAACTCAGCGGAGAACGACACTTTCGTTCGTAGTGTGCTGTGAATGATGCTATCCCAATACTTGCTTGATAGCCGTTGTTGTATGAATCTCCACAAGGTGTAGGTGATCTTCCCACGAACTTCCGAAGTCTAGCATACAGGCTCTCAGCATATCATCCAGGATCTGAATTGTTCGCTCGGACTATCTGTCTGTTTTTGGATGGTACACCATACTGAAATTCAGACTCATTCCCAGGCTAGCTTGCAGTCTCTGCCAAAATTGTGATCGGAATCTCGTATTACGATCGGAGACGATACAAACAGGTACTCCATGTAATCTCATGAACTCCTGCATGAGTTTATGGGTATCAAATATGGTACATCTTGAAGGTATAAATCATACATTAGATTTATACTCACCTCCATATATTTCCTTACTAACGTCTCGGTTGACTGGCCAACTCGGAATGGAATAAAGTGAGCCGACTTGATGAGTCGATCCACAATAACCCAAATCGCATCGTTACCCTTCGTGCTGCAAGAGAAATCAGTCACGAAGTCTATGGTAATATGCTGCCATTTCCATTCCGGGATTGGTAACGGCTGAAGTAGACTAGCAGTTCTGTGATATTCAGCCTTCACTTGCTGACATACTAGACACTTTGCTACGCTCCTTGCTACTTCTCGCTTCATTCTATGCCACCGGTTGTGTTGTCGTAGATCCTTATATATCTTTGTGCCACCGAGGTGTACAGAATAAGGAGAGATGTGAGCTTTTTTCATCAACTCTTCTCAAACAGATCCGACTGACACGCATAAACGGCTCCCATACCGTAAGGATCCATCTTTGTGGATGATGAAGTCAGTTCGAAGACCACTTTCTACTTGTTCTCGGATCTTTTGTAGCTTGGCATTATTTACTTGAGCTGCCTTGATCTGATTGACAAGAGTGGACTGGACTTGTAAGTTCATCATTTACTTGTAGCTTGGCATCATTTACTTGAGCTGCCTTGGTCAGGGATGCTGCGATCTTTGAGAATCCTTCAATGAAGCATCGGTAGTATCTTGCTAAGACCAAGAAACTTTTTATATCTTTCACCATCTTTAGTGTTGGCCACTCGCTGACAGCTGACAGCTTAGCTGGATCCACCGAGATTCCTTCGCCTGAAACGATGTGGAGAAATCCGACTTGATCTAGCCAAAATTCACACTTGTTGTACTTAGAATAGAGCCGGTGTTGTTATAATGTCTCCAGGACAATGCGTAAGTATTTGGCGTGCTCTTTCCGATTCTTTGAATACACCAGGATGTCGTCGATGAAGATAACAACAAACCTGTTTAAGTACTCTCGGAAAACTTGGTTCATCAGGTTCATAAAGATAGCAGGTGCATTGGTCACTCCAAATGGCATTACGAGATATTCATAATAGCCATAACGAGTCTTAAACACCGTCTTCAGAATGTCGGACTCTTTGACCTTCACCTGATGGTAACCCGAACAAAGATATGGCTTTGAAAAGATACAAGATCCACTTAACTGATCGAAAAGGTCAACGATGTGCGGTAGTGGATACTTGTTCTTAATTGTCACTTAGTTCAGAGCTCGATAATCCACACACATCCTGTAGAAACCTTCCTTCTTCTTCACTAGTAACACCAGAGATCCCCAACTTGAAGTACTGGGTCGGTTCCAACCTTTCTTTAGTAGTTCGTCCAACTGAATACGGATCTCCTTCAATCCCTCTGGATTTAACCGATATTGAGCTTTGATTACAGATTGTGCATTAGGTTGTAAATCAATACTAAATTCAAGAGCTCGATCGGGAGGCAAACCTGATATGTCTTCAGGGAACACATCCTCGAACTCTCGAACTACCTCAGATTTTTCTTCTTCAGCTGGTAGAGGGAACACTTCTACATTCTTCGATTTAGCACGATAACTTCCTGTCTCCAAGATTCTGTCTCCACTTTTGAAACTAAAGACTAGGTGATCTAATATCTCAAATACTATCCTCTTTTGACGGCAGTCAATGGTAGCATAAAATATTCTCAGCCAATCTATTCCCAACACAACATCGAAATTTAGTTTGTCCAGTACTTTGAAATTTACGTAGAATTCTCGACCGCAAACTACAACTTGGCACTGATCATATCCCAAAGTTGCCTTCAAGACTCCATTCCCAGAATTGACATTCCAGCTTGAAATAAGTGGCTTCACGAGAATCGCATGCGTTCTCACGAATCGTTGTGACATGAAGTAGTGTGAAGCTCTAGTGTCGAAAAGTGCGAGTGCAGGAAGGGTGGCTACTAGTATAGTACCTAAGTTGTGTGAGGTTGTGTTTAGATATAGGGAATGTATAACGATGCACAAGAATTGAAAGGTTGAAAGGATGGTAGAATTTACCGGTGATGACTTGTCATGAGGCTTCGCTCCTCAACCGTCATTGTAAAAGCCAGTCGTCTCGGTACATTCCTCCTCACCGGAGGCACATTCCTCTGCCCTTGAGGCATGTTTCTCTGTGCTTGATAGAATTGACATTGAGGTTGTGCAGGTGGTCCATGTAGAGCTGGTACAGGAAGAGCGAGGCGGGGTGCAGGTGCCTTAATAGCTGGCCTCTGCGGAGCTGGAATTGCGGGTCTGGATGTTGGTGCTGTGTTACTACGATATGGGCATGCTCCTATAACGTGAGTAGATGCACTACAAATCATACACAAGCCATTTGCACGCCTGCGGTCCTTTGCCAAGTGTCCAGTTCTCTTGTAATAGAAACATAAATCTGGACTGAACCGGTTAAACGATTCTCCTGGCCTCTTGGGTGCAAAAGTCAGCCTAGAAGAAGCTCCTCCTGTCATATGGGTAGGAGGGCGTTTGATTTCGGCTGCTTGAGGTTTACCCTTCTTCTTGACCACAGCTTCATAACGGCGTGCTGCCTTCAGTGCGAGTTCATGAGTTAGATAGTCGCCTGTGGCTTTAGCCGCCTGAATCTTCGGGTCTTAGCCTTGTTGGAATCGTCTAGCCCGAATCTTATCGGTCGGGATCAAATGTGCCGCGAACCTGATAAGATGTTGATGTCAGGATAGTGATGTGTTTTACGGAACATAATTTGATACGAATTCTTTACTTGCTAAGCATGATGAGTTCGGCATCATATTCATCCATTGATTTTACCCACATGGAGCCTTGTTGCAGGTGGATGAACTGTTGTTCCATCTCAAAACGGGCAATCTCGGTGAAAAACTTCGTCTTGGACTTCGTGATCTCGTCGGCTTGATGATTTTTTCAAGAGCCTCTCGGTCTTTATTTATAGTCCTAAAGCCAGAAAATTAGCTTCCTAATTTGGAAGCAAGTAGTTAGTATCCAACAGAGAAAATCCCATCTCCTAAGTCTTCCAAACCGCGGCGGATCCGCGGCCAATAGGGGGGTTTGGCCGCGGATCCGCGTCCAAAAAGAGGGATCGTTGGATCATTTTTCTGTGGCTTGATCTTTGTGACATGTGGCGATCTCTTGAACCTTTGGAACTTGGAAATCTTCTCGTAGTTGCTGTCAGACTTGATTTCTAAGTTTTGCTTTCTTAATTAGGCAGGTTTGCTTTAACAACTTGATTTCCTTGATTTTAGTCCTGAAAATTCTGCACAACAACTCAAATGATATTTAGTAGAGTTTGTTTTCTTAAGATTTGGTCAATGATATTTTTTGCATACATTTTCCTACTAAATGCTAATTATAATATATAAATACATGAAAACAGTCTTTTTACAGATAAACCCTCATATGTATCATATATTATAATAAACACCTTTTTTCTAATATAGAAATAGTAAGAAAAATGTAATAACAAATGTGCAGTTTTATCAACTGAACAAATACCCTCAAACTTATCTTTGATCGTCCCGAGCAAACTAGTTTATTCAAGAGAAGGAGAAACAGAAAGGAGAAAACTAAGCACACTTTCGTAGGCAGACACGATTGCACTGAGCACGTGCAACTAGCCGTTAAACCTCTAGGTGTCCCTAGTAGGAAGAGTGTTGTCTCCTGAGGGTTTTCAGCGGATTACACCCACAAAATCCTATAATAAAAGAGAGATGGTGAAATTTACATATAAAGATAAGAACCAAAAAAGAAATATTTTGAAAATTTAGAGTTTCTAACTACACTAGCTTTTCAGTTGTCATGAGCCCTATCTTAATAGTCATGAAAAGATGTTAGAAATCACATTACCTCTCAATAAAACATCGTCTTTATTCTTCATTCCCACCTTTCATCCAAACATCGATCATATAACCCTACGTGTGTGTAATGGACATCTCTACACTCAGAGAATTCAATTCAAGCTATCATACTCTTGTCCATCTATCTCAGTACTTTTTAATTTGATGAATATTTATGGAATTGCTCACACATTTTCATGCGACCGTTAATACTTCTTGAGGTACTAACCGACCGATTACTTATGTGCTTGCTGATTAGGTGATAGTATTTTCCTCGTCTTGCACCACCTAAGGCTTAGCAGTGACTCCCAGACCAGTTGGTCTAAGGCACTAGGTGATGAAGCACCCTCGCTATATTTTTTTATTGCTGCCTTGGCGATAACAAACCAGTGTTCATTTTTCTTTTCACCAATTTTATATTTTCTTCATTTATTATTTCCTTCATACTTTGGCTTTTAGACAAGAGCATTTCAAGGTATCCTCTAATATCCCGAGTTTCAAGATGTGTGTAAGTGCATATAGTAGGGTATCAACATTCAAATGTTTGGCTTCCAGAATAGGGCTATTTTTCAGACTTATTTTTATCCTCAGATTAGTGACTTCTTTCATCTTACTAACCCTTGGGAAAACGGCTCATAACTACTTATTACCAGTACGTTTAAGAAAACTTCTAATTTTCTTGGTTTTCTTAAACTATTCCTATCTTTCATATATAATTTTTCACTTTCTATTCTTTTAATATCAAAAAAAATTTATGCTTATATATAGTATAATGCAAAGTATCGCGTAAATAAGCACAAATCTCCCCCAAACCTATTTTCAACAGTGTCCTCACTGTTGCTATCTGCTGGATTACAAAAACCTGTAAGCTTGGGAGGACATTATTGATGGGGGCAAGAATATATGAAAGTGAAAATCCTCCTCCAAACTTATTTTTGGCTCACAAATTTGAGGACAAAAGTTATGTTCAAGAGCCAAAAATATACCCCTCCTCAAACATGAGTTAGACAATACGAAGCATTTTAAGAGGGGGTGAGTCATTTGGTCAAAGTAAGATTTTATAAAGACCAAAAGTTAACACCAACCATTCAAAAAATTTATCAGTATAGCGTATAGGTTGGTGGAAGAATGTGTTGTATCGAGTCAAGAAAAAATGGGGAAGGGATAAGAGGTGGTCTGGAAAGGGTTTGAAATTAGAGAAAAGAAAGAATGAGGATGAATGTGAATGATTAGGAAGAAGGAATGGTGACGGTTCAACCTCTATAGGTGGAGATTGATCAATCACAAAATCCATATTGTTTAAAAATTCAAGTTCGTCAGCAAAAAGTTCTTCAAAACTTTTATCAATGGTGTGATTGAACATTTTGCTGTCAAAGAGTTTTGTGCCAGAATTTATCCTACTTGATTTATCAAAAATCATTGAGGTAGAGGACTCGAAAAACTCATCTACCTCATTTTCAAAAATATCCAAATCAAGTTGAATTTCTAGTATTATTGAACTTGAATTAACGGATTGTGATTTATCAAAACTCACTGAAACTATAGGAACAGATGAAGAACAGGAGAAAATAGAAGGTGAAATGGGTAAACAAATTGGTCTGTCGAGTGTTGCTGTACCAGATGTGGAAGATGGAGGCTGTATTTCTTTGGGTATACCTTTATCATCAACTTCAAGACATATTTAGGATTCGGGAAGAATTAAAGGCTCAAGATGATGACCACAAGAAAGTGAAAGGATTTGATGAATTGGTGGGACAAAATCATCCAAAATTTCGGGTTCATCAATCAATATATCCACAACGTCAATCACCTCATTCAAGTGAAGGTTAAAATTCTCAAACACCTCATCAAAAGTATAGTTTTCAATCAGTTTTGGTTCAAGAGTGGAGGTGTAGAGATCACAAGGGTTGGGTATGGTTTCACTTGAAATGGACCCTTTACAGTCGGGTAAATCAAACACTACAAAGTCACACAACTTATCAGACATTCTATTTGGTGTACTTGATGAATCTATGAAACTGGAGTTGTGGATTTCAGTTTGGAATGGGGAGGTTTGATTAGGAAGGGTGTACAGTTCTGTCTCACTACCCAAATTCTCATTTTGTCCTATGCCCGAATCATATACTGCAAAATTTTGGGCAGGTTTAAAATTCTTTACTTGCATCCACTCTGTTGTTTCCTTCCTAATTTGGTTCGACAATTTCAGAAATTTTTCTAATGTCTGCTCCAGACTAGTCTTGGGTTGATAAGGGGTTTCAGTATAAGATTGAAATTCCTGTGGATAATTAAAACTCCTAAATGACTGATTAGAAGAACTGTCTAGAGAAGGTGAAAAAGTCGGAATGGATTGATAGGAATAGAATGGTTGCGAAAATTGGATGGGAGTAGGGTCAACATTGTGATAAGAAGAAATTGATATGGGTTGGTCGGTTGGCTATCAAACTCTTCTTTGGAAAGTTGAGGTGATGGTTGATATTGGTCCGGGTTGAAACTTTGGCCTCTAGCCCTAGCTATGTGCTCAGCAATGGACATTCGTCTAGGGGCTTCCTCACTTTGGGTATCAACTGAAACAGGTGTAGGATTAGGATATGGTTGATAAGACATAGACTGAGGTGGCCAACTGTTTCTTCCTGCTTGTTCTATATGATCTCTTAAGGACATGGAAGAGACGGACAGTATACCGAAGGGATTACGAAAACAAGAGATATCTGGTTGTGGACAGCAAAGCTCGGCAAGTGTTCTTCTGTTTAGGTCACCCATTATAAGAAGAGAAGAAGGGGGAAGGGTAAAAAAAGGGAGAAAATAATTGGTTTGTTTTGAAAAATGACGGATTTAGACAAATCACACAAAAATGCACAAACAACCCTAGAACTAAGGTTACCTAGGTCAGTCTCTAGACCGCTCCTAGACTTCCAAAGGACAAGCCGCAGGATAAATCCTCTACCGTCTCTTTACTACTCTTGTAGCCAGGTAAGTGCCAGGTGAGTCGGAGGTTCCCCACTACGAAAGTAGTGGTCCTAATTAAGTAACCACTCGCCTTAGACACACTTGCCTAGACACTACAAAAGTAATGCGGATAAGTGATAGATTACCCACGACCTTCCTCTGTCCTTATTGAGCGCGACAGTCCTTAGAGTCTGGTCTAGATATTTTTTTAAATTAATGTAGGGTTGATGCAGATGCTCGGTTTCTGATTTGTGGGGCTTAAGAAGGGTGATGAAATCCCCACCTAATCTGGATTTTGGTCTTGCCCCTTAAAAATCCGTATTAAAATATGCAAAAACAAACCGCAAAACAAAACTTTGCAAAAAGATTTTTGAATGGCGATATTTTGCAAAGAATCCTGCAGAAAAGATATTTTATTGGATTTCAGAGGAGAGAGAAGGAGGTTAGAATCTTACCAGAGAAGACTGAAGCCCTAGATCTCCTAACTGGTCACGCTTCCGCCGCCGATGTGCACTTCCGGCCGCGGTTCCGCCGCAAGAGGGAGAGATCAATTGATGAATTTTTTTTCTGTGGCCTTCTCTACTTCTTTGGATCTCAATGAATGTATCTGTCTCCTGTTTCCTCAAGTCTGTGACTCCAGATTCCCTCACAAAATTCACACAATAATCGTTAAATATATAATTTGCAGTTTTGTTTTATTTATGATATAGATCGTATAAGAATTCAACATAAATAGTAAGAATAAAAAAATTACGCACGTATCCCCGGCAACGGCGCCATTTGATTGGTTCGAAAAAGTGTTTGTAGAATAACCGCAATCAATAACGGTGTCGCGTGTAGCTAGACCGAGATGAGTACGGATCTTCCTCTGGGAAACGTGGAACCTTTTACTCTTACTTTAGATGTGTTGAAAAAGAGAGGAGGGATAAGAATGTTGGGGAATGGTTTCTAGATCTACGTTAAGCACTAATGTAAAATATAGATCTAGATTATTTATGGATGTAGTTAATATAAGAAGGGGCTTGCAGGGTTCGTTAGGATTTAGTAGTTATGGATGATTAATTAAAAATTACCCTTTTTATCCCTTAATAGATTTAAAACTAGAACGACAGTGATGCATGTAGATTAGGGTTTCTGGAGGGAAAAGGAATCCCACTCTTAACCCATATCTCAACACGGAACTCCGTTCATATCTAGCCTTTACCAAAACAATCATTAATCTAATCTCTAATCGCGGTCGAGACTAACAATGAATTGGTAGCGCGTCCGATTAGGATGTTAATGATTCTTTTGATAAAGTTTATAGACTTTATAAGACGTAAAAAGAGTTTAGGTATTTTCAGCATCCATTAACCTACCCTAATCCTACAAACCCTAACAAGCGGAGAATTACTCGCGCATGTTGGGAGAAAAAGAGATGGAGAGAAAATGCATAATTAAACTACAAAGAAATAGAATAGGAAAAAGAAAGCTACCTTTATTAATCAACAATATTCATTACACTTTGATCCCTTAGAAAATGATTACAAATACTAGTTTGCTTCTCGATCTCTTCTAAGGAGGTAGACGAACAGTTGATGATCAGCCTGGATGCATGATCCGTCTTGGACTTCGTGATCTCGTCGGCTTGATGATTTTTCCAAGAGGCTCTCGGTCTTTATTTATAGTCCCAAAGCCAGAAAAGTAGCTTCCTAATTTGGAAGCAAGTAGTTAGTATCCAACAGAGAAAATCCCATCTCCTATGTCTTCCAAACCACGGCGGATCCACGGCCAATAGGGGGGTTTGGCCGCGGATCCACGGCCAAAAAGAGGGATCATTGGATCATTTTTCTGTGGCTTGATCTTTGTGACATGTGGAGATCTCTGGAACCTTTGGAACTTGGAAATCTTCTCGTAGTTGCTGTCAGACTTGATTTCTAAGTTTTGCTTTCTTAATTAGGCAGGTTTGCTTTAACAACTTGATTTCCTTGATTTTAGTCCTGAAAACTCTGCATAACAATTCAAATGATATTTAGTAGAGTTTGTTTTCTTAAGATTTGGTCAATGACATTTTTTGCATACATTTTCCTACCAAATGCTAATTATAATATATAAATACATGAAAACAGTCTTTTTACAGATAAACCCTCATATGTATCATATATTATAATAAACACCTTTTCTAATATAGAAATAGTAGGAAAAATGTAATAACAAATGTGCAGTTTTATCAACTGAACAACATGCTTGAAGATCCTTTAGCATTCTTCTCATTTTTGCCGAAAGAACTACTTCCCATGGAGCTTCCTCTATGAATGAGCATGATGCCTCCGGAGTGTCTACTCTTTTAGGAGTGTGCTGTTGTGGCGGATTTACCTTCCAGTTTTCGGACAGCGCGAACTTGCCCTGTTGGTACTGGTCTTCAACCCAGTTTTGAAGACGTAACAGTCTTCGATCAGATGACCCAATATTCGGTGGTAAGGGAAGTAATTGGGATTGTTGACGTCATTCAGTTGCGGTGGGTGTCTCGGCTCCGGTAGAGTGATGAGCCCGTTGCGCACTGCCAGTTCGAACAATCTCCTTGTTTTATCTTGGGGAAACGAGTAAGGACATCTTAACTTCTCATCGAGGGAATGTCGCCTGTTGTTTTGGCGAATAACCGGTTTCGGGCCACTCGGTTGTTGTTGAGCGTTGGCGACGAAGGTTGCTTTCCCTTTGCCCTTTTCATTTCGCGTCTCCATTTTTTAGGAGGACGTTCTATGGCCCATCTAGTCCATTTAGGCCAGCTTGTCGATCAAAGTCTGGAAAGTGGTCGGCTTAAAGAACATCATAAACTAGGATATGGTCGCCTGCGAATTGAGGGTTCCCATAAACATGCCCACAGCAGGAGCTTCCTCTATGCGCTGTTCGCATCTCGACCACAGGTTCCGCCACCGAATGGCGTATTGAACCCAGGTTTCTCCCGGCATCACCCTGGCATTGATCAATCCCGTGATTGGGGTGCGTTCGCTGGCGCTTGCGAAACGCTGAGTGAATAGAAACTCCATCTCCGTGAATGTTTTGGCGGAGTCGTTTGGAAGTTCCGAATACCATTCGAAGGCCGTCTCTACCAAGCTGCCGATGAATTGGCGAAGCAGTAGCTTATCGTCACCTCCAGTGTTGCCGCACAGAGCCCTGAACTGGGAGACATGCTGATGGGGATTGTGGTCCCCTTATATACATGAAATTTTGGGATCGTGTATCCTGGCGGGTACTTAATTTGATCGTACCAGCCTGGGTAGGGTCGTCCAGTTCTGACGACTTGGCTGGTTGCTTTATTCGCCTGATGAGCTTGTATCTGTTGAGCTATATAGTCATCAAGGGCGGCTTTGGAGATGGTCTCTTCCTTGGCTGCTGATAGCGTAGGAAGAGGGTTTGATGTCTCCCCTCTATCATCTTCAATTATTACTAGAGGATCTTCGGCTGGGTGGTCTGGCTGGATCATCATGCCCACCATATCTTGGAACAATAGTGTCATTTGTTTTATGTTGGCCACTTGTTCCGCGGCCTCTTTGTCTTTCTTCTCGAGCATTCTTCGGAGGAACTCGGTATCAGTTTCCTGTTCCCGACACTGCTCTAACGACGTCTCCAGGCTTTCTTTCAGCCCAGTGAGCGCGGCCATCTTTGTTAGCATTTTCTGGAGCTTTTGCTGTTGCTATTGGGCTTTTGTCATAGATCGAGTGAGTGGTCGATGACCCATAGAGATACGGCTATCCTCCTTCTCGGAAGCCATGTAGATGGTCTGCACTACCATACCCCCAGACTTGGGGCGTTTGGATTCAGCACCCTTGAGATTTGTTGTAGACACAGGGATCTTCTCCGGCCTTCTCTTTTTATAGACGTTGGAAGTTGCGAGGGCTGTTGCAGCCGATGCTTTCCGTGGTATGACGGCGGTGAAATTCTCTTCTTGCCGGATCTTCATTCTCTTCTGTCGGCGGGAGTAGTCTTGGTCGATCACAGAGTCTTGGACTCTTCTCCAGACCCAGTGGATTTTGGAGGACAGCCGCTGAGGGGGCTATTCTGGCTTTGTTTCAGTAACATTCTCCACAGACGGAGGAGATCTTTTAAGCACGGCGGTCGGAGAGTTCTTGCGCACCCTCCTGAGTGGTTCAAAGCTGTTCCCAGTTGGAACGGCAGCGTCAATTTTTACCATCGGAGCCGGTGGAGTCAATCCAGAAGGGGAACTGCCCCCAGCTTTCCTTACTCAGCGCCAGTGGAGACGTCGAGCGCGTCTTGCAGATGGGATCACCTCCATTGTCGGGGTAGCTGCATCGTGCTTCATAGTTTGATGAGAAACTGATGTTGGTGTTAGCCTATTAAAGACTGACGTCCGTAGAGAGGGGATGGCCAACCTGTCGAAGGCAATCTTTCGAGCAGGGGTAGCAGCCTTGGTGACTTCACCTGGAGCGGGAGTTAGAACGGCCAGTCTTGTGAAGACCGACCGCTTAGTAGGAGAAGTCTCTCTGATGACTTCATTTACTGGAGCAGGGATGGCTATCCGTTTCGGGATAGCCCTTTCAGGTAATGCGAGCTTCTTCACGAGCCCATTGGAGCTTTGGCCCAGTTTGTTAAAGACCGAGGCGTTGGATTTGGGCGACCCGTTGAGAAGGGCCGCGGTAGTTGCAAGTCGATCAATGACCGACTTCTTTGGAGCTTCTTGCGATGGCACTGGGGCGTTGAAGCTCATTGGTGGGAGCATGGTCCCGAAGAACAGTCCAGTGGTGGCCTGAGTCACCTGTTCCACTGGCATGACGAAGACGGAGGCCGCTTGGGGCCCATAAGTCACTCCTTCGGCGAGGATGGAGTGGGAGTTGTTGTTGCAGCTAGTGCAGTTGGAAGCCATTTTCTCTGCACAGGTGCAAGACACCAAATCTTAGTACCTCGAATCCAGGGGCAGTCGTATTAAACCGCGATTCGTTCGCGAACACGACACACGAATTGTGGAGTGGAAAGAGGAAAAGGTCCCACCGGACGTGCCAGGATCTGTTCACAGCCGAAAACAGAGACGAAACCGCGTAGGTCGTCTTTCCTGAACTTAGGGGCAGATGCTATTTGGTTTTATCCGTCCACCTCTACGAAGATGCCAAGTTGATTTATGGCACAGTGTATCAGAGGTTTAGATGGATGCGGCCGTTGTAGCAGACTTCGTCAGATTCCTCCTCGTTTATGAGGGTTTTTGATTGTGGGGATGCTCTTCCCTGCAGGCGCAAGCCCCGGCAGTTAATTACGTTACCGTGTAGCGGTAACCGCTTTCTCCTGCTCCAGAAGGTCACTTTGTGTCGTGTGTGTTTGTTTTGTTGTTGGTTGCCCGTGGATTATATACGGAGACTAATTCATGTTGTCGCCCGTAGGGCGTGGATTAGTCCAAATCCGTATTTTCTTAGATTTGGGTTTGGTTTTGGGTTTAAGGATCGTTAATCTCATTGAGATTAAGATCAACTTAAACGTTTGTTCAATATACGTTAGTCTAATTTTAGACTAAGATCTACTCAACAGGATTTTGGGATCATTTAAATCCAACGAAAGAGTATTTAGACTCTATCGTTTTAGTTTAGGGACATTGCGGTCCACTGTTAAAAGACATCATAGTCCATGAGTTTAAAGACCCCATAGTTCGTAAAGTTTAAGGACATCATAGTCCATGAGTTTAGGGACGTCATGGTCCATTGGGCTTAAGGACATTATAGTCCGTAAAGTTTAAGGACATCATAGTCCATGAGTTTAAGGACCTCATGGTCCGTAAAATTTAAGGATATCATAGTCCATGAATTTAAGGATCTCTTAGTCCGGTTTAAAGACATCATAGTCTGGTTTACAGACGTCAAAGTCTGGTATTTTGGTTTCACAATTTAAGGATGCGCCAAAAGTTTTTTGGTTATTGGGACCCTCCATCTCTCTTAAGACGTTGAAAAATTACAACCACATGTATCAGAGGTATGAAGAGATGTACCCTTGAACCAATATTAGTTGAGAGATCTATAGTCAGGTTTAGGACCAAGACCAATTAAAAAGATTATGAGCGGATGGGGTCAGTTGATCTGAATTAGGGATTTGTAGCCAACTTGGGCTCAGCCCACTTAGTTTTGAATAAAATGTTGAACATTTATTTAGGCTCAGTCCCTTTTTTATTTAACAATGCTGAGCATTGATTTGGATTCTGACACCCCTTTTTCTTTTTTCTTTTACTAAGTGTTGAACACTTTTTATGGCGCTGGGCTTTATTTAAAGAACACTTTATGTTCCCTCAGCGCACACATGAGGAGCACAAGATGCGCTTGGCGCTGAGCGCCAGACCTGGTGTGCTAAAGCACTTCTTATGAAATAGCGCACATGTGAGGAGCACGTGGTACGCTTGGCACTGAGCGCCAGGCCAGGAGCGCTAAGGCGCTTCTTATGAAATAGCGCACACATGGGGAGCACGTGGTGCGCTTGGCGCTCAACGCCAGACTTGGAGCGCTGAAGCGTTTCTTTTGAAATAGCGCATACGTGAGAAGCACGTGGTGTGCTTGGCGCTGAGCGGCAGATTTGGAGCGCTGGAGCGCTAAAGTGCTTCCTTTAGCACATGAAGAGCACGTGGCGCGCTTGGCGCTGAACGCCAAACTTGGAGCGCTTAAAGTGCTTATTTTAAATTGGAGCGCTAAGGCGTTTCTTTGGCAGCTCTGATTAGTTCTGTGCCCCGAGAATTAAATTCTCGGTCTATAAGAGACTTTGTCTCATGGATCTAAGAACTGAGTTCTTCTTTTTGTGAGAAGATGCTTTGATCTCTTCTGTTTTTTGTGAAAGACTCGGTCTTATAGATCTGTGATCTAGAAAAAGAACTAAGTTCTTCTGATGTGAGAGCTGAACTCTCAAATATGGAGGAGATGTTATGATCTCTCTTCTTTTTTTTACCTTGAAGAAAATTTCTTCTTCTTAGAGCTTGCTCTTCACTTTTTCTTTTCTGAGTACTTGAAGTTTATGGGAGGGTTCCTCCCTGCAAGGCTTGAAATCTTGGGTCCTTTATATAGGGGAGGCTGATTTGTTGAATCAGTTAGGGAAATCTCTCATTGAGAGATTTCTGATTGATTTGGGGAATGTTTCCTACCGTTGGATTTTTGATCCAAGGGTTTCTGTTTTACAGAAGACAATCTTCTTGTTTTAACAAGATTGGAAAAATATTTTCCAATACAGAACTTATTCTGTATCTTAGTGATTTTTAATTACCATTGGATCTTTGATCCAACGGTGCTCTGATTTACAGAGCACAATCTTTCCTGTTTGGAAAGATTTGAGGAGTATTTCCTCAACAGAATTTTATATGAATTTTGATGATTTATCATCTTCGTTGGAAGTTTGATCCAACGGTGGAGAACATTTAGTTCTGGCGCCAGCGTTCTTAGCGCTTGGTGCTCAGCGCTCTCGTACTTTGCACGTGATGCGCTGCTTCAAAGTCTTTGACTCTTTAGCGTTGACGCTCTCAGCGCTCTCGGGCTTTGCACGTAAGGCGCCGCCTCAGAGTCTTTGACTTTTTAGTGCTGGCGCTCAGCGCTCTCGTGCTTTGCACGTGAGGCGCTGCCTCAGAGTCTTTGACTCATGGCGCTGGCGCTTTTGGCGCTCAGCGCTCTCGTGCTTTGCACGTGATGCGCTGCCTCAGAATCTTTGACCCATGGCGCTGGCGCTCTCGGCGCTTAGCGCTCTCGTGCTTTGCATGTGAGGCGCTTCCTCATTACTGAAGGTGTCTTTTCACCTTCCTTCTCCGCTTTTCCTGAATCAAGCTTCTCTTTCCCAAAGCTTGGAAACAGTTCCATCATGCACAACATTTTCTATGCCTAAACTTAAATGTCTCCCTTCATAATCTGAATCAATGCTTCTTTTCTCTCTCATTTTCAGAGAATCATTTTAACAGAGTAGAGCTATGGCCTTTAATTGCCCACATGCTCGCCGTCAGCCATGGGAGGTGCCCAATGAGGAAATTGTTCCTCATTTTACTGCATGCTTGGTGAACCCTACTCTTACGGATGACCAATGCGACATGGTGCTGCACGAGCTCTTGACTCGTATAGGATCTCCTCTCCCCACCGGCTCCATTTGGCTCCGGATGGTTTTCTTGTCTGTGATCAATGATATTCCCCCTCCTCCGGCGGAGATGACTCCGGCAATGCTCGACGCCGCGGAAGAAAAGATCGAGTGCTTCCACAAGGCACTTTTGATCACCACAGCTCTGAGGGATCGCTCTGTTCGGCTGCTAAGCCAGATACGAGCTCAGCGGGTCGTCATGTATGCCTTTGCTGATGGGTGCGGTGCTGACCGATGGGTAGCTACTCTTCGTGAAGATCGCCGCTTTGTCATGGTGGAGAAGGCAGAGAGAGTTAGATAATTTTATCAATAATTTTGTAAATCCCTGTACTTTCGATCCCATGTTTGGTGATCTATTTCCTGTAGAATAAAAGGTTCAATTAAATGCTTTGTTTTTGTCGTTGAACACCTGTTCTTCCCCTGATGTGTGCATGTGCGTATATGAATGAGCCTGGTTTCACACATATCTGTAAACGAAACTTAAGCCGGTATAAACAGGAACAAATAGCTCTTGGCCGAAGATTTTGGCGGGAACATACACGAACTTAGAATTTTTCCCGATGTCGGTTTTCATTGTTTTTTTGATGCTTAAATGGAATCTGGAGCAACTTAGGGTCTTTATAAGAAAAACAAACAACTATATTGACATAGTTAGACTACTAGAAGACCACCACAGAAGAACAAGACCAAAATTCCAAGGTGGGGCCGGCGAGGACGGTTACTGTAGCACCTTCCGACGGGTAAATTTTGGGTATTGTTGTTGGGGTTTGGCTTGTAGCTCACACTCTTTATAACTTAGCTACTGTATTGTTAGTTTTGTCCTAGACTACCTGTGCCAAAATCTGGGAGCATTTTGAGTTGGTTCTGACAATTTCTGAAACTTGGTTTTTGGTATTTGAATTTGGATTTGGTCTTTGGACGTTTATACGTCAACGACGAGGGTTATTTGGTTGTTTTTGCATGCGTAGGCTATAGGTTCTAACCTATGAGCACTTCGTGTGCCGTATCGAATTTCGGACTTGGTTTTAATAACGTTACGACGTGTGTTGATATGTAGGTATCTTCGCATGGACTTCCGAGACAACGAAGAACATCAAGAAGCACATCGACTTCAACTAAGCGAGGATATTGCAGGTGAGTAAATTTATATCTACGGGAGAAATCGGGTGGATGGTGTATAGCACCCCCGCAACCATTGATATGGAAAATCGTTATATAAATTATGATTTGGAGAAAGGATATGCTACGAACTTACGGATACGATTTCATGATGTTTCGAGTGTCGATGTTGGACACACAGGTTCCATAATATTGATGTGTCGTTGATGGACACACGTGGATGATATCCACATGCATACAGGCATATGATTTCAAATGTTTATTTCTAGATGCCATTGGCATTAACTCTATTGTTGACATATATGCATACATGGTCATCCTAAATATCATAGTATTACCTTCATGATTCAGTATGACCTAGGAGTCGCGGTTTATTCGATTTCTATCTGCTGATGTTTTCTACTACGAGTCAGCAACCCACCCCTGTTGTGCCACAGTTTTCTTGCAGGTTTGACTGCTTAGATCAGTAGCGGCATTGTAGGCACACGGTTCCTTCAGGATGTTTTGCTTTGGTAAGTGGTACACACGCTGGATCGTGACCACTCTTGTACCCTTTATATTCTATTGTATCTAGATAAACTCTATCAATCAGAAATTAGAAATTGTATATTGGTAGACCTAGTCAGACTTGTGTATTTGCAAGACTTAGAGCGATGGGTGTATATTCGCTTCTTTGAGATGATGATGTCTTGCTTTATTTATTCTTTCTGTGTTTGATCTTCGCCTTAGAGCGTCGTATATATGTTTATTTCGTGGTTGTGATTCCTCCAATTGGCGAAGAGCTAGCTCCCGCTTTGGGATGCCTATATATTGTTATGTATATGGTTTTGGATCAAAATATACAAAGGAGGCGCTGCCCAAAATTTTAAGGACGAAAATGTTTTCAAAAATAGTATACATTCATTGACTTTTTATATTATATGACTTATACTTTTAAAAATAAAGGCTTGAATTTCTTATGACGATATTTCAAAACTGCACCCCTCACTATTTTCTGCAAGGTTTAGATTTACTGGGCTTCGGCCTACTTGAATTACGTTACACCTTTAGACGTGGCATGATTTAAGTGCCGACCACGTGCTAAATTATAGGTCATGACAGTATTACTATAAAAATACGTTAAGCGTAATTAAGCAATATAATAATGAGCAAGAATGACAAGAGTAATAAGATGAAACAGTAACTTTATTTACATTCAACTATACATACAACTGTCTGGAAATAAAAGATATAATAATAATGCAAATGCCTAAACAATGGTATAAGGAAAGTAAGTACATGTAGTAAGAAGCTAGTAGTCTGGCTGAGTAGCAAACTGTTCCAAGTCTTCTTGTCTCGGCTTTATGTTCTCAGATTCCGTTCCTCCTGACGAACATTCTAAGAAAGAAAGCAGAAAGAAATGTCGTCAGCAAACTAGCGCTCGGTAAGTCACAAAGGAAGTAACAGAAAATAGTATATAATGTGAATAGAAACCAAAATGACAGTGGACGATAAAGTGGTATATGATCATTCACAGGTATAAGATAGTTATTCTAACGTGGCTAATTGTATTTTGATAAAAAAAAAGGTATTCATTTATACGAAAGGAGTCCATCTTACCCCGTGGACAATAGTAACATATAATACAAGGCCCCGTCATAACCCACGGGACAACGGCACGTGAATTCATGTAGATGTCTTTTAAAGTGACCTCTCGTGCCACAATATACGTTCTGTACCAATCTACCCCTTTATCCCCGCGTATTGTATTATATAGATTAAGATTACAGGTCTTGGCTGAATCCATGAATATAAAATGTACAGGTTCATGTTCAAGATGTAATAATGTATTCAGGTATTCATGTCAAGTTATAACCATGGTTCGGTCAAGTTGAGTCAAGTATTCAAGTTTAAGTTTGATATTTGAATTCGAGTGTTCAGGTTCACGATCAAGTATTCAAGTTCGTTTTTGATTTTGGATTCTGGTTTGAGTTTGGATTCAGGTTGGATCCAGAATCTTATGAAAGGATTTAGTTCTTGAATTTCTTAAGTTCGGAAGTAATCGGCAACTGTTGCACATGAAAGGCAGGATTTATGTATTTTTCCAAGACAATTGCCATTGATAACTCCATTAAGTTGTCTAACCTGAATAGGTAAGCACTCACTTTCTCCGGCTCCCTGAGGCTCAAGAGAAATGATACCGCTTAAACCTATATTAATCTAGACTCCTTAAATATTTATTGTTGTTGTTTACATTGTATTTATATTGTTTGCATTTCTCGAGGGCATTTTGTGAAAAATACTTTAATGTTGTTTAGAAATAAATCTCGAGGGTGATTTATAATATTTAGTGTTTTTATGAACATGTATTTTAATTTAGTTGGTGTTTTAGTGATAAAACCTAGTTTTTAAAAGTTTATGGTATTTTTATGAAAACTAACTCTTTAGAAAACTTGATAGTATTTTTCATTTAAGTTTAACTTTTCAATTGAAAATATGATTTTCATAATTTATTTTACTGAAAATACGGTTTCATAATTATATATAATTTTCCAAAATTTAGTTTTGTTTAGAAAAATTCATATTTCTTAAAAACCGTATTTTTATTTCCTTTCGCGACCGAATTCCCCGTGAGGAGCTCTGCATCTCGCTCTACTATCCTAAAAATGTACGATAATCCACACCATCCATTAGCGGGTCTCCTAGTGAGAGTTGTAGAGTCGTAATTGCCAAGAATTCAAAAATATCGATTAAAAGAAACCTTTTTGTAAAACTGCGGTATTTTAATATAAAACCTATTCTTTGAACCAAGCATATATTTAGAACATCGTGCTATGAAACCATAGTATGCGTGTTTCCTGATTTAAAATCAGAAAGGCTTATGGAAAAAGCTTCAGAAGAGGGTCACGTGCTTACACGTGACCAGCAGTCACGTGTTGGCACATGACACCTAAAAGTATCGGTAAGGCAAGTTCAGTTTCCCAACTACATCGAAGAAAAGGGCTTCAGAAAGAGTCACGTGCTCCCACGTGACCAGGGTCACGTGTCGGCACGTGACATTTAAAAGCAAGCGGCAAAGGCACATTGGTTCCCTGATCAAATCAAGGAAAAGGCTTCAGAAGAGGTCACGTGCTCCCACGTGACCAGGGTCACGTGTTGGCACGTGACGCTCAAAACATCAGACTCATTCTCCGGTTAAATCAAGAAAAAGACTCCAGACGAGGGTCACGTGCTCACACGTGACCAGGGGTCACGTGGTGGCACGTGACGGCTAAGCAGCAGAAGACGGCAGAGTGCAAAAGAAGAAAATGGCTCGTTACAAGGGGGTCACGTGCCCACACGTGACCAAGGGTCACGTGGCAGCACGTGACCAGCTTTCAAAGCCCATTTGTTAACAGAATTAAATTCTGAGAAAAGACCTCTCAAATCTTTCCAAAAGCAACCGATTGAATTAAAGATTTAGAGTGATTAAATATCATCTATCTATGGGAAAATCTCGAATTTGGAAAGATTTCCCCTTTAAATCTAACAGAAATCACAAAGGAGAATGGCTGGATTTGAAATCCAATGGTGAATAAAATTCACCTAATAATCCAAAGGTCCAGAACGAATGATGGATGCAAATTAAATCTCTCAATGAAGATTCGTCAAAAACTAATTGACTCGGCTGCTTCTCCTATAAATAGGAGCCGAGACACACAAAAAAGGAGATATACGCAGAGGGAAGAAAAGGGAGAGAGCCTTGATACTTTGAGGAATTTGGATCTTCTGCAAAAGAAAACCCTAGGTAAGAAAGGGAAGGCTCCTTGAAAGAAAAGAGAATTTAATTCTCAACAGAGTTCAACTCTGATGTAAAACAGAAGAACATATTTCTTCTCTCTTTGATAGAGGATCTGTAAAGCGCACATCTCCCCTTGAAGTTGAGAATTTAATTCTCAATGGGTTGAGATCCTGCCATGCAGATCCAAAGCATAGAGAGGGAATGGAAGCACGAGAATTTAATTCTCACAGAACTATAGGAATTTAATTCCTTTAAAATAAAATTAGGGTTTGACCCTGTGTTATGGGAATTTAATTCCTTCAGAATGAAAAGAATTAGGGTTTAACCCTAGTTAAGAACTTAGTTCTGTTGAAACAACGGGAATTTAATTCCCTTAATCATAATTCTTTAACAGAGAGTGGGAGTTTAATTCCTTAAAGCTTTTATTAGGGTTTAACCCTATTCAGTTCTTCACATATATGAGGAATTTAATTCCTACAGAAAATTCAGAGTTCAACTCTATCCCAGAATATAAATCTTCAAAAGGAAGTAGGAATTTAATTCCTCTATTGTCAGGGTTCAACCCTACGAAGAATTTAATTCCTGAAAGGGATTAACAGATCTTCTAAACAACTACAGAAAAGAAGGGTCACGTGTCACCACGTGACCCCCCCAAAGATCTACAGAAAGCCCCTTTGAGGCAGTGCCCTACGTGACCCACGTGACCCTTGACAGAAGCTTTAACACACAAAGCGCTTGAATGCCCGTCACGTGGTGGCACGTGATGCTCTAGAAGATGCAATAGTCTCAGAAGAACAAATGAAGGGAGGGCGCTCTCACGTGTTGCCACGTGACCCCTCCTGCCTTAGTGTTTAACACTAAACCCCTGAATTCAGTATTAAAACATTGTTTGGTCTTAGTGTTCAATACTAAGCAGAGAACTTTACTTGCAGTGTTCAACACTGATTACCTTAGTGTTCAACACTAGTTTGGGACTTCTCTTGACAGTGTTTAACAATGATCTGTTTTAGTGTTTAACACTAATTTGAAAGCCTTGTTGCTGGTATTTAACACCAATTATCTTTTAGTGTTAAACACTAACTTGTCAATATCATTCCCAGTGTTCAACGCTGATTGGTCTGAAGTGTTTAACACTAGGCATTGGCCCAATTGGCTAAATGGCCAGAAACAAAGTCTCTCCTTCAATGGACCAACAGGAAGCCAATATTTCAGACATGATTGGACTTAGCCCAAGCTGGCCATAAGTCCTCAATTCGTAATTAACTGGGCTAATAGGCTCATAACATAATTAATTGGTCTTGATCCCAAATTGGGCCAAGGACTATTTAATCCACTCCGGTTCCAGGGTACATCTCTTCACTCTTTTGATACTTGGCATTGTAATCCCTCAATGTCTTCAAAGAGGTGACGGGTCCCGATGACCACATATTGATATGGACTGTGGGGTCCTTAAACCCATGGACTACGACGTCCTTAACCTTGACCGAGATGTCTTAAAACTAACAATGGACTGTGGGGTCCTTAAACCCATGGACTACGACGTCCTTAACCTTGACCGAGATGTCTTAAAACTAACAATGGACTGTGGGGTCCTTAAACCCATGGACTACGACGTCCTTAACCTTGACCGAGATGTCTTAAAACTAACAATGGACTGTGGGGTCCTTAAACCCATGGACTACGACGTCCTTAACCTTGACCGAGATGTCTTAAAACTAACAATGGACTGTGGGGTCCTTAAACCCATGGACTACGACATCCTTAACCTTGACCGAGATGTCTTAAAACTAACAATGGACTGTGGGGTCCTTAAACTCACGGACTACGACGTCCTTACCTCGACCGAGATGTCTTAAAACTAACAATGGAATGCAATGTCCTTAAACTACCCATGGACCGCAATGTCCTTAAACTACCCATGGACCGCAATGTCCCTAAACTGGAACAATAGAGCCACGCATGCTCTCTTGTCGGATCTAAACGATCCCGTTTAAGTTGATCTTAGCCTTAAATATGGCTAACGTATCCTTAAACCTTCAAACAGACTGGGCTATGAATCTTCCCCAATTAACTCTGGTTCGAGGGTACATCTCTGAACTCCTCTGACATCTGTCGTTGTAATCCTTCAACGTCGTCAGAGAGGTGACGGGTCCCGACGGCCATACATACGATGGACCACTATGTCCCTAAACTGGAACAATGGAGCCTAAATGCTCTTTTGTCGGATCTAAACGATCCCGTTAAGTTGATCTTAGTCTCAAGTTAGACTAACGTATCCTTAACAAACGTTTGAGTTGATCTTAGCCTCAAGTATGGCTAACGTATCCTCAAACCAAACCCCTAAACCCAAATCTAAGATAATACGGATTTGGACTAGTCCACGCCCTACGGGCGACGACATAACTCGGTCTCCGTAAACAATCCACGGGCAGCAAAACATAAAATAAACACACACGACACGAAGTGACCATCTGGAGAAGGAGAAAGTTGTTACCGCGATGCGGTAGCGTAATTAACTGCAGGGGCTTGCGCCTGCAGGGAAAAGCGTCCCCACAATAAAAAAACCCCTCAAACGAGGGGGAATCTGACGAAGTCTGCTACATCGGCCGCATCCGTTTAAACCTTCGATACATGGTGCCATAAATCAATTTGGCATCCTCGGAGAGGTGGACAAATAGCACCAATTAGCATCTGCCCCAAATTTCAGGCGAGACGCCATGTCGCGCCGTCCTTCAGAGGGGAACAGTTTCTGGCACGCCCGGTGGGACCTTTTCCTCTTTCCACTCCACACTTCGTGTGTCGTGATTCGCGAACCAATCGCGGTTCGCTAATGGTTGCCCTTGGGTTTCAAGATACTAAGAATTGGCGTCTTGCTTATTGCAGAAAGCAAAGGATCGATGGCTTCTACTTCTGCGAAATCCTCCAACCGCTCAGACTGCAATTGCGACCAACGCTTTGCCTCGCCAGGAGGTATAGCCTACGGACCCCAAGCTGCTTCGTTATTCACAATGCCGGTGGACCAGGTGACTCAGGCCACTACCGGATTGTTCTTTGGGACTATACTCCCACCAACAAGCTTCGCGGCGCCGGTGCTGACAAAGGAAGCTCTCAAGAAGTCGGTCTTTGATCGTCTTACCCCTGCCGCGGCTCCTCTCAACGAGTCGCCCAATGTCAACGCCTCGGTCTTCTCTAGATTGGGCCAGAAATCCTGCGAACTCATCATGGGGCCTACAATCTCAGAGAAGGCTGCTTCTAAGAAAGTGACCGCTCCTGCTCCCGAAATTGCCAAGGCGGCTTCTTCGGCCAAAAAGTCGGTCTTTACAAGATTGACGGCTTCATCTCCCGCTCCTGCTGCCCAAAGGACATCGGTCTTTGACAGGCTAACACCAATAGCGACCCCCCACCCACACAGGGGGCAAGACGAAACCATTCTTACCGCTGACCCAACGCCGTCAGCTCGACACGCTCGACGTCGCCATTGGCGCCGAGTAAGGAAGGCTGGGGGCAACTCCCCCTCCGGGTTGACTCCATCAGCCCCGATGGCAGAAGTTAATGCTGCTGTTCCAACTGGGAACAGCTTCGAAATGCTAAATAAGGTGCGAAGGAATTCCCCTACTGCAGTGCTAAAGAGGTCTCCTCCCCCATTAAAAAAGGTTGTGGAAATAAAATCAGAACAGCCCCGATCCCCTCAACGGCTGTCTTCCAAAATCTATAAGGTTTGGCGGCAGGCCCGAGACTCGATCATCGATCCAAACCTCTCCCGCCAGCACAAGAAGCTGAAAATCCAACCGGAAGCTGGTCACCAGGCTAAACCCCAAAAGGCTGTCTGGACGCCCACCTCAACGGCCCCCTCAACCTCCATGGCTCATAAAAGGAGGAGGCCAGAGAAGATCCCCCAGCCTGCAACGACGGCTAAAAGCACTGAGCCCAGACGCCCGAAGTCTGGGGGCATGGTGGTGCACACTGTTTATATGGCTTCTGGAAAGGAGGAAAGCCGCACTTCTACGGGCCACCGACTGCTAACCCGTTCCGTGACGAAAGCCCAGGAGCAACAACAAAAGCTTCAGGAAATGATGAATGCTATGGCCGCACTTACCGGGCCAAAAGAAAACCCAGAAACGTCCCCAGACGCACGCCAGGAGGAAGAAACCGACGCTGAATTCCTTCGCCGGATACTGGAGAAGAAATACAAAGAGGCTGCTGAACAAGCGGCCAACATACAACGTATGGGCCTTCTCTTCCAAGATATGATAGGAATGATGATTCAGCAGGACCTACCCGCCGAGGATCCCCCAATCGTTCTTGAAGACGACTGAGGAGAAACGTCAAATCCACCACCAGCCCTCTCAACGGCCAAGGAGGAGGCAATCTCTAAGGCTGACTTGGTTGACTATATAGCCCAGCAAATCCGGGTTCATCATGCGACTGAGGCAGCTAGTCAAGTCGTAAAAACGGGGCGGCCGTATCCAAGCTGGTACGACCAAATCAAATACCCTCCAGGCTATACGATACCAAAATTCCACGTGTATAAGGGGACCGGCAATCCCCATCAACATGTTGCCCAGTTCCAGGCCCTCTGCGGTAACACCGGCGGTGATGATAAACTGTTGCTTCGCCAGTTCGTGGGCAGCTTATCAGAAACAACATTCGAATGGTATTCGGAACTCCCGAACGATTCTATCAAGACGTTCGCTGAAATGGAGTTGTTATTCACTCAGCGATTCGCAAGTGCCAGCGAACGCACTCCAATAACAGCATTGATTAACGCCAGGGTAAAACCAGGCGAAACCTGGGTCCAGTATGCTATACGTTGGCGGAATTTGTGGTCGAGATGCGAACAACGCATTGAGGAGGCACCCGCAGTGGGCATGTTCATGGGAACCCTAGACCCCCACGCAACTATCTCCCAGTTTATGATGTTCTTTAAGCCAACCACATTCCAGGCTTTAATCGACAAGTTGGCTCAGATGGACCAGATGGGTCATAGACCACCTCCCCCGAAGTCGGAACCTCGGAACGACAAGGGTAAAGGAAGGGCAACCTTTGTCGTGAATGCCCAACAGCAACCTAACGCCCCGAAACCGGCAGATCAACTGGAAGAAAGGCGCCGGTATTATAATGAGAAGATGAAACGTCCCTACTCGTTCCCACGAGACAAGACGAAACGGTTATTCGAGCTGGCAGTACGCAACAGACTTATAAACCTACCAAATCCAAGGCGACCGCCGCAACCCACCGAGGTGAATAACCCTAACTATTGCCCTTACCATCAAACGGTAAGTCATCCGATTGAAGATTGCTTCGTCTTCAAAGGATGGATTGAAGATCAGTACCTCCAGGGGAAGTTTATACTGTCCGAAAAGTGGAAGGTAAACCCACCACAGCCGCATACTCCTAAGAAAGCAGATACACCGGGGGCAACCTGTTCCTTTATTGAAGAAGCTCCATGGGAGGTCGTGCTATCAACTAAAACCAAAAGAATGCTGAGAGACCTTCATGCGTGCCCTGCGATCGAATGGAAGGACCCTCTTGAACCTCAGATTATCGGAGAAATGTTGAAGCCCCGCCCAACTACGAAGACTCGCGATAAGGGCCCAAATACTCACGCCCAACCGTCAAAATCTTCGAAGAAAAAGGAGAAATCCAAGAAGCCCGTGAAGCTTGGAAACGAGCACACGAACTTGCAGAAGCAAATCGACGCGCTGGAAGAATACAATCAAAAGGCGTGAACTCCTGTCACACTGCAAGAGTTCCTCAACCACATCTTTCAAGAGAAAGATGATGGAGAGAGCTCGTCGGATGAATCCGAAGGATATGTGGCGAGTTGTAACGTAATCTCCCACTCGTTTGCCGATGATGGGAAAACTCCTGGCACTAAGAAGCTGGAGGCAGAGCCTGAACCAGAGCGTGTGTGGCCAACAAATGAAATGATCAATGCCTTTCTAGACGAGATTCGTCTAAAGAGTAAAGCGGATCAGGAGCGTGAGATGGCAACGTCAGAAGGAACCAAAGGCGGGCGACTGAAAGAAAGAGTTGAACTACCCCTGCCAGAGCGAAAGGCATCCGAAGTAGACAAGAAGATATTCAAGACGAGGAAAAGGTTTGCCAAAGCCATGTCAATGGGAATGAAGCTACCATCCTCGGAAGGAAACACACACGATGGGGTGGAGAGGCACCCTGATTATTGCGCATATCATCGGAAAATCTCACACCCCACGGAGGAGTGCGACGCCTTTAAGATATGGTGGCAAGGATATGTTGCTCGTCGGCAACATGTTAAGCGCATGAAACGCAAGATCCGTCGGGAGCGAAGAAGTACTGTCGATGGGCACAACAGAACTACTGGCAACTGTTATATGGCTCACGCCGGGGGGTCACAAGTTCTCACCTTTGGGAGCGACTCTGATGAAGAAATGGCTTTGGGCCCTCTCTTTAAAGAAGCCTTTTTAGGGAAAGAGGAGAAATCGGAGGCCTGCGAGAACATTCAGCTGCGCAATCGCACACTCCCAGAAAAGAATCTCGGGCCCATGAGTAGAAAAGATAAGGGAAAGGAAAAGGTCACTGAGGATATCACTTTAGATGACCAAGTCATGAGAGAGCTGGCTGCCAAAGACCCTCCTAGGAAGGGTAAGGTGGACTATAACATCCTCGCGCACCTAAGGAAGCTACCTTCTCAGCTTAGCATTCTCGATGCCCTCCTATTATCAAAAGAAGCGCGAGACTCACTAATTAAGGCGTTACAAGAACCTGAGCAATTCCAAGCCTTCCTCGCCACTGAAAGGATGAAGGATGAACTGGAGGAAGTGCATACGGCCGACATCACTTTCGGTGACGAAGACCTCCTTCTCGGGACGTGCGACCACAACCGTCCCCTATATGTCTCTGGATACTGCCATGATATCAAGATAGGCAAGATCCTGGTGGATAATGGATCCTCCGTCAATCTCCTTAATGTTCGGGTGTTGAAGGAAATCTGCATGAGTGTGCAACACCTCGCTCGTGACAAAATTACTATCTCCGGTTTCGATTCACAATCGTCACGGACTCTCGGATCTGTGATACTAACATTACGCTTTGGACTTCTCGTCACAGACATCAAATTCCATGTCATTGATGCCAAGACCTGCTACAACGCCTTGCTCGGTCGTCCTTGGCTACACGAGTACAACATCATCCCTTCTACACAACATCAGTGTATGAAGTACTTTAAGGATGGTTTCGAGTATACCGTAACAGGAGAGTTAAACCCATTTTCCGTGATCGAAGTCCGCAAATACGAAGATGCGAAGTACTTTTTGCCAGATTTCGAGGATACAGAAAGGTGTCGCAACCCGGAGAACAAAACCGCCGCCATCATCCCTGTTTTCGGGAGCGATACCGAAGAAGAGGAAGAGATAGTTTATGCAGGGCCATCTCAACGCAACAACCTAGGGACGCCCGCCCCCATGTTGGTCTTCGGAAGTGATTCAGAAGATGAAGTTAATGCCGTGTTCTCCAATCGGCTGTCAATACAAGCACCCCCTGGCGATGACCATAGTTTGCAAATCACCATAGTACCGCGAGAACACTACAAGGATCTCGACACGCTTCAAGCTCACAATGTGCAGGACCTGCAAACATTTTACGTCCCTCCCAGGCAAAGGGGTGAGAAGGTGATCCTATTCTACCGATCCTCAGAGTCGAAAATAGAGAAAGAGATCTGGCATGGCGCGGATGCTACACTCGACAGGCTCCAACCCATCCGTCTGCCCAGATACTATACAAATGGATTAAAGAGGCTATTGAAGCGCCAAGGAGTACCCTTAAAACAGACTGTTCGGCAGGCTCGGTTCTACAACAAGATTGGGGATGTCCCTGGGACTCAACGCAAATTGCCCAACGGGAAAATGGAAACACTTGGGCTTGGATACGCGAGAACCGGAAAACGGGGACGGGCCCACAGCAGTTACTCTATATATACCTTTGATGAAGAAGAGGACGCCCTGTCAGGAGACGCCAACCCCTCATCAAAACTAGACCCCGCGATTGAAGTGCCGAGTCCGTCGTTTGAAGAACGAATGGACAAGCCTATCAGGAAAGTGGGTCAGAAAGCTCGGGAAGACCACAACCGCGAGATGACCATCTACGAGAAGGCCAAGACGCAACGTCTATTTCAACAGGCTGCAAAAGACAAAGATGCTCATCCTCGTCAACCCGTTGTACGAAAGGCCCGACGCAGAGACGGAAATAAATCAAGAAGCGGAAAGAGGAGCCGACAACAACGACGCAGAATTAGAGGGTTACGTGATCGAGTATTGCACGGCTCGGATTTGTCCCTCATGAAGAAGATGAGTCGAGCGTACTCCTTCCCCCGAGACAAGATGGAGAGGTTACTCAAGCTAGCTTTAAAACATCAAATGATCACGCTTCCAGAGCCTAGACACCCTGAGCAAGTTAACAAGGCTTCTCATCCGAGCTATTGCTCTTATCACCGAGCCATATGACACCCTATCGAAGACTGCTTCACCTTCAAGAACTGGGTCGAGGACCAGTACCAACAGGGCAGATTCGCTTTATCCAACGGATGGAGGGTAACGCCGCCACAAAAGCACGAACCCAAGGCCGCAAGAGCAGAACCGGATCCACCTCAGTCCTGGGAGCGGATTCGCACCTGTTATATGATTACGTTATTGAAAGAAGAGCCCGAGAACATGGATGACCTTCCCTGGTGCTTTGAGAACAGCAATGATGAGGTGATCTCAGAATTTCCGCCAGCTCCGAAAGAACTGGAAGATGGTATACATACTACTGCAGATAACCTCAAGAAGATTGAGTTGGGATCGGCAGATGACCCGCGACCGACATTTGTCAGCGAGCTGCTATCTGAAGAAAGGGTAGCTGCGTTAAAGAACGTGCTTCTACGGCATAAAGACAGCTTCGCGTGGAACTATTCCGAGATGCCAGGACTAGATCCAGAAATCGCTGTGCATAGATTGGCGATATCCCCGGATATCAAGCCAGTCAAGCAGGCGCCGAGAAGGATGCGACTCAAGCTTGAAATGAGCATCAACGCCGAAGTCAAGAAGCTGATCGATTCTGGATTTATCCAAGAAGTCCAATATCCCGATTGGATCGCCAATATCGTCCCGGTAATGAAGAAGAATGGGACGGTATGCATATGCGTGGATTTCAGGGATCTCAATAAAGCCTGTCCAAAGGACGATTTCCCAGTACTAGTAACCGAGCTAATGATAGATAACACGTCCACTCACGAGGTTTTCTCCTTTATGGACGGTTCGTCAGGATACAATCAGATAAAGATGCATCCCGAAGACCAGAAGCACACCGCTTTCCGGACCCCTTTGGGTATATTCTGCTACAGGGTTATGCCCTTTGGTCTAAAGAACGCTGGCGCTACCTATCAAAGGGCCATGACAAAGATCTTCGACGACCTCATACATGACATCGTCGAGTGCTATATCGATGACCTCGTAGTAAAGAGCATGTCATACGAAGAGCATTTAAAGCATCTGAAGACTGTATTTCAACGCCTTCGGCAATATAATTTGAAAATGAATCCCCTCAAATGCGCGTTTGGAGTCTCCTCGGGCAAATTCCTGGGATTCATCGTTCGACACCGAGGTATTGAAATAGATCCGTCAAAGATTAAAGTGATCATGGAAATGCCTCCGCCAAGAACCCTCAAACAGTTGCGGTCTCTCCAAGGGAAGCTCGCATACATCCGGCGATTTATCGCCAATCTTTCAGGCAAATGCCGTCCTTACAGCCACCTGATGAAAAAGGGAACTCCATTCGTTTGGGATCACAAATTCCAAGGTGCACTAGACGAGATCAAGCAGTACCTGCAGAACCCCCCGGTGTTGGCTGCGCCGGTCAAGGGAAAACCCCTCATTCTTTATACGACCGCCCTCGAAGGCTCCTTGGGCGCATTATGGGCACAAGAGAACGATCAGGGGAAAGAGAGGGCACTCTACTACTTAAGTCGAGTTCTACTGGGTGCAGAAAGCAACTACTCTCCCATTGAAAAACATTGCTTGGCGTTAATCTTCGCGATAACAAAGCTCAGGCACTATGCGTTGGCGCATGAAGTCCGTCTCATTTCAAAGGTGGATCCCGTTAAATACTTGATGTCAAAAGCCATACTGACGGGACGACTCGCTAAATGGGCCCTGCTCTTGATGGAGTTCTCGATAACGTATCAACCTCTCAAGGCAGTGAAAGGCCAGGCCATTGCCGATTTCCTCGCTGAGCACCCGATACCGGCCGATTCTCCTCTGAACTGTGATTTGCCGGACGAGCATGCATTTGATGCGATTGGCGGCGGTAGCACCTGATGGGAACTCTATTTCGATGGAGCGTCCTCCGTAAAGAAACAGAAACAAGGTATCCCAATGATCAAATCGGGGACAGGCCTCGTCTTTGCAACTCCACAAGGAGGGATAATGCGCTTCGCCTTCTCCTTAACAGAGCCGAGGACAAACAATGAAGCTGAATACGAAGCTCTGATAGCAGGCCTCGAAATCGCCATCGACCTGGGAATTGAAGACCTCCTTATATACGGGGATTCTCAACTGGTCGTTAGTCAAGTAAATGGTGACTACCAAACGTGCAAACCGGAGTTGGTGAAGTACGGCGAAAAGGTGCAACAACTACTGACCCAAATTCCCTCCTATACTTTGGAGAACATACCGCGCGCGGAAAACAGCAAAGCAGACACGTTGGCCAAACTTGCTAAAGAGCTGGCGGACGAAAACCTCGATGATGTAAGAATCGTGGTACAAAGCCGTCGAGTGCTCGCCCTGGCAGAAATACCTCCGGAATTATATAAAGAAAAGGGGGCGACTGAGCAGACGACCCTACAAATAAAAGACCGTGAGAAGGCTGAGGACTGGAGGGAAGTCTTCATAGACTACTTTAAGTCCCACCGAATGCCCAAAGAAGCGTCCTCAAGACATCAGCTCATGAAACGAGCTCTATCTTTCGCTTTCGTCAACGATACTCTATACAAGAGATCGTTTGATTCTCTATGGCTGAGATGCTTAGGACCTGACGAAGCAGAAAGAGTCATTCAGGAAGTTCACGACGGACTTCGCGGTTCTCACCAAGCAGGCCCAAAGATGAAGTTAAAAATTAAACGGATGGGTTACTACTGGCCCACGATGATCCAGGACTGCCTCGAGTATGCGAAGCAATGCCACTCGTGCCAGATTCATGGAGACTTTATCCACCAACATCCGAATCCACTACACCCAACGGTGGCTAGCTGGCCATTCGAAATGTGGGGGACTGACATAGTCGGCCCCATCGAGCCAGCATCGTCCCGGGGACATCGTTTTATCCTGGCGACAACTGATTACTTCTCCAAATGGGCAGAAGAAGTACCACTGAGGGAAGTGAAGACGGAGAATATCCTCCATTTCTTCAAGACGCACGTCATCTATCGGTTTAGAACCCCACGGCGGATTATCTCCGATAATGGGCCAGCCTACCGAAGCCATAAGATTAGCCGCTTCGCGCAGCAGCACAATATAGACTGGAGATATTCTTCAGTTTACAACCCACGAGCTAACGGCCTGGCCGAAGCCTTCAATAAGACCTTAACGAAGATCATAAAAAAGACCGTTTCCCGGAATAAGAGAGACTGGCACGAGAGGCTGCAAGAAGCCCTTTGGGCTTATCGAACTACATTCAAGACGGCTACGAACACAACGCCGTACGCGTTGGTATTTGGGACGGAAGCAGTGCTCCCCCTCGAGATAGAGTTACCCTCTCTACGAGTGGCAGTCCACCACGAGCTGACGGACGAAGAAAATGCTCACCTTCGGCTTGAGGAGCTTGATGCCCTCGACGAAACCCGGCTCATAGCGCAACAACATCTAGAAGCCTACAAAGCAAAGATGACGCGCTCGTACGAAAGACTGACCAGGCCGAGGACATTCCGCCAAGGCGAACTCGTACTAGTGGTCAAAAGACCTATGATCCCCAATCGTGCCAAGCGGGGAAAATTTGAGCCAAACTATGAAGGCCCGTACATCATAGACAAGGTCTACCAGGGTGGAGCCTATCTACTCATGGACATGCATGGTGAAAGGCCTTTCAGGCCAATAAACGGCCGCTTCTTAAAGAAATACTATGCTTAATGAGCCACAGCCTGGGTCAATGATAGATGACGACGACTATGTCCGCTCGCTATCTTCCTAAGCTCAGACTTTACAAGCAGCAGCCGGCCTTCCCCTAACAATGGACCGAAACGTCCTTAAACTAACGACGGACCGAAACGTCCTTAAACTAACGACGGACCGAAACGTCCTTAAACTAACGACGGACCGAAACGTCCTTAAACTATCGATGGACCGAAATGTCTTTAAACTAACGACGGACCGAAACGTCCCTAAACTACTACCGCAGCATCCTTAGGCTGACGAGATAAAAAAAAAGAGAGAAAAAGAATAAAAAAAAAACGGTGTGTCCACAAGCAAAATGGGCACGGATGAAAACCCGAAAGGGCTCCGCGAGTAAAAACAGCAGGACTACCGGCGAGTGTTTGTGAAAACCCGAAAGGGCGCAACCTCGTTAAAAGACACTTATAGGGTCCTCTCGACCTTGTAAGGAGAAACCACCTGCGTGAGATCCTTACGACTCACAAAGGAGCAACACACTTAGGGACCCTCACGATTCCTAAGGAGAAAATACACTTACGAGATCCTCACGACTCGTAAGGAGAACTCTCTTATGGGACCCTCACGGCTCATAAGATTTGAAAGTCTTAAGTTACAGAAACCTAAACCTGTTCTTAAGCAAATCCTCCACAACCTTCGATATTGCCCTACAAGCGGTTCATACTGACCCTTGTATACAATCCACGGGCGCGAATAAACATTTCCCCAGCAAAGTCCAACCCTTGTAGGTCCTCTCGACCCATAAGGAGAAAGCCCTCTTGTAGGATCCTTACGACTTACAGAGGAACACACACTTAGGAATCCTCACGATCCCTAAGGAGAAAATACACCTGCAAGATCCTCACGACTTGTAGGGAGAAATACCTTTGTGAGACCCTTACGGCTCATGAAGTCAAAAGCCTTGGTCGACAGGACCCTTAACCCTGTTTGCTGAGCCACCTTTGTTCAACATCGACAAAGGCAAATGATGATTCACTCCCGGCAACATTCCAGTTGTAGCGATGCTGATGTCGAAATCGGTGTCTAAAATCCAAGCTTGCGGCGAAAAAGCTAGCAAGCCACACATGCCTACAAAATAGCCGAAATGATGGGGCAACTTGCAATAAAAAGCAGCAAGTAAAAATGTATGCATGAAGAATAGCCGAAATGATGGGGCAACTCGCAATAAAAAGCAGCGAGTAGAGAATAAATAAATAGCCGAAATGATTGGGCACCGCGAAGAATAGCCGAAATGATGGGGCAATCGCGACCTCCGCGATATAAAAGCTGAAATGATAGAGCATTGCGGAAAAAGAAATAAAATAAAAAAAAAGGGCGTAAACAAAAAGGGAACATACCTCCCCCCCCCCAGGTTTCACCAAAGAAAGAAGCTAAATCTCGACGGGCCATAAGCGACCTAGAGATCACCCCAACATTCGTCTCGTAACGACGGACACAACTTCAAGCTAAGCGGAACATCGGCAACTCCCAGTTCCATGGCTCGGTGGTATACATATCGCCAACAGTCAAACCACCATCCCGTGAAACGCGGATACAATCAGCAAAATTCCTGGTTACGTGGAACGCGGATAACGTCACTCTTTAACCCCGTGGAAAACGTCCAGAGCGGATCCTGGTCCTCGCAGAGCACGGCAATGAACCCGTGTGAAGCATCCAGAGCGGAGCCTAGTTCTCGCCGAGCGCGGCAGTGAACCCGTGTGAAGCATCTAGTGCAAAATTCCTGGTTACGTGGAACGCGGATAACGTCACTCTTTGACCCCGTGGAAAACGTCCAGAGCGGATCCTGGTCCTCGCAGAGCACGGCAGTGAACCCGTGTGAAGCATCCAGAGCGGAGCCTAGTCCTCGCGCGAGCACGGCAGTGAACCCGTGTGAAGCATCTAGTGCAAAATTCCTGGTTACGTGGAACGCGGATAACGTCACTCTTTGACCCCGTGGAAAACGTCCAGAGCGGATCCTGGTCCTCACAGAGCACGGCAATGAACCCGTGTGAAGCATCCAGAGCGGAGCCTAGTCCTCGCCGAGCACGGCAGTGAACCCGTGTGAAGCATCTAGTGCAAAATTCCTGGTTACGTGGAACGCAGATAACGTCACTCTTTGACCCCGTGGAAAACATCCAGAGCGGAGCCTAGTCCTCGCCGAGCGCGGCAGTGAACCCGTGTGAAGCATCTAGTGCAAAATTCCTGGTTACGTGGAACGCGGATAACGTCACTCTTTGACCCCGTGGAAAACGTCCAGAGCGGATCCTGGTCCTCGCAGAGCACGGCAGTGAACCCGTGTGAAGCATCCAGAGCGGAGCCTAGTCCTCGCCGAGCACGGCAGTGAACCCGTGTGAAGCATCTAGTGCAAAATTCCTGGTTACGTGGAACGCGGATAACGTCACTCTTTGACCCCGTGGAAAACGTCCAGAGCGGATCCTGGTCCTCGCAGAGCACGGCAATGAACCCGTGTGAAGCATCCAGAGCGGAGCCTAGTCCTCGCCGAGCACGGCAGTGAACCCGTGTGAAGCATCTAGTGCAAAATTCCTGGTTACGTGGAACGCAGATAACGTCACTCTTTGACCCCGTGAAAAACGTCCAGAGCGGATCCTGGTCCTCGCAGAGCACGACAGTGAACCCGTGTGAATCGTCCAGAGCGGAGCCTAGTCCTCGCCGAGCACGGCAGTGAACCCGTGTGAAGCATCTAGTGCAAAATTCCTGGTTACGTGGAACACGGATAACGTCACTCTTTGACCCCGTGGAAAACGTCCAGAGCTGATCCTGGTCCTCGCAGAGCACGGCAGTGAACCCGTGTGAAGCATCCAGAGCGGAGCCTAGTCCTCGCCGAGCACGGCAGTGAACCCGTGTGAAGCATCTAGTGCAAAATTACTGGTTACGTGGAACGCGGATAACGTCACTCTTTGACCCCGCGGAAAACGCCCAGAGCGGAGCCTGGTCCTCGCCAAGTACGGCAGTGAACCCGTGTGAAGCATCCAGAGCAAATACCGGACTGTGGAGTCCTTAAAATTCACGGACTATGATGTCCTTAACCTCGACCGTGATGTCTTAAAACTAACGATCAACCACCCCGATTCCTTACAGATTCTGCCTTGGTTTAAGGGTACATCTCTTCACTCCTTTGATACCTGGCGTTGTAATTCCTCAACGTCTTCAAAGAGGTGACGGGTCCCTGCAACCAAACATCGGACTGTGGAGTCCCTAAATCCATGGACTATGAGGTCCTTAACCTTGACCGTGATGCCTTAAAACTAACATCGGACTGTGGAGTCCCTAAATCCACGGACTATGAGGTCCTTAACCTTGACCATGATGTCTTAAAACTAACAGCGGACTGTGGAGTCCCTAAATCCACGGACTATGAGGTCCTTAACCTTGACCGTGACGTCTTTAAACTACAATACCTGGAGAAACCCCTGACTCCGTAAAACACGGACAAGGGTGGCCACATCCAGCACTTACAAGTCCTCACGACCTGTAAGGAAGAAAAACTCTCTTGTAAGATCCTTACGACTCTCAAGGGAAAACCAGCTTAAGAATCCTCACGATTTTTAAGAAGAACTTACACCTATGGGATCCTCTCGACCTATAGGGAGAAAAACTCTTTGTGAGACCCTCGTGGCTCATAAAATGCAAAAGCCTTAGGAAGCAGATCCTAACCCTGAGTCCTAAGCCATCGCCGTCCTGCAAGGAGATCAAGATAGAATATCCGCAGAATACATTCAATGAAAAGATGACACACCAGTGAGAAGAAAAAAAATGTATCTTTTATTCATAAACCAAAATGGATACAAAGTACAATTCATGAAAGAAAAAAAAAAGATGCTCTCATCCATGAGTATGTACAAAAAAGGAGAAAAGATACAAGTCCTCAAGCCGGCGGGCGATGCAGTAATTTTACCAGCTCATCGTTCTGTTGCTGAGCCACGGCTTCATGACATAAGATCTCCAGAAGACGAGCCTCCGCCTGAGCTTGCTGAGCCTGATACGAAGCAAGCCGAGCTTCGAGCTCTTTCTCGGTGACCTTATGAGCCTCGACCCTCTCACGAGTGAACGTAGCAGCTTTATCAAGAGTCACCACCTCCCTGATAGACTCCTGAAGCAACCGCCAGAGTTCATACGCTTTGTTGGCCTTGGCGATAAGAGTGGCGCGAAGCTCGCTCAGCGCCTTGGAAGCTAGCTCCCTCTCCGAAAATTTACGGCCGAGCCCTTTTCTCGCACAACAATATGTTCGCTACGTGTCGCTCTATCAGGCCACGTAAGCTCGCTTTCGTGATCGCGGCCTTGGAAACAAGACATTTACAAGACCGTATAAATGGGCTTCCAGTCGACGGGAATAATCGATATAAAACACGCTCATATCACCTGACGTGAAAGGCAACAAGAAAGATTTCCGACATATTTCAAGCATGCGTTCGCAATCATACGAGTATTCAAAAAAAATAATAATAATAATAGCATTTGCAAATCGCATGAACATTCATAATGCCCAAAAAGGTCTGATGCGCAGGAAAGTGATGATAGCATTTGCAATTAAAGAAAGTTCTCATAAGAAGAATACAAAGTTTATTTATGCAAGCGGAAACATACATACTAGTACCAAGCCTACATGGAAGTTCGGCATAAAGCGTAAAAAAGGAGGGACTAATTTAAAAATGTTCTACGCTAACGGAAAAGGTCACCAAACATGGGATCAACGGCACATGGGTTAATGAAGCAGAGGACAAAATTCTCCATCTCTCTCTCTGCTTTCTCCAGCACATCAAAGCGACGGTTCTCACGAGGAGTCGCTCCCCATCGATTGGCGCCGTGTTCGTCCGCGAAAGCAGACATAATAGCTCGCCGGGCCTTTATCTGGCTCAGCAGATGAATTGAGCAATCCTTCAAAGCCTGAGTAATCAGGCACGCTTCATGAAAGCCCTCGAGCTTTTCTTCCACCGCGTCGAGCATCGCCAGGGTCATCTCCGCCGGGTGAGGAGGGATGTCGGCAAGCACGGCCGTGAGAATCATCCGGAGCCAGAGGGAACCCATCGGGAGGGGGGACCCCCTACGGATCGAGAGTTCATGCATGGCTGAGTCGCATTCGTTGTCGGTAAGGAGGGGATCCACCAACCGAGCAGCAAAGCGGGGGACCATCTCCTCAATAGGAACTTCCCATGGCTGTCGACGAGCATGAGGGCGATGGCAGGCCATGGCGCTCGTTTGTTTCTCAAGACAAGTTACTCCAAGATAAAAAAAAATATAATAATATAAATCTCTTTGTGAAGGGAAAAGAAAGCTATAGCCTCATATATAAAGAAGTGCATTAAGTGCTGTGCGCGGAAAATCTTGCATGGTGAAGCTATTTCCAAGGCCCAAAAAAGGAAAGGCATCGAAAATCAAGGTGATGGAACTATTTCCAAGGCCCTTTTTTCTGCGTCTGATATTGTGCACTGAAAATAGGGCATGGGAAGATTTTGAACGGCCCCATCAAGGGACCCCACGTGCAGAACACGTGAGGCCTAAACCTGATGTACACTAAAAAAAATGGAGTAGCACCCTGCATATTGAAAGCACCAGCAACAACAGTAGCAAAATGATAAAATCCCAGAAAAAGGCATGCAAACATGGAAAGACATAATAAAACTTGTCACTGAATCTTTCAAGAAGTTCATACAAAATAAAGGGGACACGTTTACAATGGTAAGACTTCAGACGCGGGGCATGGGTTGAGAAACTCAAGATTAACTTTGTCCAAGATTCTCCAAGCATTTCGAACCTCCCGAGTATGCTTCCTCTCGCGGTCGCAAGCGTCGGGATCTTCACGAATGTCCTCCACCCTCCGATAGGCGGCAAGTATGGCTGACTGCTGAAGGCTTGGTGCAAGAGATCGATGAGGTGATCTCGCCTCCTCTTTGAGATCAAGCCCATCAGGTACACCGAATGCACCTTATCCTCAGCAGTGTCCAAGGCCCCAAGCGGTATGCCGGTGCAAAAGAGAGGAAGTGCCTCCCGGATCGCCAGCACGATCAGCCTCAGAAGAGAATAGCGACGGGGGAGTAGCCGATGGTTGTACTCGTCAAAGCGGCTCATGATCTCGGCACACTGAGCATCGGTGAACTCCTGGTTCTGACTGCGGCCCAGTGCACGAATATTCCCATAGGAAATGATCTTGTCAAGACCATACAGATGGGCATCCATGATACCTGAAATAAAGGTCATGAGAATCATTACAAAGCTCCTATTGCATTGATTGCAGAAGGACAACCTCGGGTCGAGAGCCCCCCAAGAAGCCTCCGCGTGAAGAAACTGAGTTCTCCATTGGAATTAAATTCCTTATTGAGAAAAGGGAATTAAATTCCCAGAAACATTTTTGGATGGAATTAAATTCCATGGAGTTGAAACGCCATCATCATTTCCCCAACGATCATCTAAACCCTAAGAGATCTACAGTTCGAAGGTTATGCGGTTTCATGTTATTATGGAAAAACTTGAAGAAAAATGGGTTCCTTGTTAAAAAAGAGTAAAAACCCTTGTTTTGGATTTAAAATCCAAAGGAATGTGGAAGTTCGCTGCCTGTCCAAGAACATTACCTGAAGAAAAAAGGGTCACCTGAACAGAGTTAAACGCTGAAGATTGTTTCAAAGAAGAGAACTAAGCTCTGGAAGAAGAGAATTAAATTCTCAGAAAAAGTTCTCAAAGGAAGAAGATGAGCAAAGTGAAGGCTCTTCTGAAGAGACATGGGTATTTATAGGAGGAGATGGAGACGTTTCATCTCCCCAAATCCCTAGAGAAATCCAACGGTCACAAAAGGTGACAGCGTTGCACTCACGCGAGGACACGTGAGAACAACGTTGTGGGGGCATTTGTTTCCTGATTTAAAATCAGAAAGGCTTATGGAAAAAGCTTCAGAAGAGGGTCACGTGCTTACACGTGACCAGCAGTCACGTGTTGGCACGTGACACCTAAAAGTATCGGTAAGGCAAGTTCAGTTTCCCAACTATATCGAAGAAAAGGGCTTCAGAAAGAGTCACATGCTCCCACGTGACCAGGGTCACGTGTCGGCACGTGACATTTAAAAACAAGCGTGTAACACCCGAGCCCAATAATACTATTTATATTACTAGTTGAGGGTTATATATTGCTCATTCCAATTATCCTGATTATCTGGTGTTTATTGCTAAATTTTAACCGGCTAAGTCATTTTGGCACATAACAAATTTTAACACCTAAAATGAAATTAAAAATATCCTTGTTGGCCTACTCGTCGCCACTAGTCACGTGGTAGCGTCCGCGTGTCGAGATTTCTTCCCGTTCGGTTAAACGGGCAAGTTTGGACGGCTACGCGCGCGTGCAAGTGTCCGACTTGGGGGAACGCATTTTAATCATTAAACACCTCTTTTCAAAATTTGGAACTCGCTTAAAATCCTATAATTTGAATTTGAAACATTTGGGCGCAATCCGGACGCGATTTGAAAATGTTTCATTTAGCGCCAAAATCCCAAATCAATTAAATATACTAAACTATATAATGTGTATGTTCTGTTAATTAAACTACGTTATAAATCTTTTAAATCTTTCTTTAGTTTTTTTCCTTTTCAGTCTGTCAGCCAATCACGAGACTAAATCCTCGTGGGCCCCGCCTAATTCTCTCTCTCTCTTTCTCTATATCTTTATCTAACTGTCTCTCTCTCTCTCTTCGTTTCTCAATCTTTCTCAATCTCTCTCTATCTCTCTCCTATATTTTTCTCTCTCTCTCTCTCCTTTTAAACCCCACTGTTCCTCGTCTTCACGAGTAAAACGCCCACGAGAAACCTCGCGAACCGCAACCCTAGCCCAGCCTGGTCCTCCTGTCGCCGCCGCAACCTCAACGCGACGCCTTTCTCCATCGCTCTTCCTCCTTCCTCCTCGCCTCAACAGGGTTTCCCTCTCCTCGCCATCTCCTCCCTTACCCGAACACCCCTGCATCCGAACCCGGCACCACCACCTCGTCCATCGTCACCTCGCCTGCCCTCGTCGTCGACCCTCAACTTCGACGTCGCCTCCACCTCCTCACCCTCTTTCACACCACCATCATCATCTTCCCGTCTCCGACCCTGCATGAACCCCGCCTGCACATTCCTGCCTCGCCGAAACGCTGACCACGGCCGCTAACCCTCTCCTGCGCCCCTCCGTCGCCGTCACCGATCCCCCGACTTCACTCCTCTCATCATCACTCCAACTCCTGACACCACCACCACCACTATCCGTCATCACCACCATCTCCCGATCTTCAAGAACCCTCACTGCCATTGCCAGAAACCCGCTGCATGCCTTGCCGGGGACCTCGCCATTGACGACCATCATCGTCGTCACCCCTCGTCTCTGTCCCCAGAGCACCTCACCAGAGCCGACATCCAAGCCACGACCTCGCTTGGGTCGTATTCACATCTCCGCCTTGTCGTATCCATCATGGTCGTGATCGTCGTGTCGAGCGAAATTCTAGCCGTGATCGTGCATCAGCAGTTTTGTGCTTCATGGTTGCATTACCGTTCGGTTCCCGAGGCAAGTATTTGATACTTGCTTACATGCTAGTGAAGCTTAAAACTCCCCTTAATACAAACCTTAAGTTGCCGTAACATTTACCCATGATATAATAAGGTATTATTCAGTAAATCACATTACATATATTGCTTCCTGTTCAACCCTAGTAGCATGCCAGATTAACTGTTTTCCTGTTGAATCCCCACATAGAAGTGATAATAGTAGAGCTTCCATTAACCGTATCAGGCTCCGCTGTACCCATATGTTTTCGAACTTGAGACTTAATCTCGCATTAAATCATTATAGTAGTTTCTTGTAGTTAATCGGTCTGCTATCAATCTATACTTTAACTAATTAAACCAATTAGAACGTCCTTGCTTAACTTGCTAGATCATCCATGTGACTATTAGCTATGCTGTAGTTTTAGTAGCTTCATTGCTTCGTGTTATTAATATTGTTTTACCCTGTGATTATTGCACCCCAAGGGTGCTTGAACCTGTTAATAAGAGAATACAAAGCATCACTGTGTTTACATGGAATAATATTGATATTTGCCGTTCCTGCTGTGGTTCCTTATTCGTTACTATACCTGTTATCAGCATACATTTGATTGCATTACATATTGACCGATCTTGATACACCTGACACCCTGTACATATCAACTCAACCTGTTGAAACGTGACCTGACCTGTTACCTGATTTCATGCCTAATGCCGACAAACCTGACCATTCCTGCTGTCTACTCAGACAGACCTACTTTACCTGATTTTGTGTTGGCATTAGTCCTTGACTACTGAATACCTGACCTGACATACATAGCTTGGGGGTATGGGGAAATCAAAGGTGAAACCGACTTGTAACTCAACAGTTCGATACTTGTTCTGATCAGTCTTACGGGCTTGGCCAGTCCGGGAGTGATGATGCTGACATCACTCATCCATCCTACTACCTATTACTGCTTAGCGGCACGTCTCGGATTCAGCCCCGAGGACCTTGACCGTGGTCCCGGGCATGCACGGGATACTATTGAGTTACATCGACGATTCATCAATTGATTTCAAAGACTATAGAGTAGAAACCTAATAGGACAGTTTAGTTACCACTGCACATTACCCTGCTCTGTTATTTCTTAGTACTGCTTTATTCATGTTCATACCTGCATTGCTTATTACCATGTTTATATTATATTATTTGGTTGACATGACGCGCTGACGTCTGGGTTTTGCATGGCCCAGATTCCTTACCACTCTCGACGACCGAGCAGGAGTACTTCAGCCAGCAGGCTGAACTGTGAGTTCCTTAGGGTTTAGTTTATTTATTTCATTTCATTTCCAGATGTGAGCCCGCATTATGGGACGTACTGTTTATTTATTGTATTGGATCAGTTGCTTCCGCACTCATTGTTTATTGATTCTTGTTATTATGGATTTGGACATGTATTAGATTAGTTTATTATTTTGTTCTTGATATCTTTACAACCGTAATGTGACTGTGGATGGATATTTCCTACCCACAGGTAGCATGGTTGGCTATGTCACGTGCCCAATCTTGCGTACTCTAGGAAGCGGGGCGTGACATGGTTCTTTTGGTATCAGAGCCATAGGTTAGTTGGGTTGATTCTTTTTGTAGTTGGGTATGGTGCCCGATACACGAATCAGAATACCCGTGATTAGGAAACATGTCCTGCCACCTTGACCGTTTTACTATCTTTGAATCATTCTTCCGGATTATGTCGACATGCAAACTTACTTTGTATTGTCAACTCGAAAACCTAATTTCTTATTATCTCTAGGACTTAGGCGACTTGGGTGGAGTTAAGTAATTGGGGCTATGATACCGCGGCATAGCTACAATGCAGTACTCTATTTAAGTATCTTGGAGTTCTAGCCTTGATCTATACTCAGAATCTATCATCATGCTAATGTTGGGTACTTTGATTTCCAGGAATATGGCCGGTAAGAAGTTGAAGATGGACCAAAGACGTGCGGTCTTAGCCGCCAGGCGTAGAGTGATAAGGGGATTGCTGGAGAATCTAAAGGAACAGACCGAGCTGGAACCGGCATTTGCACTGAACCAAACGTCTGTACGCAGAAGTATTCCGGTGAACAGGCGCAGCGTAGCACCAATGAAGAAAACAATTGTGGGTGATCGGAAAGGGAGCGTGATTTGTAACTACTGCCATGTACCCGGACATGTGCGAAAGGAGTGTCGTAAGAGGCTGGGACTCTGTTTTAGATGTGGAGCGGCAGATCACGCCGTTAACACTTGTCCGTCGAAGCCTCGCACGAAAGATGATATACAGAAGCCTCCGCAGAGACCGTTCCAGGGGCAGAGACAGTTGACTCAAGGATCTAATCAGGCTCGAGTTTTCACGCTGACAGCTGAGGAAGCTAAGGCATCAGGAGAAGTGGTTTCAGGTAATCTACTCGTTCATGGTTTTCCCGCATTGGCATTATTTGATTCCGGAGCATCCCACTGTTTATGTCATCCAAAGTTATAACTACACCCTCGATTACCCGCACGACCCTGTCTAGTTTTGGGAACATACACACTGGGAATGGGAAGGTCATAGCTAGTAAGGAATGTAGAGATTGTACAGTCGTTGTTTGCGGGCGGGAGCTTTTTGCAGATTTCTTGGTGATAGATACGGGCAGTTATGAAGCAGTCTTGGGAATGGATTTTCTTGGCACTTTCCACGCACACATTGATTGTAGGGCAAGGAAAGTAATTTTCCAGATTCCCGGACACCCTGAGTTTACCTTCACTGGAGGAAGCAGCTCTGTCGGGCCAGTCGAGTTTAGGGCTAGGCCGACAAACAGTGTTCTTGCCACAATGGAAGCGGATAGTATTGAAGAGCCTTCAGTTGTTCGCGACTTTATGGACGTGTTTGAAGATATATCAGGCTTACCGCCGAAGCGAGATGTGGAGTTTGCGATTGACCTTATTCCTGGTGCAGCGCCAGTATCAAAATCTTATTATCCGATGGCACCGGTGGAATTGGAAGAAGTTAAGAAACAAGTTGGTGAATTACTCGAGAAGGGATGGATTCGAAGCAGCAACTCGCCTTGGAGAGCTCCAGTTCTTTAAGTAAAGAAGAAGTGAAGTTTCTGGGGCATGTCGTGTCGGGCGATGGAATCGCCGTTGATCCCGAGAAGATTGCAGCAGTTCGAGATTGGCCAACTCCAAAGAATGTTGCGGAGATAAGAAGTTTTCTTGGACTCGCCGGTTACTACAGAAGATTTGTGGAGGACTTCGCTCGTTTAACCGAGCCGTTAACCAAGCTCACGCGCAAGGAGGTACCGTTTGGTTGGAAGGATGGGTGTGCATTGGCCTTCGAGACGTTGAAGCAGAAGTTGATAACCGCCCCTATCCTAACTGTACCGGATAATTCAGGAGGACCGGTGATTCACAGCGACGCATCCGGAAAAGGATTTGGATGCGTGTTGATGCAGAATGGGAAAGTCGTCGCTTACGCATCAAGACAACTGAAGACTCATGAGAAGAATTATCCGACTCATGACTTAGAGCTGGCAGCCGTGATCTTCGCCCTGAAAATTTGGAGACACTACCTTTTGGGCGAGAGAGTCGAAGTCTTTACAGATCACAAGAGTTTGAAGTATGTATTCACTCAGAAGGAGTTGAGCATGAGGCAACGCAGATGGTTGGAACTGATGGCCGACTACGACCTTGACCTTAAGTATCATCCGAGAAAGGTTAACGTCGTGCCAGATGCGCTAAGTCGGTTACCAGCAATTCAGATATTGACCGCACAAAGGGAGATCATTGCGGATTTTCGGAGATTTGATTTGGAGGTTGTGCTACCACATGCTACAGGACAGTTGATGCAGTTACAAGTACAGTCGTCCTTAGTTGAGAAGATTAAAGTGTCATAATTGCAGGATCCTAGACTGCAAAAGTTTCGAGAGAAGGTTGAAGCCGGACTACGAACCGATTTACTGATCCATGAAGATGGTTCGTTGAGATATGGTAGCTGTGTGTGTGTGCCAAAAGGAGATGTGCGTGAAGAGCTTATGAAGGAGGCACACAGTTCAGCTTACTCTGTACATCCAGGAGGGACAAAGATGTACCGAGATGTTCGACAGCACTTCTGGTGGGAAGGTATGAAACGGGAAATTGCTCGCTTCGTGGCTAAGCGCTTGGTGTGTCAGCAAGTCAAGGCGGGACACCAAAGGGTTGCTGGTTTGTTGCAACCACTTCCGATCCCTCAGTGGAAGTGGGAACATATAACTATGGATTTCGTGACGGCTTTACCGCGGAGTCCAAAAGGCGACAATGCAGTATGGGTGATTGTCGATCGGTTGACCAAAGCAGCTCACTTTATTCCTTTTCGGGTTGGTCAATCGACGGAAGCTTTGGCAGAGCGATACATGCAGGAGATTGTCAGATTGCATGGAGTACCGGTAAGCATCGTGTCCAATCGGGACACTCGGTTCTTGTCGCACTTCTGGAGGGGTTTACAAGAAAGTTTGGGGACTCGATTGAAGTTTAGCACAGCTTATCATCCTCAAACTGATGGACAATCGGAAGGAACGATCCAGACCCTTGAAGATATGTTGAGAGCTTGCATGTTGGACTTCAAAGGTTCTTGGGAGGATCATCTACACCTGGTGGAGTTTTCGTACAACAATAGCTTCCAAGCAACTATTCAGATGGCTCCGTTTGAGGCATTGTATGGTCGTAAGTGCCGTTCACCTGTTTGTTGGGATGATGTTGGTGAACGAAGGTTACTAGGACCAGATTTGGTGGTACAGGCAGTCGAGAAGGTGAATACAATCAGGAAGCATATGAAGGCAGCTCAAGTCAGACAGAAAAGTTGGGCCGACACGTCAAGAAGACCTCTAGAGTTCGCCGTGGGTGATTTGGTATTCCTGAAGATATCACCGACTAGAGGGGTGATCCGCTTTGGGAGTCAGGGAAAGCTTAGCCCTCGATTCGTTGGACCCTTCGAGATATTGGAGCGTGTTGGAGAGGTAGCGTACCGGTTAGCGTTACCACAGTCATTGGCAGGAGTGCATGATGTGTTTCATGTGTCTCAACTACGGAGGTATGTTCGTGATGAGACTCATGTCTTGGATCATTCGGAGTTGACTGTACGGGAGGACCTAACTTTTGAGGAGCGACCAGTTGAAATCAAGGATCGAAAAGAAAAGGTTCTTAAGAACAAGATTATCCCTCTTGTGCTGGTTTCTTAGGGTAATCGATTGCATGGAGAATCCACTTGGGAGCGAGAAGACGAGATCCGGCAGAAATTTCCCCACCTTTTCCCGTAGATAGTTATCTTGTATTCATGGAATTTCGAGGACGAAATTCTTTTGTAGTTGGGTATGATGTAACACCCGAGCCCAATAATACTATTTATATTACTAGTTGAGGGTTATATATTGCTCATTCCAATTATCCTGATTATCTGGTGTTTATTGCTAAATTTTAACCGGCTAAGTCATTTTGGCACATAACAAATTTTAACACCTAAAATGAAATTAAAAATATCCTTGTTGGCCTACTCGTCGCCACTAGTCGCGTGGTAGCGTCCGCGTGTCGAGATTTCTTCCCGTTCGGTTAAACGGGCAAGTTTGGACGGCTACGCGCGCGTGCAAGTGTCCGACTTGGGGGCACGCATTTTAATCATTAAACACCTCTTTTCAAAATTTGGAACTCGCTTAAAATCCTATAATTTGAATTTGAAACATTTGGGCGCAATCCGGGCGCGATTTGAAAATGTTTCATTTAGCGCCAAAATCCCAAATCAATTAAATATACTAAACTATATAATGTGTATGTTCTGTTAATTAAACTACGTTATAAATCTTTTAAATCTTTCTTTAGTTTTTTTCCTTTTCAGTCTGTCAGCCAATCACGAGACTAAATCCTCGTGGGCCCCGCCTAATTCTCTATCTCTCTTTCTCTATATCTTTATCTAACTGTCTCTCTCTCTCTCTTCGTTTCTCAATCTTTCTCAATCTCTCTCTATCTCTCTCCTATATTTTTCTCTCTCTCTCTCTCCTTTTAAACCCCACTGTTCCTCGTCTTCACGAGTAAAACGCCCACGAGAAACCTCGCGAACCGCAACCCTAGTCCAGCCTGGTCCTCCTGTCGCCGCCGCAACCTCAACGCGACGCCTTTCTCCATCGCTCTTCCTCCTTCCTCCTCGCAACAGGGTTTCCCTCTCCTCGCCATCTCCTCCCTTACCCGAACACCCCTGCATCCTAACCCGGCACCACCACCTCGTCCATCGTCACCTCGCCTGCCCTCGTCGTCGACCCTCAACTTTGACGACGCCTCCACCTCCTCACCCTCTTTCACACCACCATCATCATCTTCCCGTCTCCGACCCTGCACGAACCCCGCCTGCACATTCCTGCCTCGCCGAAACGCCGACCACGGCCGCTAACCCTCTCCTGCGCCCCTCCGTCGCCGTCACCGATCCCCCGACTTCGCTCCTCTCATCATCACTCCAACTCCTGACACCACCACCACCACTATTCGTCATCACCACCATCTCCTGATCTTCAAGAACCCTCACTGCCATTGCCAGAAATCCGCTGCATGCCTTACCGGGGACCTCGCCATTGACGACCATCATCGTCGTCACCCCTCGTCTCTGTCCCCAGAGCACCTCACCAGAGCCGACATCCAAGCCACGACCTCGCTTGGGTCGTATTCACATCTCCGCCTTGTCGTATCCATCATGGTCGTGATCGTCGTGTCGAGCGAAAGTCTAGCCGTGATCGTGCATCAGCAATTTTGTGCTTCATGGTTGCATTACCGTTCGGTTCCCGAGGCAAGTATTTGATACTTGCTTACATGCTAGTGAAGCTTAAAACTCCCCTTAATACAAACCTTAAGTTGCCGTAACATTTACCCATGATATAATAAGGTATTATTCAGTAAATCACATTACATATATTGCTTCCTGTTCAACCCTAGTAGCATGCCAGATTAACTGTTTTCCTGTTGAATCCCCACATAGAAGTGATAATAGTAGAGCTTCCATTAACCGTATCAGGCTCCGCTGTACCCATATGTTTTCGAACTTGAGACTTAATCTCGCATTGAATCATTATAGTAGTTTCTTGTAGTTAATCGGTCTGCTATCAATCCATACTTTAACTAATTAAACCAATTAGAACGTCCTTGCTTAACTTGCTAGATCATCCATGTGACTATTAGCTATGCTGTAGTTTTAGTAGCTTCATTGCTTCGTGTTATTAATATTGTTTTACCCTGTGATTATTGCACCCCAAGGGTGCTTGAACCTGTTAATAAGAGAATACAAAGCATCACTGTGTTTACATGGAATAATATTGATATTTGCCGTTCCTGCTGTGGTTCCTTATTCGTTACTATACCTGTTATCAGCATACATTTGATTGCATTACATATTGACCGATCTTAATACACCTGACACCCTGTACATATCAACTCAACCTGTTGAAACGTGACCTGACCTGTTACCTGATTTCATGCCTAATGCCGACAAACCTGACCATTCCTGCTGTCTACTCAGACAGACCTACTTTACCTGATTTTGTGTTGGCATTAGTCCTTGACTACTGAATACCTGACCTGACATACATAGCTTGGGGGTATGGGGAAATCAAAGGTGAAACCGACTTGTAACTCAACAGTTCGATACTTGTTCTGATCAGTCTTACGGGCTTGGCCAGTCCGGGAGTGATGATGCTGACATCACTCATCCATCCTACTACCTATTACTGCTTAGCGGCACGTCTCGGATTCAGCCCCGAGGACCTTGACCGTGGTCCCGGGCACGCACGGGATACTATTGAGTTACATCGACGATTCATCAATTGATTTCAAAGACTATAGAGTAGAAACCTAATAGGACAGTTTAGTTACCACTGCACATTACCCTGCTCTGTTATTTCTTAGTACTGCTTTATTCATGTTCATACCTGCATTGCTTATTACCATGTTTATATTATATTATTTGGTTGACATGACGCGCTGACGTCTGGGTTTTGCATGGCCCAGATTCCTTACCACTCTCGACGACCGAGCAGGAGTACTTCAGCCAGCAGGCTGAACTGTGAGTTCCTTAGGGTTTAGTTTATTTATTTCATTTCATTTCCAGATGTGAGCCCGCATTATGGGACGTACTGTTTATTTATTGTATTGGATCAGTTGCTTCCGCACTCATTGTTTATTGATTCTTGTTATTATGGATTTGGACATGAATTAGATTATTTTATTATTTTGTTCTTGATATCTTTACAACCGTAATGTGACTGTGGATGGATATTTCCTACCCACAGGTAGCATGGTTGGCTATGTCACGTGCCCAATCTTGCGTACTCTGGGAAGCGGGGCGTGACAAAGCGTCAAAGGCACATTGGTTCCCTGATCAAATCAAGGAAAAGGCTTCAGAAGAGGTCACGTGCTCCCACGTGACCAGGGTCACGTGTTGGCACGTGACGCTCAAAACATCAGACTCATTCTCCGGTTAAATCAAGAAAAAGACTCCAGACGAGGGTCACGTGCTCACACGTGACCAGGGGTCACGTGGTGGCACGTGACGGCTAAGAAGCAGAAGAAGGCAGAGTGCAAAAGAAGAAAAGGGCTCGTTACAAGGGGGTCACGTGCCCACACGTGACCAAGGGTCACGTGGCCGCACGTGACCAGCTTTCAAAGCCCATTTGTTAACAGAATTAAATTCTGAGAAAAGACCTCTCAAATCTTTCCAAAAGCAACCGATTGAATTAAAGATTTAGAGTGATTAAATATCATCTATCTATGGGAAAATCTCGAATTTGGAAAGATTTCCCCTTTAAATCTAACAGAAATCACAAAGGAGAATGGCTGGATTTGAAATCCAATGGTGAATAAAATTCACCTAATAATCCAAAGGTCCAGAACGAATGATGGATGCAAATCAAATCTCTCAATGAAGATTCGTCAAAAACTAATTGACTCGGCTGCTTCTCCTATAAATAGGAGCCGAGACACACAAAAAAGGAGATATACGCAGAGGGAAGAAAAGGGAGAGAGCCTTGATACTTTGAGGAATTTGGATCTTCTGCAAAAGAAAACCCTAGGTAAGAAAGGGAAGGCTCCTTGAAAGAAAAGAGAATTTAATTCTCAACAGAGTTCAACTCTGATGTAAAACAGAAGAACATATTTCTTCTCTCTTTGATAGAGGATCTGTAAAGCGCACATCTCCCCTTGAAGTTGAGAATTTAATTCTCAATGGATTGAGATCCTGCCATGCAGATCCAAAGCATAGAGAGGGAATGGAAGCACGAGAATTTAATTCTCACAGAACTATAGGAATTTAATTCCTTTAAAATAAAATTAGGGTTTGACCCTGTGTTATGGGAATTTAATTCCTTCAGAATGAAAAGAATTAGGGTTTAACCCTAGTTAAGAACTTAGTTCTGTTGAAACAACGGGAATTTAATTCCCTTAATCATAATTCTTTAACAGAGAGTGGGAGTTTAATTCCTTAAAGCTTTTATTAGGGTTTAACCCTATTCAGTTCTTCACATATATGAGGAATTTAATTCCTACAGAAAATTCAGAGTTCAACTCTATCCCAGAATATAAATCTTCAAAAGGAAGTAGGAATTTAATTCCTCTATTGTCAGGGTTCAACCCTACGAGGAATTTAATTCCTGAAAGGGATTAACAGATCTTCTAAACAACTACAGAAAAGAAGGGTCACGTGTCACCACGTGACCCCCCCCCCAAAAGATCTACAGAAAGCCCCTTTGAGGCATTGCCCCACGTGACCCACGTGACCCTTGACAGAAGCTTTAACACACAAAGCGCTTGAATGCCCGTCACGTGGTGGCACGTGATGCTCTAGAAGATGCAATAGTCTCAGAAGAACAAATGAAGGGAGGGCGCTCTCACGTGTTGCCACGTGACCCCTCCTGCCTTAGTGTTTAACACTAAACCCCTGAATTCAGTATTAAAACATTGTTTGGTCTTAGTGTTCAATACTAAGCAGAGAACTTTACTTGCAGTGTTCAACACTGATTACCTTAGTGTTCAACACTAGTTTGGGACTTCTCTTGACAGTGTTTAACAATGATCTGTTTTAGTGTTTAACACTAATTTGAAAGCCTTGTTGCTGGTATTTAACACCAATTATCTTTTAGTGTTAAACACTAACTTGTCAATATCATTCCCAGTGTTCAACGCTGATTGGTCTGAAGTGTTTAACACTAGGCATTGGCCCAATTGGCTAAATGGCCAGAAACAAAGTCTCTCCTTCAATGGACCAACAGGAAGCCAATATTTCAGACATGATTGGACTTAGCCCAAGCTGGCCATAAGTCCTCAATTCGTAATTAACTGGGCTAATAGGCTCATAACATAATTAATTGGTCTTGATCCCAAATTGGGCCAAGGACTATTTAATCCACTCCGGTTCCAGGGTACATCTCTTCACTCTTTTGATACTTGGCATTGTAATCCCTCAATGTCTTCAAAGAGGTGACGGGTCCCGATGACCACATATTGATATGGACTGTGGGGTCCTTAAACCCATGGACTACGACGTCCTTAACCTTGACCGAGATGTCTTAAAACTAACAATGGACTGTGGGGTCCTTAAACCCATGGACTACGACGTCCTTAACCTTGACCGAGATGTCTTAAAACTAACAATGGACTGTGGGGTCCTTAAACCCATGGACTACGACGTCCTTAACCTTGACCGAGATGTCTTAAAACTAACAATGGACTGTGGGGTCCTTAAACCCATGGACTACGACGTCCTTAACCTTGACCGAGATGTCTTAAAACTAACAATGGACTGTGGGGTCCTTAAACCCACGGACTACGACATCCTTAACCTCGACCGAGATGTCTTAAAACTAACAATGGACCGCAATGTCCTTAAACTACCCATGGACCGCAATGTCCTTAAACTAACCATGGACCGCAATGTCCCTAAACTGGAACAATAGAGCCACGCATGCTCTCTTGTCGGATCTAAACGATCCCGTTTAAGTTGATCTTAGCCTTAAATATGGCTAACGTATCCTTAAACCTTCAAACAGATTGGGCTATGAATCTCCCCCAATTAACTCTGGTTTGAGGGTACATCTCTGAACTCCTCTGACATCTGTCGTTGTAATCCTTCAACGTCGTCAGAGAGGTGACGGGTCCCGACGGCCATACATACGATGGACCACTATGTCCCTAAATTGGAACAATGGAGCCCAAATGCTCTTTTGTCGGATCTAAACGATCCCGTTAAGTTGATCTTAGTCTCAAGTTAGACTAGCGTATCCTTAACAAACGTTTGAGTTGATCTTAGCCTCAAGTATGGCTAACGTATCCTCAAACCAAACCCCCAAACCCAAATCTAAGATAATACGGATTTGGACTAGTCCACGCCCTACGGGCGACGACATAACTCGGTCTCCGTAAACAATCCACGGGAAGCAAAACATAAAATAAACACACACGACACGAAGTGACCATCTGGAGAAGGAGAAAGTTGTTACCGCGATGCGGTAGCGTGATTAACTGCAGGGGCTTGCGCCTGCAGGGAAAAGCGTCCCCACAATCAAAAACCCCTCAAACGAGGGGGAATCTGACGAAGTCTGCTACATCGGCCGCATCCGTTTAAACCTTCGATACATGGTGCCATAAATCAACTTGGCATCCTCGGAAAGGTGGACGGATAGCACCAATTAGCATCTGCCCCGAATTTCAGGCGAGACGCCATGTCGCGCCGTCCTTCGGAGGGGAACAATGCGTTTGTTGTAATTCGTTACCCCGTGAAGTTTCTAGAAGTGGGTATACTAGTTATCGAAATAAGGGTTACACTAAACTTAGTGGTATTTTAATGAAAAAGATCGTTATATGAGTATTTCATAAGGAAATTTTCGTTACGCTAAAAAGCTAAATGATGTGAATAAGATTAAGAGTGGTTTTATAGTGTTATTGTGATTTATTTTGCTTATCAAGTGGATGAAAAGGTTTCAAAAAAAAGTAATATCGGATCTAACTCCACTTTATCGATATGTTTTAAGAATGCGATTTTAGTTGAAAAGGAGAGAGAGAAAGGACTTACGGTTTTATAACGTCGAGAAAAGAGTAGGGAAGAGAGGGGGGATCCGTGGCGTCGCGGTAGCTTCGGGAACGACTCCGATCTTCAACGAAAGAGAACTTGGTTGCTAACTTCACTTGGCTCTACTTGCACTTAGAAAATTTTGGGGGAAATTTGATAGAAATTTCAGAATAGGGGAGAACTAGTGCATGGGGTGGTATTTATAAGCTAAAAAATGAGAAAGGGTGTGAAATAAAATGAATTAAAATAAATTTAATAGTGTTAATTAGGGATTTGAATAGTCTCTATTTGATTGCGGGAAAATCAAACAGTGCATGAGGGTTGAGGGGAGCTGAAGGGGTGTGTGTGCAAAGTACGGAGGTGATTGGCTCTATATCAACCGTCAGCGGCAAGCAAATGGGGAGTTTAGGCGATCGGATCTTGATCATTTGCCTCGAGATTCATGACATGTGTTTTAATCAGTGTTAACTCCTTATTTATCACGTTTGATTTTTCTGAAACTTTTCGATTCTCCATGTATTGCACATGCAACTCTTGGGCTTCTGAAAAGTTAAAAAGAAAAATATTAAAATTTTTTGGACTAATGGGAATCGAACACACATGCTATGTCACAGTAGTGAATAGGCTTAACCAGTGAGCTACAAGTTGTTTCTTACTTTTATTGAACAAAAATAACGTATAACTCTACAACGGGCTGAAATAACCTTTCTATACAATAAAAAATTAATTTTGTACAGGGGTTTCAGAGTCGTTACACTTATACTTGCAAATATCCTTTCTAGTCGTGCTAATCCCCGTTGTAACCGATTACCGTGACATCAATATCAAGATAGGCAAATGGAAGAAGTGAGCGAATTCCTAACTCAAACCAAGCTAATCTTAATCCTAACAAGATTTCTTTAATTTGCTTAACCAAACACATTGTTAGTTTTGAACAAACTTGGACAAATTTGACTTAACTCATTGATACATAAAGAAAAAGACTCTCATCTCTCCGTGGATCGACTCGTACTCAACCGGCTAGCTACCAAGCGAATCCGTCTTGATTGCGGAATAGGTCTTTAAAAACTTGGATGAAAAAACCTTTCAATCAAATGGCGTCGTTGCCGGAAAGACGGCAGTATATTTTTTTTGTAGTTTCGGGTTAATTTGTGAATAAAAAAACCATAAATATCATCTTGTTATTCTTTGATTCTTTTTGTGCGAGTGTGCAGGATCGAGAGAAGAGTAAGTTCGGTGCCAAAATCAAGGGAAGTTAGACCCATATCTCGCGGTTACACCGCGGCGGATCAAGACGAAACCGCGGCTAACCGTACCAAAATCTAAAGCAAATTCAGTGAGCAAATCAAGAACCAGAGGCTAAAAATCAGAAGAAGAGAATAATTGTAGTGCATAGAAGAAATTTGGAGGTCTAATTCTCCAACTCCACCGCGAAACCGCGCCCATTAAGAGGTGTTTGACCGCGGATCGCGGTCAAAATATTGTTTCAGAGCCTAAATTTTTTGTGAGTATTTCTTTCTTCCAGAAAACACTTCTTAACTCCACTAAATTGCCTTTTCTGCAGTGTTCTTTGCGCAAACTCTCTCCTTCTTTCCAATAAACTGTTTTTGTGCAGGATTCTTTGTGCCACCAAATAAAATTTTTGCAAGTGTTTTAGATTTTAATCGTTATTATTTTGCATAAATAATATGGACTTTATGAGGACTATAACACCAATTCAGATTGTATGGGGATTTCATTACCCTTGCTAAGAGCCTAAAAATCATAAAAAGCATACGCATTACCATCGAGTTTAATGAAAAAATATCTAGACTCGACCAATTAAGGACTTGACGTGCTCAATAGGACAGAGGAAGGTTGTGGGCATTCTGTCGTTTATCTAAACTTGATTTTATGGTGCCTAGGCTAGACAGGTGAGGAGATAACTTTAAAAGGCCCGTCTCACAGTGATTCGTGATCTGAACCCTCCTTACTTCATTTGTGCTTACCTGTCCACAATTGGTAGTGAAAAGACGATTCGAGAGTTATCTCACAATTTGTCGCTTTGGAACAGTTAGGAGCAGTCTAGTTGGTCTTTGAGGACCATAGCTCTAAATATGATTGTGCATATTGTGACTGTGATTGTTTGAAATTGTGTCCTTAATTCCGTATATTTTTTTTTAAATTCTATAAAAATAAAAAAAATAAAACCCAAAAACTTTCATAAAAACTTGCCATTTGTCACCAAATTTCCATTCCACCTACATTTCTCATAATCATTTTCTTACCCTCACATTCTACCAACACGCTTTTACAAAACTAAATGTGTTTAGTGTATGTCCGCTTGGGCTTGGAACACTAGTGTCAGATTAGTCCGCGTTACGCTAGTCTCTACCAACTACGTGATCGACTCCGAAGTCGATTCATCTTCCCTTACGCATACCTTATCTTTACCGGTCAACACCGAGGTTGACCAAAATTCTGTTCACGTATCTTCACCTTCTTTATCTCGTACCTCTTCTCGTGAAATTTCGGGAACTCCACCTTTTCTCGACCAAACCAATTCCGCATTTCCCAACATGATCCCACCACCTCTTGGTGCGAATAATCTATCTCCTCCAGGAATGATTCCACCTCCTCTTGGTGCGAATAATCTATCACCTCCCATAGGAGCACCGCCACGCATCACGTTACAAAACCAATGCTATCATATCCGTACAGCTCTTCCCACTTGCCTTTCTATACCACCAGCCAATGAGGACAATTTTGAGATGAAACCTTACTTTCTCAACATTCTGCAAAAATTTCACGGGCTTGATTCTGATGACCCGTACGTCTTCATCAACAAATTTTAGCGAGTTTTCCAGATGATGAAAACAACCCAGCTTTCTGATGATGCGATCCTCTTAAAGATGATCCTTTTCACCCTTTGCGATTTAGCAGAAAAATGGCTTTATTCCACCGCATCTCATTCTATATCCAGTTGGGATGAGTTTGTAAAAGCCTTTTTAAATAAGTTTTATCCAAATTATAAGACTGCGTGCATCAGAACTGAGATCAATCAATTCACTCAACTTCCTAATGAACCATTTTGGAAGTGTTTCGAATGGTACAAGGATCTCCTTGTGCAGTGTCCTCATCATGGTTTTGAAAAATGGCAACTTTGCCGCACTTTATATGAAAGACTGCTTCCAGAAACTAGACAGTTACTGGAAATCATCTGTCAAAGCCACTTCCTATCTAAATCCGACGAGGAAGCCTGGGCATTCTTGGAAGATCTCGCTAAGCAAACTCTGCAATGGGAAAGCACCCGACCGGCCTCTTCATCTTTTACATCTTCTTCTGGTCAACCTAGAGCAAGAGTTCACCATTTGGATGTCTCAATTGCGATGAAAGACGAACTGGCCTCAATCACGCGGAAACTCAAAGCAATTGAGAGCAAATTTTCATCCCCTGCCCCTAACCCTGTTTCTCCCCTCCGCACCATTTGTGCTTGTTGTTCGGATCCGTCACACTTGACAGAAAAGTGTTCTTATAATTCACCATCTCAAGGACAGGATCAAATTAATGCTGCATTTTGGCAAAAACCAAGAAACGGTCCATACTCTTCTACATATAATCCAGGTTGGAGGAACCACCCTAATTTTGCCTGGAACTAGAATAAAAAACAAAACCAGTTGCAAGGCCAAAATAACTTTCATAGGTCCCCTCCACAACAACAACCACAACAACAACCACAACAACAACAATTTCAACAACCTTTCCAACCGCAACCTTTTCAAAGCCCGACGAACCATGCTGCTTCGTACAACAATTCGTTCCCTCCGAACAATAACTTTGCTGCGTCCGGTACTGATAAGGTTTCCACTCTCGAACAAAGTATGGAAACTTTTGTTAAGATATCCACACAATCCACCGCAAACATCCAATTTTCGATCCAAACGCTTGTACAACACACAACTTCTCATGGACAGAGCATAAAATCCATCGAGACCCAGATTGCACAACTAAACGCTGCGATGAGCGAGAGGGAGAAAGGTAAGCTCCCATCTTAACGCTTACCAAACCTGGTAGTTATATGTATGCCCTAGAGGCCATTACTGTACATAGGATGTATATTGTAGTGGATGCTGGGACATATATAGGGAGGACTTTCTTGCACGACATGATAGTATGCTATCTAGTTGCTCTTTATGTTAACGTGTACACTGATTGTCTCTCTGTTACATGTTGGTAAAGCCCTTAGGATATGTACTTGACTACCTAGACTATGATGCGGATCATACTAGTGGGGACATGGTAGTCCATAAGAACATCCTTCAAGGTCCCTAGTCGTGGGTGTATCGAGACGGGGCATCGATATACCAGAGTAGACTAGCGTATACCTTCTCGACCCATACAGATGGGCGATGGATGATCCCATATCCATTGGTGTTTGACATCAGAGATGATATACGGGTGCTCAGTGGAGACTGGGTACAGTGGACGGACTCGCCGAGAACTCCCAGATGGTATTATACCTTACGTCAGATGGCAGTTCTCTGGTGACACTGGTACAGGTTAGTCTGTAGACCCGAGATCGTCATAGAGTCTTGTGTGATTCCCACTGTGCTTTGATTTCCACCTTACCACGTCCAAGAGGGCGTGTAAAATGGTGGTTTTTGGGTACAGTCCCGAATCACATGGAGGCAATAAGCGATAGGAGGGGATTCGTCTCTCCCGGTATAGGGAGTTGATGTTGCACTGTGTTCGATTGGCTATAACCGGAAATCCCTGGCCAGGGTTGCTGAGATTTACTGGTAAGTGTTACCAGTAGTTTCTCGAACTGTTATAGACCTCATATTGACACGACTTATCGAGCTATTGGGGTCTGACGTTTACCACCCCTAGGAAAGATATGCGACATATCAGACGATGAGACCGGACTGTACGGTAAGTGTTACTGGTTGGATTCACAGGAGTGTGAGCGGGCTTGCTCGTTGATCTTCTGATCGCTCAATACCCGGGTGTCCGTTACGTTTAGCAGACCGCTTACGGCTTGTGGGTGTTTGATATGATCATCACGTGCTGCCGGCGTATTGACGAGTCTTTAGAGTCCTACACAGAGGTTTCCTGGCTCAAGCAAAACGAAATAGGAGCGCATATGAGATATGTGCGGGACCGAGAATAATGTGTCTATGTGATACCTTATTCTATTCTCGCGATGAATGTATCGATTAGTTGTATGCGATATAACCTAGTTATCGAATCAAGGATTGATTCGATAAGTCGATGCATTGGATATTAGTCGGTCATATGCGGTATGACCGGATCGTTAAATCAAGTGTTAATTTAATGATTTAATGTATAATTGTATATTAGATATATTACTTTACATTAACTAGTATTTGTTCACTTAAAGATGGATTTTCTCACTTGATGTGCACATTGTATATGTGATATAGTTTTGTGTACGTGTTTGTATCATGTTTGATGATACATGCAAACTTGGGTGTATGTTTGAATTGAACCATGTTTAGTAAATGGTTAGGGTTTCATATCATTTGCTTTATTTACTTATTCATTTATTTATTTATTCATTTTGGTAAGAAATAAAATGGTGACTTTATTTGGATTTCACTTGAAGCTTCATAAAGCTTTGAAAGTCAAACCATTTTGTTTCTTTCCTAAACCCTAACCCTTTAACTAAACCCTAGTTCATTCTCTACACTTAACCATGGTTGCTAATATGATAAGAATCATTTTATTTTCTATTATTTATTATTCTTATCATATTCTTTTTCTTCTTCTTCTTCTTCAAGAAGAAAGAAGCTTGCTAGTTTCAATGGTAACTTGAAAAAAAGAGTGAGAAATCCAATTCTAAAGTGAACCCACTTCCTATTTCTTCATCCTCTACCACTTGCCATGTAGTATAGGGTGTTTTCTTCACAAGTTTCATGACTTGGTGAAGTTGGAGCTTGATCTTGAGTTGCCTCGAAGTAGATCATCTTCGGCATCGAAGTCGACGACCTAGCCCGTCCATTTCTCCGATGAAGCCGACGCTAAAGTCCGGGATCCGATGATCGCAGCAAGGGGACATCTTCACGGAGCTAAGGAAGTGGAGGACCGGATCTACAAAGGTTGTAGTCACTTCCCTTTTAGCAGTAAAGTTGTTTACTACTTGCATGTTACGCCTATTCTCTAGTTAACGATCTAGTTTAGGGTTTCTCGGCACCGGAAAATAGTTTGAATTTGGCATGGTTGATGCCTTGTGAGACCTCTTGAGTGTGCCTAGAAACCCTACAGTGGTATCAGAGCCTAGCTAGAGCTTTAGGCGATGTGTTGACGAAACTAGAAACCCGATCGAACCCGAAACCCTAACCCGAGACCACTCTCTGTACATTTTATGAAAATGTGGATTTTTACAAATTAAAAATAGCCAAAAAATTCAGCAGGGTTTTCTAGGAATTACTGTGAAATTCGTGGACCCAATTCGACTAAACCGCCGCGGAACCGCGGCCGTACCCTAGGTTGGGCGGCGGTTCCGCGGCAATACAGTGAGCTTGTTCACTTTTGTTTGCACAGTAATCTCTATCTTCAGTTGCTGTATTTTATGGGAATTTTTAATTGATACTCAACAGTTGGGTTTTCTGGGGTGTATTGGGGACTCGGTGTTTCGATCGGAAAGTTTAACTCCGTCTATGTGTTTTCCGGATAATTTTTGAATATGTTAAAAAGTTTGACCGGATATAAATACCCACTTTTTCCCCTTGCCGGGAAATTTCCAAGTGTTGGATCTTTCCGTAGTTTAATGACGTTCTAAGTAGTGCAAGTAACGCGATGGTCCCTCTAGAAGACAACAAACCTTAACTCGATTATGTGACCATCTTGAACTGCCCTTTGAACCTTAGGGTTTGGAGCGGTACGGTGTGCCATATGTGAGGCGTTGGCTTGACCCTTCTACGGCTGGACCATTGGTACTGAGGCATGAAGTGAATGTTTTTAAACTTGTTTCATGTGTTGAGCTGTTTCGGGAAAACTTGGGTGTTCGATTATTCGATCGGAAAGTTTGACATTTTCTATTTATCCGGAATGTGATACAATAATTGGAATTCACAAGTAGTTATGAGATAACTGAATGAATGTTATAAATCTAGCGGTTTAGTCTCACTTGATCGGTTGCCACGGAATTTTGATGTGATCAAAAGCCCGTCGCAATCACGTAGCGTACGCGGATACTCGCCGGGTAAACTTAATAAACAGCCTCACTCCATAGCCCCGACCAAGTGACTGTAGGAGAACCCCGTCGCCGAAAGCATCCGTTCGGGTGCTCGCGGCAGCGGAGTTCCGCCTTGGTGCACTTCGTCGGCGGCATCGGGGGTGCAGCCATCTACTGAAGTTTGCGACGAGCATTCGATCAGGATGTCGGGAATCTTGTTGAATTGCCCGACTTGATATTGAAAAGAGTTTTCGATAATGAGACTAAAATGCGGGGTTTATAATTGTTAGGCATGCGATGTCTAAGGAATTCATTTAATTAGGCATGTGATGTGTAAAGAGTTTGCGGATTCCAACTGTTGTAGTTTTACACTTTCTTTTCTGCGACCGTAAGTGTAATATGTGATATCGCCGGTTTCGTTGCTATATGTCAACGAAAATTGGGATACGCATGTTTACTTACGTTGATGACATGCGATGTTATGTGTTGCTGGATATGTTATATTGGATCGTCGTGTTTGAATAGCCGGGGGGTTTTATGTGAGATGAGTGTTTTTCATTTTCATTCATGTAAAAGCTTATATGTAATATTCTTTTATTGGGGCACTTCCAGGTTGCGGAAGATGTTACCGTTGATGTATATTATTTACTTTTCTGCACTAGGATAGACCCAAGGAGGAAGGCACAAGTAACCGGGTTCTGGAGTCCAGTGGGAGACCAACTCGAGGAGTCGAGTCCGGGTCTCCTAACTCTAGAATTGGTAGGGTTGCTTGCCGCTCTCGTAGGGGTCTAGGGATGTGGGTTTGGCTATTCATCGCGACTGTGGAATCCGTGTTTTATACTGGCTCGTATTAAAATCACGGACGTCCTAGTATATCCAATATTTCATATGATTCTTCTGCTGCGATATCTGTGATGTGATCATGTGATATGTTCAGATAGATATTATATATAGTATATATGATATATTATATAAACGTTGCTTATGTTTTACACCCGCGCTAGCCCTGCCTCGCTCTGGCGTTAGTTACCTAACCTAACGGTGCAGACGGGACATCGAGGCGAATGCGGATGGCATAAGCGTACGTTATATTTATCTGTGATGTTTAGGTGGACTTAAATGATGGGACTTCATTAATATGATTAATGAAAGAAAAAGAAACCTAAGATGTTGTGGAATTGAATTTCAAAAATAAAACAGGTAGCTACAGTTCTTGCTTTGCACAGTGGTATATATGATATATCCTGCACCTTATTCGATGAGGAAAGGGCCGACGATCCCTTCACCGGGAGTGACCCCTTTAGCAATAACTGGCAGATGCTATAACCCTCGGTTTGTCTTTTGATTGCTTCTATAGTTTCTGCTTTGCACAGTGATATATATGATATATCCCGCACCTCATTCGACGAGGAAAGGGCCGACGATCCCTTCACCGAGAGTGACCCCTTTAGCAAAACTAGAAAAGCCTCGAAAACACTCCATTTCAAAATAATTTGATTCTACAACGATATCAAGGTCATTACGCAATAGGTTTTCAGAAAAAACCTGTCGTAGCCCTCCGTCATTTCAGATAAGTACTAATTAGTATTCGTGCTGCGGTAGTTTGGCATTCATCAAGGCGTAGTGTACGGTAGCTAACTAGTATTTATCTGCTTATGCATATGATGCAGATTGGATTAGGGTATTCGTACGGCGTTGTTTGGCATTCGTCAAGGGTCGTGCGGGTGGGTTTAATTCAATCAAGAAATGTACGGGTTGAACTTGACTAATGGACTATGGGTTGTTTGGCATTCGTCAAGGTCATAGAACACTAGGGGTAAAATATTATTGGGAATTTCAAGTGTTGAAATTTGCAATGAGATTGCATACCTTCTATGAGATAGTTGGATCCCGATACCCACTGCGAGTAATTGTTACTCCTGGGAGAGTTTTACACTTTACAATTAGCCGATCTAGTAGGTGTCTAGAAAGGTGTTAACGGGGTTACGCCTCTGGGAAAACGAGGTTTACATTAATTAGGTTCGTGCGAAAGCACGGGGAAACCTCCCTCAAAGTACCGACACTGGCCTGGCTGAAAAATTGGCGAACTTATAGCGTGTAATTAATCCCGGCTAGTCTTTCCTTTTAGGGTTTGAAGGAAGATTTGATAAAAACAGTGGGAGCCATCCTGATTAGATAAAATAAAAACCAATCTGATCTTGCAAGAGCATACGCTGAGTGTTTTCTTCTCTCTCTCTCCAGGTAGCGACCATGTCACACCTTAATCAAGATAATAATATGGATGTATTGACCGAACCCGCTTATTATACTGAGCTGGGAAACGTTGGTCCCGCTCCAACTTATAATTGTTATAAGACAGAGCAGGAAATTGGGGAATACCAGATTTCCCGTGCCGCCCAAACGAAGAAAGTGCATGATGATGCATCTTCTTCGGGTGTGTTCATTATAAAGAACTGTTTCTCAATATCCTTTACGTCCTGAGTATGTGATACCGGATCAGAATCCCGCATATGTAATCTGTTACATGGGCTACAGATAAGTAAAGAACTGAGAACGGGTGATAAGTTTCATGAGGCAGAAAACGGGGCAAATGTTGCAGCCAAGTCTGTTGGTCACTGTCACCCTGTATTACCTGAATACATTGATTCTGAACAAATGTTATTAGATACCGAACCTGATATACAAAATCATATCAATCTCTTTATTTATTAAAGAAGGATACAATTTTGTATTGTTGGATAATGTTTTGAACATTTCCTATATCAAAAGTTGATTGGTTCAGGCACGTTATCTAAAAGCATTGATGTTCTAAATCAAACTACGGTTCTTAGTATATAGAACACACACAAGAGGAAGAGTTCAAAAATGAACGAAGCCTTCTTGAGGTATTGTAGACTAGGTCATATCAATGCGACCCGACTGGCTGAAGTTACATTTAGATGTATATTTAAATTAGTTTGAATTTACATCTTGTGAAACTTGCCAGTCATATCATAGAGATAAGATGACCATAGCTCTGTTTATTGGAAACAGAGAAGGAGTTAGTGAACTCTTGGGATAATACATGTTGATGTATGTAGGTCCCCTGTCTACACATACCAAGACCGGTTCTTTGAATTTCATTACATTCTCTGATAATCTTTCAAGATTCAGACATATGTTCCTGTTGAAACACAAGTCCGAACCTTTTGAGATATTCACAGAATCTAAGTTAGAAATAGAGAACCAATACGGGTATAAGTATTATGTCCTTTGATGTGATCAAGGAGGAGAATACTTGAGCACGGAAATCCTGGACTATTCTAAAGGAGAATGAGATTCTCTCTCAGCATTACTCCTCCGTATACACCATAGTACGATGGTATATTGGGGGGAGCAATTGCACCCTATGTGATATGGTGTGCTCTATGATGAGTACTGCTGAGTTTCCTATTTCCTTTTGGGAATAATGCACTTGAGAAGTTGCATACCTATTGAATAGGGTTCCGATCAAATCAGTTGCCTACCACTTCATATGTGATATGGAAAGGGAAGAGCCCATATCTTAAGTTAGTTAAGATTTGGGGTTGTCCGGACTATGTCTAAAAGCAAAATCCGGACAAGCTCGAGGCAAGGTCTGTTATGTAGAACTGGAAATGTTCCAGCTATACAAACTGCAGCTGATGATTTGGTAGAACCAAAGAATTCAATATTTACCAACGCACCTCAGCCTCTTCGCCGATCTAGTAGGGTTCCTCACCCACCTGAGAGTTACTTCGGTTTCTCTATGACAGTGGGAGCAAGGATTGCATCATGAGATGATGACCCAACTAGTTTCGAGCTGGCCATCAGGAGTGAGACTCTGTAAGAATGGCTGGATGTTTATCGATCTGAGATGGAATCCTTATACACCAACAAAGTATGGACTTTGGTTGCTATATATGAAGGGTTAAATCCCCATCAGGAGCAAGTATATCTTGAGAAGATTACTTGGTGTAGATGGAAAGGTTGAGACTTTCAAAGCTAGACTTGTTAAAGGTTTTCATCATCGACCAGGCGTGAATAATGATGAAACCTTTTTCCAGTGGCTATGCTTAAGTCCATCCATATCCTACTTGCCACGGCTACATACCATGACTACGATATCTGGCGGTTGGGTGCCATGACCGCTTTTCTAAATGATGTTTTAGAAGAGTGCGTCTATAAGTACACAGCCAGAGGGCCTCGTAGACAGTGGGAGAAGCGGAAACGTATGCAAGATGTTTTATGTGATAAAGCAGGCATCGCGGAGTTGGAACATCTGTTTTGATGAGTTAGTCAAACAGTTTGACATCATCAAAATGGTAGATGAACCTTGTATATACAAAAAGGTAGTAGGGAGTATGGTAGTGATCCTCGTAAAGTACGTGGATGACATACTCTTGATAGGGAAAGAGTTTCCTATGCTACGCTCGGTCAATCTCCGCTTATCACAATGATTCTCCATATAGGATCAAAGTGATACCTCCTAAATCCTGAGTTTTCATCTATGAGATAGATGTTATTGGGTGTTAGAATACTCACTAGATGTAGTGAGATGGTATCAATTGATCCTGGGGAGAATCACTGGAAAGGTTCCAGAGTGATAAGGACGACTAAAAGTCAGTCACAGGCATTGTCTTTACCCTCAGTAAAGGGATGGTATGTTGGAAGAGTTCCAAGCTGGATACCGTGGCATACTAGACGATAAAGGCTGGATACATCGTTACTTAAGATGCTACCAAAGAGGCAGTCTGGATGTATATTTGTTCATGAGATGAACTCAGTTCCTCCCATTGTGTGACAATGGAGTTGTGTCTTATGCCAAGGAACGACCGTCCCATCAGTGATCCAGACATATTCTAAGGCAGTATCACCTGATCATGGAGATGGATGATCTCCAGGGTGATCGAGGTTAGGAGAGCAGACTCAGAGGATAACACGGCGGATCCACTCACAAAGGCCTTTTCCCAGAGAGAGACTTTTATGGGATGGTTGAGTATGAGATACTGCAACCACTGCTACAGATGGCCCTAGTGCAAGTGGGAGATTGTTGGTTATATGTATGCCCTAGAGGCCATTACTGTACATAGGATGTATATTGTAGTGGATGCTGGGACATATATAGGGAGGACTTTCTTGCTCGACATGATAGTATGCTATCTGGTTGCTCTTTATCTTAACGTGTACACTGATTGTCTCTCTGTTACATGTTGGCAAAGCCCTTAGGATGTGTACTTGACTACCTGGACTATGATGCAGATCATACTAGTGGGGACATGGTAGTTCATAAGTACATCCTTCAAGGTCCCTAGTCGTGGGTGTATCGAGACGGGACATCAATATACCAGAGTAGACTAGCGTATACCTTCTCGACCCATACAGATGGACGATGGATGATCCCATATCCATTGGTGTTTGACATCAGAGATGATATACGGGTGCTCAGTGGAGACTGGGTACACTGGACGGACTCGCCGAGAACTCCCAGATGGTATTATACCTTACGTCAGATGGCAGTTCTCTGGTGACACTTGTGCAGGTTAGTCTGTAGACCCGAGATCGTCATAGAGTCTTGTGTGATTCCCACTGTGCTTTGATTTCCACCTTACCACGTCCAAGAGGGCGTGCAAAACGGTGGTTTTTGGGTACAGTCCCGAATCATATGGAGGCAATGAGCGATAGGAGGGGATTCGTCTCTCCCGGTATAGGGAGTTGATGTTGCACTGTGTTCGATTGGCTATAACCGGAAATCCCTGGCTAGGGTTGCTGAGATTTACTGGTAAGTGTTACCAGTAGTTTCTCGAACTGTTATAGACCTCATATCGACACGACTTATCGAGCTATTAGGGTCTGACGTTTACCACCCCTAGGCAAGATATGCGACATATCAGACGACGAGACCGGACTGTACGGTAAGTGTTACTGGTTGGATTCACAGGAGTGTGAGCGGGCTTGCTCGTTGATCTTCAGATCGCTCAATACCCGGGTGGCCGTTACGTTTAGCAGACCGCTTGCGGCTTGTGGGTGTTTGATATGATCATCACCTGCTGCCGGCGTATTGACGAGTCTTTAGAGTCCTACACAGAGGTTTCCTGGCTCAAGCAAAACGAAATAGGAGCGCATATGAGATATGTGCGGGGCCGAGAATAATGCGTGTATGTGATACCGTATTCTATTCTAGCGATGAATGTATCGATTGGTTGTATGCGATATAACCTAGTTATCGAATCAAGGATTGATTCGATAAGTCGATGCATTGGATATTAGTCGGTCATATGCGATATGACCGGATCGTTAAATCAAGTGTTGATTTAATGATTTAATGTATAATTATATATTAGATATATTACTTTACATTAACTAGTATTTGTTCACTTAAAGATGGATTTTCTCACTTGATGTGCACATTGTATATGTGATATAGTTTTGTGCACTTGTTTATATCATGTTTGATGATACATGAAAACTTGGGTGTATGTTTGAATTGAACCATGTTTAGTAAATGGTTAGGGTTTCATATCATTTGCTTTATTTACTTATTCATTTATTTATTTATTCATTTTGGTAAGAAATAAAATGGTGACTTTATTTGGATTTCACTAGAAGCTTCATGAAGCTTTGAAAGTCAAACCATTTTGTTTCTTTCCTAAACCCTAACCCTTTAACTAAACCCTAGTTCATTATCTACACTTAACCATGGTTGCTAATATGATAAGAATCATTTTATTTTCTATTATTTATTATTCTTATCATATTCTTTTTCTTCTTCTTCTTCTTCTTCAAGAAGAAAGAAGCTTGCTAGCTTCAATGGTAACTTGAGAAAAAGAGTGAGAAATCCAATTCTAAAGTGAACCCACTTCCTATTTCTTCATCCTCTACCACTTGCCATGTAGTATAGGGTGTTTTCTTCACAAGTTTCATGACTTGGTGAAGTTGGAGCTTGATCTTGAGTTGCCTCGACGTAGATCATCTTCGGCATCGAAGTCGACGACCTAGCCCGCCCATTTCTCCGATGAAGCCGACGCTAGAGTCCGGGATCCGATGATCACAGCGAGGGGACATCTTCACGGAGCTAAGGAAGTGGAGGACCGGATCTACAAAGGTTGTAGTCACTTCCCTGTTCCCCTCCGAAAGGCGGCGCACAAGACCGTGATGTCCTGACGCTGAGATTCGGGGCAGATGCTAATTGGTTTTATCCGTCTACCTCTCTGAAGATGCCAAGTTGATTTATGGCATCTTGCATCGGAGGTTTAGATGGATGCGGCCGATGTAGCAGACTTCGTCAGATTCCCCCTCAGGGTGAGGGGTTTTTGATTGTGGGGACGCTCTTCCCTGCAGGCGCAAGCCCCTGCAGTTAATTACGCTACCGCATCGCGGTAACAACTTTCTCCTTCTCCAGAATTTCACTTCGTGTCGTGTGTGTTTGTTTTGTTTGTGGTTGCCCGTGGATTGTATACGGAGACTGAGTAATGCCCGTCGCCCGTAGGACGTGGATTAGTCGAAATCCGTATTTACTAAGATTTAGGTTTGGTGTTTTTAGTTTAAGGATGCATTAGTCGCGTTGCGACTAAGATCGACTTAAACGTTCGTTAAGGATACATTAGTCCTGTTTTAGACTAAGATCCACTTAACATAGTGATTAATTTAATGTATGGCCATCGGGACTCGTCACCTCTTTGACGTCGTTGAGGAATTACAACGACGGATGTCAAAGGAGTTCGGAGATGTACCCTTGAACCAGAGTTGATTGGGAGTTTTATAATCCATTTGAATGTTTAAGGATACGTTAGCCGTGTTTGGGGCTAAGATCAACTTAAACGGGACCATTTAGATCCGGCAAAAGAGCATTTGGAAGCTCTGTTGTTCCTGTTTAAGGACGTGGTGGTCCGTCGCCAGTTTAGGGACGTAGTGGTCCATATTCCAGTTTAGGGACGTGGCGGTCCGATATTAGTTTAGGGACGTTTCGGTCCGACATTAGTTTAGGGACGTTTCGGTCCGACATTAGTTCAGGGACGTTTCGGTCCACGAGTTTAAGGACCCTACAGTCCGTATGGGTGTGTGGTCGTTGGGACTCGTCACCTCTTTGACGTCGTTGAGGAATTACAACGATGGATGTCAAAGGAATTCGGAGATGTACCCTCGAACCGGATGCAGATTGATTTAGGAGAGCTATTTTGCTCAGTCAATTTAATTTAAGGACTTACGGCCACGATTGGGCTAAGTCCATTACTTTTGCATTTCTTTTGCTTTTATTTGGGCTTTGCCCAAAAAGGATGCAGAGCATCAATTTTATTTGGGTCCAGCCCTTTTATTGCTTTGCAATTTATTTTGACCTGCTAGGTATTTTTGATTTGGGCCTAGCCCTTCAAATAATGCATTGCATTTGTGCAAAGCACCAAGAATCTTTTAGATTCAGGAAAAGAAGTGCAGAGCACTTTTTAATTTCTTGATCTAAATTTAGATCAAAGAAAAGAAAAGAAAGAAATCTTTTCTTTCTTTCTGTTTCAGAGAACCAGAGGTTCATAGCAAGTGCAATGCACTATTTTTATTATTTTTATTTATTTATTTATCTATTGAAGATCACTGATCTTGTTTTCTAGATCAATGATCTATTCATTAAAAGAATTTTCTCCTATCTCAAAGGTTTTTACCTTCTTTTTTTGTATTCTCCAGAAATTCTCAAGAGTTCTCTTCTCTTTTTTTTCATCCAATTCTCTATATCTTTGAAATGGGGTCTGGGGTCCTTTTTATAGTGCTCAAAGATCAGTTAAATTTGTTAAAAAGATCTTTTCTGAGTGATTCGGGGAATTTTCCCCACCGTTGGATCTTTGATCCAAAGGCCCCTGTTTTACAGAAGAAATCTTCTTGTTTTAACAAGAACAGAAAAGATTTCCTTAAATCTTCATTCTGTTGTTGCGCAACTCACCAGCGCGTGACACGTGTCGCGCAGTAAGGCGCTTGCGCAGCTGTGCTTGCGCAACTGCGCAGACACGTGTCGCGCAGTGAAGCGCTTGCGCAACTGAGCTTGCGCAACTGCGCAGACACGTGTCGCGCAGAGGTGCGCTTGCGCAGTTGCGCTTGCGCAACTGCGCAGACACGTGGCGCACTGAGGTGCGCTTGCGCAACAGCGTTTGCGCAACTGCGCAGACACGTGTCGCGCAGCGGTGCGCTTGCGCAACAGCGTTTGCGCAACTGCGCAGACACGTGGCGCGCTGCGGTGCGCTTGCGCAGTTGATCGTTGCTTTTGCTTTTTAAAGAGCCTTGCTCTGATTGGACGCACTGCATTGGGCGTTGCGCTGACGCGTCTGCGCCAGACATGTGGCGCGTTGCGCCCAACGCAAAGAATCTGAAGCGTTGCTTCATTATTTAAAGTTTAAAGTTTCAAAGCAGAGCTTTGCTCTGATTGGGGGAAGATGAAGCATTGCTTCATCTCCCGCCTCGGAATTTGAACAGAGCTTTGCTCTGATTGGGGTAAACAAATGCCCCCCCACCGTTGCGCTTACGTGGCCCCAAACGTGAGCGCAACGGTGGCGGAATTCCAACCGCCGTGACAACTTTTGGAAGTCGAAGAGGCACTTGATGCCTATAAATAGGACCTTTGGTCCCCCACAGATGTTTATCATCTTTCCGGTTTTTTATTTTCAAAAAACTTCAGAGATTTGCTCTTGCCTTCAAGAACTCTAGAGCTTTGCTCTTCTTTCCAAAGTTTTTTTTAGAAAAAACTTTAGGTAAAATTGAATCTTAGATTAAATTAATTTTAATTAATTTTAAACAGCAGAGCTTTGCTCAATTTCAAAGTTAGAAACTTTAGGTAAAATTAATATAAATCAAATTAACTTAAATTAATCTCAATCAAAGAGCCCTGCTCTCACAGATCTTTTGATCTAAAGAGATCCCCATTGGGGTTTCACTAGCAGAGCTTTGCTCAATTCCAAAATTAGAAACTTCAGGTAAATTTAATGTAAATCAAATTAATTTAAATTAATCTCAGTCAAAGAGCTTTGCTCTCACAGATCTTTTGATCTAAAGAGATCCCCATTGGGGTTTCATTAAGCTTTTGTTCATGGGTTTTAATCCCTGAACAGAGCTTTGCTCTCTAGGAATTTATCCCTCTATGTATATTATTTTTCTTCTATCACTAATCTTCCTGTGGTTTTCCTCTAGGCATAATGGCGGTGCATCTATACAGTTTGCACGAGTTCATCACCTATGACGATATCCGCGCACAGGGTCGTCAACAAAACCAGGAGTTTACGGACGCCCAGTGTGCGGAGGTCATGGGTCGCCTCAACGCGAGTTGTGGTTGGCTGCTTCTTCGTCGTTCGGCTCTCTTAAAGGTTGTGCTGGGAGCAATATGGAGAGCACTTCCGGGTCTTCATGAGGCCCTACTGCTCAATGCGTTGGATGATGCCGAAGACAAGGTGCATTCAGTGTACCTGACGGGGCTGATCTCGAAGAAACGGCGGGACGGTCTCATTGACACCCTACATCAAATCTTTCAGCAGACGACGATAGTTGCTGCTTATCGAAGGCCGGAAGGGCTTGCCGATGATATCGACACAGAGGCGCGCGAGAGGCTGCGCATAAGAATAATTAGAAAGGCCAGAAGAACTCTGGATGGCCTTGCTTTTGAATTCCTCAATCCGTACCCCGGATCTGAAGTCATTCCCTTGTAATAATACTTTTCTTTTTACTGCTTTTTATAATTGTAAGAATTTTTGCCAATATGAATGGAAACTCTTTATTTCAGTTTCTCTTATTTCTCGTCCTGAGTTTTCTGTCCATGCATAAATGAATGTGTCACGCATGCCAGATCAAATGTAGACCAGATATTCTCTCTGTCATCTTTTTTTTATTGTCAACAGGCTGTCTTAATAATCATGGTTGATGGATGTCTAAAACGAGTATTCCGACTTCCTTAGGAAATAGCGATGGCTTAGGCCGCAGGTTCAGGTCTACTGCCTAAGACTTTTCAATTCTATGAGCCGTGAGGGTCTCATAGAAGCTTTTCTCCCTATGGATCAAGAGGATCTCATAGGTGGATTTTCTCCTTAGGAATCGTGAGGATTCCTAAGTGTGGTTTTCTCTTATAATTCGTAAGGATCTTATAAGAGAATTTCCCCTCTTACGAGTCGAGAGGATTCGTAAGTGGTTGTTTCCCTCTTCGTCGAAATTCGACTTCGGAGAGTGAGACCCATGAATAGTATGCAAGAGACCAGTTTGGATTGACTTGCAGGGCCCCATTGCTCAAAAAGCAAGCCTTCCTTGCTGTCTGAGACTTCTTCTTACAAATTGAGACGAATCGGGGATCTGTCTGCAGTTGTAGCGGAACAGTTGACATGAGTTAAGAAGCTCTCATCACGGAGTGTTTGTATCCGTGAGTCGAGGAGTTTGCTAGGGATTATTTGTTTCCCAAGCGCCAAGGAGTATTTGTTTCCTTGGGGTTTGAAACGAGTCGAGGGTTCCCACGGGGGCACTGGTGGCTCTGCGGGTCGACGCGGATCAGAAGGCTCTCGTCAAGGAGTGTTTGTATCCGTGAGTCGAGGAATTTGCTGGGATTATTTGTTTCCCAAGCGCCAAGGATTATTTTTTTCCTTGGGGTTTGAAACGAGTCGAGGGTTCCCACGGGGGCTCTGGTGGCTCTGCGGGTCGACGCGGATCAGAAGGCTCTCGTCAAGGAGTGTTTGTATCCGTGAGTCGAGGAATTTTGCCAGGGATTATTTGTTTCCCAAGCGCCAAGGATTATTTGTTTCCTTGGGGTTTGAAACAAGTCGAGGATTCCTACGGAGGCACTGGTGGCTCTGCGGGTCGACGCGGATCAGAAGGCTCTCGTCAAGGAGTGTTTGTATCCGTGAGTCGAGGAATTTGCTGGGATTATTTGTTTCCCAAGCGCCAAGGATTATTTGTTTCCTTGGGGTTTGAAATGAGTCGAGGGTTCCCATGGGGGCTCTGGTGGCTCTGCGGGTCGACGCGGATCAGAAAGCTCTCGTCAAGGAGTGTTTGTATCCGTGAGTCGAGGAATTTTACCAGGGATTATTTGTTTCCCAAGCGCCAAGGATTATTTGTTTCCTTGGAGTTTGAAACGAGTCGAGGATTCCTACGGAGGCTCTAGTGGCTCTGCGGGTCGACGCGGATCAGGAGGCTCTCGTCAAGGAGTGTTTGTATCCGTGAGTCGAGAAGTTTGTTGGAAGAGTATGGTTCCCACTTTGTTTACGCCCTTGGATTGTATACAGGAATCGATGTGATCTTAACTGTAGGGCCAAAGTTTTATCATCATCATCATTTTTTTTGTTGTATTTCCGCGATGCTCTATCCTTTCAGCTTTCGTATCGCGAAGGTAGCGATTGCCCAATCATTTCGGCTATTTTTCGCGGTGCCCAATCATTTCGGCTGTTTATTTTATTTTTACTCGCTGCTTTTTATTGCGAGTTGCCCAATCATTTAGGCTATTTCTTCATGCATATATTTTTACTTGCTGCTTTTTTATTGCAAGTCGCCCCATCATTTCGGCTGTTTCGTATGCATGTGCGGCCTACTGGCTTTTCGCTGTAAACCTGAAATTGGACACTGATTTTGGCATCAGCACCGCTACAACTGGGATATTGCCAGGAGCGAATCATCATTTGCCTCTGTCGTTGTCGAACAAAGGAGGCTTAGCGACCAGGGTTAAGGTCCTGTCGACTAAGGCTTTTGACTTCATGAGCCGTAAGGGTCTCACAAAGCTATTTCTCCCTACAAGTCGTGAGGATCTCGTAAGTGTATTTTCTCCTTAGGAATCGTGAGGGTTCCTAAGTGTTTTGTTCCTCTGTAAGTCGTAAGGATCCTACAGGATGGTTTTTTTTTCTTGTAAGTCGAGAGGATTTACAAGGGTTGTTTACCATGCAAACATATCCCTAGTTTCAGATGGGACTTAGTTAGGGAAATGTTTATTCGCGCCCGTGGATTGTATACAAGGGTCAATACTGAGCCACTTGTAGGGTAATATTGGAAGTTTGTGGGGGTTTGCTTAAGCACAGGTTTAGGTCTCTGTGACTTAAGACTTTCAAATCCTATGAGCCGTGAGGGTCCCATAAGAGAGTTCTCCTTACGAGTCGTGAGGATCTCGCAAGTGTATTTTCTCCTTAGGAATTGTGGGGATCCCTAAGTGTGTTGCTCCTTTGTGAGTCGTAAGGATCTCACGCAGGTAGTTTCTCCTTACAAGGTCGAGAGGACTCTATAAGGGTTCTTTAACGAAGTTGCGCCCTTTCGGGTTTTCACAAACATTCGCCGGTAATCCTGCTGTTTTTACTCACGGAGCCCTTTCGGGTTTTCATCCGTGCCCATTTTGCTTATGGACATACCGTTTTTCTTTCTTCTTATTTTCTTTTTCTCTCTTTTTTTTTACGAGGTCGCGCCCTTTCGGGTTTTCACGAACACTCGCCGGCAACCCTGCTGTTTTTACTCACGGAGCCCTTTCGGGTTTTCATCCGTGCCCTTTTTGCTTATGGACATACCGTTTATTTTATTTTATTTTTATATGTTTTTTTTATATCTCGTCAGCCTAAGGATGCTGCGGTATTAGTTTAAAGACGTTTCGGTCTGCTATTAGTTTAAGGACATTTCGGTCCATTGTCGAGAAGGTTGGCTATTCTTTATGAAGCTTGCGCTTAGGAAGATAGCGAGCGGACTTAGTCGTCGTCATCCATCATTGACCTAAGCTGTGGCTCATTAAGCGTAATATTTCTTTAGGAAGCGACCGTTTATCGGCCTGAAAGGCCTTTCACCGTGCATGTCCATGAGTAGATAGGCCCCACCCTGGTAAACTTTATCTATGACGTACGGGCCTTCATAGTTTGGCTCGAATTTTCCCCGCTTGGCGCGATTGGGGATCATAGGCCTTTTGACCACTAGCACGAGTTCGCCTTGACGAAATGTCCTCGGTCGGGTCAATCTTTCGTATGAGCGCGTCATCTTTGCTTTATAAGCTTCCAGATTTTGTTGTGCTAGAAGCCGGATTTCATCAAGGGCGTCAAGCTCTTCAAACCGAAGGTGAGCATTTTCTTCGTCTGTCAGCTCGTAGTGGACTGCCACTCGTAGAGAGGGTAATTCTATCTCGAGAGGGAGTACTGCTTCCGTCCTAAATACCAACGCGTATGGCGTTGTGTTTGTGGCCGTTTTAAATGTAGTTCGATACGCCCAAAGAGCCTCTTGCAATCTTTCATGCCAATCTCTCTTATTTCGTGACACTGTTTTCTTCATGATCTTCGTCAAGGTCTTGTTGAAGGCCTCAGCTAGACCGTTAGCTCGCGGATTATAAACTGAGGAATATCTCCAGTCTATATTGTGCTGCTGTGCGAAGCGGCTAATTTTATGACTTCGGTAGGCTGGCCCATTATCAGAGATGATTCTTCTCGGGGTTCCAAACCGGTATATGACATGCGTTTTGAAGAAATGGAGGATGTTCTCCGTCTTCACTTCCCTCAACGGTACCGCCTCTGCCCATTTGGAGAAGTAATCAGTCGTCGCCAAGATGAAACGATGTCCCTTGGACGATGCTGGTTCGATGGGGCCGACTATGTCAGTTCCCCACATTTCGAATGGCCAACTAGCCACTGTTGGATGCAATGGATTGGGATGCTGATGGATGAAGTCCCCATGAATTTGGCATGAATGACATTGCCTCGCGTATTCCAGGCAATCCTGCATCATCGTGGGCCAGTAGTAGCCCATCCGTTTTATCTTCAACTTCATCTTAGGGCCTGCTTGGTGGGAACCGCAGAGTCCGTCGTGAACTTCTTGGACGACCCTTCTCGCTTCGTCAGGTCCTAGGCATCTCAGCCACAGAGAATCGAATGACCTCTTGTATAGAGTATCGTTGACGAAGGCGAAAGACAGAGCTCGTTTCACGAGCTGATGTCTTATGGACGCTTCTTCAGGCATTCGGTGGAACTTGAAGTAATCTATGAAGACTTCTCTCCAGTCTTCGGTCTTCTCATGATCTTTTATTTGTAGGGTTGCCTGCTCAGTTGCTCCCTTTTCTTTATATGATTCTGGAGGTATTTCTGCTGGGGCGAGCACTCGACGGCTTTGTATCGCGATTCTAACGTCATCGAGGTTCTCGTCAGCCAGTTCTTTAGCAAGTTTGGCCAATGCGTCCGCTTCGCTGTTTTCCGCGCGCGGTATGCTCTCCAAAGTATAGGAGGGAATTTGGGTTAGCACTTGTTGCACTTTTTCACCGTATTTTATCAATTCCGGTTTGCATGTTTGGTAATCGCCGTTCACTTGACTGACGACTAGCTGGGAGTCCCCATATATGAGGAGGTCTTCAATTCCCATGTCGATGGCAATCTCCAAGCCTGCTATCAAAGCTTCGTATTTAGCTTCATTATTCGTTCTCGGCTCTGTCAAGGAGAAGGCGAAGCGCATTATTCCTCCTTGCGGGGTTACGAAGATAAGGCCTACTCCCGATTTGATCATTGTCGTATTTTGTTTGTGCTTTTTCATGGAAGATGCTCCATCGAAATAAAGTTCCCAACGGGTATCACCACTGTCGATTGCGTCAAATGCATGTCTGTCTGGCAAATCGCAATTTAAAGGAGAATCGGCAGGTATGGGATGCTCAGCAAGGAAGTCGGCGATGGCCTGACCTTTTACTGCCCTGAGAGGTTGATATGTTATCGAAAATTCCATCAAGAGCAGGGCCCATTTAGCGAGTCGCCCTGTTAATATGGCTTTTGACATTAGATATTTGAGAGGGTCCACTTTTGAAATAAGACGGACTTCGTGCGCCAACGCATAGTGCCTAAGCTTTGTTATTGCGAAGATCAACGCCAGGCAGTGTTTTTCAATGGGAGAGTAGTTGCTTTCTGCCCCCAGCAGAACTCGACTTAAGTAGTAGAGTGCTCTTTCTTTCCCCTGATCGTTCTCTTGTGCCCATAATGCACCTAAGGAACCTTCGAGGGCGGTTGTATAAAGAATGAGAGGCTTCCCCTTAACCGGAGCAGCCAACACCGGCGGGTTCTGCAGGTATTGCTTGATCTCATCCAGTGCGCCTTGGCATTTTTGATCCCAAACGAATGGGGTTCCCTTCTTCATCAGGTGACTATAAGGACGTCACTTTCCTGAAAGGTTGGCTATAAATCGCCGTATGTATGCGAGTTTCCCTTGGAGAGACCGCAGCTATTTGAGAGTCCTCGGCGGAGGCATTTCCATGATCGCTTTAATCTTTGACGGATCTATTTCAATACCTCGGTGTCGAACAACGAATCCCAGGAATTTGCCCGAGGAAACCCCGAACGCACATTTAAGAGGATTCATCTTCAAGTTGTATTGCCGAAGGCGTTGAAATACAGTCTTCAGATGCTCGAGATGTTCCTCGTATGATTTGCTTTTAACCACGAGATCGTCGATATAGCATTCAACGATTTCGTGTATAAGGTCGTCGAAGATCTTTGTCATGGCCCTCTGATAAGTAACACCGGCGTTCTTCAAACCGAAGGGCATCACTTTATAACAAAATATACCAAGAGGAGTCCTGAAGGCTGTGTGCTTCTGGTCTTCTGGATGCATTTTTATCTGGTTATACCCCGATGAGCCGTCCATGAAGGAGAAAACTTCATGAGTGGATGTATTGTCTATCATCAGTTCAGTGACTGGCACTGGGAAATCATCCTTCGGGCAAGCTTTATTAAGATCCCGGAAGTCTACGCATATGCGCACTGTCCCATTTTTCTTCATCACTGGGACGATGTTGGTGATCCATTCAGGGTACTGAACTTCCTGGATGAAGCCAGAGTCGATTAACTTTTTGACTTCGGTATTTATGCTCATCTCAAGCTCGAGTCGCATTCTTCTCGGCGCCTATTTGACTGGCTTGATGTTCGGGGATATTGCTAGTCTATGTACAGCAACTTCTGGATCTAGTCCCGGCATCTCGGAATAGTTCCATGCGAAGCAATCTTTATGCTGCACAAGGACGTCTTTTAACGCAGCCACCCTCTCTTTAGACAGCAGCTCGCTGACGAATGTCGGTCGCGGATCATTTATTGTCCCCAACTCGATTTTCTTGAGGTTATCTGCAGTAGTATGGATTCCATCTTCCAGCTCTTTTGGTGCTGGTGGAAATTCTGAGATTACCTCATCGCTGCCGTTTTCAAAGCACCAGGGAAGGTCATCCATGTTCTCGGGCTCTTCCCTTGATATCATTATCACGTGACAAGTACGAATTCGCTTTCAATCCCAATGCAGAACTGGTTCTTCTTTCGTGGCCTTGGGCTCGTGCTTTTGTGGTGGTGCTACCCTCCAGTTGTCAGACAACGCGAATTTGCCAAGCTGATATTGGTCCTCAACCCAGTTCTTAAAGGTGAAGCAATCTTCAAGCGGATGCCCTACTACTTGATGGTAAGAGCAATAATTTGGGTTGGAGACTTCGCCCGCTTGCTCAGGGTGTTTAGACTCTGGCAGTGTAAGCATTTGATGTTTTAGAGCAAGATCAAGTATTTTCCTTGTTTTGTTCCGAGGAAATGAGTATGCTCGACCCATTTTCTTCATGAGGGCTAAGTCAATAACGCTCGACTCTCGGATGCGTGGCTTCTTAGCTCTGCTTTGTGGTTGTCGAGCGCCTTTTCTGCCTTTCGACTTGTTTTTGCTTTCGCATCGAACCTTTTTTGTAGCAGGTTGACAAGGAGTGGCATTTTCATCCTTCACGGCTTGTTGGAGAAGGCGTTGCGTCTTGGCTTTCTCATAGATGGTCGTCTCGCAGTTGTGATCATCTCGGGCTTTTTGACCAGCTTCCCTTACAAGCCTGTCCATTTGTTCTTCAAATGATGGACCGGGCAATTTTTCATCGGGAACTTTTATTGGCTTAGGATTAGTGTCCTCCCATTGAGCGTCCGCCTCTTCATCGAAGTCATACATGACGTAACAGTTGTTTACTAGTTCTCGTTTCTTTGACCGGATGTACCCAAGCCCTTTTGTTTCCATTTTCCCATTAGGCAGTTTGCGTTGAGTCCCAGGAACGTCCCAGACCTTGTCATAGAATTTGGCCTTTCTAACGGTCTGTGTGAAGGATATCCCCTGGCATTTCAGCAGTTTCTTCAAACCTTCGGTATAATATCTGGGAAGACGGATAGGCTGAAGCCTGTCAAGCGTGGGATCTGCGCCATGCCAAATCTCTTTTTCCACCTTGTTTTCTTCAGAACGGTAGAATAGGATTGCCTTCTCGCCTTTTCGTCCGAGAGGAATATAGAATGTCTGCAATTCTTCTATACTGTTGGTGTCGAGTGCATCCAGTTCTTTGTAATGTTCAAGCGGCACCATGGTTATCTGCAGACTTCGCTCTTCATCAGCGGAAACCCGTATTGAAGGCCGAGCAGGGAATACAGCATGAACTTCATCCTCTGAATCACTGCCGAAGATCAATGAAGGAACGGATGGTCCTGGCCTGGTAGATTAGGATGGACCCGAATAAATTATATCCTCCTCCTCCTCGGTGTCACTGCCGAAGACAGGGATGGTGGCGTTAGTTTTGTTCTCCGGTTTGTGACACCTTTCCGTGTCTTCGAAACTCGGTAAGAAGTATTTAGCATCTTCATACTTGCGAACTTCGTTCACGGAAAATGGATTCAACTCTCCCGCCACAGTGTACTCGAGGCCATCCCTAGAATACTTCATGCACTGATGCTGTGTAGAAGGGATGATATTGTACTCGTGTAGCCATGGTCGGCCGAGCAGAGCATTGTAGCACGTCTTGGCGTCTATAACATGGAATTTGATGTCTGTGACGAGCAACCCGAAGCGTAGCGTCAATATCACAGATCCAAGAGTCTTTGAGGATTGGGAGTCGAAACCGGAGATAGTGATCTTGTCCCGGGCGAGGTGTTGGACGCTCATGCAAATTTCTTTTAACACTCGCACATTGAGTAAATTGACAGACGATCCGTTATCGACCAAGATTTTACCTATCTTTATGTCATGGCGGTATCCTGAGACATAAAGGGGGCGATTGTGTTCACACGTCCCGGGGAGAAGGTCTTCATCACCAAAAGCAACGTCGGCTGTGTGCACTTCTTCTAATTCGTCTTTCATCTTTTCTTCTGCTAAGAAGACTTGGAACTGGTCCGGATCTTGTAGCGCCTTAATCAAAGAGTCTCTCGCCTCCTTTGATAGCAACAAGGCATCAAGGACGCTGAGCTGAGAGGGCAGTTTCCTCAGATGTGCCAGAACGTTGTAATCCACCTTACTTCTCTTCGGCGGGTTTTCGGCGTTTGGCTCTTCCAGAACTTGGTCATCTAAGACGATGTCTTCAGAGACCTTTTCTTTCCCTTTATCTTTTCTATTCGAGGGTCCGAGGTTCTTTTCAGGCAGTGTCCGATTCCGCAGCCGGATATTTTCGCAAACCTCTGGCTCTTCTTCTTTTCCCGAAGTTGACTCTTTAAAGAGAGGGGCAAGTTCTAGCTCCTCATCAGAGTCGCTCCCAAATGTAGGTACTTGTGACCCGGCAGTGTTAACCATGTGACAATTGCCGGCAGTTCTTTCAAGCTCTTTGGTCGTGTTTCTTTGCTCCCGACGAATTTTACGCTTTTCCCGTTTAAAGAGTTGTTGATTAGCGGCGTATCCTTGCCACCATCTATCGAAAGCCTTGCACTCTTGAGTAGGATGCGAGACCTTCTGATGATATAAGCAATAAGAGGGGTGCATTTCTACCACATCAGTCATTTTTCCTTCAGAGGATGGTAGCTTCATGCCCATTGATATGGCCTTAGCAAACCTCTTTTTTATCTTGAATTGGCTTTTGTCAACGGTGGAGGCATTTTGCTCCAGCGGGATCATCTCAGCTCTTTCCTCAAGTCGCTGGCGCTTGGCCCTTTCGAATATAGCCGTCTCGCGTTCTTGATCAGCTTTACTTTTCAATCGAACTTCACTAAGAAACGCGTCAATCATTTCGATTGATAACTCCGGAACCCTTGACTCAGTATTTGCCCCCAGCGTTTTAGTGCCGGAAGTCCTTTCATCGTTCGTGGTCGAATGGGAGATCATATGACAGCTCGCCACACATTCCTCGGATTCATCCGATGAACTTTCTCCCTCATCTTCTTTTTGAAAGACGTGATCAAGGAAATCTTGGAGCGTAATGGGAGTCCGCGCCTTTTGGTTGTATTCATCCAGTGCGTCGATTTGCTTTTGTAAGTCCGTGCGCTTGTCGCCAGGCTTCACGGGCTTCTTAGATTTCTTCTTCTTCTTTTTCGAAGATTTTGACTGCTGGCTATGAACGTTTGAACTACCACCATCGGTCTTCGGAGTCGGTCGTGGCTTCAACATCCCCTCAATAACCTGCGGTTCCAAGGGGTTCTTCCACTTGACCGCTGGACAGGTCTGAAGATCATTTAGCATTCTCCTCATTTTGGCTGATAATACAACCTCCCAAGGAGCTTCTTCAATGACGGAGCATGTTGCCCCCGGCGTATTCGTCCCTTTAGAGGTGTGGGGCTGCGGGGGATTCACCTTCCATTTGTCAGATAGCGCAAATTTGCCCTGACGGTACTGATTCTCAAGCCAATTCTTGAAAACGTAGCAATCCTCGATGGGATGACCTAGCACTCGATGGTAAGGGCAGTAGTTGGGCTCGTTGACGTCGTTCGGTTGTAACGGACGTTTCGGATCTGGCAGATTTATGAGTCTGTTGTGCAATGCCAGCTCGAATAACCTCCTCGTTTTATCGCGGGGAAAGGAATACGGGCGTCCCATCCTATCCTCAAGAGGTACGTACGGGCGCGTATTGTTTGGACGAGCAACCGGCTTCGAGTCGCTCGGTTGTTGTTGAGCATTAGCGACCACGATCGCTTTTCCCTTTCCTTTATCATTTCGGGAATCTGGCTTTGGGAGAGGGGGTTTATGGCCCATCTGGTCCATCTGCGCTAGTTTGTCAATCAAAGCCTGGAAGGTAGTCGGCTTGAAGAACATCATGAACTGCGAGATGGTTGCCTGTGGATCAAGGGTTCCAACAAACATTCCCACCGCTGGAGCTTCTTCTATGCGCTGTTCGCACTTCGACCATAGATTACGCCACCGTATAGCGTACTGAACCCATGTTTCGCCGGGTTTTACCCTGGCATTTATCAATGCCGTCATCGGGGTACGTTCACTGGCACTTACGAAACGTTGTGTAAACAGCAGCTCCATTTCCGCGAAGGTTTTAATAGAATCATTAGGGAGTTCAGAGTACCACTCGAACGTCGTATCTGATAGGCTTCCAACGAACTGGCGGAGCAAAAGCTTGTCATCACCGCCAGTGTTACCGCAAAGCGCCCTGAACTGGGCAACATGCTGATGGGGATTGCCGGTTCCCTTATAGACATGGAACTTAGGAATTGTGTAACCTGGCGGGTACTTAATTTGGTCATACCAGCCCGGATATGGCCGCCCTGTTTTTACGACATGGCCGGCTGCCTCGGCCGCATGATGAACCCTTATTTGCTGGGCTATGTATTCGTCCAGATCAGTTTTAGAGATTGTATCCTCTTTAGCCGTTGATAGAACGGGCTGAGGGTTTGATGTCTCTCCCCTATCATCCCCAAGGACAATCGGTGGTTCTTCAGTCGGGGGATCTTGTTGTATCATCATCCCTATCATGTCCTGGAAGAGGAGGCCCATACGCTGTATATTGGCTGCTTGTTCAGCAGCCTCTTTGTCTCTCTTTTCCAGTACTCGGCGGAGGAACTCGGCGTCGGTCTCTTCCTCTTGGCGTTCATCTAAGGATGTCTCAGGGTTCTCTTTTGGCTCCGTGAGTGCAGCCATTATAGTCATCATCTCCTGGAGCTTTTGTTGCTGCTCCTGAGCCTTGGTCACTGATCGGGTAAGCGGTCGGTGACCCGTAGAAGTACGACTTTCTTCCTTTCCAGAAGCCATATAAACCGTATGAACTGTTATTCCCCCTGACTTGAGGCGTTTAGGTTCACCGCTTTTAAACTTTGTCAGTGTCACGGGAGCTTTCTCTGGCCTTTTTCTTTTGTGGACCATTGAGGTTGAAGGAGCCGTTGAAGTGGGCATCCTAGCATTTGTTGCCCCCTGCTGTTTAATGGGGCGGTTTTTGTCCTTTTCCACCTTTGTCTTTTTCTGGCGATGAAGTGGTCTGGGTCAATCACGGAGTCTTGAACCCTCCGCCAAACTTTGTAAATTTTTGACGACAGCCGTTGAGGGGGCTGTTCCTGCTTTGTCTCCGAAGCTTTTTCCATAGGCGGAGGAGATCTTTTCAATGTAGCAATTGGAGAGTTCTTTCTCACCTTCCTCAGCAATTCAAAGCTGTTCCCAGTTGGAACAGCAGCGTTGACCTCCACCACTGGAGCAGGTGGGGTTAGCCCTGAGGGGGAGTTGCCCCCTGCTTTCCTTACTCGTTGCCAATGGCGACGTCGCGCACGACGAGCCGTTGGGACTGGATCGGAAATCGAGATGGTTTCTTGTTGCCCCATGTTTGAGTGTGGGGTAACTGCCGATGTCAGCCTATCGAAGACTGATGCCTTTTGACCAGCTGGGGGAGGAGTGGGAACCGTCAATCTTGTGAAGACCGACTCTCTGATGGGAGAAGCCGCTTTAACGACTTCCAAAGCAGCGGCCGTTGCCCTCTTTGGGACGGCCACTTTATAGTTCTGACCTAGCCTGGTGAAAACGGAGGCTGTCGGTTTAGTAGCAGGCGACCCGTTGACAGGGATCGTGGTAGCAGTGAGCCGGTCGAACACCGACTTCTTGTTCGCTTCCGGTGCGGATATCGGCATAGAGAAGCTTGTAGGTGGGACCATGGTCCCGAAAAACTGGCCTGTGGTGGCCTGGGTCACCTGTTCTACCGGCAGAGCGAGGAAAGAGGACGCTTGGGGCCCATATGTTACACCTCTCGGTGAGGTGGAGCGTCCGTTGCAGTGGTGCTTCGCGCATTTGGTGCAGTTAGAATCCATGGATGCTTGAGTTCTGCGCCGGGTAAAAGAACAAATCTTAGCAACTTGAAATCCGAAGACAACCATTTAACAAACCGCGATTGGTTCGCGAAGACGACACACGAAGTGTGGAGTGGAAAGAGGAAAAGGTCCCACCGGGCGTGCCAGAATCTGTTCCCCTCCGAAAGGCGGCGCACAAGACCGTGATGTCCTGACGCTGAGATTCGGGACAGATGCTAATTGGTTTTATCCGTCTACCTCTCCGAAGATGCCAAGTTGATTTATGGCATCTTGCATCGGAGGTTTAGATGGATGCGGCCGATGTAGCAGACTTCGTCAGATTCCCCCTCAGGGTGAGGGGTTTTTGATTGTGGGGATGCTCTTCCCTGCAGGCGCAAGCTCCTGCAGTTAATTACGCTACCGCATCGCGGTAACAACTTTCTCCTTCTCCAGAATTTCACTTCGTGTCGTGTGTGTTTGTTTTGTTTGTGGTTGCCCGTGGATTGTATACGGAGACTGAGTAATGCCGTCGCCCGTAGGACGTGGATTAGTCCAAATCCGTATTTACTAAGATTTGGGTTTGGTGTTTTTAGTTTAAGGATGCATTAGTCGCGTTGCGACTAAGATCGACTTAAACGTTCGTTAAGGATACGTTAGTCCTGTTTTAGACTAAGATCCACTTAACGTAGTGATTAATTTAATGTATGGCCATCGGGACTCGTCACCTCTTTGACGTCGTTGAGGAATTACAACGACGGATGTCAAAGGAGTTCGGAGATGTACCCTCGAACCAGAGTTGATTGGGAGTTTTATAATCCATTTAAATGTTTAAGGATACGTTAGCCGTGTTTGGGGCTAAGATCAACTTAAACGGGACCGTTTAGATCCGGCAAAAGAGCGTTTGGAAGCTCTGTTGTTCCAGTTTAAGGACGTGGTGGTCCGTCACCAGTTTAGGGACGTAGTGGTCCATATTCCAGTTTAGGGACGTGGTGGTCCAATATTAGTTTAGGGACGTTTCGGTCCGATATTAGTTTAGGGACGTTTCGGTCCGACATTAGCTTAGGGACGTTTCGGTCCACGAGTTTAAGGACCCCGCAGTCCGTATGGGTGTGTGGTCATTGGGACTTGTCACCTCTTTGACGTCGTTGAGGAATTACAACGATGGATGTCAAAGAAATTCGGAGATGTACCCTCAAACCGGATGCAGATTGATTTAGGAGAGCCATTTTGCTCAGTCAATTTAATTTAAGGACTTACGGCCACGATTGGGCTAAGTCCATTGCTTTTGCATTTCTTTTGCTTTTATTTGGGCTTTGCCCAAAAAGGATGCAGAGCATCAATTTTATTTGGGTCCAGCCCTTTTATTGCTTTGCAATTTATTTTGACCTGCTAGGTCTTTTTGATTTGGGCCTAGCCCTTCAAATAATGCATTGCATTTGTGCAAAGCACCAAGAATCTTTTAGATTCAGGAAAAGAAGTGCAGAGCACTTTTTAATTTCTTGATCTAAATTTAGATCAAAGAAAAGAAAAGAAAGAAATCTTTTCTTTCTTTCTGTTTCAGAGAACCAGAGGTTCATAGCAAGTGCAAGGCACTATTTTTATTATTTTTATTTATTTATTTATCTATTGAAGATCACTGATCTTGTTTTCTAGATCAATGATCTATTCATTAAAAGAATTTTCTCCTATCTCAAAGGTTTTTACCTTCTTTTTTTGTGTTCTCCAGAAATTCTCAAGAGTTCTCTTCTCTTTTTTTTATCCAATTCTCTATATCTTTGAAATGGGGTCTGGGGTCCTTTTTATAGTGCTCAAAGATCAGTTAAATTTGTTAAAAAGATCTTTTCTGAGTGATTCGGGAAATTTTCCCCACCGTTGGATCTTTGATCCAAAGGCCCCTGTTTTACAGAAGAAATCTTCTTGTTTTAACAAGAACAGAAAAGATTTCCTTAAATCTTCATTCTGTTGTTGCGCAACTCACCAGCGCGTGACACGTGTCGCGCAGTAAGGCGCTTGCGCAGCTGTGCTTGCGCAACTACGCAGACACGTGTCGCGCAGTGAAGCGCTTGCGCAGCTGAGCTTGCGCAGTGAAGCGCTTGCGCAGCTGAGCTTGCGCAGCTGAGCTTGCGCAACTGCGCAGACACGTGTCGCTCAACGGTGCACTTGCGCAACTGAGCTTGCGCAACTGCGCAGACACGTGTCGCGCAAAGGTGCGCTTGCGCAGTTGTGCTTGCACAACTGCGCAGACACGTGGCGCGCTGAGGTGCACTTGCGCAACAGTATTTGCGCAACTGCGCAGACACGTGTCGCGCAGCGGTGCGCTTGCGCAGTTGTGCTTGCGCAACTGCGCAGACACGTGTCGTGCAGCGGTGCGCTTGCGCAACAGCGTTTGCGCAACTGCGCAGACACGTGTCGCGCAGCGGTGCGCTTGCGCAGTTGATCGTTGCTTTTGCTTTTTAAAGAGCCTTGCTCTGATTGGACGCACTGCCTTGGGCGTTGCGCTGACGCGTCTGCGCCAGACATGAGGCGCGTTGCGCCCAGCGCAAAGAATCTGAAGCGTTGCTTCATTATTTAAAGTTTAAAGTTTCAAAGCAGAGCTTTGCTCTGATTGGAGGAAGATGAAGCATTGCTTCATCTCCCGCCTCGGAATTTGAACAGAGCTTTGCTCTGATTGGGGTAAACATTCCCTTTTAGCAGTAAAGTTGTTTACTACTTGCATGTTTCGTCTATTCTCTAGTTAACGATCTATTTTAGGGTTTCTCGGCACCGGAAAATAGTTTGAATTTGGCATGGTTGATGCCTTGTGAGACCTCTTGAGTGTGCCTAGGAACCCTACAAAACCCTGGTCACTCACAAAATCCGCATGTTGTTCTTGAACAACAGAACCATAATGTGAGTGTTGTTACCACGTTAAGATCAGGGAGACTGCTGAACAACCACGTTAACGCCCCAATTGCTAATGATGATATCCCGGGTACTTCTTCTTCCATCCCACTTTCTTTTTCTTCTTCTTCTGAATCCGTTCTCCTTAATTCACCGGGTTCTTATCACAAACCAGCTGCTTTGAACGGACCCACATCTCACTCAACTCAAACTCCTGTTTTGGGTTCCGTTCTGTCTCCACAACCTTCCACATGGATATTGGACTCAACCAATTTAAACAAATCTCCTTTTCCCAATCGGTTGAGACCCAATAAGCCCAGTCCATAAATGGAAAAGGTTTTGGAGCTGTTCAAACAAGTTAAATCAACATCTCTCTTTTAGATGCAATCCAAAAAGTCCTTTCATACGTGAAAATCCTTAAGAACTTGTACACTAAAAAGAGAAAATCTCAAGTACCGAAGAAGGTTTTCTTGGTTAGTAATGTGAGCGATATTTTTACCCAAGATTTTCCGAAGAAGGACCCTGGTTGTCCTACAATCTCAATTACCATCCGTGATAAGAATATCAATCACGCTCTTCTAGACCTCGGTGCCAGTGTTAACTTGCTTCCATATTCAGTTTATGAGAAACTCGGTATAGGGGAACTGAAACCCACACACTGTATGCTGCAAATGGTCGACCGATCCATCACCCATCCGAGGGGTGTGTTAGAGGATGTGTTGATTAAAGTCGGGGACTTCATATTCCCCATGGGCTTCATAATCTTAGACACACAGCCTATGGCTAACCCCCAGAATCAAATTCTGGTGATCCTCGGTCGTCCATTTCTGGCCACCTCAAATGCTGTAAACAATTGTTGCAATGGTTCTATGAACCTATCATTCGGAAAAATGACAAATGAGCTCAACACTTTTAGGTTGGGAAATCAACCCTCCGACCCGAGTGCTCATGTTCTGGATATCTGTTCCATCCAAGAAATCGATCTGGAAACTTGCGAGTTTAAGAAATTTCTTGTCAGTCCAGATTATCTCGACGCCACTAGTGCGTATCTTTTCGATCCGATTGCTTCTGGAACACAGAGAGAATACGACTGTTTCATTTTTTCGGATATTCCTGACATGTCACCACCTGAGTTGGAATCCTTCGAATTTGCGGATGAGTTAACTGAACATCTGACTCTATTGCCTACACCCACTTTGATCCCCTCTTAGAATCCTTTGAGTTTGAGATACGATCTCCGATCTTACCTTCAGTTGTTTCTTCATTGTCGCTCGAACTCAAGCCTCTGCCGTCTCACCTTAAGTATGCTTACTTAGGTGAAAATGAGACTCTCCCGGAGATCATTTTAGCTTCTCTGGCTTTAGAGCAAGAGAAAGCTATGCTTTCAGTCTTGCGATCAAATCGGCAAGTTTTTGGCTGGACTATAACGGACATCAAGGGGATTAGTCCCCTGATCGTTGAAAATCATATTCACATGATGAATGATGCCAAGCCAGTTAAGGATCTACAGAGACGATTAAATCCAGTCATGAGGGAAGCTGTGAAGAAAGAAATCGTCAAATGTCTAGATAGTTGTATCATTTACCCGATATTCGGCAGCCAATAGGTAAGTCCGATACATGTTGTCCCTAAAAAGTCAGGCATTATGGTTATCACCAACGAAGCGAACAAGTTTATCCCTACTCACACCCAGACCAATGCATTGAATATCGAAAACTCAACGCCGCGACGTGGAAGGATCACTTCCCGCTTCCATTCACTGACCAAATGTTCGAAAGATTAGCTGGACATGAGTTTTACTGTTTTTTGGATGGTTACCCAGGTTAAAACCAGATTCCCATCATCGAAAAAGACCAGGACAAAACCACTTTCACTTGTCCTTTCGGCACGTTCGCATATCGCCGCATGCCTTTTGGGTTATGCAATACTCCCGCTACATTTCAGCAGTGTATAATAGGAATATTCTCTGACATGGTCAAGAAGTTTCTAAAGATATTCATGGACGATTACTCCATCTTTGAAGATCCCTTTGATGAGTGTTTACAACACCTTGACGATGTCCTTACCCGATATTAGGAAAAGAACTTAACTTTAAACTGGAAGAAATGTCGCTTTATGGTTCGTGAAGGTATTGTCTTAGGACATATTATTTCACAAAGTGGCATTGAAGTCGATAAGGCTAAAGTCGACATCATTTCAAATCTGCCTGCTCCTAACAGCGTCAAAGACATCCGTTCCTTTCTTGGCCTTGTCGTTTTTATAGATGGATCATCAAGGATTTTAGCAAAGTTGCAAGACCCTTGACACTTTTACTGGCCAAGGAATCGACGTTCCATTTCAACTCGGAATGTTTTGCCACGTTCAACTCGCTGAAACAATCACTCACTGCCGCTCCTATCTTGTCATCCCCCGACTGGAACCTCCCGTTCGAAATTATGTGTGATGCTTCCGACTTTGCCATCAGTACTGTTCTAGGACAGCATATCGATAAGAAGCTGCACGTAATTTATTACGCGAGCCGTACCCTGAATAACGCCCAATTGAACTATACGACGACCGAGAAGAAATTCTTAGCTGTTGTATTTGCTTTAGAGAAATTCAGGCCATACCTTGTCGGCTCCCCAATTGTCTGTTACACAGACCATTCATCACTGAGGCATCTTTTTTCTAAAGAGGATGCCAAGTTTCGGTTAATACGTTAGATCTTCTTACTCCAAGAATTTGATCTTGTCATCAAAGACAAAAGTGAATATGAAAACGTTGTCGCTGACCATCTTTCTCGAATCCCTTCTGCTCCATCGCCTGTCGTGACAATCAATGATTCGTTCCCTGATGAACAACTCTTAACAATATCATACGAACCTTGGTTCGCGGATATTGTAAATTACCTTGCTACTGGACTTGAACCAAACGGATGGTCAAGTCAGGACAAACATCATTTTCTTTCCCAAGTAAAACACTTTTACTGGGAAGAACCCTACCTGTTCAAGTATTGTCCTGATCAGATCGTTCGCCGGTGCGTGCCCAACACTAAATTTCAGAGTGTTCTATTTTTCTGCCACGGTCAAGCATGTGGCGGTTATTTCGGCTCCAGGAAAACCGCGGAAAAGATCTTACAATGCGGTTTTTATTGGCTGACGCCGTTTAAGAATTCAAATGACCTGCTCTAAATGCCAGCATATTGACCGAATTTTGGGAAGAAATCAAATGTCGCTCTAACCAATCTTGGTTGTTGAGATTTTCGACGTCTGGGGATTTGACTTCATGGGCCCATTCCATAACTCATGTGGGAACCTCTACATTCTACTTATGGTTAATTATGTCTTAAAATGGGTCGAGCCCGTCCCAAGCCGAACTAACGATAACAAGGTTGTCGTTAAGTTTCTAAAAGAAAACATCTTCTCTCGGTTTGGGCACCCTCGAGCTATTATTAGTGATAACGGATCACACTTCTGTAATCGGTCTTTCGAAGCTGTAATGCGGAAGTATGGAATCAACCACAAGCTCTCTACGCGCTATCATCCCCAAACGTGCGGGCAAGCCGAGCTCTCCAATAAACAAGTCAAGCAGATTTTGGAGAAGACGGTTTCCACAAACTGTAATAATTGTTCTTCAAAATTGACCGATACCCTTTGGGCATTTCGAACTGCATATAAGACCGATCTTGGCATGTCTCCATATTGGTTTGTCTTTGGTAAGGCTTGCCACCTCCCGGTCGAGATCGAGCGATCTATTTAGACAATCAAGGAACTTAACACCGATCTTTATCAAGATGATAGCTTTCGGAAGCTACAGATAAACGAAGTGAACGAGCTTCGGGATGGAGCGTACGATAACTCGGTTATCATGAAGAACAGGACGAAAGTGTTTCGTGATAAACACCTTGTGCGCAAAATATTCATGCCATGATAACAAGCCCTTCTTTACGATACCCTACTGCATTTTCATCCAGGTAAGTTACGATCTCGTTGGACGGGACCTTTCTTGGTGCGGTGTGTATACCCGCACAGTGCGATGGATTTGGAGAATCCAAAGGACGGTACACTATTCAAAGTGAACGGACACAGATTTGTAGAGTGTTTTTCGTCACCCAATTGAGATAAAAATGCACGTCGCTTGTCAGGCATATTACAGATTCCCCCTACCTTAGATATGCTGGGGTTTAATGATTGTGGGGATCCGAATCTCCGGCAGTCGTGAACTAAATCGTCGTTAATTACCCCTCGCTTTTGGAGCGAAGCGAGAGAACCTCCAATTAACAAGTCAAATAGATCATGCGAACTCAATATGCATTATATGCGTATTGTGTTTGGGAACAAGTTCGAGGGTGCTTCAGACATATTGGGAGTCTCGCAGAGTTTTTACGGGGGTCTAAAGGACGGTTCACAATCGGGAGAGATGATGAGCGTATATATGCCAAGTGCACACGTGGTAAGGTGTGCACATGACAAGTGCACACCTTCCAAAACGCACACCTAGTAAGGTGTGCACCTTACAAAAGGGCGCACATGACAAGTGCGTATTTGCCGAGACGCACACCTAGCAAGGTGCACACTTGGCAAGGCGTGAGGGAGTGAAGGGGGCCAAAGGGTCCCGAATGGGCCAAAAGGTCCAGCAAGGTGCGCACTTAGGGAGGTGCACACCTAGCGAGGTGCGCACCTAGGCCGATACGCATTTGGCTTGATGTGCACCCAATGGGGTGCACACCTAGTCAAATGGGCACCTATCATGGTGCAAGTAAGGTCGAAATCTAATGAACCAACATTCTAAAAACACTAAAATTTTGACTTTTGAAGATCAAAATGGGCTCTTTTCCCATTTTTTGATGCCTCCTGACATGCGCACTTAAAAAATAGAAGGGAAAATAGACAGAGAGACTTGCGCACTAAAGAGCAGCTCAAAACTCAAGATTTTTTTTGGGGATTCAAGATTAAGATCAAGATTAGTTATCAAATCATCATGGGGGCTTTCAATAGGCTTACATCTTTTACATTTTAGCCCCATGGCTTGTGCAAAATTGGTTTTTGCCTATTTAAAACAAAAATTATATTTAATCTCTTTCTTTTCTTCTTCTCTTTTTGGCCGGTCCTGTAGGTCAGTGGTGCATGCTCCCACAACTCTTGTGGCGCGGCGGAAGCGATGAACAAAAATTTCTTAGCATGCAACACGCACTTAACCGAAGATCTTGTCTAAACCACAACTAGTAAACCCCAACTAGAGATCTTATCTACTATGTTAGGGATTTTACCTTGATGATACATGTAGGTGGGTAAGCAACCCCATCCCATGGGATTGCCGTGGCTCCTACGGGTCCTCTCTTTGATGCAACTCCTTTGCTCATTTCTCCTCTTTTGTGGACTTCTCGGCTCCTTTCGTCGCCGGAAGGGCACCACATCACCTACGTCTTTTACGGGCTCCCACCTCAATACCGAGGCAACTCGGGCGCGAAGTTGGCTAGCCGACGCGCTCAAGATTTGATGTAGAATGTATTGGATTAACTTGAAATCCTAAGCTTTTGATTCACATCTCATGTGAGGGTTAAAGCTAGGAAGAATGATCACCATCATTTTTCTCTCTCTTCTTATGAACTTGTTATGATACACTTATCATAACTTTGTTAAGGAATTGAATGCCTTGATTTCACATCTCATGTGAAGGTATTTATAAGAAGAAATGGAGGAGAGAATAATTTCATTTATAATTAAAAAGTTTAAGCATGATAGAAAAAAGAAAGAAAAGAATTTAGCACTAATTAAAGCATGCATTATGAAAGAAGTATCATGCTTAATTAGTACATCCACTTCTATCATGCTTATACTTTTCAATTTACACCTCACTTATTTATTTTCACAAAATAAATGATGTCATTATTATGTCATTATGAGGTGGCATCTTCTAGAAGGTATTTTGTAACAATTACAAAAATACCCCTCCTCCGTATACCGTATACCGTATACTGTATACCCGCATCCGAATTCCGAAAAATACGAATGCAATTAATCCAATAATATAATACTAGTATCCGTCCAGTATTATTCTTCCGATTATTATTTCTGTAACAATTACACGAACATAATCGAAAACCTGCCGCAACAATTTACGGCTGCCGTAACAACTTATGGTCTCTACATCTTTTCGCCCGAAAACTTTAAGTAACTGAATGTGGGGGACTCTAAAGACTCGTCAACACCTGAGTTGTGGATTTAACCACTAGCACGTTAGAGGTATAAGCCAATACATAACGGGCTACCAGGTATTGACAAAAAGGTGGCCGACGAGCGAACTCATCACAACCCTTACGAGCCTGAAAGCAACACTTACCGTACAGTCCGGTCTCTTCGTCTGATACGTCGCATATGCAGTCTAGGGGTGGTAAATGTCAGACCCCAGTAACTTTATAAGTCATGTTGATTTATGGCTCATAACGAGTCGAAGAACTACTGATAACACTTATCAGTAAACCTCGAGAACCCTGGCCAGGGATTTAGGTGTTATAGCCGATCAAACATAGCGCGACATCAACTCCCCATACCGGGAGAGACGAAACCCCTCCTATCGCTCACTGTCTCCATATGATTCGGGACTGTACCCAAAATCCACCTGTTTGCACGACTCAGTAGAGCCGTGGTAGGGAGGAAATCAAAGCACAGTGGGAACCACACAAGACTCTATGACGATCTCGGGTCTACAGACTAACCTGTACAAGTGTCACCAGAGAACTGCTATCTGACAATAGGTATATATACCATCTAGGAGTTCTCGGCGAGTCCGTTCAGTGTACCCAGTCTCCACTGAGCACCCGTACACCATCCTTGATGTCAAACACCGATGGATATGGGATCATCCATCGCCCATCATATGGGTCAAGATGCGTATACGCTAGTCTACTCTGGTGTATCGATGCCCTGTCTCGACACACCCTCAACTAGGAACAGTTATAGGATGTACTCATAGACTACTGTGGCCCCACTAGTATGATCTCATCATAGTCCCAGTAGTCGAGTACAAATCCTAAGGGCTTTATCAACATGTAACAAAAGAGACAATCGGAGTACATGTTTAGATAAAGTACAACCAGATAGCGTACTATCATGTCGAGCAAGAAAGTCTTCCCTATATATGTCCAAGCATCCACTACAATATACATCGTATGTACAGTAATGGCCTCTAGGGCACACATATAACTAACAATCTCCCACTTGCACTAGGGCCATCTGTTGTGGTATCACATACCAATCAATCAGCTGTGGTTTAAGTATCTCATACTCAACCATCCCATAAAAGTCTCTACTGGGAATAAAGCCTTAGTGAGTGGATCCGCTCTGTTTTCCTCTGTATCTACTCTCCTAACCTCGATCTCCCTGGAGATCAACCATCTCTATGATCAGGCGATGCTGTCTAAGAATTATATCTGGATTTCTGATGGGACGGTAGTTCCTTGGCTAAAGCCACAACCCCATTGTCACACAATGGTAGGAACGAAATTCATCTTATGAACTTTTATATATATATCCAGATTTTATCTTTGGTAGCATCTTTAGTAATGACGTATCTTGCCTTTCTTGTATGTCACGGTATCTAGCTTGGAACTCTTCCAACATACCGTCCCTTTACTTAGTGTAAAGACAATGACTGCGACTGACATTCAGTCGTCTTTATCACCCTGGAACCTTTCCAGTGATTCTCTCCTGGATCGATTGATACTATCTCACTACATCTAGTGAGTATCCTAACATCCATTTAGATCTATCTCATAGATCAAAAACTCAGGATTTAGGAGGTATCATTTTGATCTTATATGGAGAATCTTATGATAAGCGGAGATTGACCGAGTGTATCATAGGAAACTCTTCCCTATAAGAGTATATCATCCACGTACTCTACGAGGATTACCATCATACTCCATACCACGAGGTTCAACCATTTTGATGAAGTCAAACTCTTTGACTACCACATCAAAATTCCGCTGTGATTCTCCCCAGGATCAATTGATACTATCTCACTACAACTAGTGAGTATCCTAATATCCATTTAGATCTATCTCATAGATCCAAAACCCTGGATTTAGGAGGTATCACCTTTGATCCTATATGGAGAATCTTTATAAGAGGAGATTAACTGAGCGTAGCATAGGAAACTCCTTCCCCATCAAGAGTATGTCATCCACGTACTCTACGAGGATCACCACCATACTCCCTACTACCTTTTATGTATATACAAGGTTCATCTATTTATTTTGATGAAGTCAAACTCTTTGACTACCACATCAAAAACAGATGTTCCAACTCCGCGATGCCTGTTTTATCACATAAAACATCTTGCACACTTTTCCGCTGCTCCCACTGTCTACGAAGCCTTCTGGCTGTGTACTTATAGACGCTCTCTTTTCTAAAACTTCTTTTAGAAAAGCAGTCATGACACCCAACCACCAGATATCGCAGTCAAGGTATGTAGCAGTGGCAAGTAGGATCTGGATGGACTTAAGCATAGCTTTGAAAGTCTCAACTTTTCCATGTACACCAAGTAATCTTCTCAAGATATACTTGCTTCTGATGGGGTTTTAACCCTTCAGATAAAGCAACCAAAGTCCATACTTTGTTGGTGTATAAGGATTCCATCTCAGATCGCTAATCATCCAGCCATTCTTACAGAGTCCCACTCCTGATGGCCTGCTCGAAACTAGTTAGGTCATACCATTTTGGTCAGGCAACAACCCCATCCCATAGGGTCACCGTGGCACCAAAAGGTCCCTCAGCAGCTATTTTCTACGCATGCCCCCTTGCGAGGACTACAACCCGTCAGAACACCTTCCGATCTCGGGATACGCTGGGGTAATATGAGATCCTCGCTCCCACTGTCACATAGAAACCAAAGTATCTCTTAGGTGGGTGAGGAACCCTACTAGATCGGCGGAGAGGCTGAGGTTCGTTAGTGTCTATTGAATCTTTTGGTTCTACCAAATCATTTGCTGTAGCTGGAACTCCTTCCAGTTCTACCTCATGACCAATAATTTCTTCACAAGAAATTCCCTTTTCACAAAAGGCGGCATGCTGAGAAACAAAACAACTTTTGTTCCTCGGTTAGGTCATCTTTTGTAGTTTGTATAGCTGGAACGCCTTCCAGTTCTACCTTATGACCACTAATTTCTTCACAAGAAATTCCCTTTCACAAAGGTGGCATACTGAGAAACAAAACAACTTTTGTTCCTCTGTTAGGTAGAAGATATTCCCTTGCTAATGCTTGGGATATCCAACAAACTTCCATAGTTTTGACTTTGCCTCGAGCTTGTCCGGATTTAGGTTTTTAGACATAGGCCAGACAACCCCAAATCTTAACATCTTTAAGATATGGGCTCTTCCCATACCATATCACATATGGAGTAGTAGGCACCTGATTTGATTTGAACCCTATTCAATAGGTACGCAGCTTCGCAAGTGCATAACTCCCAAAAGGAAAATAGGAAACTCAGTAGTACTCATCATGGAGCACACCATATCACATAGGGTGCATTCGCTCCGCCCCGATATACCATCGTGCTATGGTGTATACGGAGGAGTAATGCTGAGAGAGAATCTCATTCTCTTTTTAGAATAGTCCAGGATTTCCATGCTCAAGTATTCTCCTCCTTGATCTCATCAAAGGACATAATACTTATACCCGTTTTTGGTTCTTTACTTCTAATTTATATTCCGTGAATATCTCAAAAGCTTTGGATCTATGTTTCAACAGGAACATATGTCTGAATCTTGAGAGATCATCAGAGAAAGTAATGAAGAACAAAGAACCGGTCATGGCATATGTAGACAGGGGGCCTTTCATACATCATCATGTATCAATCCCAAGAGTTCACTAACTCTTTCTCTGTTTCTAATAAACAGAGCTATGGTCATCTTATCTATGTGACATGACTGACAAGTTTCACAAGATGTAGATTTAAACTAATTTAAATATGCATCTAGATGTAACTTCAGTCAGCCGGGTCGCATTGATCTGACCTAGTCTACAATGCCTCAAGAAGGATCCGTCCATTTCTGAACTCTTCCTCTTGTGTGTGTTCTGTATACTGAGAACTGTAGTTTGATTTAGAACGTCTATGCTTTTAGATAACGTGCCTGAACCGATCAACACTTGATATAGGAAATGTTCAAAACATTATCCATCAATACAAAATTTTATCATTTCTTTACTAATAAAGAGATTGATATGATTTTGCATATCAGGTTCGGTATCTAATAGCATTTGTTCAGAATCAATGTATTCTTAATACAGAGTGATAACTGCCAACTTCTTGGCTTGCAACAATTGCACCATTTCCAACTCTTGAAACTTATCACCCGTTCTCAGTCATTTACCTTTCTGTAGCCCATGTAAAAAATTACATTTGTGGGATCCTGATCCGGTATCATTATACCCAGGACGTAAAAGAAACTGAGAAACAGTTCTTTGTAATGAACATACCCGAAGGAGATGCATCATATGCACTTTCTTCGTTTGGGCGGCATAGGAATTCTGGTATTTCCCTATTTCCTGCTCTGTCTTATAACAATTATAGGTTGGAGCGGGACTAACGTTCCCCAGCTTAGTATAACAAGCGGGATCAGTCAAAATATCCGTATTTATTATCTCGATTAAGGCATAATATGGTCACTATGTTGAGAGAGAGAGAGAATAAAACATTTTAGCGTATGCTCTTGCAAGATTAGATTGGTTATTTATCTAATCCAGATGTCTCCCACTGTTTTTATCAAATCCTCCTTCAAACCCTAAAAGGTAAGATCAGCCGGGAATAATTACACCCTATAATTTCATCAAATTGTCTTGTGTAAAACTTTCCCAGGAGTAACTCTTACTCGCAGTGAGATCGGGATCCAACTATCATATAGAAGGTATGCAATCTCATTGCAAATTTCAACTCTTGAAATTCCCGATATGGTTTCTACCCCTAGTCCTTATGACCTTGACTATGATCAACATATCATAAGTACTAGTCAAGTTCTACCCGTCATTTCGTGATTAGCCAGACCCACCCACATGACCCTTGACTATGATCAACATAATCACATGAATGTCCTGACTAATCGCATCATATGCTTTGTAGGAATTCATCACTTAGCTACCGAACACTAAGCCTCGGCTATGGTCGACATACGTAGCACGAATACTAAGTACTCTGCTTCCTAAAATGACGGAGGGCAACGGATGGTTTTTATGAAAACCTTTAACGTTTTGAACTTGATGTCGTTGTAGAATCAAGTGGGAAGGAGTGGTTTAAGCTCCAGTTTAAAATATCGAACGGTTTTGTAGTATCTTTCTAATTTTGCTAAAGAGGTCACTCCCGGTAAAGGGATCTCGGCTCTTTCCTTATCGAATAAGGTGCTGGATATGTAAATACCACGATGCAAAGCAACAATAGATCAACTATAAAACCAAATCGAGTTCTTTGTAACATTTTCCAGTTTCGCTAAAGGGGTCACTCCCGGTGAAGGGATCTCGGCCCTTTCCTCATCGAATGAGGTGCAGGATATTCAAGAATACCACTATGCAAAACAAAAACTAGAGTTACCCTTTTTTCAAAAAATTTGATTCTACAACATCTTTAGGTTTCTTTCTTTTAACATTAATCACATTAATGTGGTCCCATCATTTACGTTTCCTATCTTTTATGTTTCCTAAACATCACAGAAAAGAAACGCAAAATAGAACGTACGCTTATGCCATCCGCATTTGCCACTGGGCCCCGTCATGCACCGTTAGGTTACTTAACTAACGGCAGAGCGGGGGCTGGACTAGCGCGGGTGCAAAACATAAGCAACGTTTATTATATATATCTCATATATATAAATATAGCCATTTCAGATCACAGATGAATGCATTGGATATACTAGGAATTCCGTGTTTCATTTAAGCCCTTAATGAAAAATGGGTTCCACGGTTGTGATGAATAGCCAAAACCACACCAAGACCCCTACGGGTGCGGCAAACTACCCGCCAAATTCCCGAAGTGTAGCAACCTCCCTCAACAATTGAGTAGGCCACTCGGCACTTGGAGAGTGTCGGATTGCAAGTTACAGTCGTTTCATTTTAAGTGTTTGCTGCTGGAATTTCAGTTTCTGAACCGATTGTCCAGTTCGCAACACAGTTTTCACCCTGTTGTGTTCACAATTAGGCGACGCTACAGTTGAACAAAATTTAGGTTTATCAGTTAGGTTTCCAACGCATCCTACGGATCAATAATATCCATTGGGTACTGGAAGTTATGCACTGAATAACACAGGGGTATACGTTCTGTCCCTGTCAGGGACTGCAATACGTTCTGTTGATTTAAAATACAGTTTAAATAGTAAACGACATTAGAAACGAATGAAACCACTTTCATTGGTTAGCTAACAGATTTATCTTCACTATGATATATGGTTCCGCATAATATCATTTTCATACAGAAGATAGAAAACATTGCAAAACGAGAATTGACAGCCAGAACTGTTCTGGATAGCAGTCCAGAACCGCACTCCGAACCAGTTTCTGTCATCTAATTGTGGTTTAGTTAGGCTCTGATACCATGTAGGCCAGTGGTGCATGCTCCCACAACTCTTGTGGCGCGGCGGAAGCGATGAACAAAAATTTCTTAGCATGCAACACGCACTTAACCGAAGATCTTGTCTAAACCACAACTAGTAAACCCCAACTAGAGATCTTATCTACTATGTTAGGGATTTTACCTTGATGATACATGTAGGTGGGTAAGCAACCCCATCCCATGGGATTGCCGTGGCTCCTACGGGTCCTCTCTTTGATGCAACTCCTTTGCTCATTTCTCCTCTTTTGTGGACTTCTCGGCTCCTTTCGTCGCCGGAAGGGCACCACATCACCTACGTCTTTTACGGGCTCCCACCTCAATACCGAGGCAACTCGGGCGCGAAGTTGGCTAGCCGACGCGCTCAAGATTTGATGTAGAATGTATTGGATTAACTTGAAATCCTAAGCTTTTGATTCACATCTCATGTGAGGGTTAAAGCTAGGAAGAATGATCACCATCATTTTTCTCTCTCTTCTTATGAACTTGTTATGATACACTTATCATAACTTTGTTAAGGAATTGAATGCCTTGATTTCACATCTCATGTGAAGGTATTTATAAAAAGAAATGGAGGAGAGAATAATTTCATTTATAATTAAAAAGTTTAAGCATGATAGAAAAAAGAAAGAAAAGAATTTAGCACTAATTAAAGCATGCATTATGAAAGAAGTATCATGCTTAATTAGTACATCCACTTCTATCATGCTTATACTTTTCAATTTACACCTCACTTATTTATTTTCACAAAATAAATGATGTCATTATTATGTCATTATGAGGTGGCATCTTCTAGAAGGTATTTTGTAACAATTACAAAAATACCCCTCCTCCGTATACCGTATACCGTATACTGTATACCCGCATCCGAATTCCGAAAAATACGAATGCAATTAATCCAATAATATAATACTAGTATCCGTCCAGTATTATTCTTCCGATTATTATTTCTGTAACAATTACACGAACATAATCGAAAACCTGCCGCAACAATTTACGGCTGCCGTAACAACTTATGGTCTCTACATCTTTTCGCCCGAAAACTTTAAGTAACTGAATGTGGGGGACTCTAAAGACTCGTCAACACCTTAGTTGTGGATTTAACCACTAGCACGTTAGAGGTATAAGCCAATACATAACGGGCTACCAGGTATTGACAAAAAGGTGGCCGACGAGCGAACTCATCACAACCCTTACGAGCCTGAAAGCAACACTTACCGTACAGTCCGGTCTCTTCGTCTGATACGTCGCATATGCAGTCTAGGGGTGGTAAACGTCAGACCCCAGTAACTTTATAAGTCATGTTGATTTATGGCTCATAACGAGTCGAAGAACTACTGATAACACTTATCAGTAAACCTCGAGAACCCTGGCCAGGGATTTAGGTGTTATAGCCGATCAAACATAGCGCGACATCAACTCCCCATACCGGGAGAGACGAAACCCCTCCTATCGCTCACTGTCTCCATATGATTCGGGACTGTACCCAAAATCCACCTGTTTGCACGACTCAGTAGAGCCGTGGTAGGGAGGAAATCAAAGCACAGTGGGAACCACACAAGACTCTATGACGATCTCGGGTCTACAGACTAACCTGTACAAGTGTCACCAGAGAACTGCTATCTGACAATAGGTATATATACCATCTAGGAGTTCTCGGCGAGTCCGTTCAGTGTACCCAGTCTCCACTGAGCACCCGTACACCATCCTTGATGTCAAACACCGATGGATATGGGATCATCCATCGCCCATCATATGGGTCAAGATGCGTATACGCTAGTCTACTCTGGTGTATCGATGCCCTGTCTCGACACACCCTCGACTAGGAACAGTTATAGGATGTACTCATAGACTACTGTGGCCCCACTAGTATGATCTCATCATAGTCCCAGTAGTCGAGTACAAATCCTAAGGGCTTTATCAACATGTAACAAAAGAGACAATCGGAGTACATGTTTAGATAAAGTACAACCAGATAGCGTACTATCATGTCGAGCAAGAAAGTCTTCCCTATATATGTCCAAGCATCCACTACAATATACATCGTATGTACAGTAATGGCCTCTAGGGCACACATATAACTAACAGGTCCCTCTTCATACTTGGGCTTGGGCTCAGACCAACTTGGCTTTTTGACTTTAATTTTGGTTTTAATTTTGAACTTGAATTTGATTTCTGATTTTGGCAATTGGGTGTAATTTTCGACCCCAATAAGATTAAAACCATTATTTACCGCAGAACCATCGGATGAGCTCCTGATGTTACAGGAACCGGTTTACCTTACCTAATCTTCCTCCGTTTACCACCAAACTTCGGTTATCCTGCCATAAACAGTGGAAACATTGTTTCAAATAAGTTTGGGGGTATGTATATACCATCTTGTACATGTGTGTGTGTGTGTGTGTGTGGATATTCTTGTCCGGTGCGTATCCATTTTTTGTTCTTCTAACAAGCATCCTTGTCTAGTAAATGGTCGATTTTGTGTGTCGGAATATTTATTGCATGGTGAAATTCCCATTTTGAAAAAAAAGAAAAGAAAAGGAAAAGAAGAGAAAAGACAAAAAAAGAAGAAGACGATTGAAATAGCATAGGTGATTCTCTGAGGTTTTGTGCCTTCGAACAATTTGGTTTCTTTCTTGACATGACAATGCGGACACTGTCCAATTTAAATTTGGGGGTATGCTTGGTGAGCATTTTTCTATCTTTTGCATCATGCATCATGTTTATATTTCCACGTTGCATTGATATTTTTTTTCAAAACCCATAAAAATATGAAAACCCTTAAAATCCATAAAAATAGAAAAAAAATTCAAAAAAAAAAACATAAAATTTTGATATCAAATTAGCTATTTTGACACGAGTTCGACATGATAGTTGATCGGCTAGAAATAACCAAACTCTAGGTTTGGAAATGAGAAACCCAAAAGATAACCCTCCTTGATCTCAACTTAAGCACTTATATCTTTTTGCAACACACTCACACTACACGTGTCGTCAGTCCCGAGATTTAAGTGATAGGCCCTATAAGAAGAGATAAATAAAGAAAAACACATCGAAATCTTTTCTTTAAAAAACATGTGAGGTCGAAAATGAAGTGAAATTATTAAAACCTCGTAATAAAGACTAAGTCTGAAAGATAACCCATCTCAAGTTGGTTGGAACTATCACACGCGTTTTGCTACACACACGCCTTTTTGATGAGCTAAAAAAAAGAGCTATCTCCATTGTGATATGCATTTTTCCACAAATTAGGTTCGATGGTATATATCGAGAACAAGTTCTTGAATAATACCTAGCAAGTAAGTATTCTTCCAAACTCAAAAATCCGTGGAGAATAATCTAGATTAAGAACTATTTTGAGACAGATTGATTTCTATATATATGTATTGCATGATCATGAAGGTGTGCGGGAATTAAGACCAGTGAAAGATGGAGTGAAAAATAAGACTTAGTTCTTTGTTAGGAGATGATAGAAATTTTGAATCACTACCAAGTTATAGAGTGAACATAGAACTTCTAAATCTGGCGCGATGACTAATCATTCTGTTAGGGGAAAATGGAGGGCTGTTAAGTTAAATTCTTGGGAGGAAACGACGCATGAGCGCGCTGGACGTATATGGGTTTAGGTTAAGAAGAAGTGAGGAGTGAAAATACGGGTTGGGAGTTTCTTGCTTAGAGTGATAGAATGTCTAACTCAGATGCTAAACTGTAGGATTAGAATCAACGACTAACTTGACAGGATTTTGTTAGTAGTATCCACTAAAAACCCTCAGGCGACAAAACTCCTTTTCTAGGGCAACTTAAGGGTTTAACGGCTTGTTTCACCTGCTAAGTGCGACCGTGAAGCCTACGAAAGTGAGCTTAGGACTTTTTGAAAATAAAACGGTTTGCTCGAGACAAGTAAAAGATAAGTTTGGGAGTATTTGTTCATATCAGAATTTTGCACTTTGATACCATCCATTTTTTGCCACATTTCATGTAGATAGGTACTTTTGATCTGTGTTTGCTTAATAAGTGCAGGAAAACAGGTACTGAAGCAATTGACAGACTTGTGAGTTTAAAATGTAGCAATTTGGACCAGTCAAAGTCAACAAGTCAATGATCAAACCCCTAGAGATATCGATGAAGCCCAAATAAAAATATCAGAAGTCCAAAAACCCTGAAATATGTCCAGAAGACTATTGAAAAAAATTAGGATCCCAACTCCAAAAATGCACGGCGGGATTAATGGAGGATGCGGCGGATCCACGGCGGCACTGGCGCCAAACACTCCGAAATTTCAGATGCCGCGTGGTCTTGACAAGTTGAGTTTTCTCCCTGCTACAGTTGCCCATTCCAGTCCATATAAATACTCCAGATCCGAATTGAAAGAACTATGTATATTTTTCATTAAAATAGTGATAAAATAATGTAGTTTTCTTCTTCTTTTTCATCTTTCCTCCATTAAAATTGTAGTGAGAGAAATTGAGTGGATGATAAATGAAGATTGAGAGTTATTTCTTGTCTTATCTCATTTAGTAACTTAGTTGTATTTATTGCTTTGCTATTTTCTTTAATAAGTTGTTGTTGGTTTTTTATTGCCTTCTTCTTTTTCTTCTCTTTTCTTTTATCCTTACAACTATGATACTCAAGTGTGATCCTTAGCTAAGTGAGATCCTAAGTAGCTAGTTGTTCTTTTCTACCTTTCATTCTTTTCTATCTTCTTCTCTACTTCTTGTTTTCTTTTTGAACTTGAATGAGTAGTTTTCTCACTTGTTAGGGTAGGATAAGAAAAGTTTGAGAGAAGGAAATCTCCCTCACTTTTTCTTTTGCCCAACAACTTGAGTTGAACTCCCATCAAAGTATCCACAATCTGCTCCCTACGGCACCGTATTCTCTATGATAGTGGTGATACCCTAGTGAGACCGGTTGTGGATGAATTGACTGGAGGTTATGGCTTAAGAGCCAAGAACGGACGGATAAGGACCAAAGAGAAGGGACTAAACGTTGAAAAGCCTAACTTATACTAAGTATCTTTCCTAGTCGTGCTAATCTCTGTTGTTGCCGATTACCGTAGTATCAATATCAAGAGAGTTAAATGGAAGAAGTGAGTGAATTCCTAACTCAAACTAACCTAATCCTAACCCAAACCCTAACAACCTTTCTTTAATTTACTTAACCAAAAACATAGTTAGCTTTGGACAAACTTGGACAAATTTGACTTAACTCATTAAAAGATGTAACAACTCTAATTTCATTGTACAAAAATTTTCAAGTTAATGTATGGAGTAGAATTTCAAGACTGAGCACAAGTTATAAATTTAATTTGTTTAAGAATAGCAAGAAAGCACTTGAAGCTCATTGGTAAAGCCTTACACTGTTGTGACATAGCACGTGTGTTCGAATCCCATCAGCCACATATATTTTTAATGATTTTTCTTTTAAACTTTTCGGAAGCCCTTACACGTGCAATACACGTAAAATGAAAACTCTGATAAAATCAAACATGTGCTGAATGTTATATGAACCGGCCTTGACACGTGGCACCAATCCAAGCCCCAACCCTCTACAGTGGACCTGCGAGATCCCCTCTGGGGCCGGCGCCGACGGGCCTTCATTGGTAAAACTCCTCCGTGCTTCGTACACAACACCCCTTGGCCTACCCCATTACCCCCATACTGTTTGATTTCTATGTAAATTAACAGAGAACTTAAATTCACTCATAAATAATATTTTTAATGCATTTTTAATTCCTTTCTTCAATTCTTAAAACCCTAATTTCTCTTATAAATACCACATCATATCCTAGCCTCTTCATTCTGAAATCTATTGTCAAAAATTCTTAAAATTTTCTAAGTCAAAGAAGGGTACAAGTTGAGTTAGCACTAAGACAATTTCTAGCAACGATTCGAGACGATTCCGACGACTCCGCGACTCCACAAAGCCATCAAACTTTCCCTCAACCTCCCCTCTCTTCTTTAATCTTCCCTCTCTTCTCCACTTTTCACATCTCAAAACTATCTCTTTTCAAATCACGTCGGTAAGTGGAGTTATACCGACTCTTAATTCTATTCTCTTTAAAATTTTGATTTTTTCTTAAGAACCACTTAACCATATCATTACAACTTGCTTGTTAAACATTAACCAATAATTATAAACAAGTTTCATTTCAAAACTCCATATAAAACAACTTTTATCACACTTTTACGTTTAAATACCATAAACTTACATATGACATCTTTTATCATTTTTGCTTGTATTACCTTTAGAAAATCTCACGAGGTAATGACCTACCTCTCACAAACACGTATCTTGACATAGCACGATTTACTTTGAATAACAATTTTTGTGGCAATACGATCTTTACATCAAAATACCACAAACTACTATTAAAAACCGTATTCTTTAAATTGTATTATTTAAATTCCTTGCAATTATGTCTCCACAACCCATTTTGGGGAATTCGATTCGGTTGGTGCGGGTTATCGCACATCCATCGGACTAGTAGGGCGAAATGCAGACCTCTTCACGGAGTATACGATCTTGATGGAATTTTTAATGCAATTTTTAGGAAAAACATGATTTTCTATTTAATAAATAAATTTTATTTTTAATAATTATATATAAATACTATCAAACCATCTATTTTAAATATATAATAAATTCCATATTTTTCTAAACAAAAGAATCACAAGTTTCATGAAAATACCATCAAGAATCCATACAAGTCAAATTTACAAAAAAAAAATACCATATATTATTCAAGCTAGGTATTTATTCACTAGAATACCTCATTTTTAAAATTTACATCCATGAAAAATCATAAATACGATAAATAAATACTTAAGGATTATTTTGAATTTATACTAAAAATATTTTTCATAAAACCCCCTCAAATTATATTGAATTACAATAAGGACCCTAGTAAATATAGGTTTACGCGGGACCAATTCTCTTGAGCCTCAGAGAGCCGGAGAAAGTGGGTGCTTGCCTATTTAAGGTAGAAAACTAAAACGGGGTTATCAATGGTAATTGGTTTGGAAAAAGTCATAAATCTTACCGTCCATGTGCAGCAGTTACCGATAACTCCTAAACCTAATTCAGGACTCAAATCTGTTTAAAGTGTCTGACGCAATCTGAGTCTTAGTCTAATCTGAATACAATCCAAACTTGAATCCAACCATATATCCAATTCAACATGAATCCAATGTATCAAACATGAACACTTGAACATGAATACCGAATAATACGAATATGTAACATGACTTGAAGTGACCGAACCATGGATATATTTTAAACTTGATTACATGACTATTTGTTTACATCCGATCCGTTTACATGAACAACTTATACCATGGTTTCGGCAAATCCTATACAACAAATCATTACAATCAATACAATATACATTTACAGAGTTTTTAAGGGGTAGATTGGTACGGAATATATTAGATGTGGAATGAGACGGTCACTATAATATACCTAACCTGAATATCCGTTGCCGTTGTCCCGTGGGTTTTGATAGGGCCTTGTACTCCATATGCCATAGTCCATGGAGAAAGTTGGACTACTCTCATATACACTAATATATTCTGTACCAAGTTATAAACAGCTACGTTAGTATAACAAAAACAGACAAATTACCAGATCTATTTCTTTTTACTTGATCTATCTCTTTTGGGACTTACCGAGCGATTGTTCGCTGACGACATTCCTTTCTCTTCTTTCTTTGGAATGTTGTCAGGAGGACCCGACTCTCAGAAGATCGAGTCCAGCCAGGATGATTTAGAGCAGTTCATTGAGGATCCCGAGCTCTAGTTCTACTTGTACATACTTTTACTTTCAGTTCATATGACATTGTTTAGGTATCGCTTTCCAACATTGTATTTACTTTCCAGTTGTATGTAAAGAATGTTTAATCAATAAAAAGTTGTTGTTTATTTATATATTCCAGTTGTATTTACTTTCAGTTCATATGACATTGTTTAGGTATCTCTTGTCATTTCTTATGTACATTTATTATATTGCTTATTTACGCTTAACGTGTTTACTTCTGATTAAATACGTCGCGGCCCCCCACATCCTCTTTCCCGTACAGTGGGAAGCATGGCATGACAGGTTTTGTTAGTGGCCCATACAGGTCAGTTCTGCATGGAAACCTACATAACCATGCAGGATCAGTTCTGCATGGAATTATAAGCAATATAAGTCACAAGAATTATAAGAATCAGCAACTAAACAATCTTTACGTTTCATATTCCATGGATCTATACTAACCTTATTTTTCTTTCAAAGGTTATGGATTCTCCCAATAATACGAGCACGAACGTCAATGGCAACACCCCACCACCACCACCTCTTCCACTTACACTTACCGTAGCAGCTCCTATCAATGAGCAGACGGTATTGCTTGAGGAAATTAAGAGGCTCTTGGAGGGACGACAGCAGCAGACTGCTATACTCCTACATCGTCCAGAAGCCGAGGCACCCGGTGTGAAATAATTCCGGACTATACCGTAAACAATTTTCTGGAAAAAAGAGCCCTTTGGAAGCAGAGGAATGGGCTCAGTCGATCGAAGACGATCTGGCAGCAACACATGTGCCGGATATTGCTTCGGTGAGAGTTGCAAAGCTCCAACTAACTGATAACGCCAGAGTATGGTGGAAGGCGGAAGAAAACTGTATTACCCTGCCAATCGAATGGAAGACTTTTCATGGCATGTTCGACGCGAAATATTTTCCCGAGACTTCCCGTTTTGACATGGAGTAGCAATTCATCCACCTGCAGCAAGGTTCGATGTGGAACAAAACTTTGGATGAGTATGACGCTGAATTCACCATGCTGAGTGTTCTCCTCCGAAACACGGAGATGCGACCGCGTAGGTCCGTCTTGCCTGAATTTGGGGGCAGATGCTAATTGGTGTTATCCGTCCACCTCTCCGAAGATGCCAAGTTGATTTATGACACCGTATATCAAAGGTTTAAACGGATGCGGCCGATGTAGCAGACTTTGTCAGATTCCTCCTCGTTGAGGGGTTTTTGATTGTAGGGACTCTCTTCCCTGCAGGCGCAAGCCCCTGCAGTTAATTATGCTACCGCATCGCGGTAACCACTTTCTCCTTCTCCAGATGGTCACTTCGTGTCGTGGGTGTTTTTTTTGTTTTTTGGTTGCCCGTGGATTGTATACGGAGACTAATTTATGTTGTCGCCCGTAGAGCGTGGATTAGTCCAAACCCGTATTTTCTTAGATTTGGGTTTAGGGGTTGGGTTTAAGGATACGTTAGTCTCATTTGAGACTAATATCAACTTAAACGTATGTTAAGGATACGTTAGTCTAATTTCAGACTAAGATCAACTTAACGGGATCGTTTAGATCCAACTAAAGAGCATTTGGGCTCTATTGTTTAGTTTAGGGACATTGCAGTCGATTACCAGTTTAAGAGCATGGTGGTCCAATATTAGTTAAAGAACATTACGGTCCAAGATTAAGGACATCATAGTCCATGGGTTTAAGGACCCCACAGTCCGAGGTTAAGGACATCATAGTCCATGAGCTTAAGGACCCCATAGTCCGAGGTTAAGGGCATCATACTCTATAAAGTTTAAGGACATCATAGTCCATGAGTTTAAGGACCCTACAGTCCATGGAATGATTGGTTATCGGGACCCGTCACCTCTTTGAAGACGTTGAAGGATTACAACGACAAATCTCAAAGGAGTGAAGAGATGTACCCTTGAACCAAAGTTGATTGGGAAATCTGTAGTCCAATTTAGGACTAAGATCAATTAATTAGATTATGAGCAATGGGCTCAGTGGAATCTGAATTGAGGACTTATGGCCAACTTGGGCTAAGTCCACTTAAGTTTGAAATGTTGCCCTTTGTTGGACTGTTGAACATTTGTCTGGGTTCAGCCCTCCCAATATTTAGCAATGCTAAACAGGGGTTTGGGGCTCTGACAACATTTTATCTTTGGCTGAGCACTAACCATTCATTATAGCTCTGGATTTTAAGGTTCATTTGAAGGGGAAATTTGCCTCTGGAAAACTTAGCCAATTTGGGCTAAGCTTGGTTTTTAAAATAGTGTTAAACAATAGAGGATATTTGGCGATCACGTGTTCCCACGTGATGTGCTTAAAATAGTGTTAAACACTAGGGACAAAACGCTCAAAATAGCGTTATACACTAGAAATGAGGTGGTCACGTGGGGACACGTGAGGCATCTGAAGATGGGGCTAGACTTCCTTTATTTTCTTCCCAGAATATTCAAATAAGTGTTAAACACTTTTAGTCTTTAAGGCCGTCATGTGTGAGCACGTGATGGGCATCCATCCAATGGATATTAAAGGGATTTTTTAGGGGTCACGTGGGGACAAGTGAGGGCGCCCATAAATTGGTACTGCCTTTGGATTTGTTGTCTATTGTTTTGAGGGTCACGTGTGAGCACGTGAGGCATTGCCTCCAAGTTTTTTCTTTCTCACTTTGAGAAATCTGTTTAGGGGTCACGTGGGGGAACGTGACCATGTCTCATTCATTCTTTTCTGATCATTGAAGGAAGGGTCACGTGTTGCCACGTGACTAGGTTTACGTGCATGGATAATTTAAATCCTTTGTTTGAGAATTAAATTCTTTGGTAGGGTTAAACCCTGATTTTGTTTTGAGGAATTAAATTCCTATGTATATAGAAGAATTAAATTTTTTAAACTCAACTCTCCCTCTAAGTTTTGGATCTGCATAGCAGAATCTCCCCGATGAGAATTAAATTCTCAACTTGTGGGAAGATCTGTTTCTGCAGATCTTCAACCATGAAGAAGAACTAAGTTCTTGTTTTAAGGGTTAAACTTTGTTTCTGTTGGAGGAATTAAATTCTTAAGTATTTGGGGGAATTAAATTCCTTAAACTCAAATTCTCTCTCTAAGTTTTGGATCTGCGTGGCAGAATCTCCCCGATGAGAATTAAATTCTCAACTTGTGAGGAGATCTGCTTCTGCAGATCTTCAACCAAAGGAAGAACTAAGTTCTTATTCAGAAGAATTAAACTCTTAATTTGAGAATTAAATTCTCTTTGTTTTATGGAGCTTAGATCTCTTTCCCCTTTCTCACCGAGGGTTTCTTTTTTCTTCTGAAGAATCTTCTTTTCTCTTTGGAGAATTAAATTCTCTTCTTTTTTCTCTCTTTCTGTTGTATTTTCTAAAAAAAAACTCCCAGGATCCTTCTCTTCTTGGCTCCTATTTATAGGAGAAAGAAAAGAATCAATTTGTTTAGTCAATCTTTCATTGAAAAATTTTAATTGATTTCGTAACCAACATGATCTTTTAGATCACTCAGTGAATTTTATTCACCATTAAATTTTTTAATCCAAAAGATATTCTGTTTGCTATTCTTGGTGAATTTCAGGGAAATCTTTCCTTGTATAGAATCTTTCTATAAATTGGTGATTTTTAATCACCATTGGATTTTTAATCCAATGGTGCTCCACTTTACAGAGCACAATCTTTTTTGTTTGGAAAGATTTAGAGAGATATTTTTCCAGTTAAGATTCTCGATTCCCTCTTAATTCGAATTTAATTATATTAGTTCAGAAGGCTTAGGAGCCTATCACGTGTGGGCACGTGACTCCTGTTGATTAGAATTCAATTCTATTATAACAGAGTCCCCAGGAAACCATCACGTGTCAGCACGTGACCCTTGGTCACGTGTGAGCACGTGATGCCCCATTAGGGTTTTTCCTGATATTTTTATGAGGGAACAAATGCCCCCACAACATTGTTCTCATGTGTTTGCACGTGAGTGCAACGCTGTTATTTTTTGTGGACGTTGGATCTGCCTAGGGAAGGGGGTAGATGAACCATTTCCTATCACATCCTATAAATACAGGGGTCTCTTCAGAAGCGCCTCCACTTTTCATCTTCTTCCTTACTTGTTCTTGCCTTGAGAATTTAATTCTCTTTCTCAGAACTTAGTTCTTTGTCCCAAAATTTTTTCAGAGTTTAACTCTGTCCCGGAAAGAATCCTTTCTTCAGGTAATAATCTTGAACGGCTGAAGAACTTCTTGTAGAAATTTTCTTTGGATTTTAAATCCACACCAAGGGTTTTTCCCTTTAACAAGAACCCATCTTTCCAAGTTAAAATAATGTCCAAATAATAAACTCCTTTTGTTAGGGCTTCTCTGATCTCAGGGTTCGATGGTGATACTTGTCTTCTCTCTGGAATTTAATTCCATTCCAAAGAGCTTTGGCTCTGAAAAACATTTTCTGGGAAGTTAATTCCTCTATTCAAAAGGAACTTAATTACTCTAAAGAACTTAGTTCTTCACAGAGAACTTTCTTGGGATTTTCTTGCCCTGAGTTGTTCTTTGCAAAAATGCTTCCATATAGACCCTTCATGATTTGCATAGAATTCTACAGTGGGTTTTCTCCTTGGGGAATGTGTAGAGTTGTTTGAAATCCACTGTTCATTTATTGAGAATCTTCCTTTTATTCCCATAATGATTACCCTGCCTCATCATTAGTGAGCCGCCATTTTGATTTTGTGGGGCCCCTGTGTTTTGTAACTAATGGTCCCATAAAATAAGTTGTTTATCATTTTCTTCCACTGTCCTTATATATATATATATATACACACACACACACAAATATATATACACGTGTGGGTTTCATTAATAGTTTCCTTTCATCTGTTTCAGGAACAATGGCTTCTCTTCCGTACTTCCCTTTCACCCGCTCGGAGCCTGCCTTTCCTCAGTCACCGTCTGATGAAGAGGTGATGGCGATGATTAAAGCTCAGGACCCTAATCGTACCAACTTGCTTTTATGGGGGACTGGTATGGGCGCATCATTCGGGGCCGCCGCAGCTTTCTTTGCGAGATACCAACAGAGCCTACCTACCCATTTTTGCCAATGGAGCGTCCACGGACCGCCTTTGCTGTGGAGATGTTGAACTGGACTCCTACGGGACGGCTCGATCCATCAACAACTGGGATTCCAAACCACCATGTGCCAGCTATAGACATCTTAGGGCGTCGTATCTGCCAAGGTGAAGCCCAGCCCTGGGGACAGGTTTACAAAATAGGGCTTACTCCTCGACAACCCACGGGTTACCTTCTCTGGGCTCGTTATATCATGTCTACCCATCATGCGCGACTGCAGAGGGTCAGGCTCTATCAGACAGTGTACGCGTCTCTCTTCCACTATTAATCCCCCCATGTTTGGTGGGTTAAGGCTTTCTTAAATCAATGGAATCTTTCCACCAACACCTTCTTGCTAGGGGACCGCGAAGTTTCAATTTCTCTGGAAGAGTTTCGCGAGATCTCGGGGTTGGCAATTAGGGGGATGCTCTATGAAAAACCGCTGCCTCCTGATGAGTATGTTTTCGAAACTGAGCCTGCTATGCTTGACGGCTTGTCGACTGAAAATGCCGTCCGCCACAAGCACCCAAGTCTAATCAAGACTCTGGGCATTTTTTAGAAGCTATCCACAGAGTCAGAGGAGCAGGGCGTCACTTTCAAAAGCTTTATCGCCTGCTTTCTTCGCGGAGATGTTCTATCAAAGACGGCTCCGAAGTTTGCGAGTATCAACGACCCCTTCGGGTTCGGTTTAAATAAGCTACCGGCTAAAGAAGAGGATTTGCCGCAGTTCTACATTCCAATCCTGTCGGCTGTACCTTTTGAATCGATCGCAGCTCCTGGCATAGATGAAGAGACTTTCTTCGTTGGTTTTATCAGTGTCTGGCTCAGCTGGTTCGTCATTCCAACGCACCGTCGATTCATGAGAGCTTCGGTCATTTATCCAGCTCATCATATCGCTGGAGAGACGTGACTAGGCGTGGGCATTGCGGGGCTAGCGCATCTGTATCATGGGCTAAGCACTGCAGCCAATACCTCAACACCAGGCATGAACGTAGTGAGTTTCTCTCTTCATTACTTTACGTCATGGATTGAGATGCATGTGTTAGGGGCATTTTCCGCGCATCAGAGACCCAGCTTTTATGATGCATACACTTTTCCATGGATTATGAGGTTAGTGGACGCCTCTGTTCCTGATCCGACTCAGTCCGGAGCTATTCGCGTGCTGCTTAATCCATATGCCAATGCGGGCGGGATAGTATTTAACGATCGAGTCCTCTCTGCTCCTTCAGGACCGATTCAACAACTTTGTGACTCGTCAAAAGAGGGAGCACCTTCCCTGAAGCCCAAAGAAGCCATGCACTTATATTCGATCAGACCGGGTTATCTGGTATTTCGTCAAAACGGTGCAGCCCTTTTTATGCGGTACAACCCACACCGCTTTGCTCGGCAACTGGGATATGACCAGGGTGTCCCCTTTGAGGCGTTTACAGTGGAGCCCAGCCCGTCGTCAGAAGTTGTTCGTGACGCCGCTCATCACTTCATGCGGCTGAACACCGGCTCTCGCTTCGTGATTCCTGAGGCAGACTACATTTCTCGATGTGTGGGGGCTTTCACGGGATGGTACCTCCACCGAGTCAGTCCTATTATTGTTGAGGAGAGGAGGATGCTCCTTGGATATAGGGTTCCCACTCTGATCCAGGCTACGGGAGTCCCGCCGCGACCGCGAGCAGTGGTTCGCCCTCCCCTGAGAGATGCTGGTGTTGTGCTTATCCCTGATACGGCGGAAGTGGATCTAACTCCCACAGCTGGTATGCCGCTGTGCACTAAGGCTCAAGCAAGGGCCAGTAAGGCGCCAGTAACAGTATCATCAGCTGCGGTGTCAGCAATGGCAATATCGTCATCGGTAGCACCGCCGAGTGAGGATATTGAAGGTGAAGTGGGTCAACGTCGCACTAAAGCACCGAGGGAAAAGAAATGATCGTCTTCTGCAGTTAGTTCTGGGTCCAAGAGGCGAAGGAATACGGTCACCAATCTGCTCGACTTTTTAGTAGAATCCGAGCCTATTCTTCAGGACGAGCCAATAACCATGCAAGAGCTGGATAGTGGTCTTCTTTTTCCCGGTTCATCTGCCGAGGAAGCTGCGCAATTGGCTGAGGCTATAAGACGCTCCCAGGATGAAGCTGAGAGTGTAAGGGTTCCGAAGAGGCCTTATCCTGCCGTCATCTTCTACAAAGATCCTCCATCGATAAGACGAATATTTATAGGTCCTTTGGAAGAGGGAGGCGAGAGAGCCCTTAAGCAGCCTATCTCGGCCGATGCCGAAGATGCGCTGTCGTTGTGGACCGGCGGCCACGAGTCTACCATCGAACCCCGGCGAGCATACCTCCTCAGAAAAGAACGTCGGCTTGAAAAAGCCATATTAGAAGCTCCTTTGCGCATTGGTACATTTATATCCCCCCCTTTTTTTGTATTATTTTGCACTGCTTTATATGTATACATCCTTATCCTCGTGAAAAATTCGCAGGGACTTTGGCAATGGCAGAGGATCTGAGTTCGAGTCGCGCCTTGACTATGGACTCCGCAAATATCCCCGATGAGACACTAGTAAGTGTGGAGAGGGTCGATACAACTGTTGTTCCTGCCACGGAGCTCCCCTCGGTGACTCCCGTTCCCCAGGTGCTTGCTCCCCCGGAAGAGACATCTTTATTGGCCGCGGATTCAATGGATCTTTCTGGGGACGGCCCGGAGACTATAAGACAGGTGGTCGAGGCCACCGTCCTTTCATTGGAGCCTGCAGCGATGGCCACTGCTCCTTAATCGGAAGTTATTATACCGGCCCACGTCCCCGATGAAGTGCATGGGGGCATGGAGGAGGCCGCCGAAGCTGCTATCCCTTCAGTCCGGAGTGGGAGGAGCATCGAAGGTAGCCTTCTATATTTTATATTAATAGTCTCTCCATTATCTGAACATTTCTGTCATTTTAAAATTGCGCGGGTTGGCGGCGTCTATCGCTGATCTGTCTCCCAAGAAATCTTTTCAACGTCTGTTAGAGATGGCCGCTCCGCAGGCAATATCCCCTCAACGCATCGCTCTATCTTCCGGGCAAGGTTAGTGTTATTCGCCTTCTTCACGGCATTATCATTATTCCATATAACGATACTGATGTCTACTGCAGTTTTGAAAGCTGATGACGAGGTTGAGATTCTTGACAGGCCTGGGGATCTTTTAGACCCTTCTTGCATGACTGTGGGTAAGTAAAGTTTTGATGTTGTTCCATCTGCTCTTTTCTTGTGAACCTCGCTGACTGTTTATGAATCTTAACAGCTTTGCCAGTCTTACCGCGCTGGAATCTCGCATCGTCATGCCACCCGGCCCTTATGCTCTACGTGCCTCTGAACGGGTGGCAAAGTTAAGCCTTCGCTCTTTGTCGGCTTTAATTGAAGACCTTCGTGCTAGTCTGATCACGGCCGAAGCATTTTCCGCTGAAGCCAACGGTTCTCTTCCCTTTCTTGCTACTTACCATAGTGAAACATTGGTGCAAGTCTGGGTTGAGTTCTGTCGTCAGGTGGAGGCTTGCTTGCATATTCTTGAATGTACACGCCTTCCTTAAGAGGTTGTGGCAGCAAAGGCGAGCTTACGGGGGCTGGTTGAGCGGTGCGCTGCGAATATGCTATCATGCGAGAAGAGGCTCAGCCGAAAGTTTTCGGAGAGGAAGCTGGCTTCCAAAGCGCTGAGGGAGCTTCAAGCTAATCTTATGGCCAAGACCACTCAGGCATATGAACTTTGGCGGGTGCTTCAAGAAGCTATCGGGGAGGTGGTAGCCATTGATAAAGCCGTCATTTTCACTCGTGAAATGGTCGAAGCTCATAAGGTTACCGAAAAAGAGCTTGAAATTCGGCTTGCCTCGTACCAGGCCCAGCAGGCTCAAGCGGAGGCCCGTCTCTTAATGATAATGAATCATGAAGCCGAGGCCCAGCGGAAAAAGGATGAATTGGCAAATCTATTGAATCATCCGCTGGCTTGAAGAATTGTATATTTTTTATTCTTCTTTTGTACATACTCCTGAATGAGAGTATTTTTTTTATTCTTTCATAAATTGTACTTTGTATTCATTTTGATTCATGAATAAAAGACATACTTTGCTTCATGATGGTGTGTCCCTTTTAGTAAATGCATTTTGTGGATAATCTATTTTAATCTCCTTGTTGGATAGCGATGGCTTAGGAGTCAGGTTCAGATCTGCCTCCTAAGGCTTTCCAACTTTATGAGCCGTGAGGGACCCATAAAGGTATTTCTCCTTGCGAGTCGTGAGGATCTCGTAAGTGTAATTTCTCCTTAGGAATCGTGAGGATTCCTAAGTGCGTTTTCTCTTGAGAGTCGTAAGGATCTCACAAAAGATTTTTCTTCCTTACGAGTCATGAGGACCCGTAAGTGATTATTTCTTTTCTTGTCGAAGAGGGTGGCCTGTAGAAAATCTATCTTGGCCTCTCTACGAAGCAACGATGGCTTGGGAGACAGGGTTAGGATCTATCTCCTAAGACTTTTCAACTTTATGAGCCGTGAGGGTCTCATAAATAATTTTCTTCCTACCGGTCGAGAGGATCCTGTAGGTGTAATTTCTCCTTAAGAATCGTGAGGATTCCTAAGTGCGTTTTCTCTTGAGAGTCGTAAGGATCTCACAAGAGAATTTTCTCCTTACAAGTCGAGAGGACCCGTAAGTGATGGATGAGGTTGACATTATCCGCATTTCACGGAGTTTGGGGTTGACTTTATCCGCATTTCACGGAGTCAGGAAGTTGCTCTGGCCATTTCCGATGGGGTCAAGATTGACTTTAACCGTGTTCTATGGGACCAGGATTTGCTCTGGATGCGTCCCACGGGGTCAGGATTGATATAAGTCGTGTTCCGTAAGGACCAGGTTCCTCTCTGGACGCTTCCCACGGGGTCAGGATTGACATAAGCCGTGTTCCGCAAGGACCAGGATCCGCTCTGGACGCCTCCCACGGGGTCAGGATTGACATAAGCCGTGTTCCACGAAACCAGGATTTGCTCTGGATGCTTCCCACGGGGTCAGGATTGACATAAGCCGTGTTTCGCAAGGACCAGATTCCTCTCTGGACGCTTCCCACGGGGTAAGGATTGACATAAACCGTGTTCCGCAAGGACCAGGATCCGCTCTGGATGCTTCCCACAGGGTCAGGATTGACATAAGCCGTATTCCGCAAGGACCAGGATCCGCTCTGAACGCTTTCCACGAGGTCAGGATTGACATAGGCCGTGTTCCGCAAGGACCAGAATCCGCTCTGGACGCTTCCCACGGTGTCAGGATTGACATAGGCCGTGTTCCGCAAGGACCAGGATCCGCTGTGGACGCTTCCCACGGGGTCAGGATTGACATAAGCCATGTTCCACGAAACCAGGATTTGCTCTGGATGCTTCCCACGGGGTCAGGATTGACAAAAGCCATGTTCCGTAAGGACCAGATTCCGCTCTGGATGTTTCCCACGGGTCAGGATTGACATTAGCTGTGTTCCACAAAACCAGGATTTGCTCTGGATGCTTCCCACGGGGTCAGGATTGACATAAGCCGTGTTCCGCAAGGACCAGGATCCGCTCTGGATGCTTCCCACGAGGTCAGGATTGACATAGGCCGTGTTCCGCAAGGACCAGGATCCGCTCTGGACGCTTCCCACGGGGTCAAAATTGACATAGGTCGTGTTCCGCAAGGACCAGGATCCGCTCTGGACGCTTCCCACGGGTCAGAATTGACATAAGCCGTGTTCCGTAAGGACCAGGATCCGCTCTGGACACTTCCCACGAGGTCAGGATTGACATAGGCCGTGTTCCAATGGACCAGGATTTGCTCTGGATGCTTCCCTTGGGGTCAGGATTGACATTAGCCGTGTTCCGCAAGGACCAGGAAAGGTTGACTTTATCCGCATTTCACGGAGTCGGGGGTTGACTCTCGGTTGTCTGTGCACCGCCGAGTCATGGAACCGGGAATTTTGCCGCTGTTCCGATTTGCTGATGTTGCGTCTGTTGTAATGAGACGAATATTGAGATGATCTCCAGGCTGTTTGTGAACCGTCGAGACTTGGCTCTCTTTCGGATGGAGCCTGGTGGGAAGGTATGGTTCCCTCTTGGTTTATGCCCCTGGATTGTATACAGGTATTAATGTGATCTCACCTGTAGGGCAAAAAGTTTCATTTTATATATTTTTTCTTTCCGCGATGCTCTATCATTTCAGCTTTTATATCACGAAAGTCGCGATTGCCCAATCATTTCGGGTATTTTTCGCGGTGCCCAATCATTTCGGTTATTTGTTTTATTTACTCGTTGCTTTTTATTGCGAGTTGCCCAACCATTTCGGCTATTTCGTATGCATACATTTTTTACTTGCTGATTTTGTTGCAAGTTGCCTCATCATTTCGGCTATTTCGTATGCATTTATGGCTCACTGACTTTTCGTTGCGAGATTGGTATTTGATACCGATTTAGGCATCAGCATCGCTACAACTGGGATATTGTCAGGTGCGAATCATCATTTGCCTTTGTCGATGTCGAACAAAGGTGGCTTAGTAAACAGGGTTAGGATCCTGTCGACTAAGGCTTTTAACTTTATGAGCCGTAAGGGTCTCATAAAGGTATTTCTCCCTACAAGTCGTGAGGATCTTGTAGGTGCGTTTTCTCCTTAAGAATCATGAGGAGTCTTAAGCGTATGGTCTCTTATAAGTCATAAGGATCTTACAAGAGTATTTTCTCTTTATAAGTCGAGAGGACTTACAAGGGTTGTTTTGCCATATGAGCATATCCCCAGTCTCTGGTGGGACTTTGTTAGGGAAATGTTTATTCGCGCCCGTGGATTGTATACACGGGTCAGTATTGAACCACTTGTAAGGCAAAATCAGGGTGTATGACTGCTTAAGAACAGGTTCAGATCCCTGTAGCTTAAGGCTATCGAATCCTATGAACCGTGAGGGTCTCAAAGGGGAATTCTTCTTACGAGTCGTGAGGATCTCGTAAGTGTAATTTCTCCTTAAGAATCGTGGGGATAACTAAGTGTGTTGCTCCCTTATGAGTCGTAAGGATCTCACGCAAGTGGTTTCTCCTCACAAGGTCGAGAGGGCCTCGCAAGTGTCTTTTAACGAGATTGCGCCCTTTCGGGTTTTCACAAAACTCGCCGATAGCCCTGCTGTTTTTACTCACGGAGCCCTTTCAGATTTTCATCCGTGCCCATTTTGCTTATAGACATACCGTTTTCTTTTTTTTTAATTATTTTTTTTGTGTCAGCCTTGGGATGCTGCGGTCCGTAGTAGTTTATCGACGTCTCGGTCAATAGCCAGTTTTAGGACATAGTGGTCCATCGTTAGTTTAAGGACGTTTCAGTCCATCGCTAGTTTTAGGACATAGTGGTCCATCGTTAGTTTAAGGACGTTTCAGTCCATCGCTAGTTTTAGGACATAGTGGTCCATCGTTAGTTTAAGGACGTTTCGGTCCATAGCCGGCTACTACTTATAGAGTTTGGGCTTAGGAAGATAGCGAGCGGACATAGGCGTCGTAATCTATCGTTGACCTAGGCCGTGACTCGTCCGGCGTAGTATTTTTTTAGGAAGCGACCGTTTATTGGCCTAAAAGGTCTTTTACCATGAATGTCCATGAGTAGGTAAGCTCCACCCTGGTAAACTTTGTCTATGATATACGGGCCTTCATAGTTCGGCTCGAATTTCCCCCGGGATCATAGGTCTTTTCACCACTGGCACGAGTTCGTCTTGGCGGAATGTTCTCGGCCTAGTCAATCTTTCATATAAGCGCGTCATCTTCGCTTTATAAGCCTCCAAGTTTTGCTGCGCTATGAGCCGGGTTTCATCAAGGGCATCGAGCTCCTCAAGCCGGAGGTGAGCATCTTCTTCGTCTGTTAGCTCGTAGTGAACTGCCACTTGTAGAGAGGGTAACTCTATCTCAAGGGAGAGTACCGCTTCTGTGCCGAATACCAATGCATACGGCATCGTGTTCGTGGCTGTTTTGAACGTAGTTCGATACGCCCAGAAAGCTTCATGCAGTCTCTCATGCCAGTCCTTCTTATTTCGAGACACCGTCTTTTTCACGATCTTCGTCAAGGTCTTGTTGAAAGCCTCAGCTAGACCGTTAGCTCGGGGATTATAGACTAAAGAGTATCTCCAGTCTATGTTATGTTGTTGTGCGAAGCGGCTGATCTTGTGGCTTCTATAAGCTGGCCCGTTATCGGAGATAATCCGTCGCGGAGTGCCAAACCGATAAATGACGTGTGTCTTGAAGAAATGGAGGATATTCTCCGTCTTCTCTTAGTGGTACTGCTTCTGCCCACTTGGAGAAGTAATCAGTTGTCGCCAAAATGAATCGATGTCCTCTGGACGATGTTGGTTCGATGGGCCCGATTATGTCAGTTCCCCACATTTCGAACGGCCAGCTAGCCACCGTCGGATGTAGTGGATTTGGATGCTGGTGGATAAAGTCCCCGTGAATTTAGCACGAGTGGCACTGCTTCGCGTATTCGAGACAGTCTTAGATCATCGTGGGCTAATAGTAGCCCATCTTTTTGATCTTCAATTTCATCTTCGGCCCGTCTTGGTGAGAACCGCAGAGTCCGTCGTGAGTTTCTTGGACGACTCTCCTTGCCTCTTCAGGTTCCAGGCATCTTAACCACAGGGAGTCTGTAAGTCGATGTGCAACACCCCACGAGTAGAGGGGAGGCGGAAATATGAAAAACGATCTTGTTTTGAAGCGTACATCGACTAACCGAAGATCTTTTATAAACAATAATTAACAAAAAGCATAGAGTTCTAAGCTACTATGTAAAGAGATTATACCAAATGATTCTAGTCCTTCGTCTTTGTGATCTCTACGTCCTCCTCGGCCTCCTATCCGTGATAGATGATCCACCCGAGTACCCTAATCCAAGCTACACCTCAAGACTTGAGGTAACTTTGTTTCTTTAGTTGCTAACCAAAGTAACTAAGATGATGTAGAGTTAGGTTATGGAATGTTTAGTCTATCCTAATCCATGGTCTCAACTCATGAGTGATAGGATTAGGGTTTGAAGAAGGAGTGAACTTGAGGAGAGAGAAGGTGGAGATGATAATGAGAATAGAAAAGCTTCTCACTTGAATATATGAAAACATAATGAATTATCAAGTAAACGAATTTAAATGATTTTCACCATGCTTCATTTATTCAACAAGAGTGATTCACCATATGAGTCATTAATCAATAAATGATGCATTAATGACATGGTGAATCACACTAATGAGTCACAATTTGCAATAAATGAAAATGCCACCTTAACCTCCTTAGTCACCCTCCTTCTAGAAGCTTCTCGGAAAATTACGAGAACACCCCTCGCATCCGTGAAAACACGGAAAAACTTTAGACTGTATAAATCCGATAACCCAATACTAGAATCTGGCTTAAACCAAAGCCGGCTAGTAAAAACTGTCCGAATGTCGTACGTGCGTTTAAACACGTATGCGTCCGAACCCTTTGTCGTAAAACCGTACGACCTCTATATCATTTCGTCTGGAGTTGGGAAAACTCTGTGTGGGACTCTAAAGACTCGACTACTACGCTGGCGGTGGGTTTAACCACAGACCGCAAGCGGCACTAGCTGTACGTAACGGTCCCCAGGTAGATGTCGATAAGAAGGCCGGTGAGGATACCCATCCGAACTCCTACTGAGCCTGTGCGTGACAATATCCGTGCAGTCTGGTCTGTTCGTCTAAGAGTATCGCGTGTATGGTCTAGGGAGGTGGTAAACGTTAGACCCCTAATAACCGTACAAGTCGTGTCGATATGGCTCTATCACCATCCGAGAATCTACTGATCAATCTATCAGTAATTCTCAATCAGCCCTGGCCAGGGACTTATGGTAATGACCAACCGATCACCGTGCGATATCAACTCCCTATACCGGGAGAGACGAATCCCTAACAGTCACTCACTGCCTCCACGTGGCTCGGGACTGTGCCCAACTAAAACATGTTTGCACGACTCCTTTGAACCGTGGTAGGGTAGTAATCAAAGCACAGTGGGAACTCACACGAGACAAATGACGACTTTAAATCAACGGACTATCTGCACACATGTCACCTGAGAACTGCTATCTGACGTTAGGTATAAATACCATCCAGTCAGTTCTCGGCGAGTCCTGTCCGGTGTACTCACACCCAGTGAGCATCTGTATACAATCTTAGGTGCACTCCACCAATGGCTGCGGGACCAATCCATCGCCCCTCCTCAGGGTCTAGATATGTATACACCAGTCTACTCCGGAGTATCAATGCCCAGTCTCGATACTCCTGCGACCAGGGAAATCTAAGGATGTGCCTATTGACTATCCAACTCCCACTAGTATAACTGCCATCATAACGCCGGAAGTCAGGCACCCTATGGGCTTTATCAACACATATATATATATATGAATACTACCCAAAATATATCAAATGTTAAGATAAAGACAAACCAAATAGCGTACTATTATATTAAGCAAGACTGTTATGTACATGCATATCCCCAGTATCCTATACAATGAAGGCCTCTAGGGCATATATATCCAACAATCTCCCACTTGCACTAGGGACTATAATTGGCGCAATGAGTACCCACTGTCTTCACTATATCCAGTTGCTGGAGTACCGCATGCCCAATATCTCAAACAGCCTCTCGAACTGAACTTGAGGAATGGCCTTTGTGAATGGATCTGCCGTGTTGTCTTTTGTATCCACTCTCCGTACCTCGATCTCCCGACGATCAACGATCTCCCTGATCAGGTGAAAATGCCTTAAGATATGCCTGGATTTCTGATGGGACCTGGGTTCCTTCGCCAATGCTACGGCCCCATTGTTATCACAATACAAAGGTATTGGATTGGCAATGGACGGAACCACCTAAAGTTCAGAAATGAACTTCCTCATCCAGACAGCCTCTTTTGCGGCTTCACTAGCAGCTATATACTCAGACTCCATAGTTGAGTCTGCGACGGTATCCTGTTTGGAACTCTTCCAACATACCGCCCCTCCATTGAGGGTAAACACAAAACCCGAAATGGATTTAGAATCGTCTTTGTCACTTTGGAAGCCGGAGTCGGTAAAAGCCTCTACCTGGAGGTCCCCATTACCGTAAATCAAGAACATCTCCTTAGTCCTTCTCAGGTACTTGAGAATGTTCTTTACCGCTATCCAATGTTTCTCACCTGGGTCAGATTGATACCTGCTTACCACACCAAGTGCGTAAGCTACATCCGGTCTTGTACATAACATCGCATACATTATAGATCCTACCGCCGAAGCGTAGGGTATAATGCTCATGCGATCCCTCTCTTCATCAGTCTTTGGAGACATCTCTTTGGAGAGGGTGATCCCGTGACAAGCGGGCATGTTACCGCGCTTGGAATCTTCCATACTAAACATTTTTAGTATAGTGTCAATATACCTGGACTGTGAAAGTCCCAACATTCTATTAGATCTATCACGATAGATCTTAATGCCCAAAATGTAGGTTGCATCACCCAAGTCTTTCATTGAAAATTTCTGTGACAAGAAGAGCTTTACTGATTGTAGCATAGGGACATCATTCCCTATCAGTAGTATGTCGTCGACGTACAAAACGAAGAAGACTACTGATCCTTCTACAATCTTCCTATAAATACATGGTTCATCTACATTTTTGATAAATCAAACTCTTTGACTGTCTCATCAAAGCAGATGTTCCAACTTCGCGATGCTTGCTTTAATCCATAGATGGATTTAAGCAACTTGCACACTCTTCCGCTGCTCCCACTGTCTAAGAAACCTTCTGGTTGATCCATGTAAACACTCTCTTCTAAATGTCCATTTAGAAAAGTTGTTTTTACGTCCATCTGCCAGATTTCACAGTCATGGAAAGCAGCAATGGCAAGCAGGATCCGAATGGATTTAAGCATAGCTACAGGTGAAAAGGTTTCATCATAGTCCAGTCCTGCTCTTTGACGAAAACCTTTTGCAACGAGTCTAGCTTTGTAGGTTTCCACTTGTCCAAGTGCACCAATCTTCTTTTTGAAGATCCATTTGCATCCAACTGGTTTCACCCCAGGAGGAGCAACTTCTAAAGTCCATACTTTATTGGTGTACATGGATTCCATTTCGGATCTCATAGCATCCAGCCACTTCATCGAGTCAATACTCGTGATAGCCTGCTGAAAACTAGTAGGCTCATCATCATCGATGATGCAATCCTCTCGATCCCCATCTAGAAGAAAACCATAGTATCTCTCTAGAGGATGAGAAAGCCTACTAGATCTGCGGAGTGGCGTTGGTTCGTCATGTTCTATTGAAATCTGAGGTTCTTCTAAGTCCTCGGTAGCAGTTTGAGGTTCTGGAATTTCTTCCAGCTCTACCGCGCTCCCACTAATTTCTTTTGCAAGAATTCGCTCTCTAAGAAGACAATGTGGCGAGCGACAAACACCTTTTGTTCTTCAGTGTGGTAGACCATGTACCCCCTTGAATGTTTGGGGTATCCTACAAACTTGCACAAAACCGATCATGACTCGAGCTTGTCCGGTCTATACATTTTAACATATGCCGGACACCCCCATATCTTGATGTACTTAAGATATGGTCTCTTCCCGCTCCACATTTCATATGGAGTGGTAGGCACAGACTTAGTTGGAACTCTATTCAATAAGTATGCTGCTGATTCTAGAGCAAATCCCCAGAAGGAAAGTGGCAACTCAGCACTACTCATCATTGAACGCACCATATCTAATAGCGTGCGATTCCTCCTTTCTGATACACCATTATGCTGAGGTGTATAAAGCAGAGTAAGCTGAGAGAGAATTCCATTCTCTTTTAAGTATTCAAGGAAACTGGTACATAAGTATTCTCCACCTCGATCAAATCGAAGTGTCTTAATGCTTTTACCAGTTTGTTTCTCTACTTCATTTTTATACTCCTTAAACTTCTCAAAGGTCTCTGATTTATGTTTCATTAAGAACACATGTCCATACCTAGAGAAGTCATCAGTAAAAGTGATGAAGTAGGAGTGACCGCTTCGCGTATGTGTAGACATTAGACCACATACATCACTATGTACAAGTCCCAAGAGTTCAGTAGCTCTTGCTCCGTGTCCGGAGAACGGAGATTTGGTCATTTTTCCTTTGATACATGATTGACAAGTTGCATATGATGAATATTCAAACGGATCTAGATATCCATCTTTATGTAACTTAGTCAACCTTGTTTCGTTTATATGACCAAGTCTACAATGCCATAGGAAGGCTTGATTTGAATCTGGAGCCTTTCTTTTAAGTGTGTTTTGAATATTGAAAATTCGAGGTTGATTAAGTATGTATATGCCGTTTTCCAGTGTGCCATACCCAATCAGTTCTTGATTTAGGAGAATGTTCATGACATTACTTTCAAGCGCAGAATTATATCCTTTATTAGACAACAAAGATACTGATATAATATTACACAGCATACTGGGAATACAAAAATAGCTGTACAACACCAAAACGTGCCCACTAGTCAACCCTAGGTGATACTCCCCTATTGCAACAGTATCTACATGCATTCCATTGCCCATCCGGAGAGTCATATCACCTGCCCCCGGTACTCTACTATTTCTCAGATCCTGCAATGAATTACAGATGTTAAAACCAGAACCGGTATCAAGTACCCATGATGTAGAGTTTACTGAAAGACAATTTTCGATTACGAACACACCTGAAGCAGAAGCAACCGCTTGCTTCGTGTCCTTTGCCTTGAAGGTTATACAGTCCTTCTTCCAGTGCCCTTGCTTGTGACAATAATGGCATTCGTTTATATCCGCTTTCACCCTTCCTGCCTTGTTCTTTCCCTGCACCTTCTTGACCCCACCCTTCGGTTTGGTGGCTTTCATCTTCTTCTTCCCTTTAGCTTGCTTTAGATTTAGAAGAGGATGATTGGCTAACATACAGAACGGGGGTCTTCTCATTTTTCAAGGAGGTCTCTGCTACCCTCAACATGTTGAGGAGCTTTGGAAGATCAGCTTCCATTTCGTGCATGTTGAAGCTAAGCACGAACTGAGAGAAGGTGTGGGGAAGGGACTGCAAAATCAAGTCGATATATAAATCATTCTCTAGCACGCATCCCAGGTTTGCGAGTTCCTCAATGAGGCTGATCATTTTGAGGGCGTGCTCTCCTACAGGCGATCCTGGAGCTAACCTTATCTGGAAGAGTTTCCTTGAGGTCTCGTACCTTGCGATACGGGAGTGCTCTCCATATAATTCCTTAACATGGAGAAAGATGGATACAACATCCATACTCTCGTGCTGTTTCTGTAGTTCATTGTTCATGGATGCCAGCACGATACACTTAGCTCGCTCACAATCCAGATCCTAAGTTTTGCGAACTTCCTTGTCTATAACTGAGGAATCTGGTCCAGGGATAAGGGGAGGAACAACGGTGCTAACATATGCTACTTTGTCATAAGTCAGTGCAATGTTGACGTTCCTTAGTCAATCTTTATAGTTCTGCCCGGTCAGTATATTTTTTTCAAGTAATAGTTTTAGTCCTGTCATGGTAGCTGCTAGAGAGAGAGAAAAGAAAACACTCAGCATATGCTTCTTGCAAGTTTAGATTGGTTATTAGTTTATCTAAACAGGATGGCTCCCACTGTTCCCTCAAATCCTTCTTCAAAACCTAAAAGAAGAACTAGTCAGGATTTAATCACACGTCACAATACTTGCTTAACCTTTCAGGCAGGCTGGTGTTGGTACTTCGAGGGAGGTTTTCCAATGCTTTCGCGAAGTTCCTTAATTAAATAACCTCTTTTCCCTGGAGGCGTAGCCCCTCTAACACCTTTCTGGACACCTACTTGGTTTATAGCATTGATTGTTAAGTGAGAATGTTTCCTGAGAGTAATCTTACTCATCAGTGGGATCGGGATCCAACTATCATTGCATGATGTACTAGATGGAAGCCACTCTAGTCACCACACTCCAGAAGGTATGCTAAATCTGCAAGTTTCCTTTATGTTTGAAACTCCCGATGTGATTTTTATACCCCAAGCTCTTATAGACCTTGACGTAGGCCAACAAGTCATAAGACGCAAGTCAAGTTCTACCCGTCGTTGTCCTGATTAATTTAGGTACATCGTACATGCCCTTGACGTAGGCCAACAAGGCTGTACGTCTGTCCTATACTAATGCATCTATCTATGCAACAAATAAGCAAGCCACACTGCTACCATCCACTATGCCTTGACGTAGGCCAACAAGCATAGCATGAATACGATGTGCTGTCTATTTGAAACGACGGAGGGTTACGGCTGGTTTTTGGCAAAAAACCGTTAACGTAGTGAACTTGATTTGATCAAAGGAACCAAGATAGCTTTTAAAAGGAGTGGTTTAAGCTCCGCATTTAAAATTTGCTTTTCAAGAAAACCGAGTGGTTTTAGAAATTGTTCCAACGATTCAGTTTAGGTTTTATTTTTCTTTGCATTAAAAATAATGCGTCCCATCTTTAACCTATCATTACAGATAACAACGAAAATACAACGTCCTCTTATACCATCCGCATTCGCCACGGGGTCCCGTCATCACCCGTTAGGTTACTTAACTAACGGCAGAGCGGGGGCTGGGCTAGCGCGGGTATAAAACATAAGTGACGTCTAAATAGCTATCATATATAGATATTGTACATTCGTCAGACGCAATAATAGGCATTCCAGATCACAGATAAACAATACTGGATTTGCAAGCAATCCGCGTTTCTTTTGAGCCTGTAAGAAAAGACGGATTACACAGTTGTGATGAATAGCCTTTACCCCACCCTAGACCCCTACGGGTACGGCAAACTACCCGCCAAGTACCCAAAGTGAAGTGGTCTCCCTCAACGACGTGAGTAGGCCACTAAACACTTCGAAATACCCGGTAGTTTGTGCACCCCACCTTGGGTCTATCCTAAGAGCAAAAATAGTAAAAAGAAATAATACAACGGTGGCTACAACCGCAACCTGGATGTGCCCCACAAAATAATATTACAACTTATTATAATTACATCGAATGAATTAATACAATAACCCATCACAGAACCCCGGCTAATCATCACAACAGTCCAATACAGTTCATATCCACAAACAGTTAATAAACATTACAGATATGTGCAACCCCCTGCCAACCGACATACTAGCAGTTAGGGGAGCTTTACGAACACATAATACAGTTCACAGATATAATCAAACAAGCAAACATTGTATAATTTCGATCGATTAAACACATTAAATTCTACTCCAAATCTTCTCTGTAAATTTGAAACCTGAGCAGAAAATAAAATATACCAGAAAATACAATATATTACAAAAGATGCACAGAAGAAAACTGGGCTGAATCGGCCCCAACTCGGCCGTGGATCCACGGCGGATCGGTGGGATCGGCCGCGGTTCCGCGGCTCAGTGGCCGATTCAGGAGCCCATTTTTCTTCTACGTTCTTATATTTTCATGTAAGGTCTTCTGGAGGAACCTGAAAAAATTTTGGACCTCATTTAAAAATCGACAGAAACTATGCAATATCGGTGTATTTTCCGGTTTGTTTTCCGTTCGAAATTCATACGACTTTGCAAGTGAGTTAATTATTGTTTAGTGAGGCTCTGATACCACTATAATTCGATGTGCAACACCCCACGAGTAGCGGGGAGGCGGAAATATGAAAAATGATCTTGTTTTGAAGCGTACATCGACTAACCGAAGATCTTTTCTAAACGATAATTAACAACAAGCATAGAGTTCTAAGCTACTATGTAAAAAGATTATACCAAATGATTCTAGTCCTTCGTCTTTGTGATCTCTACGTCCTCCTCGGCCTCCTATCCATGATAGATGATCCACCCGAGTACCCTAATCCAAGCTACACCTCAAGACTTGAGGTAACTTTGTTTCTCTAGTTGCTAACCAAAGTAACTAAGATGATGTAGAGTTAGGTTATGGAGTGTTTAGTCTATCCTAATCCATGGTCTCAACTCATGAGTGGTAGGATTAGGGTTTGAAGAAGGAGTGCACTTGAGGAGAGAGAAGGTGGAGATGATAATGAGAATAGAAAAGCTTCTCACTTGAATATATGAAAACATAATGAATTATCAAGTAAATGAATTTAAATGATTATTCACCATGCTTCATTTATTCAACAAGAGTGATTCACCATATGAGTCATTAATCAATAAATGATGCATTAATGACATGGTGAATCACACTAATGAGTCATAATTTGCAATAAATGAAAATGCCACCTTAACCTCCTTAGTCACCCTCCTTCTAGAAGCTTCTCGGAAAATTACGAGAACGCCCCTCGCATCCGTGAAAACACGGAAAAACTTTAGACTGTATAAATCCGATAACCCAATACTAGAATCTGGCTTAAACCAAAGCCGGCTAGTAAAAATTGTCCGAATGTCGTACGTGCGTTTAAACACGTATGCGTCCGAACCCTTTGTCGTAAAACCGTACGACATCTATATCATTTCGCCTGGAGTTGGGAAAACTCTGTGTGGGACTCTAAAGACTCGACTACTATGCTGGCAGTGGGTTTAACCACAGACCGCAAGCGGCACTAGCTGTACGTAACGGTCCCCAGGTAGATGTCGATAAGAAGGCCAGTGAGGATACCCATCCGAACTCCTACTGAGCCTGTGCGTGACAATATCCGTGCAGTTCGGTCTGTTCGTCTGAGAGTATCGCGTGTATGGTCTAGGGAGGTGGTAAACGTCAGACCCCTAATAACCGTACAAGTCGTGTCGGTATGGCTCTATCACCATCCGAGAATCTACTGATCAATCTATCAGTAATTCTCAATCAGCCCTGGCCAGGGACTTATGGTAATGACCAACCGATCACCGTGCGATATCAACTCCCTATACCGGGAGAGACGAATCCCTAACAGTCACTCACTGCCTCCACGTGGCTCAGGACTGTGCCCAACTAAAACCTGTTTGCACGACTCCTTTGAACCGTGGTAGGGTAGTAATCAAAGCACAGTAGGAACTCACACGAGACAAATGACGACTTTAAGTCAACGGACTATCTGCACACATGTCACCTGAGAACTGCTATCTGACGTTAGGTATAAATACCATCCAGTCAGTTTTCGGCGAGTCCTGTCCGGTGTACTCACACCCAGTGAGCATCTGTATACAATCTTAGGTGCACTCCACCAATGGCTGCGGGACCAATCCATCGCCCCTCCTCAGGGTCTAGATATGTATACACCAGTCTACTCCGGAGTATCGATGCCCAGTCTCGATACTCCTGCGACCAGGGAAATCTAAGGATGTGCCTATTGACTATCCAGCTCCCACTAGTATGACTGCCATCATAACGCCGGAAGTCAGGCAAAACACCCTATGGGATTTATCAACACATATATATATATATATGAATACTACCCAAAATATATCAAATGTTAAGATAAAGACAAACCAAATAGCGTACTATTATATTAAGCAAGACTGTTATGTACATACATATCCCCAGTATCCTATACAATGAAGGCCTATAGGGCATATATATCCAACAGAGTCGAGCGATCTCTTATACAGAGTATCATTGACAAAGGCGAAAGACAGAGCTCGTTTCATGAGCTGATGTCTTGAGGACGCATCTTCAGGTGTTCGACGGGATTTGAAGTAGTCTATAAAGACTTCTCTCCAATCCTCAGCCTTTTCCTGATCTTTTATCTGTAGGGCCGTTTGCTCGATAGCTCCCTTTTCTTCGGACGAATCCGGAGATATTTCTGCCGGAGCAAGCACCCGACAGCTTTGTACCACGATCCTCACGTCATCGAGGTTCTCGTTGGCCAGTTCTTTAGCGGGCTTGGCTAGTGCATCCGCCTTACTATTTTCCGCACGCGGTATGCTTTCCAGGGTGTAGGAAGGGATTCGAGTCAGAAGTTGTTGTACTCTCTTGCCGTACTTCACCAACTCAGGCTTGCACGTTTGACTGTCGCCATTTACTTGACTAATGATCAGCTGGGAGTCTCCGTATATGCGGAGGTTTTCAATTTCCATGTCAACGGCGATCTCAAGACCTGCTATTAAAGCTTCATATTTGGCTTCATTGTTCGTCCTCGGCTCTGTTAAGGAGAAGGCAAAGCGCATTATCCCTCCTTATGGAGTCACGAAGATGAGGCATACCCCTGATTTGATTATGGGGGTGCTTTGTTTGCGCTTCTTTATGGAAGATGCTCCATCGAAATAGAGTTCCCATTGGGTATCATTCTCTCTTCTCTCCCCATCGATCGTGTCAAACGCGTGTTCGTCTAGCAATTCGTAGTTTAAGGGAGAGTCGGCAGGTATCGGATGCTCAGCGAGGAAGTCGGCGATGGCCTAGCCTTTCACTGCCTTGAGAGGACGATAAGTTATCGAGAATTCCATCAAGAGTATGGCCCATTTAGCGAGCCGTCCTCTTAATATGTCCTTTGACATCAAATATTTGAGAGGATCCACCTTTGATATGAGATGGATCTCATGCGCCAACGCATAGTGTCGGAGCTTCATTATCGCAAAGATCAACGCCAGGAAATGTTTTTCGATGGGGGAGTAATTGCTTTCTTCCCCCAGGAGAACTCGACTCAAATAGTAGAGAGCTCTCTCCTTCCTTTGGTCATTCTCTTGTGCCCATAGCGCGCCTAAGGAACCTTCAAGGGCGGTTGTATACAGAATGAGAAGCTTTCCCTTGACCGGAGCAGTCAGCACCGGCGGATTCTGCAGGTATTGCTTGATTTCGTCCAGTGCGCTTTGGCATTTGCGATGCCAGACGAATGGGGTTCCCTTCTTCATTAGGTGACTGTAAGGACGGCACTTGCCTGAGAGATTAGCTATGAATCGCCGGATATACGCGAGCTTTCATTGGAGAGACCGCAACTGCTTGAGAGTCCTGGGCGGACGCATTTCCATGATCGCCTTGATCTTAGACGGGTCTATCTCAATGCATCGGTGTCGGACGACGAATCCTAGGAACTTGTCCGAGGAAACTCTGAACGCGCATTTGAGAGGGTTCATCTTCAAGTTGTATTTCCGAAGGCGCTGGAACACGATCTTCAGATGCTCTAAATGTTCCTCGTATGATTTGCTTTTAACTACGAGGTCGTCGATATAGCATTCGACGATTTCATGTATGAGGTCATCGAAAATCTTCGTCATGGCCCACTTATAGGTGTGGCGTTCTTTAGACCAAAAGGCATCACCTTGTAGCAGAATATGCCCAAAGGGATCTGGAAACCGGTATGCTTCTAGTCCTCGGGATGCATCTTTATCTAATTGTATCCTGATGAGCCGTCCATGAAGGAGAAAACTTCGTGAGTGGACGTATTATCAATCATCAGCTCAGTGACCGGTACTGGAAAGTCGTCCTTCGAGCAAGCTTTGTTAAGGTCCCAAAAGTCCATGCATATACGCACCGTCCCATTTTTCTTCATCACTGGGACGATATTGGCAATCCAGTCAGGGTATTGAACCTCTTGGATGAAGCCGGACTCGATTACCTTCTTGACCTCGACATTGATGCTCATCTCAAGCTCGAGCCGCATTCTTCTCAGTGCTTGTTTGATCGGCTTGATGCCTGGAGAAATCGCCAATTTGTGCACAGCAATCTTTGGATCTAGTCCCGGCATCTCGGAATAGTTCCATACAAACCAGTCTTTATACTGCATGAGCATGTCTTTAAGCGTAGCCACCCTTTTTTCAGACAACAGCTCACTGACGAATGTCGGCCGTGGGTCGTTTTCCGTTCCCAAGTCAATTTTCCTGAGGTCATCTGTAGTAGTATGTATCCCATCTTCCAGCTCTTTTGGCGCCAGTGGAAAATCTGAGATCAATTCATCCTCATCGTTTTCAAAGCACCAAGAGAGGTCATCCATATTCTCGGGTTCCTCTTCTGATAGCGTTATCACGTGACAGGTGCGAGATCGCTTCCAAGACCAATGTTGATCCGGCTCTACTTTCGTGGCTTTAGGTTCATGCTTCTGCGGCGGAGTTACCCTCCAACTGCTGGATAAAGCGAACTTAGCTTACTGATACTGGTCTTCTACCCAGTCTTTGAATGTGAAGCAGTCTTCGAGAAGATGTCCCATCGTTCGGTGATAAGAGCAATAATCCGGGTGAGAGACCTCGCCTGCTTGCTCGGGGTGCTTAGACTCCGGGAGGCTAATCATCTGATGTTTTACGACAAGATTGAATATCTTCTTTGTTTTGTCTTAGGGAAAAGAATATTCTCGACCCATCTTCTTTACAAGAAATGGATCCCGGCTGCTTGATTCTTGATCGCGTGGCTTCTTAGACCCGCTATGCTGCTGTCGAATATTTTTTCCGTCCTTTGGTTTATTTTTGCCTCTGCGCCGGCTCTTTTGCATGACGGGTTGGCGATGAGAAGTATTGTCATTCTCCGCGGCCTGTTGAAGGAGGCGTTGCGTTCTGGATTTCTCGTAAATGGCCATTTCGCGGCTATGGTCGTCCCGGACCTTCTGACCCGCTTCCTTTATTAGCTTGTCCATCTATTCTTCAAACGACAGACTTGGCATTTTGATGGCGGGACCTCGTTTTAGTTCAGGGTTGGCGTCTTTTAACAGAACATCACCTTCTTCGTCAAAGTCATGTATGACGTAGCAGCCATGGAATCGTTCCCATTTCTTGGATTGAACATATCCAAGCCCGATCATTTCCATTCTCCCGTTGGGCAATTTTCGTTGAGTTCTGGGGACGTCCTAGATCCTGTTGTAGAACTGAGCTTGTTGAGCAGTCTGTTTGAAGGGTACGCCTTGGTACCTCAACAGCCTTTTTAATCCTTCTGTGTAGTATCTGGGCAGACGGATGGGCTGAAGTCTGTCAAGTATCGAATCGGCACCATGCCTTTCCACTTTGGTTTCCGTGGATTGATAAAGGAGGATCGCCTTTTCATCTTTTCGCCTGGGAGGGACATAGAATGTCTGCAGTTCTTGCACACTATAGGTATCAAACGCGTCAAGCTCTTTGTAATGCTCCTGCGGGACCATGGCGATTTGCAAACTCCGATCATCGCCAGCGAAGGCTTGTATTGATGGCCGAACGGAAAATACGGCATTGACTTCGTCTTCCGAGTCGCTGTCGAAGATCAACATAGGGGTGGACGGTCCTGGATTGTTGCATTGGGGCGGCCCTGAATAAACTATTTCTTCTTCCTTCTCGGTATCACTCCCGAAGACCGAAATAGTGATGATAGCTTTGTTTTTCGGTTCGTGACATCTTTCCGTGTCCTCGAAATCTGGTAAGAAGTATTTTGCATCTTCGTACTTTCGGACTTCATTCACGGAGAATGGGTTTAGTTCCCCTGTTACAGTATACTCGAGACCATCCTTGAAATACTTCATGCACTGATGTTGTGTAGAAGGGATGATGTTGTACTCGTGTAACCAAGGCCGGCCGAGCAAAGCTTTATAGCAGGTCTTAGCGTCAATGACGTGAAACTTGATGTCCGTGACAAGCAACCCAAAGGGTAGTGTCAATATTACAGACCCGAGCGTCCGTGATGACTGGGAGTCAAACCCGGAGATGGTGATTTTATCACGAGCGAGGTGCTGAACGCTCATGCAGATTTCCTTCAACACTCTTACATTGAGGAGGTTAACGGAGGACCTATTATCAACCAGGATTTTTCCTATCTTGATATTATGACAGTATCCGGAGACATAAAGGGGACGGTTATGCTCGCACGTCCCGAAGAGGAGATCTTCATCGCCGAAGGTGATATCGGCTGTGTGCACTTCTTCCAGCTCGTCCTTCATCTTTTCTTCGGCGAGGAAAACTTGGAATTGCTCGGGCACTTGTAGTGCCTTGATCAAAGAATCTCTTGCTTCTTTTGATAACAAGAGGGCATCAAGAATGCTTAGCTACGAAGGTAGCTTCCTCAAGTGTGCCAGAACATTGTAGTCCACCTTACTTTTCTTTGGCGGGTCCTTGGCTGTCAGCTCTTCGACGACTCGATCATCGAGGGCGATATCCTCAGGGACCTTTTCTTTCCCCTTATCCTTTTTGTTTGAACCTTGGTTGGCGGGTCTGAGATTCTTTTCCGGAAGCGTGCGATTGCGCAGCTGAATATTTTCACAGGTCTTCATCTCATCCGTTTCGGATGTGGGTTCTTTGAAGAGAGGGCCAAGGGCTATTTCTTCATCAGAATCGCTCTCAAAGGTGAGAACTTGCGATCCCCCAACGTTGACCATGTGACAGTTGCTGGTAGTTCTTTTACGCTCCTCGGTCGTATTTTCTTGCTCCCGACGAGCTTTGCGTTTCATCCGCTTGAAATGTTGTCGGTGAGCAACATATCCCTGTCACCAGTTTTTAAAAGCGTTGCACTCTTCGGTAGGGTGCGCAATCTTTCGATGATATAAGTAGTAGCTAGGATGTATATCCGCTTCATCAGGAGTGTTTCTTTCGGAGGGTGGCAGCTTCATTCCCATCGATATGGCTTTGGAGAACCTTTTCCTCATCTTGAACCTGCTTCTATTTGCGGCGGATGTACTTTGATCTGGTAGGAGCGTTTTAACCTTTTCGTCCAGTCGCTGGCGTTTGGCCTTCTCAAATATGGCCATCTCGTGCTCTCGATCAGCTTTGCTTTTCAAAAGAGCTTCGTTTAGGAACGCATCAATCATTTCGTCTGATGGCCCTAGAAGTTCCGGCTTAGGATCTGCCCCCAGTTTCTCTGCATCAGGAGCTCCCCCATCATCTATTAATGAGTGAGAGATCACATGGCAGCTTGCCACATAATCTTCAGACTCATCCGACGAGTCTTCTCCATCGTCATCATCTCCGTCCTTAAGGACGTGGCTGAGAAATTCTTGGAGTGTGACTGGGGTCCGCGCCTTCTGATTATATTCTTCCAGCGCATCAATCTGTTTTTGCAGGTCCGTGCGCTTGTCACCATGTTTCATGGGCTTTTTTGTCTTCTTCTTCTTCTTCTTCGAAGACTTTGACGGCTGGGTGTGAGTGCTTTGACTATCACCACCAATTTTTGGAGTTGGGCGCGGTTTCAGCATTCCCTCGATGATCTCGAGTTCCAATGGATTTTTCCATCACATGTCAGGAGATCCTTCAGCATTCTTTTCGTTCTGGCTGAAAGAGCAACTTCCCATGGAACTTCTTCGACAAAATAGCACGATGCCTCCGGTGTGTCCGCCCTTTTAAGAGTATGCGGTTGAGGCGGGCTTACTTTCCATTTCTCGGACAGGGCGAATTTGCCCTATTGGTATTGATCTTCAATCCAGCCTTTAAAGACGAAGCAATCTTCAATCGAATGGCCGATCGCTTGGTGATGGGGCAATAATTAGGATTATTAGCCTCACCGGGTTGCAATGGGCGTTTTGGATTTGGCAAATTAATGAGCATGTTGCGTATTGCCAGCTCGAACAATCTCCTCGTTTTGTCCCGGGGAAACGAATAAGGGCGCTTTATTTTCTCATTATAGAATTGTCGTCTCTCGTCCAGGCGATCAGTTAGTTTTGGGCCACTGGGCTGCTGTTGAGCATTTGCGACGAAGGTCGCTTTCCATTTGCCCTTTTCATTTCGTGGCTACGGCTTTGAAGGAGACGGTCTATGACCCATCTGGTCCATTTGGGCCAGTTTGTCAATCAAGGCCTGGAACGTGGTCGGCTTGAAGAACATCATGAATTGGGAAATAGTCACCTGAGGGTCAAGAATGCCTACAAACATGCCTACTGCGGGCGCTTCTTCGATGCGCTGCTCACATTTCGACCATAAATTCCACCATCGTATTGCGTATTGAACCCAAGTTTCTCTCGGCTTCACCCTGGCATTGATCAGCGCCGTGATTGGGGTGCGTTCGCTAGCACTCGCAAAACGTTGGGTGAATAGCAGCTCCATCTCTGCAAACGTCTTAACGGAGTCGTTCGGGAGTTTAGAGTACCATTCAAACACTGTTTCTGACAAGCTGCTGACGAACTGGCGAAGTAGCAATTTATCGTCGCCTCCAGTGTTACCACATAGAGCCCTGAACTGGGCGACATGCTGGTGGGGATTGCCCGTCCTTTTATATACATGGAATTTAGGGATCGTATATCCCGGCGGGTACCTTATTTGGTCATACCAACCCGGATAGGGTCGTCCAGTCTTAACGATCTGCCCGGTCGTTTCGCTCGCCTGATGAGCTCATATTTGCTGAGCGATATAATTATCCAGAGCGGCCTTGGAGATGGTCCTCTCCTTGGCTGCTAAAAGAGCCGGAGGAGGGTTCGATATCTCCCCTCTGTCGTCTTCAATGATAATCAGGGGGTCTTCAGCTGGAGGTTCCGGCTGTAACATCATCCCGGCCATGTCTTGGAACAAAAGAGCCATTCGTTTTATGTTGGCTGCCTATTCCGCTGCCTCTTTTTCTTTCCTCTCGAGCATTCTTCGGAGGAATTCAGTATCAGTTTCTTGTTCCCGACGCTGCTCTGAGGTCTCTGAATTTTCTTTCGGCCTAGTGAGTGCAGCCATTGCAGTCAGCATCTCCTAAAGTTTTTGCTGCTGTTACTCCTGAACCTTTGTTATCGATCGGGTAAGCGGTCGATGACCCGTAAAAGCACGACTTTCCTCTTTTCCGGAAGCCATATAAACGGTATGTGTTACCATGCCCTCAGACTTGGGGCGTTTAGATTCAGCGTCCTTGCGGTTCGCCACGGTCACAGAGGCTTTCTCCGGCCTCTTTCTCTTGAGAGCGGTTGAAGTTGAGGGAGCCGTTGCAGCGGGCACCCAGACGGATGACATCTTCTGTGGTACCATGGGATGGTTCTTTTCTTGCCGAGCTTTAATCTTCTTTGGTCGGCGAGAGTAGTCCTGGTCAATCACCGATTCCTGGACCTGTTGCCAGACTTTGTAAATTTTGGAGGACAGACGCTGAGGGGGTTGTTCCGGCTCCTTCTCTGTAGCATTCTCCACAGGTAGAGGAGATCTCTTCAGCACGGCAGTCGGAGAGTTTTTGCGCACCCTTCTTAGCGGTTCAAAGCTGTTCTCAGTTGGAACAGCATCATCGATTTCCACCGTTGGAGCTGGCGGAGTCAGTCCAGAAGGGGAGCTGCCCCCAGCATTCCTTACTCAGCGCCAGTGGTGACGTCGAGCGTGTCGAGCCGTTGGGATTGTCTCAGCTGTAGGTGTGACTTCCCCATGCCCCCTGTTTTGGCGAAGGGTTGTCGCCAGCGTCAGCCTCTTGAAGACCGATGTCCGTTGAGAAGTAATGTCCAATCTGTCAAAGACAGACCTCTGGGCAGGGGAAGTAGCTTTAAGGACTTCGCCTGGAGCGGGAACCGGAGCAGCCAGCCTTGTGAAGACTGACTTCTTGACAGAAGAAGCCTCTCTGATAATTTCGTCCGCTTGAGCCGGGATGGCTATCCGCTTTGGGATGGCTGCTTTAGGTATCGCGGGCTTATTGGCGTTCTGGCCCAGTCTGTTGAAAACTGAGGCAGTGGAATTGGGCGACCCATTGAGAGGGGCTGTGGCAGTGGTAAGTCGATCAAAGACCAACTTCTTTGGGGCTTCTTGTTACAGCAGCGGGGCATTGAAGCTCATCGGTGGGATCATGGTCCCAAAGAACAACCCAGTGGTGGCCTGAGTTACTTGCTCCACTGGCATCTTGAACAGGGAGGCCGCTTGGGGCCCGTAGGTTACACCTCCCGATGAGGTGGAACGGGAGTTACAGTTGCAGCTGGAGCAGTTAGAGGCCATTTCTTTTTTCTGCACGAGAGCAAAACCAAATCTTAGTACCTTGAACCCAAGGGCAACCATATTAAACCACGATTCGTTCGCGAACACGACACACGAAGTGTGGAGTGGAAAGAGGAAGAGATCCCACCGGGCGTGCCAGAATCTGTTCTCTCCGAAACACGGAAACGCGACCGCGTAGGTCCGTCTTGCCTGAATTTGGGGGCGGATGCTAATTGGTGCTATCCGTCCACCTCTCCGAAGATGCCAAGTTGATTTATGACACCGTATATCAAAGGTTTAAACGGATGCGGCCGATGTAGCAGACTTTGTCAGATTCCCCCTCGTTGAGGGGTTTTTGATTGTGGGGACTCTCTTCCCTGCAGGCGCAAGCCCCTGCAGTTAATTACGCTACCGCATCGCGGTAACCACTTTCTCCTTCTCCAGATGGTCACTTCGTGTCGTGGGTGTTTGTTTTGTTTTTTGGTTGCCCGTGGATTGTATACAGAGACTAATTTATGTTGTCGCCCGTAGGGCGTGGATTAGTCCAAATCCGTATTTTCTTAGATTTGGGTTTGGGGGTTGGGTTTAAGGATACGTTAGTCTCATTTGGGACTAAGATCAACTTAAACGTATGTTAAGGATACGTTAGTCTAATTTCAGACTAAGATCAACTTAACGGGATCGTTTAGATCCAACAAAAGAGCGTTTGGGCTCTATTGTTTAGTTTAGGGACATTGCGGTCGATTACCAGTTTAAGGACATGGTGGTCCAATGTTAGTTTAAAGACATTACAGTCCAAGGTTAAGGACATCATAGTCCATGGGTTTAAGGACCCCACAGTCCGAGGTTAAGGACATCATAGTCCATGGGCTTAAGGACCCCACAGTCCGAGGTTAAGGACATCATAGTCTATAAAGTTTAAGGACATCATAGTACATGAGTTTAAGAACCCCACAGTCCATGGAATGATTGGCTATCGGGACACATCACCTCTTTGAAGACGTTGAAGGATTACAACGACAAATCTCAAAGGAGTGAAGAGATGTACCCTTAAACCAAAGTTGATTAGGAAATCCGTAGTCCAATTTAGGACTATGATCAATTAATTAGATTACGAGCACATAGGCTCAGTTGAATCTGAATTGAGGACTTATGGCCAAGTTGGGCTAAGTCCACTTAAATTTGAAATGTTGGCCCTTTGTTGGACTGTTGAACATTTGTCTGGGTTCAGCCCTCCCATTATTTAGCAACGCTAAACAAGGGTTTGGGGCTCTGACAACATTTTGTCTTTGGCTGAGCACTAACCATTCATTATAGCTCTGGATTTTAAGGTTCATTTGAAGGGGAAATTTGCCTCTGGAAAACTTAGACAATTTGGGCTAAGCTTGGGTTTTAAAATAGTGTTAAACACTAGAGAATATTTGGCGATCACGTGTTCCCACGTGATGCGCTTAAAATAGTGTTAAACACTAGGGACAAAATACTCAAAATAGTGTTAAACACTAGAAATGAGGTGGTCACGTGGGGACACGTGAGGCATCTGAAGATGGGGCCAGACTTCCTTTATTTTCTTCCCAAAATATTCAAATAAGTGTTAAACACTTTTAGTCTTTAAGGCCGTCATGTATGAGCACGTGATGGGCATCCATCCAATGGATATTAAAGGGATTTGTTAGGGGTCACGTGGGGACACGTGAGGGCGCCCATAAATTGGTACTGCCTTTGGATTTGTTGTCTTTTGTTTTGAGGGTCACGTGTGAGCACGTGAGGCATTGCCTCCAAGTTTTTTCTTTCTCACTTTGAGAAATCTGTTTAGGGGGCACGTGACCATGTCTCATTCGTTCTTTTCTGATCATTGAAGGAAGGGTCACGTGTTGCCACGTGACCAGGTTTACGTGCATGGATAATTTAAGTCCTTTGTTTGAGAATTAAATTCTTTGGTAGGGTTAAACCCTGATTTTGTTTTGAGGAATTAAATTCCTATATATATGGAAGAATTAAATTCTTTAAACTCAACTCTCTCTCTAAGTTTTGGATCTGCATAGCAGAATCTCCCCGATGAAAATTAAATTCTCAACTTGTGGGGAGATCTGTTTCTGCAGATCTTCAACCATGAAGAAGAACTAAGTTCTTGTTTTAAGGGTTAAACCCTATTTCTGTTGGAGAAATTAAATTCCTAAGTATTTGGGGGAATTAAATTCCTTAAACTCAAATTCTCCCTCTAAGTTTTGGATCTGCATGGCAGAATCTCCCCGATGAGAATTAAATTCTCAACTTGTGGGGAGATCTGCTTCTGCAGATCTTCAACCAAAAGAAGAACTAAGTTCTTATTCAGAAGAGTTAAACTCTTAATTTGAGAATTAAATTCTCTTTGTTTTATGGAGCTTAGATCTTTTTCCCCTTTCTCACCTAGGGTTTCTTTTTTCTTCCGAAGAAATCTTCTTTTCTCTCTGGAGAATTAAATTCTCTTTTTTTTCTCTCTTTCTGTTGTATTTTCTAAAAAAAATTCCCAGGATCCTTCTCTTCTCTTCTTGGTTCCTATTTATAGGAGAAAGAAAAGAATCCGTTTGTTTAGTCAATTTTTCATTGAAAGATTTTAACTGATTTCGTAACCAACATGATCTTTTAGATCACTCGGTGAATTTTATTCACCATTGGATTTTTTAATCCAAAAGATATTCTTTTGCTATTCTTGGTGAATTTCAGGGAAATCTTTCCTTGTATAGAATCTTTCTATAAATTGGTGATTTTTAATCACCATTAGATTTTTAATCCAACGGTGCTCCACTTTACAGAGCACAATCTTTTTTGTTTGGAAAGATTTAGAGAGATATTTTTCCAGTTAAGGTTCTCGATTCCCTCTTAATTAGAATTTAATTCTATTAGTTCAGAAGGCTTAGGAGCCTATCACGTGTTGGCACGTGACCCCCCTGATTAAACATTTTAACCAGAATTTAATTCTGTTGTTTTAAAAAACTAAGGAATCATCACATGTCAGCACGTGACCCTTGGTCACGTGTAGACACGTGATGCCCCATTGGGATCTTTCCTCGTTATTTTATTATACTTTTAATTCTTTTCAGTGGGTTTAAAGGCCCATCACGTGTGGACACGTGACTCCTGTTGATTAGAATTCAATTCTATTATAACAGAGTCCCCAGGAAACCATCACGTGTCAGAACGTGACCCTTGGTCACGTGTGAGCACGTGATGCCCCATTGGGGTTTTTCCTGATATTTTTATGTGGGAACACTGAGCAGGTAAGATATGTCTCAAATATTCAAGTTTTTTAATATGACATACCACACAGCTAACACAAGACCGTAACAGGTTCGCGGCACATCTCATACCGACTGCTGAGATCAGAGCCCGACGATTTCAGCAGGGGTTAGACCAAGAGATCCAAGCTGCTCTAGCTACAAGGGGTTTCCCAACCCATGATTTGGCTTTGAAGGCTGTCCGAAGATACGAGGCAGTGGGAAAGAAGAAGGGCAGACCTTAATCTGCCGGTGTGAAGCGCCCTGCTTCTCAGATAGAAGGAAGAGCCTCTTCCAGGCCACCGTTTGTACCCAGGAGACTGGGAGTAACTTTTAACCGGCCCAGTCCAGACTTTTGTTTCTACTGCAAAAGGAATGGACACCTAGCGAAGGATTGCAGGCGTGCTAATCGCCTATGCTTATTTTGTGGCTCATCCACACACGATATTGGATTTTGTCCTCATAGACTCAATCCAAACCCTGCACCCAGACCAGCAATCACCTATCTGCAGCGGCCAGCTATCCAGGCACCTGCTCCTCGACTTGCTCTCCCAGCTCCACCTCTTCGTGGACCTACTGTACCTCCTCCTCGTCAGTTCCATCATGCACAAAGGAACCTACCTCAAGGACAGAGGAACGGACAGAGGAATGCTCCCCCAGAAAGGAGGAATGTACCTAGGCGTCAGGCTTTCACAATGACTATGGAAGAAGCTGAAGCCACTGGCCAAGTCATCACTGGTAACTTCCTATCGTTCAAAATCTATTCAATACTTGTTTACATCCATATGTATCTTTTCCTATACCTAAACATATCCCACACAACTTAGGTACAATCTTGGTAGCCTCACTTCCTGCACTAGCACTCTTCGATACTGGAGCATCACATTGCTTTATGTCGTAATGGTTCATCCGAACTCATGCGATTCTAGTCAAAACGCTCAAATCCAGCTGGAATGTCAGTTCAGGGAACGATGTTCTAAAGGCAACTTTGGGATACGACCTGTGTCCAGTGGTCGTCTGCAGCAGAGAATTTTATGCTGACTTCAAGGTGCTGGATATACCGAACTTTGACGTAGTCTTGGGTATGGACTGGCTAGGAACTTTTTACACTACCATCGACTGTCGTCAAAGGAGGGTAGTGTTCGAGATACCAGATCATCTGGTCTCTTATTTCAAGAGTGGAGACCGTACACCGGAGCCTAGCACTTACAAAGCTAAACCATGGAAGGTAATGATTGTAACAACACAAGCTGAAGAAGACAAGCCAGAGGTTGTTTGAGAGTTCGAAAATGTATTTCCTGAAGACATCTCAGGTTTGCCTCCCGATCGAGCTCTTGAATTCGGTATTGACTTAGTACCTGGTTCACAACAGGTGATCAAAGCATCATATCGCTTAAGTCCTAAAGGATTGAAGGAGATCCGTACTCAATAAGACAAACTTTTGAAGAAAAGATGGATTCGTCCCAGTACCTCAAGTTGGGGATCTCCAGTTCTGCTTGTGAAGAAGAAGGAAAGTTCATACAGAATGTACATAGACCACCGAACTCTAAACGAAGTCACGATAAAGAACAAGTATCCACTACCGTGAATCGACGATCTATTTGATTAACTAAGTGGGTCTTGCGTTTTCTCAAAATTAGATCTTCGTTCGAGTTATCATCATATAAAGGTCAAAGAGTCTGATATTTCGAAGACAGCATTCAGGACTCGCTATGGTCATTATGAGTTTCTCGTGATGCCATTTGGTGTGACCAATGCACCAGCCATATTCATGAATCTAATGAACCAAGTTTTCCGAGAGTACCTAGATAGGTTCGTTGTCATTTTCATCGACGACATTCTGGTGTATTCAAAGAATCGAAAAGAGCACGCTGAACATTTACGATTTGTTCTGGAAACTTTGCGACAGCATCAACTCTATGCCAAGTATAGCAAGTGCGAATTTTGGCTAGATCAAGTCGGATTTCTCGGACATATCGTTTCGGGCGAAGGAATCTCTGTGGTTCCAGCTAAAATATCAGCAGTAAGCGAATGGCCGACACCAAAAACAGTGAAGAACATTCGAAGTTTCTTGGGATTAGCGGGATACTACCGAAAATTCATAGAAGGCTTTTTGAAGATTACAACACCCCTAACCAAGCTCACACGTAAAGATGAAGCATTCGTGTGGTTAGAAGCATGCGAACAGGCTTTTGTAGAACTCAAGTCAAAATTGACATCAGCTCCTATCCTTATAATACCGGACCAATCTGGAGGTTTTGTTGTGCATTGCAATGCATCCGGTAAGGGATTAGGATGTGTTCTACACCAGCACGGTAAAGTTGTAGCTTATACATCAAGACAGCTGAAAGTTCATGAGTGCAACTATCCAACACATGATTTGGAGTTGGCAGCCGTTATATTTGCACAGAAGATTTGGCATCATTATCTTCTTGGAGAACAAGTAGATATATACACAGACCACAAAAATCTGAAGTATGTGTTTACTCAAAAAGAATTGAATATACGGCAGAGAAAATGGCTAGAACTTATGGCGGACTTCGACGTCAATCTACAATATCATCCAAGAAAGGTGAATATAGTTTCTGATACACTTAGTCGCCAGCCGTTATCAATGAATCTCACCGCACAATGGAAATTTCAACAAGATTTGCACAAGATGGAGATAGAAGTGGTTATGCCAGGTAATACTTCAAAATTGATGAACTTACAAGTTCAGTCTACTATTGTCAATCAGATCAAAGCAGCTCAAGTAAGTGATGCCAAGTTGCAAAAGACTAGAGACAAGTAGAAATTGGACTTAGAACATACTTCATCATCCACGAAGACGAATCTTTGAGATACGTGATTTGTTCAAAGAATAATTTATAACCGCAATCAAGAACGGCGTCGCTTGGTAGCTAGCCGGTGAGTACGGGTCGGTCCACAGGGATTTTGTGTATTCTCGAATTGTTCTAACGAGTTAATTCCGATTGTTGTCGGATTGATTAAATCTAAAAACTAAAGTTGATCTAGACTAGAATTATAATCTTGCTAGGGTTAGGTTTAGGTTAAGTTTGGAAACACAATATTCCTCACCGCTTTCAATGCCCTATTTAAGATCTATGAGGTGTTATGGTAATAATTAATAAAGTGGATTGGTACCATCGGGAAGAAACGATCCTTTAGGTTCTTGTCCTTCCTTTCTTAATTCTTACCCTAACCTCCATGGAAAACACGCACAGCCGGTCCTTTATACTACGGTATCACCGCTACCTCGTAGGATAGGGTGCCGTAGGGAGCGGTGTGTGCATGTATGCATGGAGTCTTATAAAAACGTGTGATGGGCAAGAAAAGGGTGAGAGATCATCATCTCTCAAGCCTTTCCCAAATCTAACCCTAACAAGCGAGGAGACTACTCACTCATTAGGGAATTGAAAAACATTTTCTAAACTATCTAACTAGGGCAGAGAATAAAATTTAACTAGGGCAATAAAAAGAAAACTTACTCCTAACTTTTATTTGATGCTCTCTTCATACATTGCAGAAATTTACAGATCTGAATTTTGATAAAATGAAATGAGGCACAAGAAGAGACATGCTCCAAAAAGAGCATTAGGATTTCTATTTATAGATCATAGAAACCCTAGGGTTACAATCAAGTCACATCTGCAATTACAAGTTTACCCCCTAAGAAAAGAACTAGTCAACGCACTGCCAGCGACCATAGAAATTTTCCACCGACATGGGCGACGCACGGCCGCGGATCCGCGGCCAATATTTAGGTTTGGCCGCGGTTCCGCGGCCAAGTAGGGAGCTTGCTGCTTCATTTTTTCATATCTTCTTCTGTTGCTTTGTTTCTCCTATTTTCTTCACTTGGTTTCTCAGATTTTCTTCTATTTTTCTTCCAGATTTCTACAGTGAACAATATCGTGGGCTTTACCGTTTGCTTCGTGTCGAAGTCTTGAATCTTGCGCTGCCTTTGTACTTTGTGAACTTGTTGATTGATCTTCGTTTAGTTTTCAAACTGTAGGCTTGATCAAGATTCTTCCATTTGTTAGTCGTAGTCTCACTTTTGTATCGTCTTTTTATTTTTTTCACTGTTTTTGTTCCGAGAACTTGTAACCTGCAACTATGTAGCAGACATGGGTCAAAAACACCTGTTTATTTGTAAAATGAATAAGAATGGGGAATATAATAATGCAATATTATGATATGAACAAATACCCTCAAACTTATCTTTTGCTCGTCCTCGAGCAAACTTAATTTTATTCTTGAAAAAAACCTAGCCTCACTTTCGCAGGGAAACGCGATTGCACTGAGCTCGTGCAACAAGCCGTTAAACCTCTAAGTGTCCCTAGTAGGAGGAGTGTTGTCTCCTGAGGGTTTTTAGCGGATACTACCCACAAAATCCTATCAATTCGGCCTATTAACTTTTATTTTCCCAATTAGGTTTTCTAACAAGAAACTCCATTATCTATGACTCAGAAATTATCCACCCATATTTTTCACGCTTCCTCATCATTTAACTTAAGAATATATATATTCTTATGAATTTACTTAGCTTTTGGCATCTTTTAAGTTTTCCTTCTAGGGTTCTATCTCAACTTAGGAATTTTTATCATCTCTATTAAAGATATAAGTCCTATTTTTCATTCCTATCTCTCATCTAAACCCCAATCACATACCCCTACGTGTGTGTGTATATCACCCCTACACTTGGAAATTCAAATCAAGCTATTATACTCTTGTCCATCGTCCAAAGTACTTTTGAATTGGTGAATTTTTAGATTAAATTGCTCACACATTCTTCATGCGACCGTTAATACTTCTTGAGGTACCAACGACCGATTACAAAATGTGTTTGCACATTAAGGCGTAATTCCTAGTCTTGTAACACCTAAGGCTTTAGCAGTAACTCCCAAACCAGTTGGTCTAAGGCACTAGGTGATAAAGCACTCTCGCTAAATATTTTTTCTATTAATGCAGCCTTAAGTAATTACAAAAACCAGTGTTCATTTTTTTATTATCTCTTTATTCACACTTGTATTTTTATTTTATTTTCCTTCATACTAAGGATTTTAGACAAGAGCATTTCAAGGTCTCTTCTACTATTCCAAGTTTCAAGGTTCGTGTTTGTGTAATTTGTAGGGTATATATTTTCAGAATTTAGACTTAAGCTTAGGAATTATTTTTCAGACTTACACTTTAATAAAAAAAAATATCAATACTTTTCCCTTGTTTTAACTTCGCCCAAGAAGTCAACTCGAAATTTGCCTATTTCTAAATAAATAACAAAATCATATACTTTCTACCGTTAAATTTTAAGAAAGGTTATTTTTAGGGTTTTTAATTTACTAAGTCTAAGATCTAGTTGTTCCTAGCTAGTTAACCTATTTGTCAAACTCAAGTCAATTAAGGCCAAAATTGAATGTTTTAATTTTTATAATTTTTCAAAATTTTCAATTTTTATGGATTTTAAAATAAGTATGCAAATGCAAGAATATACACATGAATGCGAAGGAAGAAAGCTTAACGAGCATACCCCCAAACTTAAACTTGACAGTGTCCTCACTGTCAGGCTACACCAAGAGGGTCAAAATTGTCGGCACTCCCCTGTTTATTTATTTATAAAAAAAATTATTGTTAAAAGAAAAACAAAAAATATATACAAAAAGGTCCCCCCAAACTTAAGTGAAATAATGTTTCCACTGTTTTAAGCGTTAAAGTTCAGAGTTAGGGAGGAGAGAAAAAATCAAACTATACAAGGCCTTACACAGACCAAAGGTTAGCACCAACCATTCAAAAATTCTATCGTGATAATGGTAGGGTTGGTGGAAGAATGGAGTGTAGAGAAAGGAGTTGAGAAACATACGAGACCGTATGGGAAGAAGAGTGGAATATAGTCTCGGTGGAGAAGAAGAATGGCGGAAAAAAGAAAGAAGTGTAGCACGAACTTAAGGGTGTAAATTGAGTGAATAAATTAGAGCAATTTGTGATGACCTATGTGTTAAAAGCGATTGTGCTAATTTATCAACCCGTCGAGAAATGGGGTCAAATCCCTCAAGATTCGCAAGAAAACATGGGTACATTGAACTTGGTAAACCATCCATTGGAAATGGAAACGCGACGGATTCTTGCATGGATGAAACGATAGAAAGGACGAAAGGGAATGATTTAGGGATAGTCTTATTCTCACCTAAGTAATATGTCTCGAACTTGAATGATTCCATCAATGGTTCGAAATAACTGTAAGCAACCGAGTCTGATGGTTCAACTAACTCATCTGAAAATTCAAAGGACTCAAACTCGGGCAGTGAGTCTTCAAAATCGTCCGAAAAAGTGAAACACTCGTAATCGTTATCGTCTGTGAGAACTGTGTCAGATTCAAAGAGGAACGCACTAGTGGCGTCCAAACTGCTGTGATCGAATAGAAATTTTTCAAGCTCACAGTCTCCCTGCGTGATCTTTTGCGTGGTCGGAACGATGGAAAGGAGGGGGTGATTTAGGAAGTATAATAGTTAAAGGTTTAGGAGGATGAATTGGAAAATCCGACACATCAAACAAAACTGGTTCATCATCAATACTATCCTCAATACTCTCCTCAATACTATCCTTATGATTCTTCTCAAAAGTTATCTCATCCATGCAATTATCATCAAAATCAAGACGCATATAAGGTTCGGGAGAAATATTTAATGACTCGGGATGATGAATTGGAGATAAAATTTCAGTCAAATCTACAAGTTCATCATCCAAAATATTCCCTGCATCAACATCCTCAATCAAGTGAAAATCAATTTTTTCTGACACCTCATCAAAAGCATAGATATTTATCAATTCAGGTTCTAGATTGGAGGTGTAAAGTTCGAAAGGATTGGTGGTGGTTTCACTCGAAAAGGGCTTTTCACAATTAGGTAAATCAAACACTACAAAGTCGCACAACTCATTACACGTTTTATTTTTAACTGGTGAATCATTTGGGACACTTGTTTGAAAACTGGAGTTGTGGGATTCAATTGAGGATAGGTAGGTTTGATTTAGAAGTGTGTAGAACTCACTCTCACCACTCAAATTCTCACTCTGTCCAACCGCCTCATCATACATTGGAATTTTCGGAGCTAGTTGGAAACTAGCTATCGGTTCACTAGGTTGCATAAGGGCGGCAATTGACACATCCAAATTCCTCATCTGTCGGTTTGTTGCTGCAATGTACGCTTCCAACGACTGTTCCAGACTAGACATGGGTTGTGAAGGGGTTTCAGTAAAAGATTCAAAATTGTTTGGATACGTGAAACTCCCAAATGGTTGTGTAGAATCAATGTCTAGGGAAGGTGTGAAAGTCGGGTAGGACTGATAGGAATTGAATGGTTGGACAGGAGTAGGATCAACATTTGGATAAAAAGGTGAATGGACTTGTTGATCCCAAGAACTGGAAGTGTTGAAAGGGGTGAAAGATCGGTTACCAGATTGTTCAATATGTTCAGCGATAGACATGGGTTTTGGAGTTACAACAGGACTCGAAAAAGTAGTATCAACGTAAGAAGGTGGTGAAGGTTGAAATGGTTGATACACAGTGGATTGCGGAGTCGAACTGTTTCTCCTAGACGCTTCTATTCGATCTTTCAAAGAAATTTTGGGCATGGAGGGGTCGTCCGTAATTCGACCAAAACAATTCGTGTAAGAAGCAAAGTTTGGATGAGGGTACCAAAGTTCGGCAAGAGTTTTATGAGGTGGGATACCCATGATGTAAGAAAGGGGAAGAAAAAGAATGTGGGGTGCACGTGGGGTGCACGGAATTCTTAGTGACAAGTTGCAAGTTTTTTTTTTGTAAATTTTTTTTCCTTTTTGTGTTTTTTTTTATGTGGAGCTTTTTGCAAAAAAAAAATTTCGATAAAAGGCTTAGACACACATTCAATCAACCACAAATGCACAATCAGGCCTAGATCTAGGGTCACCTAGGTCAGCTAGACAGCTCCTAACTGTTCCAAAGGGCAAGAAGTAGGACCTCAAACCGCCTTTTCACCGCCAATTGTGACCAGGTAAGCACAAGTAGAGAAAGGAGGGATCCGCTCACGAATCACCATGAGACGGGCCTTTTAAAGTTACCTTTCCCTACCTGTCTAGCCTAGGCACCACAAAGTCAGGTTAGGATCAACGGTCGATACCTACAACTATTCCCTTGTCCTATTGAGCGCGAAGTCCTTAGGGCCGAGTCTAATCTTTTTTAATTTAACTTGATGGTCAATGCAATATGCCTTATGTGATTTTTAGGGTCCTGGGAAGGGTAATGAAATCCCCATCCAATCTAGATTGGTGTTCAAGCCCCCTTAAAGTCAATTAAATTATGCAAAGCAGTAACACAATCACTTGCAAACAATTTTTTAGCACAGCGCAAAGAATCCTGCACAAGATCAATTATTGGAAGGGGGAGAAATTTTTTTGGCGCAAAGAATCCTGCAGGAAAATATTTCAGAGGATATCAGGGGTTCCAGAAGAAGAATAGAAGCTTACAGAGAAATTTTCTCGTGCTAACGTCAGCATAGAGCGGCGGAACCGCGGTCAAAGACTGGTCACCGCGGCGGAAACGCGGTCAAGAAGAAGGATCAAGCCTCCAATCTTTTCTGTTGCTCTGTTACGGTCCTCCTCTGTTTGTTCAGATATGTGGTTTGCTATTTTGGTCTCTGGATTTTTTCAGATCTGAATTCGCTCGTCGGCCCTGCAAAATTCACACGAAACACCCTTCAAACAATACAAGATGATAAAAAAAATTATATTTTTTTTATTTTTCAGTTTTTATGATTTTTCAATTTTATATTAACCCGAAATTACAAAAAGAAAATAACACGCCATCCCCGGCAACGGCGCCATTTGATTTGTTCAAAGAATAATTTATAACCGCAATTAAGAACGGCGTCGCTTGGTAGCTAGCCGGTGAGTACGGGTCGGTCCACAGGGATTTTGTGTATTCTCGAATTGTTCTAACGAGTTAATTCCGATTGTTGTCGGATTGATTAAATCTAAAAACTAAGGTTGATCTAGACTAGAATTACAATCTTGCTAGGGTTACGTTTAGGTTAAGTTTGGAAAATCAATATTCCTCACTGCTTTCTATGCCCTATTTAAGATCTATGAGGTGTTATGGTAATAATTAATAAAGTGGATTAGTACCATCGGGAAGAAACGATGTTTCTTCCTCTAGGTTCTTGTCCTTCCTTTCTTAATTCTTACCTTAACCTCCATGGAAAACACGCACAACCGGTCCTTTATACTACAGTATCACCACTACCTCGCTAAATAGGGTGCCGTAGGGAGCGGTGTGTGCATGTATGCATGGAATCCTATAAAAACGTGTGATGGACAAGAAAGGGGTGAGAGATCTTCATGTCTCAAGCCTTCCCCAAATCTAACCCTAACAAGCGAGAAGACTACTCACTCATTAGGGAATTAAAAAACATTTTCTAAACTATCTAACTAGGGCAGAGAATAAAATTTAACTAGGGCAATAAAAAGAAAACTTACTCCTAATTTTTATTTGATGCTCTCTTCATACATTGCAGAAATTTACAGATCTGAATTTTGATAAAATGAAATGAGGCACAAGAAGAGACATGCTCCAAAAAGAGCATTAGGGTTTCTATTTATAGATCATAAAACCGTAGGGTTACAATCGAGTCACATCTGCAATTACAAGTTTACCCCCTAAGAAAAGAACTAGTCAACGCACCGCCAGCGGCCATAGAAATTTTCCACCGACACGGGCGACGCACGGCCGCGGATCCGCGGCCAATAGCCAGGTTTGGCCGCGGTTCCGCGGCCAAGTAGGGAGCTTGCTGCTTCATTTTTTCAGGTCTTCTTCTGTTGCTTTGTTTCTCCTATTTTCTTCACTTGGTTTCTCAGATTGTCTTCTATTTTTCTTCCAGATTTCTACAGTGAACAATATCGTGGACTTTACCGTTTGCTTCGTGTCGAAGTCTTGAATCTTGCGCTGCCTTTGTACTTTGTGAACTTGTTCATTGATCTTCGTTTAGTCTTCAAACTGTAGGCTTGATCAAGATTCTTCCATTTGTTGGTCGTAGTCTCACTTTTGTATCGTCTTTTTATCTTTTTCACTGTTTTTGTTCCGAGAACCTGTAACCTGCAACTATGTAACAGACATGGGTCAAAAGCACCTGTTTATTCGTAAAATGAATAAGAATGGGGAATATAATAATGCAATATTATGATATGAACAATACGGAAGCAGATTGTGCGTACCACAAGGTCCTGTTCGGAAAAAGTTGATGAAAGAAGCTCACAGCTCTCCATACTCAGTACACCCTGGTGATACAAAGATGTAAAAAGATCTGCGTCAACATTACTGGTGGCATAGAATGAAGCGTGAAGTAGCCAGAAGCGTAGCCAAATGCTTGGTGTGTCAGCAAGTAAAAGCTGAACATCACAGGACTGCTGGTTTATTTCAACTGCTACTTATCCCAGAATGGAAGTGGCAACACATCACCATGGACTTCGTGACAGCACTTCCTCGTAGCACGAAAGGTAACGATGCGGTATGGGTTATTGTGGATCGACTCACAAAGTCGGCTCACTTCATCCCATTTCGAGTTGGCCAATCTAATGAGACACTAGCAAGGAAGTACATGGAAGTAAGTCTGAATCTAAGTAAGATTTAACTCTTCATAGTGTACTATTTCTGATACCCATGAACTCATGCAGGAGATCATAAGATTACATGGAGTACCGGTTTGAATTGTCTCCGATCGTGACACCGAGTTCCGATCTCAGTTTTGGCAGAGTCTGCAAGCTAGCCTGGGAACGAGTCTGAACTTCAGCACAGCTTATCATCCACAAGCAGATGGTCGGTCTGAGCGAACGATTCAGATTCTTGAAGATATGCGAAGAGCGTGTATGTTAGACTTTGGAGGATCGTAGGAAGATCACCTACATCTTGTGGAGTTTTCATACAACAGCTATCAAGCGAGTATTGGTATGACACCCTTTGCGGCTCTCTATAGAAGGAAGTGTCGTTCACCATTAAGTTGGGATGACATCGGAGATAGGGAATTCCTTGGACCAGAGATGATCGTAGCAACTGTGGATGCAGTTCGCACGATCAAGGAAAGAATGCGCATTGCTCAAGACAAACAGAAGTACTGGACTGATGCAAAGCGTCGACACCTAGAGTTCCAACCGGGAGATCATGTCTTTCTGAAGATCTCTCCAAACCGTGGAGTAATTCGATTTGGCAAGAGAGGTAAGCTCAGTCTGAGATTTATTGGACCGTTCGACATACTCGAACGAGTCGGAGAAGTGGCATATCGTTTGGCACTTCCACCCTCATTGGAAGGAGTGCACAACGTGTTCCACATATCCCAACTTCGAAGATATGTGGGCAACCCCAGCCACATTCTTGATCACTTCGAGCTCACTGTACAGACGGATCTATCTTGTGAGCAACAACCCGTTGAAATCCTGAACAAAAAGGTAAAGTCGCTTAGGAATAAGGAAGTAAACTTGGTTCGAATGATGTGGAGAAAAGATTCATCGGGAGAATCGACCTGGGAATGAGAAGACGACATGCATGCAAGATATCCTTTCTTATTTGTAAATTAGTCCTTATATATTTGTAAATTTCAAGGACGAAATTTTTGTAAGGAGGGTAGAATGTGAGGACTCTAATTTCATTGTACAAAAAATTTTAAGTTAATGTACAGAGTAGAGTTTCAAGCCTGAGCACAAGTTATAAATTTAATTTGTTTAAGAACAGCAAGAAAGCACTTGAAGCTCATTGGTAAAGCCTTACACTGCTGTGATATAGCCCGTGTGTTCGAATCCCATCAGCCACATATATTTTTAATGATTTTTCTTTTAGACTTTTTGGAAGCCCAAAAGTTTACACGTGCAATACATATAAAATGAAAAGTCTGATAAATTAAACATGTGTTGAATGTTATATGAACCGGCCTTGACACGTGGCACCAATCCAAGCCCCAACCCCCTACAGTGGACCGGCGAGATCCCCTCTGGGGCCGGCGCCGACGGGCCTTCATTGGTAAAACTCTCCCGTGCTTTGTACACAACACCCTTTGGCCTACCCCATTACCTCCATACTGTTAGATTTCTCTGTAAATTAACAGAGAACTTAAATTCACTCATGAATTATATTTTTAATGCATTTTTAATTCCTTTCTTCAATCCTCAAAATCCTAATTTCTCTTATAAATACCACATCATATCCTAGCCTCTTCATTCTGAAATCTATTGTAAAAAATTCTCAAAATTTTCTGAGTCAAATAAAGGTACAAGTGGAGTTAGCACCAGGACAATTTCCGACGACAATTCAAGACGATTTTGGAGACCCCGCGACTCCACGAAGCCATCAAACTTTCCTTCAACCTCCCCTCTCTTCTCTAATCTTTTAAGTTCCCTCTCTTCTCCACTTTTCACATCTTAAAACTATCTTTTTTCAAATCACGTCGGTAAGTGGAGTTATACCGACTCTTAATTCTATTCTCTTTAAAATTTCAATTTTTTCTTAAGAACCACTTAACCATATCATTACATCTTTCTTGTTAAATATTAACTAATAATTATAAACAAGTTTCATTTCAAAACTCCATATAAAACAACTTTTATCACACTTTTACATTTAAATACCATAAACTTACATATGACATCTTTTATCATTTTTACTTGTATTACCTTTAGAAAATCTTACGAGGTAATGACCTAACTCTCACAAACACGTATCTTGACATAGCATGATTTACTTTGAATAAAAAATTTTGTGGCAATACAACCTTTACATCAAAATACCACAAACTACTATTAAAAACCGTATTCTTTAAATTGTATTATTTAAATTCCTTGCAATTATGCCTGTACAGCCCATTTTGGGGAATCTGATTCGGTTGGTATGGGTTATCGCACATCCACCGGACTAGTAGGGCGAGATGCAGACCTCCTCACGGAGCATACGATCTCGATGGAATTTTTAATGCAATTTTTAGGAAAAACGTGATTTTCTATTTAATAAATAAATTTTAGTTTTAATAATTATATATAAATATTATCAAACCATCTATTTTAAATATATAATAAATTCCATGTTTTTTTAAACAAAAGAATCACAGGTTTCATGAAAATACCATCAAGAATCCACACAAGTCAAATTTACACAAAAAATACCCTATATTATTCAAGCTAGGTATTTATTCAATAGAATACCTCATTTTTAAAATTTACATCCATGAAAAACCATAAATACGATAAATAAATACTTGAGAATTATTTTGAATTTATACTAAAAATATTTTTCATAAAACCCCCTCAAATTATATTAAATTACAATAAGGACCCTGGTAAATATAGGTTTAAGCGGGACCAATTCTCTTGAGTGTCAGAGAGTCGGAGAAAGTGGGTGCTTGCCTATTTAAGGTAGAAAACTAAAACGGGATTATCAATGGAAATTGGCTTGGAAAAAGTCACAGATCCTACCGTCCATGTGCAGCAGTTTCCGATAACTCCTAAACCTAATTCAGGACTCAAATCTATTTAAAGTGTCTGACTCAATCTGAGTCTTAATCTAATCTGAATACAATCCAAACATGAATCCAACCATATATCCAATTCAACATGAATCCAATGTATCAAACATGAACACTTGAACATGAATACCGAATAATACGAACATGCAACATAACTTGAAGTGACCGAACCATGGATATATTTTGAACTTGATTACATGACTATATGTTTACATCCGATCCGTTTACATGAACAACTTATACCATGGTTTCGGCAAGTCCTATACAACAAATCATTACAATCAATACAATATACATTTACAGGATTTTTAAGGGGTAGATTGGTACGGAATATATTAGAAGTGGAATGAGACGGTCACTATAATACACCTAACCTGAATATCCGTTGCCATTATCCCGTGGGTTTTGACGGGGCCTTGTACTCTATATGCCTTAGTCCACGGAGAAAATTGGACTCCTCTCATATATATTGATATATTCTGTACCAAACTACAAACAACTATGTTAATATAACAAAAACAAACAAATTACCAGATCTATTCCTTTTTACTTGATCTATCTCTTTTGGGACTTACTGAGTGATTGTTCGCTGATGGCATTCTTTTCTCTTCTTTCTTTAGAATGTTGTCAGGATGACCCGACTCTCAGGAGATCGAGCCCAGCCAGGACGATTTGGAGCAGTTCATTGAGGATCCCGAGCTCTAGTTCTACTTGTACATACTATTACTTTCAGTTCATATGCCATTGTTTAGGCATCGCTTTCCAGCATTGTATTTACTTTCCAGTTGTATGTAAAGAATGTTTAATCAATAAAAAGTTGTTTATTTATATCTCTTGTCATTTTTTGTGTACATTTATTATATTGCTTATTTACGCTTAACGTATTTACTTCTGAGTAAATACGTCGTGGCCCGCCACGTCCTCTTACCCGTACAGTGGGAAGCGGGGCGTGACAAACCATAAAGAAAAAAACCCCCAACTCTCCGTAGATTGACTAACACTCAACCGGCTAGCTACCAAACAAACTCGTCTTGATTGCGGAATAGAACTTTAATACTTGGGTGAAAAAACCTTTCAATCACCCGGGAAGCACCTGCGGAAGAGAGGCTAACCCTCGGTTTTGGAGTTAAACTCCGAAAAGATTATGATTTTGGAGTTAGACTATCAGAAGATTTGGATTTAGAGTTAAACTCCAAAAGGATCTGGATTTAGAGTTAAACTCTCAAAGGGTCTATATTTGGGATTAAACTCTAAAAAGATTTAAAGTTGGAGTTAAATTCTCAAAAGATTTATTTTGAAGTTAAACTCCCAAAAGATCTGGATCTTGAATAATGAAAAGTGATCCCTTTTTTTCTTCTTCAAATCTTGGACTTCCCCAAAATGGGTTCTTTTGAGATTGGTTCTCCTTCTTCCTTCTCTTCTCTTTTGGGATCTTGAAGAAAACGGGGGATGAGCTTAAAAATCTCTTTTTCTTGGATTTGAGGATAGATTCTCTCTATTCAATAGATTTTATGGCCAAAAGTTATTTATTTTTGAGAAAAGAAGATTTTAACTCTTGGTTTAATTTAAAAAATGAAGAAGAGGAGCCTTGAAGAAGAGAGAAGAGAGACACAAACCTTAGATTTTTTTAGGGGAAAATAATCATGTTTCATTTTTTCATAATGTTTCCTTATACAGGCTTATAAATTTACACATATCCCCTTAGACTTTACAGAATGGCTTTTTAACCTATCTTATGCCCATATACTCATTTCTTTCGCACATAAGCCATGGGTTTTACATAAATTGGTTTTATGCCCATTTTTCTTACATTTTACACATTTATTTGTTTTACTTTCTTAACATAGGGTCGGTCTAGGCTTGGGCTCATCTTCTTGGACTTGGGTTGGGGCGGGGGCCGGGCTTGGGTTCGGATGTAGGCCTGATTTGGGTTCGACAGTAGGGTCGTTTGCCTTGTCTTGGGCCTACTTGTTCGCGGTTTGACTGACTTTGACTTTTGGTCAATAAGGTGTAAATTTTAACCCCAAGAATCATTTTTACAATTTGGTGTGCAATATGAACACATATTTTTGTGTTCAAGGTAGAACATGAAGAAAACAAGTTATAAGAAAGAATACAATCTGTTTTAAGTATATAGGATTCCATTAAAGAGATATAATAATTTTCACATCTCCATGAAAAGAATAGGATACAGGTCGGGGATTCCATTAAAGAGAGATGATTTTCATATCTCTATGAAGAGAATAGGATACAGGTCGGTAGGGGATCCCGACAATCGAGAGGGGTGCTGATGGCGACCATAGAGCCCAAATTCTGCCCTCTTGCTTGTTTTTATCCAAGAATGAAATTTCTTTATGAAACTTCATCAAATATGGAAATTCATATATTGAATTCCATGCACAATATAAAAATAATGTATTTTCATCATTTTTTCAATTTGGCATGCAATATGAACACATATTTTTGTGTTCAAGGCAGAACATGAAGAAAATGTGTTTTAAGAAAGAATACAGTGTGTCCGACCATCGGGAGGAGTCCCGATAGCAAACAAAGAGCCCAATTTAGGCTCTTTCTGGCTTGTTTTTAACCAAAAGAATTAAGTTTCTTTATGAAAATTTATCAAATATGAAAATGCACATATTGAATTCCATGCACAACATAAAAATAATATATTTTCATCATTTTTATAATTTAGCGTGCAATATGAACACATATTTTTGTGTTCAAGGCAGAAACTTAACTTCATTCTCTGAAAGCTGGAAGCTTTTCTAAGAAAGAATACAATGTATTTTAAGCATATTGGATTCCATTAAAGAAATATGATTTTTATATCTCCATGAAAAGAATAGGATTTTTCTATTCATTTATATATATATTCATTAGAAATTCATGGGAATTTCAATCCATGGTTTCTATTTTTCCTCAAAAGAAATGAGTTTATTTTCACTTCTCATAAATATGCAAGAGAAAAAGGATAACCTATTTCTCTTTATACAGGGCATGAGATGGCTCATGTCCCATATTCTGTCCAAGTTTGTAAAGATCATATAGATTCATATTCTAAAAGTTCATCTTCATCTTCTTCATCAGAACAGATGAAGAAGTCATGGCCATGGTTGTCTTCTCTGTTGAAGCAGAAACTAAAAAAGTTTCTATAGATCAAAGGCTGCAGAACTTTGATCCAATCTAATAGATAGATGTATAGAGAGAGAATATTAAATTGATGGAAAAATGGAGTTCCATTCTTCAATTTCTCACATTCTTCTTTTTCTCTTCAAACTGAGAGCCATCTGGAATTTCTCTCGGGAATTTCCTTCGCAAAATGTATCTATCTCTTTTGCAAAAATGTCTATCTCTCTGTATCTATCTTTTAATCTGTCAATTGAGAAGTATATATACTTCTCTAGAAGTGGGAGTGGTTAAACACCTCTATCCCCATGTTCTTAGAATAAGCGGGGGTGAAATAACCTCTCACTCCTCCTAAAAAATAGGTCTCGGTGTCTATTTTGAGGAAGTTCCGATACCGCTCACCAAAGCGAGTCGAGACATCCCAAATAGAGACCTCCCGACATCGAGAGGGGGTCCCGATCGGGACCCCTCAAAAACAACTCTTTTTTAGTTGTTTTGAAAAGGGGTCCTCATGTGTGGGTCCCAGGCTATTTAAACAAGTTTTTAGCTTGTTATGATGTTGTTTACATCAATTCTTGATCATCGCCCTGACCCTGTTCTTTAACTGAATACTTATATAAGTATTCAAAGTTATTGGGAGTTGAATTTTTTTTATTCCAACAGGAATATTTTGTTAGATTCCTATGACTTTTTTCTTCCATTTTTACCTCTAATCCCCATTTATCTATGTTATATATAAGAAAACTATATAAGAGAATATTCTAAGAAATATTATCAGGAACTAGTATTTCGCACGTGCGATGCACTTCTTTATTAAAATAAAAGCATGCATGATGTGAATATTTTTATTCAATGTGGATATTTTTTTCAGAATTATAAGAATTTTTAAAATATTTTTTACTCATTTATTATTTCAAGGATTGATATGGATAATTTCGCTATTTTTGACTAAAAGTTTTCAAAGTATCTTATCAAAATTCATTAAAAATCTTTTTGAATCTTGGTTGTTTAATGCTTATATATCAACATACATCGCACATGCAAAAAATAGATGATATGGACCATCTAAGAATAAAGGATTAATCTAAAATAAACGTGAGAGTGGCACATGGCGCCCATTCTCTTTACGTTATAATAGTAGTGATAGAGATTATAAATTGCACCATGCTATCTCATTTAGTTTTGACATATGCGTCTGCCAATTTAATCTTACCTCCTTCATTTATCAAAAATTAAGGCTTCTAAAATTTTTGAGATTTCGAAAATTTTCACGATTTTTGTGAACTAGCTGGCAAATTATTAAAAAAGGATTTTTTATAAAGGCCCCTTAAAACATTGCTACCTAAAAACACCCTCAAAAACTTCATATTTTTAAATACACCGTCTAAAACTCATCCACTAACTAAAAACACCCTTTTTCTTACTTTAATTAGGGTTAAAAATTGAATTAGGGCTAACATGATGAATTGTGACATAAAAGTGTAATATACCTTTGTTATTCTTTAAGAAGCCCTATCTCTTTTCATTTTCATGCAAAACATATCATTCTTACTCTTTTTAACTCTCATCTTCAAAATACTCCATCTCTCTTCTCCTCCTTCAACGCATAATCCATTTTACTCTCTTCTCAATTCTTAAATGCAAAATCCATATTTTTTTTCTTTTAATCCCTGCACAATATACATAATATTCTCTCCCTCTCCCTCTCCCTCTCTCTCTAATACAAATATAAAGCCATTAGGACAAAGTTGTTATTTAGCTCCGTAATGGAGATTTCTAACGGTATTAGGGCAAAGTTGATAATTAAGCATAAAGACCAATTTAGTTTAATTAAGTGTTTTAGAGAGTGTGTTTCAAAATATGAATTTTTAGGGGGTGTTTTTCAAAACAGTAATGTTTTAGGAGGCCTATATAAAAAAAAACCAATTAAAAAATGAACAAAACAAAAAATGAGATTTTTAAAAATTTAGTGATTTTCATTTGCATGCAAAATATTGAAAAATATATATTTTTTAAATAACTAACAATTTCGCGATTTTCATGTGTTACAATATGCAAAATGTTGAAAATTTGAAAAAACAAGTTTTTTTTTTAATTTTTGACAATTTCACAAGTGATATATAGCAACCAAAGTACTAAAAACCGAAAAAACGAGAATTTTGATATTTTTTAATTTCTTAAATTTCCATGATTTTAGTGTGTATAATAAGCAAAAAAATGAAAATGGAAGAAAACGTAATATTTTGATATTTCTGAAAATTTCGTAATTTTTATGACTTGTACCGTGTAAAATGTTGAAAAGCCAAAAAACAATAATTTTTTTTAGAATTTGGCGATTTTTGTTTTAGGAAATATTGAATAACTGAAGAAAATTAAAAAAAAAATGCGATTTTTTTATGCTATAGCATACAAAGTATTAATAAATTTGAAGAAAATATCGCAATTTTTCGTGTGCAAGCAAAATCGAAGAAAGCGGGAAATTTTAGATTTTTGAAAATTTAATGATTTTTTATGTGCAATATTAAATTGAAAAGTGCAAGTAAACATAATTTTTTTTAGATTTCTGAAATTTATGATTTCATAGTGATATTTGCTAACATGGAAAATATTGATAAACAAAAAAAAGAAAAAATTTAGGAATTTTGAAACCTGAAGAAATCTAGGCGTAGGTCTACTCACTCTGTTAGGAAGAACTCAAACAACGTTCATTGTGTAAATATTTTGATAATTTTGGTTGTAATCTTGATTTTCTTTTATGTAATTGCAATGCTTTTGAAGTAAAATAGACAATGTAACGTTTTTATGATTGTAATGAATCTATATTATGAAACTTATTTCCTTGCTTGAATCTATCTTATGAATTTTTTTGTATATTTATGGAACCAAATATTAGATAAATTTATAAAATGCTTGTTTGAATGGATAAAATGCTGGTTTGAACATAAAAAATTTGATCTCTAGATCCGCCAACATCGAAAGCTTTGAGGAATTGGGCCAATGCCCTTGCTAGAGTTGGGGATGAGTGCCCTAGCTTTCAAATTGGTATGGTTTTGTTTCTCAAGAACAAAAAAATATAAGTATTATTTAATTTTAGAGGGGAGGGATCGATATGTCTTTTAATTAGACTTAACAGAATTAAAATACATGAGGTTATTGGGTAAGAGAAAAATCTTAAATAGGATTTTAGGAATTAGGCCAATCCACAATGGTATTTTCAAGAAATAAGCCATTATCTATATAATATAATATATATAAATCTACAAGGGAAAATATTCCTTAGAGTATATCTAGCTTGGATTTCAGTGGAAAAGATTTTATTGGCTCCCTCCTTAAATTCCAAGTTTTAATGGTGGAAAATCTAGATCAACCCCTTTCTTCAAAATTCTCTTTCATTATTAGGTTTTACTGACAAAAAATTAAAAAATTTCAAGATTTTTGTGCACATATATAGCATGCAGAATATTGGAAAATTGAGAAAAAAATCGAGTTAAAAATTTCACAATTTTCATTTGTATTGCCAAAAAACTATTGAAGAACGAAAACACAGAAAATTTTAACATTTTTGAAAAAATTCACTATTTTCATGTGATATATATGAAAAATATTAAAATATTGAAGAAAATAAAAAAATGAGATTTTTGAAAATTTCGGGATTTCCATGTGCGTAAAATATAGAAAAATATAGAAAATTTTGATTTTCCTGTGCTATAGTGTGTAAAATCTAGAAAAACCACCAAGATTTTCAAAAATTTCATGATTTTCTTGTACTAGCAAAAAAAGATATTGGAAAAACTGAAAAAATACTTACTAGAATTTTGAGTATTTTGTGATTTTCGTATGCTATATAATAAGCAAAATATTGAAAAATCAAAGACAACGGAAAAAATTAAACAGTCATAAAAAAATTTACGATTTTCGTGTACAACGTACAAAATATTGAAACGTTGAAGAAAACAAATTTTTTTGGATATTTTAAAAATTTTCCAATTTTCGTATGCTGCCAAGAATTCCAAGTCACCCATAATCTTAGTCACTCGGACCGGAAATCTTTGTTCTCTTAGGTCTTTAATAACAATCGACGCCCTTTTCTTTTTTTACTTCACATGATTTTTTGTCTTGCTCGGAAGTTCTCAAAAAGTATAAGCAACACTGGAAAACCAAACAAAACACAAAATTTTCATTTTTTGTAATTTCATGTTATATATGAAAAATAATGGGAAATGGGAAAATTTTTGTAGAGATTTTCAAAAATTTTGCACTTTTCATGTTATTTATCATGCAAAACATTAATAAGATGATGAAACAAAATATTTAAGATTTCTGAAAAAATTTTACGATTTTCGTTTGTTATACCAACCGAAATGTTAAAAAATCATAGAAAACTGAAAATTTTGGATTTTTTTTGAATCTCTCATGGATTTCGTGCAGTATATAGCATAAAAAAAAATTGTGAAACCGAAAGAAAAATTATAGATTTTTAGAAAATTAGCGAATTTTTTGTGTTATAAAAAGCAAAATATTGAAATACGAAAGAAAACATGATATTTTGATTCTTTTTTTTTTTGAAAAGTTTGCAATCTTTGTGAGCTATATAAGCAAGAAAAATATTGAAAAATTAAATAATTTGAAAATTTCATGATTTTCGTGTCCTATATAGAATAAGAGATGTTGAAAATTTAAATAAAACAGAAAATTATAGGTTTTTCAAAAATGCTGTGATTTTCATATGCTTGCACGCAAAATATTGAAAACCGAAAATTTTGAGATTTTGAAAATTTCACGGCTTCCATGTCCTATATGGCAAATAAAATATTAAAAATCGAAGAAAACTGATTTTTCCCCCTTTTTGATTTTTGAAAATTTCGTGATTTTTTTGTGATATTTAAGTAAAATATTTAAAGACCTAAAAAGCAAAAAAGTTAGAGATTTTTTAAAACTACGGAATTTTCCTTCTCGATACGGCACTTTGCATGTTTTACTTGTTAAGGGAAGCTAAATTTGAAACGGTCGATTCTTTTATTTTTGCTTTCCTTTTTTATCCAAGGCTTCAATGAAGCTATAAATATACAAAGGACTGTTGAAGAAATCGTTAAATAAGTTTGTCAAAATTATATGATTTTCATATACTCCCTCTGTCCCTTTTTACTTATCATTTTAGAGGAAAACACACTGATTAAGAAAAACATTATCAATTTCTTAATATCAGCAATTAATCTACTGCCACATCAGCACTAAAAAAACCATACTTTTTCTGTCTTCAACTATTAAGGAAAGCGTTATCATGTTTTTAATATCATTAATTAATTTTCTAGGCTATTTTTGGTATTGTATCATTTATTGAAATCTTTATCATTAATGATTTTCTCATTATTCTAAAAACGTCAAGTAAAATGGGACACTTTTCTCTCTAAAATGACAAGTTAAAATGGACAGAGGGAGTATATCATGTAAGTGTTTTGCATTTTCTCCTGCAAAAATATCATTTCGAAAGAAAATCGTCTTTTTCCTTTTCGTTTTTTCCATCATTCTGCGTCCATTACTGACTTCTGCTATCCCCTCTCGTTGTAGTCACCCTCGCGACGATTGCCATTGCCAGTCGTCTCCAAATCCATTTATTGTTCCTACATCTTTATTGCAAGACTGTAGTGGCGGCCATATGGCGGTCATTTTTGCTTCTTATCGTCTTGGTATGGTCTTGTCGTCCGTCACCTCGACCGCTATTATTATTTTGTACCACCACCACCACGTCTTTACTATCATTGTTGTCGTCGGTCTTCATCTAGCAACTTCATTACCAATACTGTTAAATGCATTCATCTTGTTGTCGTCGAAGATATTATCATCATAGTTTTATTTTATTTGTAGGTTTGAAAAAAAACATAAATTTGAAAGGAAAAAAACCAAATACTTTTGAGATTTTTTGTAAGTTACGCAATTGTCATATGTTATAGCATGCAAATTATTAAAAGATCGTAGAAAACATAAGAATTTAACATTTTTGAAAATTTCATGATTTTCTTGTGCTATAGCGAGCAAAATAGGAACATCATGATTCTCGTATGCTATAACAACAAAAATATTGAAAAAAACGAAGTAAAAAGAAAATTTTAAGATTTTTAAAAATTTTGTGATTTTCCATATGCTAAGAAATAAAAAACTGGAAAACTGGAAAAAAAAATGCTAAGGAAGTATTTACAAGTTAATCACTCATGTATTGAGAATAATGGAGGAAATGTGACATAGAAGGGAATTTCCTCGTATGGCGTCGAAAAAATACAACCCTCATCAGTTTTTACGACAATCTGAAACCATGATCTATATCTTTATCATCTAAGATGTGGATACCAAATTTCAGGTGGTTCTATAAGTTTTTCACCGTTGATTCAGTAGATGCAAATTAACGGTTTACCAACGATAGAACTTTTTTACATTGTTAATTCAACGGTGAAAAAATGGTAAAATCACATAAAATTCGGTGTATCCACATCTTAGATGATAAAAATGAAGATGGTAGATGCCGATCGTCGAATAATAAAGTGGTGGATGATGTAGTTTTTTGACGTCACCCAACGAAAAAGCCTCATAAGGGATCTTTTCTTCAGTGTTCTCTCATATATTTTACATTTGAAGTTCATAAAAATAAGATATTATAACTTACAAATCAGGCAACAATAAAATTTTAAATTAATATGATTTGACTTTCGCCTTTGTATCTGCGCATTGCGCCGGGGCCCTTGCTAGTCTTTATCTATATATGTTTTCAAGATCCCAGACACCACCATCCCCCGGCCAAAAAAAAAGACAGAAATTACTATGGATATTGAAAGGTAATTTCATACTAGGTTGTTAATCCTCTTTGTATTAAGCATTTTGCTACAATTTGTCTGTTCCCTTCAGATTTCGCTGTCTTTAACTAGCTCCATTTAATTTTAGCATGCATGTCGCTGGCTTTAACCTGCTCCATTTAATTCCAGCATGTATGTGTGTGTGTGTAGCATTTCACTTGTTGGCAGAATTGGATTACATGACTTTGAATTCCTATAAATTCTGATCTGATTTTTGAACTTTCGACAAACATGTGTATAGACTACTAATGAAATTTTTCAATGAAAAGGAAAGGAAACTTTTACACAAAATACGCATGTTTACAGTAAATTTTAAAAAAAACAGAAAAATAGCTACCTGCATAACTCAGCTTTGGAGAATAAATCCATATTATTATCTGTAGTCGTCGAGTATTTTCCTCAAGTTAACTTAAGACTGACGCGTAGGGTCACTGCTAGTGCAAACTAAAATTTGTGAACCACGAGAGTGATCGCCCTCCCTGAACTTTCCTATCACCAGCATCAATCAAACACCCCCTCCCTTTATCCTCATGCACATAATAATAGGAAAAGCGTGTATCAAAACAGCTTGGTCCCAAATGGAGAGAGCATCCAGATAAAGCTCCTATTATCTACACAGAATTATAGCAAAAGGAAAAGTAAATTGCACAAAACACCCTTATAGAATTATAGCAGGCAGGATTATAGCTAAAAGAAGAGTTAATTGCACATAACAGAGAAGAAACTATAACTTGTTTGTGTTGCTTAAAGTAAACTTTTGAGGTATTGAGGATTTAAATTGATGGGCAGAGGAGGTTTTTGCAATAATTTGTCTTTTGAGAAGATATAAATGCTATATTGCGTAATAAGTCTTTAGGGGTGTTCTGTTCAATTAGTGCTTGAAAAAAATGCCATCCCACTCTCTAAATTTCCCCCTCCCCTCTCCCTCTCCACCTCCCCTCTCCCTTCTTTATGGGCGACTCTCATTCTCTCTTTCTCTCTCTAATGCATCCTTTACTCTCCCTCTTCTTCTTTTTCTTCATCATCATCCAACTCTATAAAATCCAATGCACCACATTCACATTCATTAACAAATATGCAATTCGACGATTTGGCACGCCGCCCTCACCAACGCAGGCATCCCTGTACTGAACCCGACCGGTTTCGAACCCCGACCCGCCCAAACCCACTCTGTCCAAGCCACAGCCGGCTGGTCTGGTCGCTTCTGGGCCAGGACCGGCTCCAACTTCGACCCAACTGTGTTGGAAAATTTTGTTGTTTAATACGTTTTATATCTGAAAAAATTGAATAAATCAAATTCCAACCTTTGTATATTACAAATTTGAAAAATGAAGTTTATAGGAAAAATGCATGCACTTGAGTACACTGACCTAAGAAAGATAGCGCCTCTCTGTTAACAGGTTTACAGCGGCGATTCAATCCCAAAATACAACTCTCCCAGCCTTTCTGATACTCCAGCTTGCATAAGTCGCCGAAGTAGTATTAGTACCCTCAAGTTTCGAAGTCAGATGCTCGGATGTTGTGAATGCAGTGAAGAAGAAGAAAGAATCTGAGTGTGTGTGGTTTTAGTTTTCTGGTTATTGGTTATGTTTCAAAGCCTTTCATGTCCATTCGCAAAAACCTATTCGTGAAAAACGTTTCAAAAAATATAGTTAAAATATTTTACAAAAATAGATATTAATATAATTTTCTGTAAAAAGAATAATTGAGACTTTGTGAACTGGAATCGGAGCGGCATTCGTGTCTGCAGATGCAGGCGCACGCGGCTTGCTCGCTAGGCACGGCGGCAACGCGTGCATGTGGTTCCACCATATCTCTTTCATTGGACTCAATACAATAAAGGATAAAAGTGTTATATAAACACTTTCCCGTTCCTTGGTGTGGGTAATGTGGCACTAAAATCCACCATGAGAAGTTTGGACTTTCCTCTATTTTTGCGCATTTGCTCCAACAAACTGGTCATGGCTCGTGCTCGACCAGGGATTGTGGGTTCAGTCAAATTGAATGCAACGGCTCGGGCGCAACCCCACCTGCCACGCTGGCAAAATTCACCCTCGTGGGCCCCGCGTAAACCAATGCCTTTTATGACGTCAGCCTGGTCGATGGGTACAATTTACCTATGGTGGTCGGGTCGGGTTCGGTTGGGTGTGGTTCGACCAGAGGCTTGGTCGACTTGAACCGTCAGTCGAGTTAAGTGTTGGGTATGGGGAAGCATGTCGAAGCACATGTGAAGCATTTGGGAAACCCGAGTTTTGTTGTAGCGGGGCATACTCGAATCCCAATACATGCCACCCGACCTTTTATTCTCAAGTGTTTAAGTCGGCCTGTCCGAAATCGTATAGCTATGCATATGACGATGCCACGAGTATATTTACTTGTGGCGGCAGCGATTACACTGTTACGTTTTGTCCGGATTTGACTGCAAGGTATGACATTTTTCTCTTGAAAGGTAACGAGGACTGAAGTGTCACTGTAAGATGCATCACTAGCAACATTTAATTGAATGACCCATCTTGAATAAAGGGATCATGTTAGCTCCGAGGTATGTTGCATCCTATACAATGACACTTTAGCATCCCAAAGTGACAGCATATTTGTATTTGGTTCTTTAGAACTAGTATTTTTAAGTAAGAATGTTTAATTTTTGTGATGAAATATACGGTCAGAAGTCATCAAGGCCAGATATTTTATCTCTCTAATTCATACTCTTATGCCTAATATGTATTATATCTTTTGAGTATATGAATTGTAGGGAGCCATACACAAGATGCCATCAAACACAAGATTTGGAGAAAACATTGCTCAAGATTTGTATATCTAACTTCTCCGTTGATATTCTTGTGGCTTATATGATTGATTGCTTATGAGTTCTAATAGCTTCTATATTATCATAAGTATCATCTTGCCAATATGGCCTTCGCAACTCTCGTTAGGGGAATCCAATTGTGGATTTGTTGTTTATAACACATCTTAAGATCTAACAGAGTGTGTTTAGGGCCTTCATGGGTTTGCCGACACTAAAAATGAGAAAAGCCTATTTTGCTATATCTTTATCTCATCTTTTCCATCATATGATATTAGAACTTGATTATATATTGCATATGGTTATCTTGGATGTATCGTTTACTTTTGCTTATTCTTTATACATGCTTGTTGATATGATCCCAATACTTGTTTTTCAAACTTATTCAAATGTTTAACTTTAACTCTTGCTCATATCAACTCCTATTAGTCTCCTATGCATACGTTTAGGGGGGTTTATTTAAATGCTTAACTTACCTTTGGTGTACACGTGTCAGGGGTAATTCAAACTTTTTACTTCTTAAGACACCCTTTTTGATTATGTCAAAAGAGAGGGAGAGAAATAGATTCGTATCAATATATTGAAATTATTCATACGTTTAACTTTAGTATAATGGTCTTTTTATCGATTATTGAATATTATTCAAACGTTTGATTTTCAATATATCGATATCTTTTATTAATATTTTGATATCATCAAAAGGGGGGGAGATTGATGACTTATGGATTTTGTTAATCCAATTGTTTAGTTTTGATGATATTATGAATATTAATAGATATCCTTATACATGTGTTTATTCTTTGTTTTGCGTATTTTATACAACACTGTATATAAGCTTATTCGTGTAGGATTGGTTTTGCAGAAATAGATAACGACAAAGTTTGGATGGAGGAAATTGGGCTAAAACGGCAAATCTATTGGAGATTGGAAGATAATGGACTAGAGCTCCTCAATGATCATATTCAAGCTTCATAAAACTAAGAAGCCAAAGTCTAAGTTCAAAAGAATTCAAGAAATCGAAAATTCAAAAGCTCGTGTCGAGATATGGGAAGATTCAAGATTTGGTAAAAGAACGATATCGACATAGGAAATCAATGTGAGTACTCATGACTATGGAAAATATCATATTAAGCTCTTGCACACACTCTTTGTATGATTTGTGAAACACTTGGTGAAAAACTTGTGTTGGTTTTCGTTTAAAATCATTTTCAAAACCAAGTTCAAATTTGTCTGAAAAATCCTTCTTCAGACATATGTATTATTGTACTTCAGACGTCGGTCCTGTTTTTCAAAACATGCACAAATTTTAAAATATCAGTTTCATGCTTCAGAACAAACGTCTGAAGCTTATCAGAACAAACGTCTGGATGTTCTCTGAGTTTTCATTGTTTAAAACTTTTAACAGAACAGACATTTGTTAAAGCTTCTTCATACATCTGTTTGTTCTCTGAATTTTCATTGTTTAAAAACAATTTACAGAACAAACGTCTGTCAAACATTCTTCAGACATTTGGTTGTTCTCTATGTTTTCATGGCATTAAAACTTTTTGTGAGAACAAATATCTGAATTTATTTAACACAAACGTCTGAAGGTTTAAAACTTTGAAAATCTTTTCTTCTTCAGACGTGTATCACTTGTTCATCAAACGTATGTTTGTTCTCTGTACCTTCATTGGCCATGTTTTGAAAACCGCGGCAAATGTCTAAAGCTATTTTAGACAAACGTCTGAAGCTCAAAATTATTTGAAACATTTCTTCTTCAGACGTTAGTGTCTCTTTTTTCAAACGTATGTTTGACTTCTGTGCTTTCTTGTCTTCTTGTAAAAACTATCGGTAAACATCTGAAGATTTATAAAACAAACGTCTGAAGCTATTTTATAGCCGCTGTTGATCCTTCTTCAGACGTTTGTCTGGTTGAACTTCAAACGTCGGGTAACGGCTGGTTTTTCTTGCGTGGTATTTATTGAGAATTGCTCTGTGTTTTGAACAGCCAAGACATGCAAAATTATTCTAAAACATTTTCATATCTTTTTCTCATCTCTTGTGAGAGCAAATTCTTGATTTTGATTATCTTTTATCTTACACTCAAAATATCAAAGAGCTTAATTTGATTATTTCATACTCATCGAGTATTAGTTGTGAGCTTTAAGAGAAACACTTTTGAGAGTATTGTGCTTCATTGTAAACCCTCTTCTTGTCTTTGTTGTCTTTGTGTGAAGATATCTTGAGTGCAAGAGAGTCTTTTGTAAGAGAGAAGAATGAGAAGTTTTTCTTTTTTTGTGTGCGAATTCTCGAGTGCAAAGATGCCTTTATAAGGAAGGGGAACTTGTTGGTCTCGGTGGAGACGTCGTGTAAAAAATTGTGGGTACGCAACGTGTTGTCTCGGTGGAGACGTGTTTTAGTGGAACGGGCTCGTACGCTTAAAAATAGAGGACTGAGGGATCTGCCGGACCTCTCTAAACCTTACGTGTTTGCAATTGATTGTGTTTGCAATTTCTTACTCTCTAGTTTTAGCTTTATAACTTAGAGATTGCTCAATTGCATGCTTGTTTCCTATATGTTCTCTACTTGCTTTATATGCTCATAACTTGATATTGTTGCTTACTTATTATTCATCGTTTCGCAATTGTAGAGCGCTCAGCCTCTTATCATATTGGTATATCTTTTGTTAAGTTTTGCAAGTGTGTTCTCTATAAGCAAGTATAGTATATCTATTTTTTAATTTGAGCATATCGGTGGTTAATTCCTATTCACCCACTCTAGAAATTATTTCACCCCTGGAGGGTCCCAACGGCGTGATCCCTCTTTTGGGGTCCCGAGAGGGGAACCCCTCTTTAAGGGGGTTCTAAAGGCGTGACCCCTCTTTTAGGGAGGGTCCTGAAAAGGAAACCCCTCTTTAGGGGGTTATCCAAAGATGGGACCCCTAGAAGAGGTCCCGAAGGCGGGACCCCTCTTTGGAGGAGTTCCGAAAATGTGAACCCCTTTGGGGGTTTTAAGAGCCGGAACTCCCTTCTTGGGGAGTTCTGATGAGGAATATGAGTTGTGACACATATTCTCGTGAATCTCATGGGAGATCCGATGTCGAAGAGAGTTAGTGGGGCCCAAAGACAACGATTTTATGTATTTTGATGGTGAAACCTATTTCACACGGTTCTTCATCCATGGTGCTTACTTAGAGAGAAAGCAATGGGTTGAAAAATGGCTTTCACCCAAGAGATCTTCTTATTCTCTTTTTCTTAGTTTTGTTGAAAAAAGGCGACGTGTTTTCTCTTGTTTTGGGTCAAAAAGAAAAAGCGAGGGATGAGAGAGAAAATCACCTCATGAAAGATGGAGACTCAAAACTCTAGAAAGAATAGAATGAGAAGTCATCGTGTTTATTTTGAGTGGGTTTTAAATAGTCCTTACATTTTGCACTTGAGCCATTGAGCATTACAAATTAGATTTTTGCTTATTTTCCTAACATACGTGCATAATTTTGCACCTTAGCCGTTGGGCTTTACAAAATTGGTTTTTTGCTCATTTATTTTTACCAAATTACATAATAAACATATTTATTACATTTCTTTCCTTTTTTTCTTCCTTGCCATGTGGCCGGCTCCCGTGATTGAGCTTGGATCCGGCTTGGGCCCACTTGACTTGAGTTTGGGCTTGAGCCCACTTGTTTGGAGTTTGACTTCAATTTTGACCTTTTGACTTTTGGTCAATGGGTGTAAGTTTTGATCCAAACACTAGCAAAGTTGATGTTCGCGTCTTTCGATACAACCAATTATAACATGTCAGCGTCTAACAAACAAACATGAACTCATGCACACGCTCGTTCATGCGCGTGCAATGTGGTTTGGCAACTGGTAAACCTGATTGCCGTCTGATCCAACAGATCCAACACGCTCCAACGGAGCTGTACATTCTATACACCGAAGCTGACCCGCTAGGAGCAAACTAACCGTAGTGTCGAAGGGTGTTGGATGTAGTAATGCATTATCATGGGTCATCATTCCTAGAAGAACTGCTTTCTTTATCATTTAGCTTGGTAAGGTAGCTAGCATATGACATTGAGATTTCTCATAGTGAGCCATCATTTTGACTTAGCTATTAATTTTAAATGGCTCTCACATTAGGGAGATATTATTCTGCCGACCCATTACATTATGCTGGCTGATGTCATGTCCTAAGGGAATGGAAAATTAAATTGGAAATAATAAAATAAAATTCCATTCTTAAAACATTATAATAAAAAAAACTAATTAGAAAAAACAAAAGTTAGCAAATTGGTCCACATCAACAGCAGGCATGATTGAGCTTGACAAGCAAAGATGCCACTTCGCTTCAAATTGTCAAGCAATGGAGCCAAGAATCAAGACACAGACTCCTCCCATTACCCTAATATACCATCATAAGAAGGTAGGATGCCCACTACTAATAACCTGGTTATAAATTTGAGTTAATTGCACAAAACCCCACTGTAAATTGTCTTGCATAGCACTTATACCACCCTCAAGTAATTTACTAGCGCAAACAACCCCTCCATTCATCAAGCAAAACACCCCGATAACAATCAAAATATATACTCTAAGCAACACAAGCAAGTTTTAATATTAAATTAAAATCATTTAAGTTGTTTAGAGTTGAAATGGAGTGTTTTAGGGTTTCGGTCAATTGAGCATAGGGGTGTTTGTTCCAATAAATTACAACAGGGGTACCGACCCTAGAATGATCAATGTCCTGTCTGAATATATTGCAAACAGTTCTGACGTCAAGATTGATAGTCGATTACAAAACTATACACCATCATTACTCACAGTTAACTTCCAGTGTCGCACCACAAAAAGCAGAATCCCCCACAATAGCCATACTTAACTTCACTAGGGAGGAAATGAAAATTCTAGCTTTATTAGACTTTCAGGTGATTGATACCCTGTTGGCCACCATCCATTCAACTTTCAACTTATCAAAGCCAATATGCTGCTCAACTGAAAAAGATGGAGAAAAGCATGACACTAGATAGGGTTGATAACTGTGAAGATTTTCTTTATAAAATACAGTCATCCATCCTCCTATAGTACTTCTTCCTCTTTAACTTCATGTGCACTAACATGCCTACAGATAGATACGTGTGCTTGCTGATTAGACGAGATCGCTAAAGCTTTAAATTTGCATCCAATGCGATAAATTTTATCGATAATTGGTGCATAAAAGAGAGAGATAAAGGGAAAAGCACCTTTAGAGGGAAAAGATCACGGCCCAAGAAACAACGAACCTTCACTATTAAATTTAAATACACGAACGAAGCTTTATGGAGGTTTATCATATCTTATATCTTATAACCATATGTGCGAGGGCTCAAACCTCAATGCGCAACGTGGAACAAACAAACACCCGAGCTCTGATACCGTGTAAAACTCGGTTTAGGTCCATAACAAATGGACACACACATAGATGCACATGGTTTTTTAATACAGTGGGACTTCATCCAATAGACTCGGGTCTTGTTGAGCTTTGTCCCAACTTATATCTTAAACTCATGCCTCTCATAGTTTTGCAAATATGGGACTATGTTATCCACATGTCTTAACACCCCTTCACGTGCAACGTGGTTGTTACGTGGATTGTACAACACATGTAGAGGCTAGTCTCTCGGTAACAAATAGACGGCTCTCTCAAAGGTCCAACAACGGCACAAAAAGGCTAAGTCTATCAAGGGCATGTAGGCGGCTCTCTCAGAGATGTTATTAAAGTGCAAATCCACCAATATTATCAACCTAGATTTGATATCATATTAAATTTAAATACACGAACAAGAGGGCGATTATATATTTATTATATGAGGGTACAAGCGGGCTTTTTGATATAAATGGGTTCCATCAATAAGACTCAAGCCTTATGGAGGTCTATCACATCTTATATCCTATACACATACGTGTGAGGGCTCAAACATCAATGCACAACGTGGAACAAACCAACACCTGAGCTCTGATACCATGTAAAACTCGGTTTGGGTCCATACATGGATGCACATGAGCTTTTAATACAGTGGAATTCCATCTAAAAGACTCAAGCCTTGTTGAGGTTTGTTCCAACTTATATCTTATACACATGTACATCTCATAATTTTTCAAATATGCGACTATGTTATCCACATATCTTAACTTTCACCAACAAAGGTAATGAAATAACTGCTACTCAACCGAGCATTTATCTTCAAGAATGAAACAATTCTCCCTACGAGAATGTGCCATTTTAGATTTATCATAATGTGGATATTGATAGCAATAAAAGAAACTCATGCTCTACGCATCGTCTAGTGGTAGTCCACACCAGATCCTGGCTAAATAGGAACAATTGTAATCCAACAAACCAAAATCGGGCGCTCAATCAGATGTAGTTTTAAGTTTAACTGGAGGGTCTTTTCCAAATATTTACCATTGATGAGGACTCCTCGCGCCTAGGATCATGCGGCAGCCACCTCAGCGCCGCCAAAAGTAGAAGTGTAGAACAACAGAAAGAACCCTAGTTAGTGGCATGACCATACTTAACTTCCTTAGAGAGGAATGCAGGATTCTAGATTTATCAACCTTTCAAGTGATTGACATCCTCTTGGTCCATTCCCATAATTTTCTTTTCTCAAATTATCAACCTGTCATATTATTCGGTGGATAAAGACGTCGGTGTCTTTTTGTATATAATCTTTCTATAACCATGTGGCCTCACATGGCTCTACGTATGTAAGTTAATTGGATGAAACAGTTGATGTTTAAGATTTGCACCTAAAGTCCCAGCAATTGGTTCATGTTAGAGGAAATGTGGACAAGCTATAAAGTTAATGGCAATGTGGGGGAAAGTATTTCTACAAGCAGACCCAAATGACCTTCTTGATAGAAAGATTCTGATTCTTTTATTCCGGTGGTTAGAAACAAACAAACTGCTGATAAGAGCAGTTCTTGGAAGCTTTAGGTGTCCCTCTCTAGTTTGAAAGCAGTGTCGCAACGTAGGGCTCCAAACTAATAAAGCCCCGCTAACATAACATATGTTGGGATCTTCTTTTATTTAGCTAAGTGGTTATCATATGTCATACTTGTATAGAGAGATTACACAAATAATCTAGAGCTTGAGATTTCACATGAACAGATTATATATAATAAAACTATGATGCGCAATTTAGCTAACCACATTGTATGCTGGTTGGTCAGATATTTGGCCCTAACCTCGGAAACTGGTATTTTTGCGACAAGCAATTAGAGATTATCAGTTTTTCCTGGAAAAAAATAAGATAAAAGATCATTAGCACACATGGATTCTATTTTATGCATGGGGAAGTTAAAAATGTTGATTGTGTTGGATCTCCTTAAAGAAAGTAAAAGGATTAAGCTTTAGTCGCAGAAAAGAGCTCTTCGTACTTTTCTCGAATCTAAAAAAGAGAACAGATATAGTTTTTTATCAGTAGGATGATATTTCTTCTCTTACAGGGAGTCTAGGATCGAGAGTGAGATTGGCTACCTGCCCTAGCTACTGATTTATAAATTGCTCTCTGTAGTTTTTTTTAATTAATAGGCCGTAAACTAATGCAAGCAGCGGTTGAACCCCACACCTCCTGCTCAGCTGCAGGAAGGTTTTACCACTTGGCTATGAGGACACTTGCATTGCTCTTTGTAGTTGGTGTAACTTACAAGCATCCATTCATACTTCAGTATAAGTTGCCCAGCAAATTTAAATCGAGTGATGACATTTGAATATTGCTTGCGGCCTCAATTATGCAATGCACATATCTGTATTGAACTTGAAAACGTGCAGGATATCAGAAGAGGATATTGCTTCAGCAGGAATGCATTCAATCAGGACAATGATGTGCTGACAACCATGCTGTATACTTCCCTCTAAATTATAATTATAATACCTGCTAAATGGATTCGACCTCCACTAAAGTATGACCTAGGTTTCAACGCAAACAAAAGTAGTTAAAAGCAATGATAGAAAAGCGTCGCATTACCTACACTATATAGTATACCAATCCGTCTACTGCCAAGCAATTCAAAGTAGATGCATTTGCATCTGATGCCCAAATAATTATTGAAAACCAACAAAGCACCTATCACATTCCATGACCACAATCCTGATTGCTTAAACTATATTAGCTTACATGCAACTGTCATTAGGCTGGTGAAAGGTCATTATTTATGTGTATGAACGCTAACATATTTAATTTTAATCAAGTGATGGTGGTGCACGCAGAGAAAATAAGGAATCTCCTGGAGTGTAATAACTAATAAGCTCATAATGCACTGAGATATTATTAAATGATAAACAATGTATGAGATCAAAAAGAGAGAAAAAGGAACACTTGGTCAGAAGATACCGACAAAGTTTATTAGGGTCCAATAACAAACTTCACATAAGCAAATAGGAAGCCTTACCAATTGGGATTGGAACATGTTATCAATTTGTCAAAACTTTTTAAGTATACACGAAAGAGACCCAAAGAGCTCCCTAGGAGATTACGTTGCTCAAATTGAGAGCAAATAAAAAGAACACCTTATATTAGCTTGTATTAACTTATTCGTTGCTGCTTAAAGCAGTAGAATGAGAAGCCAGAAATATCCAGGAAGCAAAGCAGAATTAGCAGGGCTATGATTTGCTACATCAAAAGTTTGCATATTGATGTACCTAGAGCAAGAATAATTCCAACAAAAAGTATATATTAAAGAAATGAACTGATCTTTCATGTAATATTGGATGAAGAAAAATAAAAGCAAAGTGAGAGATTGTCAATTGCATACCTTGCAGCGGTTATAACATGTTATTGCTAGATGCTATCTTTAGAGAAAATGATCCTTAATAATAAAGGGTAGCTGTGATCTTTGTCATAGTTAGACCAAGAACTATCATTGCTGTTGAGGAATTTCTGATGTAAATTCCAGACTACATTATCATAATTCTCGGTCAATTCATAATGCAACCCGAAACCTTTGATTATCTCTAGAAACTTTTCCAGTGAATCGCCTCTCCTAGGGCTGAGGAAGATTGCTTCAGAGGCCTCGGAATACTTTAACAAGGATTTGACCGTACAAGCAAGGCTTTCATGGAATTTCTTGAAGAATGTGCTGTAAATAGCAAATATACAAAATAAGAATCGATATTCATTGCATTGTAAAATACAGACATGCACCTTAACCCTGTGGTTCAAATATTTATTTATTTATTTTTTTTTTTGGGGGGGGGGGGGGAGGGGGGAGTCCTCCCTTCCTTCGTTCTGCTAATTTCTGTTAATTTCTCTTTCACTTATAGTAAAATTAAAATGAAGACTCGAGTATGCAAATGGAGTTCTACATACCAGTCACTTGCAACAATGATATCAAATGTGTTCAGGATATCTATAGCTTGATTCTGATTCCAATGTAATATCATTGAGTTTACTTTTGAGTTCCCAAACTTCCCAGCATTTAGATCTATGTTACGCTGGATATCTGAACATTAAGGGAATGGTAAAGAATTCAAGAGACAAACAGATTGGCATATTGGTGGATGATGCAAATCATTTCATTATCCTCCAGCCGTTACATTTGGTGTTATTGCTAATTATGTAGGGGAGTTACAATTGGTGTTAATATAGGAGACTTGTTTTGCATTATCTATAGAATTTGTAATGGTCTCATTTATGCATGCAGTAATGTGTAGTAATTGCTAGTTAGGGGGTCATGTGATTCACTAGTATAAATAGTCATGTATGTGTGGTTGTTTGTGGTGTAGAGAAAATCAAATCAAAATAAAAACCAATTTTCTCCTCTTTATATCTCTCTGTTTACTATATTTTATAATAGTTTTGGAATCAACTTTACCAATATATTTACCACCTGGCATTAAAATACATCAAAAGCTATATATATATATATATATATATATATATATATATATATATATTATTCCTGAAGTTTAACGTATTGACAATTTGACAGACATTGAAATTCTTACCTCTATTCACTGAGAAAAAATATAATAAAACGCAAATTCCATTATTTGGTGTGCTGCTTACATGCATATAGCATACAGCGAATTTTTAGAGCAAGCATCTAGACAGATATTGATTTTAGTCCAAAGGGGTCTGAGAGTTGGTAGGGAATGAGAGTTGTGAGAAGGCGATCACGAGTCAAGACATGCAACCAGCACAAGGAAACCATATTTCTTTAGGGGAGAGGAAACTTTACGATTCCAACATTCTAGCTCAAAGAAAAATGCATACTGTTACTTGATCAATTATAATAGAGACGGATAATCTATGTACAAGATTGTAAAAGAGAGATAGTAGTCCATTGATAAACAGAATTCCAAAAAAGCCAACTATTGTCACTTAAGAAGCCTAGTTTGCAAGGCCATTTCAAGGACAGTATACAGCAACATTACCTTGTTGTTGCCAAGCAAAATTATCGGGCGTATGCCATCAATTAAGGTTATAAATCCTTTATTTTAAATATCTCTAGGTTACAGATCATAAAAGTTGCACACCATAATGCACAACTTAAAATTTCTAGTTGGTTCAGGATCTATGGCAATCCCCTTGCAGGTCAATATTACGTTGACAGATTTGGCACCGTTCAGTTGGAGACATCAAGTTGAAAGATAGTTGGCGTTTTCATATAGTTTCCATGGGAATTCTTAAAGTTAAATCTGAACTCCATACCCAAGAAGTTAGATGATGATGGTGTTTTAGATCAAATAGATAGAAAGACTAAGCTACAAGTCAAAACCATTATGACAAACTAGATATGTAGGAATCTTCCAGCAATAAATTTATGACCAGTGGATTTGCAGGAATTTTCTAGCTATGTTTAATATACAGAGTTGCTGCTGGAGAGCATTTTTGGTGCACCTAAAAATGCTCCGGACGTGAAAAACAAGGATATTATGTATGTAGGTTTGTCAATTGAAAACAGCCTCTGAATAATCATTCAATGATCACTCGACATGCATATTGTGAAAGCGTGTACATTTAGAACAGCTCCATGTATAGAAGTAGTCACTTAAGTTGCTTACTTGTATATAAAAGTTGAAACTGAGTACAAGTTATCGCCTTAGCTAACAGTAATAATCTCATGGTATATAATTACTAAAAATGAAAAGCACTTCAGTCTATTATAAAGTAAAAGTATGTTAGTCTCAGAAAATCATGAGAATAATGGTCAAATAAATGTCATTCAATCTACCTCTTCTTAGTATTTAACAGCAGCAATTATATTGAAATTCTATAAAGCAAGAATTCAAATTTAGAAGGAAAATATGTATCAGTCTACCAGAGCTTGTGATCTACGTTAGCGCTGGAATAAAGCATTATATAGGCATCACCGCTAAGAAAGGATACAATCAACAACTTGTGGATTTCCATCAGAAATGATGACTTCACTTGCATCTGTGCTTGCTGCAATTGCCAGTCCGGCCAATCCATAACCGGCTCCAAGTTCCAGAACTCTTTTACACCTTTGTAACAAAGCATGATTCAGCAAAGAACCAAATTATCATAAGTAGAAGGAAAAAAACAAGTATATTTCAAGTATATTGCTCGTTCATTATGTATAATGCATGTGAAGAGAAATAATCACTGTAAATTTTTTTGGCTCTTCAGGGCTAATGCATATTTACAATATTAAATTATTCCCACGCTATTTTTAGACTTTTTTGTCTATTGTATGCTTGAATATGTGTTTGTGCGCGCATGCGTGCGTGCGTGTGCCTGTGCGTGTGCATGTGTGTGTGTGTGTGTGTGTGTGTGTGTGAGAGAGAGAGAGAGACGATCAATTCAATTATAAAAGTTATAACTCCTCGAACGAAAGCAGTCACTAGAAAATCAAAAACTACAAATAAGTACAGTAGAATGGATTTTTCCCCCTTTTGGTGGACACCTGAAAATATTTGAATGCATCATACAGAAGTATGCAAGAACATCTTCTGACGGCCAAGGACCTGCAGAGAAAAAGAAGAAAAAAAGAGAGATAGGGTGAGTTGACTAGATTTGCAAAAATAATCAATTAAATAGCAAGGCATAAGTTGTTTGGCTTCTATATAGATGTAGATATCACACAGTAAGTTGTGTTATATACTAAATTAATTGTAGACTGAGCATGTGTTCGATTTTGCTCGTTGGCTGTATCTGTGGCTTACAGGTGAATGTAAAATCCATTTAGCAAATCTATCATCTTTGCACTTCTAGATCAATTATTCAAAAAAAAATTTAAAATCTTTTTAATACATTTGTGAACAATTCAATCCTTCTAAAGTTAATAATTAACTCTGTAATTTCAAAATCGAAAATCACCATAAGCAATTCTAGCTGATATGTCTAACTTTAAAAATGAAACATTCAAGCATCAGGCATTTCGAACATGCATGTAAAGCCTTTCATTCTTAGCATAATCATGCAACGTATGATAAAATATAAAGTGACTTGCCCTATTTTTGCAGAACGCTTTCCAATTTTTTTATTTAATGTACTTGTAGCTCTTCAAGGTATTCTCTTTATTCCAGTAAAACTATGGCAGTACAATGGAAGACTCGTTTAGTGAACATTTAATATGCCTTTCAAAACACATGTATGCAATTATAAAATAATCTTATCTTCATCCTTAGTAGTAATTCTAATCAAATTTCACTAGGAATGCATTATGTGTAATGCAGAAGAAAGTCGTATTTATCAATACTCACATAGCATTACATTATGGTTTTGATGGTCTTTCTTTAGAAATATAATGAATCGATGATAACTAAATATGATTCTAGAAAAATATTTCTCTCTAGGAATGGAGTGTACTTACATACTAATCCAGTGGTGTCGATATCGTATCTAGATGAGATTGCAAAATCATCCAAATCAATGCATTCCTCTGTCCTTTGGCTGCAAAGTGGAATTTTATCAGATGTCAATTACAGCATAATACTCGACGCATTCTATATTTGATTCCCTGCTCCTAGAGTTTATCATGTCATATATTAGCCACAACAAAGTGGTTGCTGAAGCATATTGTAAGCAAGATGCTTTAATTGTATATGAACACAATATCTATCTATATAATATATGTAAATCTATATGAGGGAATATTCCAGCTTCAACATTTGTGGAAAAATTGTTATCTAGCTCCTATTTGATCACTTGCTTCATTTGGGTCATGGAAAAAAAATTGTTGGCTCTAGTCAATATTTATCACTCTTTTCTCTAACAGCTAGGTTTATATGGTGGAAAAATTCCGATCGGCTCCCTTCTTTAAAATCTCTTTCCACTTTTTCTCTCACTACTTAGGTTTTACGAGCAAAATATTGGAAAATTACGATTTTTGTGTACTATGCATGCAAAATATTGAAAAATCGAAAAAAGAAATATTTTCGAGATTAATTTCACGGTTTTCATTTGGTATTGCAAAAAATATATAGAAAAACCAAATAAAACTGAAATTTTGACATTTTTTAAAAAATTCACGTAAAATATTAAAATTTTGAAGGAAACAGAAAATCTGAGATTTTTGAAATTTCGCGATTTTCGTGTGCTATGGCATTCATTATATTGAAAAAATGGAAGAAAACGGAAAATTTTGAGATTATTGAAAATTTTACGATTTTCTTGTGCCGCAGCGTGCAAAATATTGGAAATTCGAAAGAAAAAACATATAATTCAGGGATTTTTTAAAAATTTCGCAACTTTTTGTGTTGCCAAGGATTCCCAGTCACCAAGCATGGTCACTAAGAATCTCGGTCACTTGGATCGGATTTCTTTATTTTTGTTAGGTTCTTAAGAGACGATCTTTTCTTCTTTCACTTTACATGCATTTTTTCTTCTTAATACCCAGAAGTTCTCCAAAAGTATGAGTAAGTAAAATATTGGAAAACCGAATAAAATAGAAAATTCTATGAATGTTGAAATTTCATGTTTTTCGTGCGTTGTATAGCATGCAAAATAAAAAAAAAAGAACGAAAAAGGATTTTTGTAAGATCTTTAAAAAAATGCAGTTTTCATATGCCATATCATACAAAATATTTAAAAAGTGAAGAAAACCGAAAAACATTGAGATTTCTGAAAATTTTATGAATTTCATTGGATATGGCAAGCAAAATGTTGAAGATCCGAAGAAAATAGAAAATTTTGGGATTTTTGAAAATATTGCAATATAGCAAATAAAATAATAGAAAACCAAAGAACACAGAAAATTTTGAGATTTTGAAAATTTCATAATTTGTGTGTTTTTTGGAAGACAGAAGAAAACAACAATTTTTTATATTTTTTAAAATTTAACGATTTTTGGGTGCTATAAAAAAGCAAAATATTGAAAAAGAAAAGAAAATGGAAATTTTTGTTATTTTGAAAAGTTTGCGATCTTTGTGTGCTAGTAAACAAAATAACTGAATAAAAGAGAAAATATTAAGATTTTAAAAAAATTCTGCAGTTTGGAGTGTTATGACATGCAAAATATTAAATATTTGAAGAAAACGAAATTTTTTAATTTTAAATAAATTCATGATTTTCGTGTGTTGTAGCATATAAAATATTGAAAATTGAAAGAAAACAAAAAAATTTAGGATTTTTGAAGATATCGCGATTTTCGCGTGCTAACTAAGGCTGTTTAAAAAGCTCAAAACTCAGAACTCGGCTCGGGATCGGCTTGTTAAAAGCTCAGCTCGAGCTTATTTGACAACTAAATGAGCCGAGTTTGAACAAAAATCTAAGCTCGATGAAATAAACAAACAAATACGAACACGGCAGGCTCGAGCTCGACTCGTGTTCAAGCTCGGTTTGTATAAGGCTCGTGTAAAATTAAATAATTTGTATCTTATTTGGTATTCACTACGAATAAATATATGAATACTTATTCTTAAATTTAGATTATAATTATTAGCTTGTTTTAAACTCGTTTATTTAATTATAATAATTGCATTCCTCATTGCTCTCTTTATCAAGATATAATATTGAACAACGATATGATGTTTTTATATATTGAAGTAATTATTTATATTTTTTGGATTTTAGATTGGCTCGATAAAACTCGAGGCTCGCTTGGGCTCAATAAAAGCTTGGTTTGGACTTGTTTGATAAATAAACGAACCAAGCTTGAATAAGTTATTAAGCTCGTTTAAATAACTGAGTCAAGCCGAACAACCTAAAGGTTGACTCGTTTGACTCATTTAACAGCCCTACGTGCTATAATAAGCAAAATATTTTAAAAAAACAAATAAAATGAAAAAATTTAAGATTTTTGAAAATTTCGGGATTTTTATGTGTTAGCATGTACAATATTGAAAAATAAAAAACAGAAATTTTTTGAGATTGTTGAAAACTATGCAATTTTCGTGTGCTATAGCAAGCTAAATATTGAAAAAACAAAAAAATGAGATTTTTGAAAATTGCGGAATTTTCATGTGGTGGCGTGCAAAATATTGCAAATTTGAAAAGGACAAATAATTTTGGGATTTTTGTAAATTTCGCGATTGCCATGTGCTATAGAATGCAAAATATTAGAAAACAAAATAATTTGAGATTTTTTTAATTTCATGCTTTTCATGTGTTATATGTATAATATTGAAAAAGGGAAGAAAAATAGAAAATTTTGCGGTTTTCGTGTGTTATTTAATAGGAAATATTTAAAAATCAAAGAAAACAAAAAATATTTTATTTTTGAAAATTTCATGATTTTCTAGTGCTACAGAAAACATAAATTTGGAGATTTTTAAAATTTCGCCACGATAGTGTGCAAAATTTTGAAAATTTGAAGAAAACAAAAAAATAGGATTTTTGTACATTTCGTGATTCTCGTGTGCTATAACAAGCAAAATATTGAAAAACCGAATAAAAAAATATTGAGAGTTTTAAAAATTTCGCAAATGTTCGTATTCAAATATTGAAAAGCTGAAGAAAAATGCCGAAATATTTGCCAGTTAATCCTTCATATATTTTTACACGTGAAGTTCATAACTATGAGATATTACAACATATAGATCATATAACAACAAGCTTTTAAATTAATATGATTTTTCTTCGCTTTGGACTTCATGCCCGCACATTGCGTGGGGGATCTTGCTCTAGTAATTTAAAAAAAGGTAATTTCAACAATACAAATAGGATAATGATGTTGAGTAAATGATAGTCAAGAAAAGATCGACAAAGATGATAGATTAGGTGGGTTTTTAATTTTACAGTATTCAGTCACCACTCACCAAAGAACAGCCTGAATATGAGGGGCAAGTACATAAACAAAACGTAAAAAAATGTGTATAACATTTAATTGATAATGCTCAAGTGTGGTATAAATATTGCATGTCACATTTTTGGGGCACCCCATAGTTCGATAGATATGGATACCTATATATCCAATCACGTGGTACTTCATCATACATCATACGATTCATATAAAATCCATTTATCTAGATATCATCATATACATCTAGAAAGCCGTATGTTTTGGAAGAAGCTTGTGCAGGTTAGGAATGTTTATTGATAAAAAGAAGAATCTACTACTTCAACCGATATCACATGTCACTTCAATGTCACCATGGTGGCATTATAACTCGGAAAGGATGATTCTTCTAGGGCATTTCCTAAAAATGAGGTGTTGCCACCTACATGCAACGACAAATTGGTAGAATGGATTGTGGAGCAGAAGAACTTCTATCATACCCATGTTATGTGAAATTATTAGCAAAATTTAAGAGAAACAGATATAAAACTATGAGTTTGATTATCATGATGCTTAACAGCGGAACCAAGACATGGGGGTGATTGCATACCTGTGAACCAATTGTCAGCAGTGATTAGTATGTTGAACGACATAAGACTTTCCCGTTAGCAAGTTCTAAAGTGGTTACTAGCAAGGGATGAACAAATCACCTAATAATTGTATCATCATGCCACACTTTGTGCATAAGTTAACCCATCAATTTGTACCTCAAAGTTGCATATAATCTTAGGATTTCATATAATAAGCATTTATGATAAATTAACAATAATAAAATGATAAACAAATAAAACGTACATCATGATGAGTCTTGGAGCTATTGTAACAGGCAACTCGTAGCAGACATATACGTCTTTGGGGCCAGCTAAATTTTTACTTTTCAATGAATTGTAAAAGTCTTCCGACAAATTTACTGGATGACAAGAGACGAGATTAAAACCACCAATTGTCTTCCTAGATATCCTTTTCAACCCCATTTGGTATGAATGGTCTGCAAGACGATTCACAAATTAATTGAAAATAGATATGAACGCGGAACCAAGGATAATTTAGAGGAAAACTTTATTTTAAAAAAAAAAGGAAAAGGGCATGTGTTCAAGTATGAAGATTGTTCTTCTAAGAAGGCAAATTGTCCAATTTCTCTAGCGCTGAAGTGATCCAAGAAAATTATGCCTGACATGTGGAACAAAAATTATTCAAATCACGAACATAGCCTTTGCTTTATAGATCAAACACCGAGAAATCTAATTGTGGACTTTGGAAATTTTCATTAACTAGTTAAGTAGTGGAAGTTCAATAAATCAAACTGTAGTATGAATTTCAAAATTAAGAGCAAATACGCAGCCTCACATGTGAAGAATCTCCTCTCTATGTATGATCATCAAACCGATTAGTAGCCATTCCTTCATTGTACCATTGAAGAATCTTTTGTTATTTTATTAGGACGAAGCGGAAATTGAAACGTTTACTAACGAAAGCAGGTATTAGGAACGAGAACTTCTTTCTTTAAGAGCTTTCGATAGTTAAACAATTATAATTAGGAATTTTCATCGGTAAAGAACCTTTCGATAGGTAAACAATTATAATTAGGAATTTTCATCGATTTCATAAGCCTCAATTCTCGAAATGGGTCAATCTTTGCTACAACGCCAGCGATTTCAACAGGACAATTGATTCAAGTTAACTTACTTTCCTAGAGAGACATGGCATAATTATAAATTAAAATGGTGCATTGCACAAATAAGCCCCATATCATTGCCTTCAACAGCTAGAGAGAGGGAGGGAGGGAGGGAGGGTTACCAGATGGAGGAGGAGAAGAGAGCAAGGCGCGGCGGAGGATCCCCCATCGGAGAGAAGCAGCCGACTTCTCCTCTTCCTCCTTCGTCGTCTCCATGATTGTTGCGTATCGATTAGGGTTTGCAACTAGAACAGCAGCAAGCAAAAAAATGTGCGATTTTTACTGTGAGACTAAGAAATGTGGGTGTGTTGCATCAAATAGGTATCTTTCCTTGAGCTCTGTGCACCAGAAATTGAAGAGATCTAAATGCTTTAAGTTAATGTGTTTTTGTTTGGTCAAAAAGAAGTTCGTAGAAGATTTGGGAATTTTTTATTTCTCATATAAATACATGAATATCCAACAATTTGAAAAGAAATAAATAAATACAATCATAATCGTGTTTTATTTTTTTATTTTTTTTTTCCACCGCTCGTGCTGGCATTCAACTATGTTGCTTGCATCCGTTGCCGATCACCAATATCGTTTTTGTCACTATCTCGGCCATCATCGATTGCCCTTCTTCATTTTCGTTTCTACTTCCAACACCTATTGTCGCACCTGAGATCACCGCCATAGTTCTTGCTAGGGGATCCGGGGTGCCTGCTATTGTTTACTCTTGCTATCAAATGCACCAGTGGCTATGTGGGTAAAATAGAACCTATAAGATCGATTTTTTTTTAAATCTAAGATGTATGGCTTGGATCGCATAACAGCATTCAAATGGCAGAAAACAATAGCGGAATCCCCCAGTCCTGAGAGGAGCCATTCACCTCCTTCTTTGTTATAATTATAGGCTTGTTTACTAAAAACTCCCAACATATTTGCGTCATTTTAACGAAACTACTGTGAAACAGTCAAGAATGGGTCAACGTTAGTGTTCGTGTCAAATAATCATTTTGCCTTTTCATAATACAATTAATTGATTATAAATTACATATAAATAATTTTAATAATTATTAAATATTAATTAAACAATTAATTTTTTGGGAGGGGGAGTCGAGGGAGGAGCTGGAGCTGGAATGGACGTCGGCGGCGGCAGGAGGAGGACGCCAGAAAAGGAAATGAGAGGAGGAGGAAGATGATGATATGTTGATGATGAAAATGATGATGGATTGATATTGGATTGATATTGGATTGATGATGGAGTTGATGATAGTGACGAGGGTCGTGGGAGGGGACTGTTTGTGTGGGGGAAGGGGGAGGGGAAGGGGGCAGGGGACGGATGGGGAGGTCGAGGTCGAGGTCAGGGGGTCGGGGATCAAAGGTTGGTGATGGAGGTCAAATCTTCCTCAGATGTTATCCTCTGTCGATCTGGGTGCGAGCAGTGATTGATATGTGAAAGTGTTTGTAGAATAACCGCAATCAAGGCTGCGTCGCGTGTAGCTAGCCGCAGTGAATATGGGTCGTCCGCAGGGATGCGTAGAACTTTTTGGTTGTTTTAGACGAGTTGAATGAAAAAAAAAGGAGAATAGTTTCTAAATCTATTTTAAATACGGATGTAAATTTTATAGGAAAAAAGGCTTATGGGGTTCATAGGATTTAATAGTCATGCATAAATACAAAAGATGACTCCTTTTATTTTTTAATAGATTTAAAATTAGATCGATTGTGGTGAATGCAGATTAGGTTTTTTTGGAGGGAACGGGGTTCCCACTCTTAACCCTTTCTTTTCATTGACCTCTATTCATGTCCAGCATTTACCAAAACCATTGTTAATCTAATCTTAAATCGCGGTCATGGCTATCAATGATTTGATAGCGCGCCCGATTAGAATGTTAACAATTCTTTTGATAATGTCTATAAACTTTATAAGATGTAGAAGGAGTTATAATATTTTTTCATCTATTGATCTACCCTAATTCTACAAACCCTAACAAGTGGAGAATTACTCGCGCGTGATGGAGATAGAAGAAGAAAGGATAGAGAAGGAAATTATAATGCAGAAAGTAATGCAAAAATTTAAATACATAAAGTAAATGCGAAGAACTAAACTAATGATCTATCTTTTATTAATCAACATTACAAATACAAATCTTTCGAATTTAGATTACAAGAAGAAGTTGCTCTTAATCTCCGCCTCATAGGAAGTAGATGCTCCGTCGATATTCACATCGCTCCATCACGTCGAATCGTGGACCTGTCGTGGATCTCTTGTTCTTGACGGTGATTTGCTTCATAGTAAAAGGTGATCATTTCTAAGTTTAGCCATCGGTCCTTTATATAGCCCACAAAGCAGAAACTCTAGATCTCAAAGGTTAAGATATGTCATCAAGATCCAACTTCCAAATTTTCAGATCCTACGGCCATTAAATGGTCGCGGATCCGCCGCTATTTGTTGCTATTGGCCACGCAACCGCGGCTGTTTGGGGGAGTTAGGGTTCCAAATTTCTGGGGCTTCTACATTTTGACACGTGGAGATTTTTTCCATATCTGGATTCTACAAATATTTCTCTGAATCTCTGCCAATATTGATTCTGCGGTTTTGGCAAATTTTTGATCCTGACATCTTGAATATCTCGATTTCCCGACCTGAGCTAAATCTGCAAAATATCTCCATGAATAATTTTAGTAATATTTGTTATATTAGAGATATAAACTTAATCATTTTATATGATAATAAATTTTTAAGAAATTTGATTAAGATTATTTGATATGCATATGCATATTTTAATTACTAAAAATTCATATAAATATTATATGCGTATATTTTCCTTCATAATATTAATTATAATTTAGAAACATATGATAATAGATATTTTACAGATAAACCCTCATATGTTCTATATTTGCAATAAACATCCTTAAGCACTTAACAAAAATAAAGAAAATATTCCATCAAATGTGTAATATTTTCGACTGATAAAGCGGTTTTTGAACGATTGGAATTGGGTATGAGAATTGTCGTGTGGATCTCAATGGGTTGTTGAATGTTGTTGACGCCGAGCTACCTGCAAAGGAAGTCCCGGGGTGGGAAACCACCGTAGGACCCTCCGACGATCAAGTTAGTACCGTGGAATAAGAGCATAGTAGTGGCGTATTTGGTTGATTTTGAGTTACCTGAGTCGTCTGAAAAGAGGGGTTTTTATAGCAGTCGCATGGAGCGAGCCGGCGCGAGATCCTTGCTGTTCGTTACGCCCCTACGTTACGCCCGCGTTGATAGCGGGATCCGTCCATTAATGGTGGGATACGCTCATTAATGGAGGGATGCACCAGCGTGAGATACGGAACGTGGGGCGGCGGATGTAACATCCCTAAACTTTCTGTACAATTTTTTCAAAAAATACAGAAAGGATGTACTTTTGCCTTAGCACAAGTTATAAGTTTGTTTTGCTTTTTAATAACAAGAAGGAGCTTGTAGCTCATTGGTAAGACTTTGCACTGTTGAACTAAAACACCAGAGTTCAAATCCCATCCCCCACATTTTTTTTAATATTGATTTTTTTAAAATTTTTAGAACCCCAAGAGTCTGCACGTGCTAAACCCGTAAAACTAAAGATCACACTAAAAACAAACTATCCCACTGTGCTAACCAGACGACGACGGACCTTCGACGGCGAGCCCCGGCCCGACTCGGTCAACTCGGGCCGGTGACTCGGCCGGCGAGGCCGGGCTGACTCGGTTGAATCCGAGTTGACCTTTCATGAAACTTGTGTCTTTTTGCCTTCTGGAAACTCCTGTATACTTTAAAAATCCTGCACATTAACAGAGTCATTCAAAACCCCATTAAACCATATTTTTAATACAATTTTTAATAAATATTCAATACAACTTTTCATCTACCCTAACCTTAGTTTTACCCTATAAATACCACCCCTAAACACACCCTCCTCACTCCAAATTTCTGTCCAAAACTCTCAAGAAAACTCTCAATACTTTTTGTGTACAAGTGGAGTTAGCAAAGGGTGAAATTCCGACGACGACCCTAAGAGCTCCCGGCGACGAAACGACGCACCGGCGCCTCCTACGTCTTCCTCTCCCTCTTCTCTTGACTCTAAACCCGTAAGTCTCACCTCCCTCTTCTCTATTCCATTCTAAAACTTTGTAAAACTAAAACCCGACGGAAGCGGAGGTAAATCCGACTTCCGATTCGGTTTTCTTTGTAAAGTTCAATTTTCCTTAACACAACCATACCAAACTCTTACATCTTGACTATTAATCATTAACAAAACATGTTGAATAAGTTTCACAGCAAAATATTGCATTTTGTAACTTTTACCGATCTTTTTCAGTAAAATACCATGTAGTATAGTTTCGACTTTAAAATATCATTAATCTTTCTATACCTTTAAATAGATCACGAGATAATGACCTACCTCTTTACAACACTCATATGCAACATAGCACAATACCTTTTGGGAAATATAGATTCGGAAAATACCATTTTACATAAAACTACCTTAAACTTATAAAAACCATTTTCACAAGATTACGTATTTTTTTACAAATCTTTGCAAAGCGCCGCTACAACCCATTTAGGGGAATCCAACTGGGATGGTGCGGATTATCGCACATCCCTGGGCTTAGTAGTGCGAGATTCAGACCTCCGCAAGGAGCATTCGGTCTCGAAAGATTTAAAAAATACAAATATCTTAAGAAAATGAGATTTCTAGAAATAATAAATTAAAAAAAATTATTTTTATAAATATATAAATATATATGTATTATCAAAATATCTATTTTTATTATAATATCAATATTCCAACTTTTCTATATTAAAAGAATCACTTACATGAAAATACCATGAAATTCCATATAAGTTCAATATTACAATTAAATACCCTATATTATGAAATTAGGTTATTTTCGCTAGAAATGTCACATATATAAAATCCACATCTATGAAAACTCTAAACACGATAATTAAATACTTGAGGTGTATTTTGAAAATTATACAAAACTATTTTTGCATAAAAACCCCTCAAGTTCTATAAATTACCCTAAGGATCCTAGTAAATATAGGTTTAAGCGGGACCAGTCTCTTAAGCCTCAGGGAGCCGGAGATATGGGTGCTTACCTATTTAAGGTAGACAACTTAACAAACGGTGTTATCAACACGGCAATCGTCTTTGAAAAGGACACAAATCCTGCCGCCCATGTGCAGCAGTTACCGATAATATCAAAACCTAATTCAAGACTTCAATTTATTTTCTAATTGTTCTGACTCAGATTGAGTCTCATTATAATAATCTGACTTGAATATGATTCAAGTACAATCTACAATATAACAATTCAATATGGATTCATGAATACATATATTCAATCTATACAATCTGTATTGACTGAACCGAACCATGGATATACTTCCATTTACATGATTCTCCAGTTACATTCATGATTCTCCAGTTACATCCATTTACTGATATCATGGTTTCGGCAAGTCATCTAATTATATAATCTATATTACAAGACAATACAATAAACTATACAATCAAGACATCGCGGGTTTTTTAAGGGGTAGATTGGTACGGAAGGTGTTAGAAGTGGCACGAGACTGCAAGATTTAAGACACCTAACCTGAATACAATCGTCGTTGTTCCGGGCATTCTAACGGAGCCTTTTACTTCCATTTGCCTTTAGTCTCTGGCATATAGAGACTCCTCTCGTATACACTGGCATCCTTCTGTACCAAGCTACAAACAATAGCATTAATAAATACAACATCATAATAATATAATACAAGTTTAAAAGTCTCTCTCTCTTTCTGTCCTTTCTACTTCTTTCTTATCTTTGGGACTTACCGAGCAATTTGTTCGCTGACGACATTCTCTTTCTTTCTTCTTTGAATGTCGTCAGGTGTTTCGGACCTTCCAGAGATCGAGCCTAGCACTGAAGACTTGGACCAGTTTATTGAAAATCCCGAGCTGTAGTTACACTTGTACACATTTTATTTCAGTACTTTCCATTTCTGTTATGCCATTATTTAGGCATTACTTTCATTCAGATGTATTTACTTTTCCATGCATTGTACAAAAGAATGTTAATAAATAAAGTTGCTGTTCAATTATATCTTTTATCTCTTGTGTACATTTCTTTTATATTGCTTAATTACGCTTAGCATATTTACTTCTGAGTAAATACGTAGCGGTCTCGTTGCGTCCCCTTCTCCGTACACCGAGAAGTGGGGCGTGACAGGTTTTGTTGGCGGCCCATGCAGGTCAGAGCTGTATGGAACACTACCATGCAGTTCTGTTCTGCGTGAACAACCTAAGCAATATAACACAAGAACCAGCAACTAAAACATTCTTTACAATTCATCTTCCTTGAATCTTCCAATTTCATATATCTTGAATCTGTCCAAACCCAAAATTCCCTCACATCTTTTACAATTTTACCAAAACCATTCGCATTCTTTCATTCCTTTACATATTTTTCATACACTACCAATAGTTCTATCACCCTTTCCTTGAATCTATTACACTTTCCTTTTATAAATTTCGAGGACAAAATTTTTATAAGGAGGGCAGAATGCAACATCCATAAACTTTCTGTAGAATTTTTTCAAAAATTACAGAAAGGGGGTACTTTTGCCTGAGCACAAGTTATAAGTTTGTTTTGCTTTTTAATAGGAAGAAGGAGCTTGTAGCTCATTGGTAAGACCTAGCATTGCTGAATTAAAGCACCAGAGTTCAAATCCCATCCCCCACATTATTTTTAATATCGATTTCTTTTTAAATTTTTAGAATTCCAAGAGTCTACACGTGCTAAACCCGTAAAACCAAAGGTCACACTAAAAACAAACTACCCCACTGTGCTAACCAGACGACTACGGACCTTCGACGGTGAGCCCCGGCCCGACTCGGCCGGCATGGCCGGATTGACTCGACTGAATCTGAGTTGACCTTTCATGAAACTTGTGCCTTTTGTCTTTTGGAAACTCCTGTATACTTTAAAAATCCTGCACATTAACAGAGCCATTCAAAACCCCATTAAACCATATTTTTAATACAATTTTTAATACATTTTCAATACAACTTTTCACCTACCCTAACCCTAGTTTTATCCTATAAATACCACCCCTAAACACACTCTCCTCACTCTAAATTTTTGTCCAAAACCCTCAAGAAAACTCTCAATACTTTTTGTGTACAAGTGGAGTTAGCAAAGGGCGAAATTCCGACGACGACCCTAGGAACTCCCGGCGACGAAATGACGCACCGGTGTCTCCTACGTCTTCCTCTCCCTCTTCTCTTGACTCTAAACCCGTAAGTCTCACCTCTCTCTTCTCTATTCCATTCTAAAACTTTGTAAAACTAAAACCAGACAGAAGCGGAGTTAAATCCGACTTTCGATTCGGTTTTCTTTGTAAAGTTCAATTTTCCTTAACACAACCATACCAAACTCTTACATCTTAACTATTAATCATTAACAAAATATGTTGAACAAGTTTCATAGCAAAATATTGCATTTTGTAACTTTTACCGCTCTTTTTCAGTAAAATACCATGTTGTATAGTTTCGACTTTAAAACATCATTAATCTTTCTATATCTTTAAATAGATCACGAGATAATGACCTACCTCTTTACAACACTCATATGCGATATAGCACAATACCTTTTGGGAAATATAGATTCGGAAAATACCGTTTTACATAAAACTACCTTAAACTTATAAAAACCATTTTCACAAGATTACGTATTTTTTACAAATCTTTGCAAAGCGCCGCTACAACCCATTTTGGGGAACCCGACTAGGATGGTGCGGATTATCGCACATCCCTGGGCTTAGTAGTGCCAGATTCAGACATCCGCAAGGAGTATTCGGTCTCGAAGGATTTAAAAAATACAAATATCTTAAGAAAATGAAATTTCTAGAAAATAATAAATTAAAAAAATTATTTTTATAAATATATAAATATATATGTATTATCAAAATATCTATTTTTGTTATAATATCAATATTCCAACTTTTCTATATCAAAAGAATCACTTTACATGAAAATACCATGAAATTCCATATAAGTTCAATATTACAATTAAATACCCTATATTATGAAATTAGGTTATTTTCACTAGAAATGTCACATATATAAAATCCACATCTATGAAAACTCTAAAGACGATAATTAAATACTTGAGGTGTATTTTGAAAATTATACAAAATTATTTTTACATAAAACCCCCTCAAATTCTATAAATTACCCTAAGAACCCTAATAAACATAGGTTTAAGTGGGACCAGTCTCTTGAGCCTCAGGGAGCCGGAGATATGAGTGCTTGCCTATTTAAGGTAGACAACTTAACAAACGGTGTTATCAGCACGGCAATTGTTTTTGAAAAAGACACCAATCCTGTCGCCCATGTGCAGCGGTTACCGATAACATCAAAACCTAATTCAGGACTTCAATTTCTTTTCTAATTGTTCTGACTCAGATTGAGTCTCATTATAATAATCTGACTTGAATATAATTCAAGTACAATCTACAATATAACAATTCAATATGAATTCATGAATACATATATTCAATCTATTCAATCTGTATTGACTGAACCGAACCATGGATATACTTCCATTTTCATGATTCTCCAGTTACATTCATGATTCTCCAGTTACATCCATTTACTGATATCATGGTTTCGGCAAGTCATCCAATTATACAATCTATATTACAAGACAATACAATTTACAATACAATACAACTATACAATCAAGACATCGCGGGGTTTTTAAGGGGTAGATTGATACGGAAGGTGTTAAAAGTGGCACGAGACTGCAAGATTTAAGATGCCTAACCTGAATACAATCGCCGTTGTTCCGGGCATTCTAACGGAGCCTTATACTTCCATTTGCATTTAGTGTCTGGCATATAGAGACTCCTCTCGTATACACTGGCATCATTCTGTACCAAGCTATAAACAACAGCGTTAATAAATACAACAGTATAACAATATAATACAACTTTAAAAGTTACACACTCTCTTTCTTTCTGTCCTTTCTACTTCTTCCTCGTCTTTGGGACTTACCGAGCGATTTGTTCGCTGACGACATTCTCTTTCTTTCTTCTTTGAATGTCGTCAGATGTTTCGGACCTTCCAGAGATCGAGCCTAGTACTAAAGACTAGGACCAGCTTATTGAAGATCCCGAGCTGTAGTTACACTTGTACACATTTCATTTCAGTACTTTCCATTTTTGTTATGCCATTGTTTAGGCATCGCTTTCATTCAGATGTATTTACTTTTCCATGCATTGTACAAAAGAATGTTAATAAATAAAGTTGTTGTTCAATTATATCTTTTGTCTCTTGTGTACATTTCCTTAGTTACGCTTAACGTATTTACTTCTGAGTAAATACGTAGCGGTCTCGTCTCGTCCCCTTCTCCGTACACCGGGAAGCGTGGCGTGACAGCGGATATCTCGCTTAGGCGAGATACACGAAGCCGTTGCGGGGGTGCTTGGGTTCCGCGCTCTCGGTTGATTGGGGGAGCCGAGGAAGCTCAGCTTGATGGAAGGTTCAGAGACAAGCCAGGAGGCCAAGGAAGTTCAGCTCTGCAATAGCTCAGAGATGAGCAAAAGGAGAGTAAGTTCGGTTGCTGGATTGCTCGGGGGTAAGAAGTGGGGGGTGTAAGCTTGGAGACGGGACCCCGAGGAAAGTCCTCAATGCACCACACTGATTTTACCTCCGCAGCCCCTAGGAGCCTAACGGGCTTACGTGGATGACACGTCATCCGCTACGTGTCGTGATCTGAAGAATTTCCACTTATGAGCATCATCATTAGCCCCCCACTCTTGTTTCGACCTATTTATGGGTCGGGACGAAAGTGGTCTGCTTGGTTTTCTTTGCTCAGCTTAGCGCCGAGAATTCTTCGTGGTATATTGTCCGGGAATGACATGTAGTTTGGCAACTGCGTCGTTTTGATTTTCGAGTCCACGTGGCGCCTCCCCTTGCGTCTTAATTTTCGCGCGTATTCCTGATGACGTCAGCGGATCAGTGAAATGATTGCGCTTTAAAGAGGGGGTGCCATTTCACTTGATTATCTGTCACGCCCCGCTTCCCAGAGTACGCAAGATTGGGCACGTGACATAGCCAACCATGCTACCTATGGGTAGGAAGTATCCATCCACAGTCACATTACGGCTGTAGAGATATCAAGAACAAGATAAAAACTATCTAACACATGTCCAAATCCAGAATAACAAGAGTCAATGATAAATAAGTGCGGAAGCTAATGATCCAATACAATAATAGAAAAGTATGTCCCATAATGCGGGCTCACATCTGGAAAAAGAAATGCAGGAAATAAACTAATCACTACAGAACTCACAAATCAGCCTGCTGGCTGAAGTACTCCTGCTCGGTCAGCGACAGCGGTACAGAATCTGGGCCATGCAAAACCCAGACGTCAGCGCGTCATGTCATCAAGTAATATAATATGAACATTGTAACAGGCAATGCAAAATAAACATGAATAAAACGAGAGTAGCAAATAATGTGAATCAAGCAGTGCAGGGTAGTGTGCAGTGGGTAACTAAACTGTTCTATCAGGTTTTCTATTCCAAAGTCTTTGAAATCAATTGATGACTCGTCGATGTAACTCAATAGTATCCCGTGCGTGCCCGGGACCACGGTCAAGATTCTCGGGGCTGAATCCGAGACGTGCCGCTAGGCAGTAACAAGTAGCAGGATGGGTGAGTGATGTCAGCATCATCACTCCGGGGCTGGCCTAGCCCGTAAGACTGATCAGAACAGGTATCGAACTGTTGAGTTACAAGTCGGTTTCACCTTGATTTCCCCATACCCCAAAGTTATGTATGTCGAGTCAGGTATTCAGTAATCAAGAACTAATGCCAACACAGGATCAGGTAAAAGCAGGTTTGTCTGGATAGACAACAGGAATGGTCCATGAGGACTCTATGTCAGGTTTGTTGGCATTAGGCATGAGATCAGGTAACAGGTCAGGTCATGGTACAACAGGTTAAGTCGATAGTAAAGGGTACCATGTCCGGTACATCGGTATATATATGTCATGTGTAGCAAGGTCAGGTCAATATGTAACACAATTGAGAGTGTGCTCACAACAGGTATACAATCGAATAAGGAATAACAGCAGGAAATAAAGTAAACAGCAATAACAGTTCATTTAAGCACAATGGTGCATTAATATAGTGCAGTTGTATTATCATATTAACAGGTTCGAGCACCCTTGGGGTGCAATAATCACAAGGTGGTGCAATAACAATGACAGAATGTAATAGAGCTACATGTGTACGGTTATCGTCCTTTAAACAGTAAAAGTGATTAACTGGTAACTTCGTTATTAGGGTTAAAGTGGCAAATGTGATTTTAGGTTACAGTATCATGATATATGTCATAATGCGTCCAAATAATAAAATAGCTCTACTTAGTTAAGTTTTGCAAGTTTAATGAGTCAAACACATTTAATTTGTATAACATAGCATGTAGCAAGTAATACTTGCCTCGACGGTTCGCGAACCGGGAAAAACGGACGTAACGTCGGCGGAAAAGCACGCGACGGACGCACGGTTCACGGATCGAGACCAAACAACGAACAACGGGACCACGCGGACCGGAGTACCTCGCTGGAAAGTCGGGTCAAGTCGTCGGCACGGCCGGATTCCGGCGAAATGTCAAAACAGCGACGAAAGTTAGCGAACTACGCACGGACAATAACGACCAGCGAAGGGGAAAAGGAAGGGGAGAGGTAAGGAGAAACTTACTGGGATAGCAAGGATGGCAACCGCGACGGGGTCGACGGCGATGGGGCGCCGGCGAGGAGGCAGCGACGGCCGACTCGGCTGCAGGTGCTGGTTCAGGGGATACGGTGAGGAGGGAGAGGTAATGGCCGGGTTTTGGTTGCAGGGGAAGAGGAGGTGGTCGGCGGTGGCGCGGGTGACGATGACGAGGGTCGACGGCGGCGTTTTCCGGCGAACTGAAGAGGTGGTAGGGTTGCAGTTTGGATTCTGTTGCGGCGCCGGCGCACGGGAAGGAGGAGGAAGGTGTCGAGGTCGGGAAGAGGGGCGAAGGGGATTTCGCTGGCGTCGTCGGCGACGGGTTGCGGCGGCGGCGGCGAGCAGCGACGGTGCAGGTGGCTACGGTGTTGGGTGCACGGGAGAAGGGAGAGGAGGAAGGAATGGGTAGCGGCTGCGACGAGGGTGATGGTGGTGTCGGCGACGCGGTCGCGGCGGCGACGGGGGACAAGGCTGGCTCGGGTTGTGACGGGGTTAGGGTTTCGCGATGGTTCTCGTGGTGGTTTTCTGTGAAGACGAAGGAGGTTAGGGGAATATATAGGGATAGAGAGAGAGAGAGATTAGAGGAAGAGAGAGAGAGAGATTAGGAAAGAGAGAGGAGAGATAGAGAGACAGAGAGAGAAAAGGAGGCGGGCCCACGGGGGATTAAACCCCTCGTGATTGGCTGAGGAATTTTAAAAAGGAGATTAAAATAAAGATTTAAATGATTTAAGTAGTTAAAAATATAACAGAATGCATATATTATATAGTTTCAGTATATTTAATTAAATTGGGATTTTAGCGCTAAATGAAACATTTCCAAATCGCGCCCGGGTTGCGCCCAAATATTTGAAATTTAAATAATAGGATTTTAAGCGGGTTCCAAATTTTAAAATGAGATGTCTTATGATTAAAAAGTATGCCCCCAAGTCGGACACTTGCACGCGCGCGTAGCCGTCCAAACTCGCCCGTTTCACCGAACGGGATAAAAACTTGACGCACGGATGCTACCACGCGGCTAGGGGTGACGAGTAGGCCAATATGGATATTTTTAATTTCATTTTAGGTGCTAAAATTTGTTACCTGCAAAAATGACTTAGCCGGTGAAAATTTTGCAACAAGAACCAACAAGCAAGATAAATGAAATGAGCAATGTCAAACACTCAACCAGTAACAGAAATAGTATTATTGGGCTCGGGTGTTACATTATCAGTCGGGGTGCAGGCTACGTGCCCAACATTGGTTAGCGGGACGCGACAGGTTGTCTCTGACTCTTGCCACGAAGAGACGTTTCCAATGGTCGGTCGCTACGTAGAGCCTCGATGGCCGCTGGGTGCGACGCTTCATTTTTTACGGGAATCGATCTGGGCCGTACGATGCTCTCTTTGGAGTGTATAAATAGGAGGGGATCATCCCAGGGCCAACACTTTGCCTTAGTTATCTCTCGTTGTTTGAAAATTGCCCGGCGCACCTCCACTTAGGTCGGATCTTTCGCTGAAATTTCCTCGGCAAAACTCTTTCCTTGAATCAGTTTAGATGTCTTCCTCTGAAGTGTCTGTAGATGTGGTAGGGATAAGGTCAGAAGATAAGGCTCCAGTTTCTGGGGGCGAGCCCAGCGGGTCTTCCTCCTCCTCGGCTTCAGATAGCCGAGAAGATTCTTCTTCTACTGCGTCTTCTATGTCGCGCTCGCCCCCTAGAGCCAGGGCCGCTCTTGTCACTCGCCATCAGGCGGCGATAATGGCTCCTAAGGTGCGCATCGGGAATACCCGCGATGCGCCCTTTGTCTTGAATCGTGTGGACGAGCTTTTCAACATCCGGACTCGATTCCATATCCCCTCTGGCTATTCACTCCATCTGGACAGAGAGGGTGAGCGGGCAGACCGGATGCGGGGCAAGGAGATTGTTCTGTATCTGGAAGCATTTCGGACAGGAATGTGTCTACCCTTCTCATCCGAGGTTTGTGCGGTGCTCCATTGCTTCCGTCTTGCCCCGGGCCAGCTAGCGCCGAACTCGTGGAGGATCCTCCTCGGATTTCTGGTTTGATTAAAATTTGATCGGATCCCCTTCAGTTTGAGCCTTCTCTTTTCTTTTCTTTGTTATAAAAATTACCCCGGTACCAGTAAGGAAGAGCCGAGCTGGATGTATCTGTCGTTTAAGAAATGTAAGGGTAGGACGACCGGGTCGGGGGTAGTTGTAACGACTCTGTTTTTAATGTACAATTTTTTTAAAAAATGTTAATGTACAGAATGGAGTATTTGCAAGCCTGAGTACAAGTTATAAATTTAATATGTTTAAGAACAGCAAGAAAACATTTGTAGCTCATTGGTAAAGCCTTGCACTGCTGTGACATAGCCCCTGTGTTCAAATCCCCTCAGCCACATATTAATTTTAATGATTTTTCTTTTAAAACTTTGTAGAAGCCCAAAAGTATACACATGCAATACACGTAAAAATGAAAAGTCACTGAAAATAAACATGTGCACATGGTTATATGAACAGATTACGACACGTGGCACAGATACCACCCCGCCCCTCACTACAACGACCGGCAAGATTGAAGTTTGGGCTGGCGCCGCCAGGCTTGCCCGTTGGTATGCCCCAAAACTTTGCCCAAGTGACCCTTGGCCTACCCCCACTACTCCTATTATGTTTGATTTCTCTGCAATTATCCAGAGAATTAAAAATAAGCTTTTAATCCAAGGCATATTTATTCTCTTTTTAATTCTCAAAATCTTAATTTTATCTTATAAATACAATCTCATACCCTAGCCCTCTTCATTCTGAAATCTATTGTTCAAAATCCTCAAAAAATTATAAGTCAAAGAAGTATACAAGTGGAGTTAGCCCAAGGTCAAGTTCCAGCGACGATTCGGGAAGATTCCGGCAACCCCGCGACTCCACGAAGCTTCCAAATTCTTCATCAACCTCTTCTCTAAACCCTAAACTCGTAAGTCCCCTCTTTTCTTCTTTCTTCCTAACTTAAAAGGTTCTCTTTTCAAAACTCGTCGGAAGTGGAGTTATTCCGACGTTCGATTCTAAATTTGTTATAAAACACATTTTTTCTTAATGAACAATCATCCATATTATTATATCTTGTTTAGTAATCATAAAAAAAATATTGAGAACAAGTTTCATCTTAAAATACCATGCTATACAACTTTTATTACACTTTTACGTTTAAATACCACAAACTTTATGTTTCCCCCAATCAGATCAAAGCTCTGTTCAAATTTTGAAATTTGAAATGAAGCAGCGCTTCATAAAAGCGCTCGCGCTAGCAGCGCCAGCGCTAAGAGTCGAAAACTCTGATGCAGCGCTCACGTGCAAAGCACGAGAGCGCCAGCGCTAGCAGTGCCCGCGCTAGCAGCGCCCGCGCTAAGAGTCAAAGACTCTGATGCAGCGCTCACGTGCAAAGCACGAGAGCGCTAGCGCTGGAACTAAATATTCCCTACCCTTGGATCAAAGATCCAACAAAGATGACTAAAAATCATCAGATTACCTCTGAAAATTAGAGCACCGTTGGATCAAAGATCCAATGGCGATTAAAAATCACCAAGATACAGAATAAATTCTGTATGGGAAAATATTTTCCCAATCTTGTTAAAAACAAGAAGATTGCCTTCTGTAAAACAGAAGCCCTTGGATCAAACATCCAACGGTGGGAAACATCCCCAAATCAATCAGAAGAAAGATTTCCTTAACTGAGTCAACAAATCAGCCTTCCCTATATAAAGGACCGAAGACTTCAAGTCTTGCATGGAGGAACTCCCCCACAAACTTTGAGAAATTTCAAAGAGAAGAGTAAGCTCTCGGAAGAAGAATTTCTTCAAGGTAAATAAAACAGAGAGATCAAAGTATCTCATCAAAAGAAGAAGAAGAACTAAGTTCTTTTTCTAGATCATAGATCTATAAGACAGAGGTCTTTCACAAAAAGAGATCATAGCATCTCATCATAAAAAGGGGGGGAGAAGAACTTAATTCTCTTCAGATCACAGATCCATAAAGACAAAGCATTTCAGAAAAACAAAAGAGATCATAACATCTCCTATTAGAATAAGAACACAGTTCTTAAATCCATGAGACAAAGTCTCTTATAAACGAGAGTTTAATTCTCAGAGCGCAGAACTGATCAAAACTGCCTAAAAAGAGCCTTAGCGCTCTAATTAAAAAGAAGAGCCTTAACGCTCCAATTTAAAGAAGCACCCAACGCTCCAAGGTTAGCGCTCAGCGCCAAGCGCACCACGTGCTTCTCACGTGGGCGCTATTTTATAAAGAGTGCTCTGCACTCATTGACGGGCGCTCATCGCCAAGCGCGCCACGTGCTTCTCACGTGTGCGTTATCTCACAGGAAGCGCTTTAGCGCTCCAAATCTGGCGCTCAGCGCCAAGCGCGCCACGTGCTCCTCACGTGTGCGCTACTTAATAAAGAAGCGCTTCAATGCTCCAAGTCTGGCGCACAGTGCCAAGCGCACCACGTGCTCCTCACGTGGGCGCTATTTTATAAAGAGCGCTCTGAACTAATTGTCTGGCGCTCAGCGCCACGTGCTTCTCACGTGTGCGCTATCTCACAGGAAGCATCTTAGCGCTATAAGTCTGGCGCTCAGCGCCAAGCGCGCCGCATGCTCCTCACGTGTGCGCTGAGAGAACATAAACTGTTCTTTAAATAAAGCCCCAGAGCCATAATGAGGGCTCAACACTCAATAAAAGACAAAAAGGTTGTCAGAACCCAAACCAATGCTCAACATTGTTAAATGAAAAAGGGCTGAGCCTAATTAAATGTCCAACATTTTAACTGAGTGGGCCAAACCCAAGTTGGCCATAGATTCCTAATGTAGATTAATTGAGCCCATATGCACATAAATCTTTTTAACTGATCTTAGTCCTAAACTTGACTACAGATCTCCCAACCAATATTAGTTCAAGGGTACATCTCTTCATACCTCTGATATATGTCGTTGTAATTTCTCAACGTCTTCAGAGAGATGGAGGGTCCCAATAACCAATAGCTTTTGGTGCATCCCCAAATGGTTGAACCAAAACCACACAGACTATGACGTCTTTAAACTGGACTATGATGTCCTTAAACTTTACGGACTGTGAGGTCTTTACGCTCATAGACTATGATGTCTTTAAACCTGACTGTAGGGTCCTTAAACTCATGGACTATGACGTCCTTAAATTTTATGGACTGTGAGGTCCTTAAATTCATAGACTATGATGTTTTTAAACTTTACAGACCATGATGTCTTTAAACTGTCACGGACTATGACGTCCTTAAACCCAATGGACCGCAAATGTTCCTAAGCTAAAATAATAGAGTCCAAATGCTGTTTTTTTGGATTTAAATGATTCTGTTGAGTAGATCTTAGTCTAAAATTAGACTAATGTATCCTCAACAAACGTTTAAGTTGATCTTAGTCTCAAATGAGATTAACGATCCTTAAACCCAACCCAAAACCAAATCTAAGAAAATATAGATTTGGACTAATCCATGCCCTACGGGCGACAACATAAATTAGTATCCGTATACAATCCACGGGCAACCAAAAATAAAATAAATGCACATGACATGAAGTGACCATCTGGAGAAGAAGAAAGTTGTTACCGCGATGCGGTAGCGTAATTAACTACAAGGGCTTGCGCCTGCAGGGAAGAGCGTCCCCACAAACAAAACCCCCTCAAACGAGGGGGAATCTGACGAAGTCTGTTACAACGGCCGCATCCGTCTAAACCTCCGATACACGGTGCCATAAATCAAATTGGCATCTTCGGAGAGGTGGACGGATAAAACCCAAGTAGCATCTGCCCCCAAATCAGGCAAGACGACCTACGCGATCCTGTCTCTGTATTCGGCGGCGAACAGATTCTGGCACGCCCGGTGGGACCTTTTCCTCTTTCCACTCCACACTTCGTGTGTCGTGTTTCGCGAACGAATCGCGGTTTGCTATGGTTGCCCCTGGATTCGAGATACCAAGATTTTGTGTCTTGCTCCGTGCAGAAAACAGAAGATCAATGGCTTTCAACTGCACCAACTGTAACAACGGCGACAACTCCCACTCCATCCTTGCTGGAGGAGTGACCTATGGGCCTCGAGCGGCCTCCGTTTTCACGATGCCAGTGGAACAGGTGACGCAAGCCACCACTGGGCTGTTCTTTGGGACCATGCCCCCACCCATGAGCTTCAACGCCCCAGGGCCATAGTAAAAAGCTCCGAAGAAGTCGGTCTTTGATCGGCTTACAACTACAGCGACCCCTCTCAACGGGTCGCCCAAATCCAACGCCTTAGTCTTTAACAGACTGGGCCAAAACTCCAATGGGCCTACAATGGGCCTATGAAGAAACCTACCATACCTGAAGGGGTTATCCCAAAGCGAATAGCCGTTCCTGCTCCTGAAGTCGCCAAAACGGCTTCTCCTGCTAAGGGGTCGGTCTTCACAAGACTGGCCGCTCCAGCTCCCGCTCCAGGTGAAGTAACCAAGGCTGCTTCCCCTGCCAAAAAGTCGGTCTTTTCAAGAATGATCATTCTCTCTCAGCGGACGTCAGTCTTCGATAGGCTGGCACCGACAGCAACCCCTCACCAGATTAGGGGCATGAGGGAGCCACCCCCATAGCTGAATCAATACCGTCTGCAAGGCATGCTCGACGTCGTCATTGGTGCCGAGTGAGGAAAGCCGGGGGCAGTTCCCCTTCTGGACTGACTCCGCCAGCTCCAACGGTAGAAGTCGATGATGCTGTTCCAACTGGGAACAACTTTGAACCACTTAGGAGGGTACGCAAAAACTCTCCAACTGCTGTATTGAAAAGATCTCCTCCACCTGTGGAGAGCGCCACAAAGGTAAAGCTGAAGCAGCCCCCTCAGCGGCTGTCCTAAAAAATTCACAGGGTCTGGCGAAGGGTCCAAAACTCAGTAATCGACAAGGACTACTCCCGTCGATCCAAGAAAATAAAGATTCAGCAGGAGGGGGACCATCCCTCCGCCATGCCACGAAAGGTGTCATTTGCACAGGTACCTACATCAACAGCTCCCTCAACTTCAACCATCCACAAAAAGAGAAGACCGGAGAAGATCCCCGCGTCTATGACGAATCGCCCAAAACATTGAATCCAAACGCCAAGTCTGGGGGCATGGTAGTGCATACTATATGGCTTCCAGAAAAGAGGAAAGTCGTGCTTCTACGGGTCATCGACCGCTCACACGATCAGCGACAAAGGCTCAGGAGCAAAAACAGCAAAAGCTCCAGGAGATGCTGACAACCATGGATGCACTCACCGGGCCAAAAGCAAGCCCGGAGACGTCGTCGGAGCAGCGTCAGGAACAAGAAACCGATGCTGAGTTCCTCCGCAGAATCCTCGAGAAGAAAGACAGAGAGGCCGCGGAACAAGCGGCCAACATAAAACGAATGGCGCTTTTATTCCAAGATATGGTCGGGATGATGATACAGCCGGATCCTCCAGCTGAAGACCTTCCGATTATCTTTGAAGACGACAGAGGATAGACATCGAACACTCTTCCGGTTCTATCAGCAGCCAAGGAAGAGACCATCTCCAAAGCCACCCTGGATGACTATATCGCTCAACAGATACGAGCTCATCAGGCGAGCGAAGCGGCTGGCCAAATTGTCAAGACTGGACGACCCTATCCGGGTTGGTACGACCAAATAAAGTACCCGCCGGGATATACGATCCCTAAATTCCATGTATATAAGGGGACGGGGAATCCACACCAACACGTGGCTCAATTCAGGGCTCTGTGTGGCAACACCGGAGGTAACGATAAGCTACTGCTTCGCCAATTCGTTGGCAGCTTGTCGGAGACAGCATTCGAGTGGTATTCTGAGCTCCCGAATGACTCCGTCAAGACATTTGCAGAAATAGAGCTACTGTTTACACAGAGATTCGCAAGAGCTAGCGAGCGCACCCCGATTACCACACTAATTAATCCCAGGGTGAAGCCAGGTGAAACATAGGTTCAGTACGCGTTACGGTGGCGGAACCTATGGTCGAAATGCGAACAGCGCATCGAAGAAGCTCCTGCGGTAGGCATATTCGTGGGAACTCTTGATCCGCAGGCGACCATATCCCAGTTCATGATGTTTTTCAAGCCGACTACCTTCCATGCCTTGATTGACAAGCTGGCCCAAATGGATCAGATGGGTCATAGACCATTTTCTTCGAAGATGGAGCCTCGAAACGAAAAGGGAAAAGGGAAAGCGACCTTCGTCGCCAATGCTCAGCAGCAGCCCAGTGGTCCAAAACCAACTGATCGCCAAGACGGTAAACAACGATTCTTTAACGAGAAGCTAAAGTGCCCTTATTCGTTTCCCCAGGATAAAACGAGGAGACTGTTCGAGCTGGCTGTGCACAACAGGCTCATCACCTCGCCGGATCCAAAGCGTCCACTGCAGCCCGGTGACGTCAACAGTCCCAACTATTGCCCCTACCATCGAATAAAGGGCCATCCAATTGAAAATTGCTTCGTCTTCAAAAACTGGATTGAGGACCAGTACCAGCAAGGCAAATTCGCGTTGTTCGAAAACTTGAGGGTAAACCCACCCCAGCCGCATGCTCTTAAAAAGGTGGACACGTCGGGAGCGTCATGCTCTTTTATAGAAGAAGCTCCATGGGAGGTCGCTCTTTCAGCCAAAACAAAAAGAATGCTAAAGGATCTCCAAACATGCCCGGCGATCAGGTGGAAAAGTCCGCTGGAGCCCAAAGTCATTGAGGGAATGCTGAAGCCGCGCCCGACGCCAAGAATTGGAAGCGATAGTCAAAACGCCCATGCACAGCCGTCAAAATCTTCAAAGAAGAAGAAAAAGACCAAAAAGCCTGATGACAAGCGCATGGACCTACACAAACATATTGATGCACTCGAGGAATACAACCAAAAGGCGCGAAACCCGGTTACACTCCAAGAATTTCTCAACAATATCCTTGAGAGCGGAGATAACGACAATAACGACGGAGATGACTCGTCAGAAGAATCTGAGGATTATGTGGCAAGTTTCCACATGATCTCTCATTCGGCGTTAACTAACGAGGAAGCTCACTCGGCGTTAGATGACAGCATAAAGGAGCTGGGGGCAGGATCGAAGCTAAAACCTTTGGAGCCATTTGACGAGATGATCGACCTGCTGCTGAACGAAGCCCGTCAGAAGAGCAAGGATGATCAAAAGTGCGAAATAGCCATATTCGAAAAAGCCAAACGTTGGCAACTGAACGAAAAGGTTGAAGCACTCCAACCAGGCAAAAGCAGGCTTAAGACGAGGAAACGGTTTGCCAAAGCCTTGTCCATGGGAATGAAGCTGCCACCGCCCAAAGAAGATATCCCCGAGGATACGCACCTTGACGAAGTAGACGTACATCCAAACTATTGCTTATACCACCATAGGATTGCACACCCCACTGAAGAGTGCATGGCTTTGAAAAATTGGTGGCAAGGGTACGTCGCTCACCAACAACATTTCAAGCGGATAAAGCGTAAGGCTCGTCGGGAATGGAGAATCACGACAGATGAGCATAAAAGAGCTGCCGGCAACTATCACATGGTCGATGCCAGGGGATTGCAAGTTCTCACCTTCGGAAGTGATTCTAACGAAGAAGTATCTCTTGGCCCTCTCTTCAAAGAATCCACCTCAGGAAAAGAGGAAGAGACGAAAAACTGTGAGAACATTCAGCTGCGAAACCGCACGTTACCTGAAAAGAATCTCGGACCCGCAAACAAGGAATCGAACAAAAAAGATAAAGGGAAGGAAAAAGTCACCGAGGATATCGCCCTTAATGAGCGAGTCTCCGAAGAGCTCGCGGCCAAGGATCTGCCCAAGAAGAGCAAAGTGGATTATAATGTCCTGGCACACCTGAGGAGGATACCCTTGCAGTTAAGCATTTTGGATGCCTTTCTCTTGTCTAAAGAGGCATGGGATTCGCTGATCAAGGCATTATAAGAGCCCGAGCAGTTTCAAGCCTTCCTTGCCGAAGAAAAGATGAAAGACAAGCTGGAAGAAGTGCACACAGCCGACATCACTTTCGGCGATGAAGATCTCCTCCTCGGAACGTGTGAGTACAACCGTCCCCTATATGTCTCCAGATATTGCCATGACATCAAGATAGGGAAGATTCTAGTTGACAACGGATCCTCCGTCAACCTTCTAAATATCGGAGTGCTGAAAAAAATCTGCATGAGCGTTCAACACCTACCTCGGGATAAAATTACCATCTCCGGTTTTGACTCCCAGTCATCATGGACGCTCGGGTCTGTGATACTGACATTACGCTTTGGGCTGCTCGTCACTGACATCAAATTTCATGTCATTGACGCCAAGACTTGCTACAATGTTTTGCTCGGCAGGCCTTGGTTACACGAGTACAACATCATCCCTTCTACACAACATCAGTGTATGAAGTACTTCAAAGATGGTCTCGAATATACCGTGACGGGGGAAGTGAACCCATTCTCCATAAATGAAGTCCGCAAGTATGAAGACGCAAAGTACTTTCTGCCAGACTTTGAAGACACAGAAAGATGCCATAAACCAGAGAATAAGCAAAAAGCTATCACCACTATTCCAGTCTTTAGGAGTGATACCGAAAAGGACGAGGAAATAGTCTATTCGGGACCGCCCCAATGCAGCAAGCCGGGACCCTCTACCCCTATTCTGGTCTTTGGTAGTGACTTTGAAGATGAAGTCAACGCAGTGTTCTCGGTCCGTCCATCAGTGCAGGCCCTCACTGAAGATGATCAGAGTTTGCAGATTGCCATGGTTCCGCGGCAGCATTACAGAGAGCTTGATGCGCTTGAGACATATAGTGTGCAAAGAACTACGGACATTCTACGTCCCTCCCAGGCGAAGAGGTGAAAAGGCGATCCTATTCTACCAATCCATAGAGACTAAAGTCGAAAGAGAAGTTTGGCATGGTGCCGATCCTGCACTCGACAGGCTCCAACCCATTCGTCTGCCTAGGTATTACACCGAAGGATTAAAAAGGCTGTTGAGGCGCCAAGGCGTACCCTTCAAACAGGCTACTTGACAAGCTCAGTTCTACAACAGGATCTGGAATATCCCCGGAACTTAGCGAAAATTGCCCAATGGGAGAATGGAAACGATCGGGCATGTACATGTTCAACCCAAGAAACGGAAGCGATTCCATGGATGCTACGTTATACATGACTTTAATGGAGAAGGAGATGTTCTGTTAGAAGACGCTAACCCTGAACCAAAACGAGGTCCCGCCATGAAAGTGCCAAGTCCGTCGTTCGAAGAACAGATGGACAAGCTAATAAGGGAAGCGAGTCAAAAGTCCCGGGATGACCATAGCCGCGAAATGGCCATCTACGAGAAAGCCAAGACGCAACGCCTCTTTCAGCAGGCTGCGGAGAATGACGATGTTCTTCGTCGCCAACCGGTCGTACAGAAGACCCGACACGGAGGCAAAAACAAACTAAGGAATGGAAAAAATGTCCGACAGCAGCAAAGTACGCGGAGGCAAAAACAAAATGCCACGCTATCGAGAATTGAGCAGCCGAGATTCGTCGCTTATAAAGAAGATGGGTCGAGCGTATTCATTTCCCCAAGACAAGACAAGGAAGATATTCGATCTTGTCATAAAATATCAGATGATTACTCTCCTGGAGTCCAAGCACCCCGAACGAGCAAGTGAGGTTCATCACCCAGACTATTGCTCCTATCACCGAGCGATAGGACATCCTCTCGAAGACTGCTTCACATTCAAAAACTGGGTTGAAAACCAATATCAGCAAGGCAGGTTCGCTCTATCCAGCAGTTGGAGGGTAACCCCACCATAGAAGCATGTTCCAAAAGCAACGTACATAGCGAGAGTAGAACCAGATCAACATCGGTCTTAGAAACGATCTCGTACCTGTCACGATAATGCTGTCGGAAGAAGGAGTACGCGAGGATATGGATGACCTCTCCTGGTTCTTAGAAAATGAGGATGAAGATGAGTTGATCTCAGAACTTCCACCGGCGCCAAAAGAGCTGGAAGATGGGATACATACTACTGCGAACAACCTAAGGAAAATCGACTTAGGGACGGCAAACGACCTGAGGCCTATGTTCATCAGTGAGCTGCTGTCCGAAGAATAGGTAGCTACGCTAAGAGACGTGCTTATGCAGCATAAAGGCTGCTTCGCATGGAATTACTCCGAGATGCCGGGGCTAGATCCAGAGATAGCTGTGCATAAATTGGCGATAGCCCCGGACGTCAAGCCAGTCAAGCAAGCACCACGAAGAATGCGGCTCGAACTTGAAATGAGCATCAACGTCGAAGTTAAGAAGCTAATCGACTCCGGCTTCATCCAAGAAGTTCAGTACCCTGACTGGATCTCCAATATCGTCCCAGTGATGAAGAAGAATGGGACGGTACGCATCTGCGTAGATTTTCGGGACCTCAACAAGGCTTGTCCGAAGGATGACTTTCCCGTACCGGTCACTGAGCTGATGATAGACAACACGTCCACTCACAAAGTCTTCTCCTTCATGGACGGCTCATCGGGGTACAATCAAATAAAGATGCATCCCGAAGACCAGAAGCATACCGCTTTCCGAACTCCTATGGGCATATTCTGCTACAAAGTAATGCCTTTCGGCCTGAAGAACGCTGGCGCTACCTATCAGAGGGCCATGACAAAGATTTTCGATGACCTCATACATGAAATCGTCGAATGCTATATTGACAACCTCGTGGTAAAAAGCAAATAACACGTGGAGCATTGGGAGCATCTGAAGGTAGTATTCCAACGTCTTCAGAAATACAACCTGAAGATGAACCCTCTCAAATGCGCGTTCGGAGTTTCCTCAGGCAAATTTCTAGGGTTCATCATACAACATCGATGCATCGAAATAGATCCATCGAAGATCATGGCGATTATGGAAATACCTTCGCCAAGAACTCTCAAGTAACTGCGGTCTCTCCAAGGAAAGCTCGCATATATCCGATGATTCATAGCTAATCTCTCCGGTAAGTGCCGCCCCTACAGCCATTTAATGAAGAAGGGAATCTCGTTTGTCTGGGATTGCAAATACCAAAATGCACTGGACGAAATCAAGCAATACCTGCAGAATCCGCCCGTACTGACTGCTCCGGTCAAGGGAAAGCCTCTCATCTTGTACACCACAGCCCTTGAAGGTTCTTTAGGCGCGCTATGGGTACAGGAGAATGACCAAGGGAAGGAGAGAGCCCTCTACTATTTGAGTCGAGTTCTCCTGGGGGCAGAAAACAACTACTCCCCCATTGAAAAACACTGCCTGGCGTTAATCTTCATGATAACGAAGCTCCGGCATTATACTTTGGCGTATGAGGTCCACATAATATCAAAAGTGGATCCTCTCAAATACTTGATGTTAAGAGCCATACTAACAGGATGACTCGCTAAATGGGCCCTACCCTTAATGGAGTTCTCGATAGCATACCGACCCCTCAAGGCAGTGAAAGGCCAGGCCATCGCCGACTTCCTCGCTGAGCATCCGATACCTGCCGATTCACCCCTAAAGTGCGAGTTGCCGGACGAGCACACGTTTGACACGATCGACAGGGAGAAAGGAGAGAGTGATACCCGATGGGAACTCTATTTCGACGGAGCATCTTCCATGAAGAAGCGACAACACAACACCCCTATAATCAAATCTGGGGTAGGCCTTATCTTCGTGACTCCACAAAGAGGGATAATGCACTTTGCCTTTTCCTTAACAGAGCCAAGGACAAACAATGAAGCCGAATATGAAGCTTTGATAGCAGGTCTTGAGATCACCGTCGACTTGGGAATAGAAAACCTCCTCATACACGGAGACTCCCAGCTGGTCGTTAGTCAAGTAAACGACGACTATCAAACGTGCAAGCCCGAGTTGGTAAAGTACGGCGAGAGAGTACAACAATTGCTGACTCAAATTCCTTCCTACGTTCTGGAAAGCATACCACGTATGGAAAATAGCAAAGAAAATGCGTTAGCCAAACTCGCTAAAGAACTGGCTGACGAAAACCTCGATGACGTAAGGATCGTTGTGCAAAACCGTCGGGTTCTTGCACCAGCGGAAATATCTCCAAAGTCGTCTGAAGAAAAGGAAGCGACCAAGCAAACAGCCCTACAAAAAAAAGACCAGGAAAGGGTTAAGGATTGGAGAGAAGTCTTTATAGACTACTTCAAATCCTGTCGAACACCTGAAGATGCGTCCTCAAGATATCGGCCCATGAAACGAGCTCTGTCTTTCGCCTTCGTCAATGATACTCTGTATAAGAGATCGTTCGACTCCCAGTGGCTAAGATGCCTGGGGCCGGAAGAAGCAAAGAGAGTTGTCCAAGAAACTCACGACGGACTCTGCGGTTCTCATCAAGCCGGGCCAAAGATGAAACTAAAAATCAAAAGGATGGGCTACTATTGGCCCACGATGATCCAGGACTGCCTCGAATACGCGAAGCAGTGCCACTCGTGCCAAATTCAAGGAAACTTCATCCACCAGCATCCAAATCCGCTACACCCAACGGTGGCTAGCTGGCCATTCGAAATGTGGGGAACTGACGTAATTGGGCCCATCGAACCAGCATCATCCAGAGGATATCGGTTCATATTGGCGAAAACCGATTACTTCTCTAAGTGGGCAGAAGCAATACCGTTAAGAGAAGTGAAAACAGAGAATATCCTCCATTTCTTCCAGACACACGTCATCTATCGGTTCGGCACTCCGTGACGGATTATCTCCTATAACGGGCCAGCCTACAGAAGCCACAAGATCATCCGCTTCGCACAACAGCATAACATAGACTGGAGATATTCTTCGGTCTATAATCCCCGAGCTAATGGTCTAGCTGAGGCTTTCAATAAGACCTTGACGAAGATCATAAAAAAGACGGTGTCCAGAAATAAGAAGGACTGGTACGAAAGATTGCATGAAGTTCTCTGGGCGTATCGAACTACGTTCAGAACGGCCATAAATACAATGCTGTATGCATTGGTATTCGGCGCAGAAGCGGTACCCTCTTGGAGATAGAGCCACCCTCTCTACGAGTGGCGGTTCATTACGAGCTAATAGATGAAGAGAACGCTCATCTTCAGCTGGAGGAGCTCGACACCCTTGACGAAACCCGGCTTATGGTGCAGCAAAACCTGGAGGCTTACAAAGCAAGGATGACGCGCTCGTGTGAAAGATTGACTAGGCCGAGAACATTCCGCAAAGGCGAACTCATGCTAGTCGTAAAAAGACCTACCCTAATCGTGCCAAATGGGGGAAATTCGAGCAAACTATGAGGGCCTGTATATCATAGACAAGGCCTACCAAGGTGGGGCTTACTTGCTCATGAATATGCATGGCGACAGACCCTTTAGGACAATAAACGGTCGGTTCTTGAAAAAATATTACACCTGACCAAAACGTCTTTAAACTACTACAAAACCACAGCATCCTTGAGCTGACTCGTAAATTAAAAAAAACGGTACGTCCATAAGCAAGATGGGCACGGATGAAAATCCGAAAGGGCTCCGTGAGTAAAAACAGCAAGGCTACCGGCGATGTTTGTGAAAACCCGAAAGGGCGCAGACTCGCTAAAAAAAAAGGTACGTCCATAAGCAAGATAGGCACGGATGAAAACCCGAAAGGGCTCCGTGAGTAAAAATAGCGGGGCTACCGGCGAGTTTGTGATAACCCGAAAGGGCGCAATCTCATTAAAAGACACTTGCAAGGTCCTCTCGACCTTATAAGGAGAAAACTACCTGCGTGAGATCCTTACGACTCACAAAAGAGCGACACACTTAGGGATCCCCACGATTCCTAAGGAGAAATTACACTTACAAGATCCTCACGACTCGTAAGGAGAACCCTCTTATGAGATCCTCACGGCTCATAAGATTCAAAAGCCTTAAGTTACAGGGATCTGAACCTATTCTTAAGCCATCACCTTTCCCAGACTGCCCTACAAGCGGTTTAATACTAACCCTTGTATACAATCCATGGGCGCAAATAATCATTTCCTTTCCGAGTCCCACCAACGACAAGGAATGCCCTCATTTGATGAACAAACACTTGTAAGTCCTCTCGACTTATAAGGAGAAAATACTCTTGTAATATTCTTACGACTTATAAGAGAACACACACTTAGAAATCCTCACGATTCCTAATGAGAAAATGCACCTACGAGATCCTCACGACTCGTAGGGAGAAACACCTTTATGAGACCCTTACGGCTCATGAAGTCAAAAGCCTTAGTCGACAGGATTCTAACCCTGTTTGCTAAGCCATTTTTGTTTAAATCGACAAAGGCAAATGATGATTCGCTCCTGGCAATATTCAAGTCACAGCGATGCTGATGCTAATATTGGTATTAGATCTTGAGTTCCGCACTCGAAAAAAAATGCATGTAAAATAGCAGAAATGATAGGGCAACTTGCAACAAAATCAGCAAGTAAAATATATGCATACAAAAATAGCCGAAATGATTGGGCAACTCGCAAAAAAAAAACAGCGAGTAAAAAGAAAAAAAACAGCCGAAATGATTAGGCACCGCGAAAAATAGCCGAAATGATTGGGCAATCGCGACTTTCACGATACAAAAAGCTGAAATGATAAAGCATCACGGAAAGAAAACAAAAAAAAATATATATAAAATGAAACTTTTGCCCTACAGGCGAGTCCATACCGATCCCTGTATACAATCCATGAGTATAAACAAAAAGGGAACCACATTTCCCCACCAGGCTCTTTTAAACAGAGAGTCAAATCTCCACGGCAATATCTACAGCCTAGATGTCACGCCCCGCTTCCCGGTATACGGCGAAGGGGACGCGACGAGGTCCGCCACGTATATACTCAGAAGTACATACGCTAAGCGTATCTAAGCAATATAAAGATAATCACAAGAGACAAGAGATAAAATAACAACAACTTTATTTAGTAACATTCTTTGTACAATACATGAAAAGTAAATACAACTGGAATAAAAAGCGATGCCTAAACAATGACATAACAGGAAATGAAAGAGCTCAGGGTCTTCGAGAAACTGATCCAAGTCTTCACTGGTGGGCTCGATCTCCTCTGTGTCCAGATCACCTGACGACATTCAAAGAAGAAAGAAATAGAATGTCGTCAGCGAACAGGTCGCTCGGTAAGTCCCAAAATTAAGGGAGAAATAGAAAAGACAGAATAAGAAGGTATCTTTTAAAGTTGTATAATATTGTAGAATATTGTGTTAACGCTGTTGTTTGTAGCTTGGTACAGAAGGATGCCAGTGTATACGAGAGGGGTCTCTATATGCTAGAGACCAGGGCAAACTGAAAGTACAAGGAACCGTTATGCCACGGTACAACAGCAACAGGATTCATGTTAGGTGTCTTAATCTTACTGTCTCGTGCCACTTTTAACACATTCCGTACCAATCTACCCCTTAAACCCCGTAGTGTTTTGATTGTATTGTTATATTGTATTGTATAAGTTGTATAGTTGGATGACAGACCGAAACTATGATATCAGTAACGGATGTAATGGATGTAAACTGGATTCATGTACATGGAAAGTATATCCATGGTTTGGTTCAGTCAAGTTGAATAGATTGATAACTGGATTCATGGATTCGTGTGTTCATGTTGAATTGTAATATTGTAGATTTATATGGTACTTGAATCATATTCAAGTCGGATTATGATCAGACTCAAACCCGAGTCAGACCGTAGAGATGTAAATCAAAGTCTTATATTTACTAGGGTCCTTAGGGTAATTTATAAAACTTGAGGGGGTTTTATGTAAAAATACTTTTGTATAGTTTTCAAGATGCACCCCAAGTATTTATTATTCGTCTTTAGAGTTGTAATGAGGGTATATTTTATATTGTGACATTTCTAGTGAAAATATCCTAGTTTTTATATATAAAGGTATTTATCTATAATATTGATTTATTTGAAGTTCATGGTATTTTAATGTAAAATTTATTCTTGTGATTTTTAGAAAAAGGTGGAACATTTATATTATAACAAAATAGATATTTAAATGATAAATATACATATATTTATACAAAAATAATTTTAATAAATATTTTATATTCCAAAAATCTCATTTTCTTAAGATGTCGTATTTTAAACCTTTCGAGACCGAATGCTCCTTGCGGAGGTCTGAATCTCGCACTACTAAGCCCGAGGGTGCACGATAAACCGTACTATCCCGAACGGGTTCCCCAAAATGGGTTGTAGCGGCGCTTTGCAAAGATTTATAAATACTAATCCTTTAGAATACGGTTTTATTAAGTAAAAAGTATTTATTTGCAAAAGTCGATTTTCCGTATTTTAGATTCTAGGGTTTTCTAATTCAACTAGACTATTTCTAAATGGTCTAAACAACAAGTCGTGAGATGCCTCAAATCGCCTCTTCACCGCCAATTGTGGCCAGGTAAGTACAAGTGAAGAAAGGAGGGATCCGCTCACGAATCATCGTGAGACGGGCCTTTTAAAATTACCTTTCTTACTTGCCTAGCCTAGACACCACAAAGTCAGGTTTAGATAAACGACCAATGTCCACAACTTATCGTATTTTCCTAATAATAGGTATTTATTTGAAGTGTATCAAAACTAACACTTTAAGAAATGGTTTTATTAAGATTATGGTATTTAAAAGAAAGTTTTGTTTTATCGTATTCTAAGTTTTATGATGATATCGTTTAGGGTTGTATTTGCGTGTATGTGGAGGTAGGTCATTACCTCGTGCTCTACTTTAAAGGTATAGTAATGTTAAGGGGGTTAAATGTGAAATCGAAACATGGTGGTATTTAAGTGGGAAAAAATACGATAAATGGAAACGTTATCATTTCATGTGATAAAACTTGTTCAAATTGTTTGTCAAATGATTAATAGTCAACATAAAGATGTTTAAGCATGAATGTATTGGTGAGAAGTGGGATTTTATAGAAAACCGAATCGGAAATCGGATTTGTTCCGATTCCGTCGGGTTTTGCAAATTCGTATTTTTATGAAAGAAAAGAAAGATAGAAAGGGGGACTTACGGGTTTGGACAACACTAGAGAGTGAGAGGGAAGTAGAGGGTTCGCCGATGCGTCGATTCATCGTCGAGAGTTCCTAGCACGATCATCGAAAGTTCGCCGTCGATTTCGTCAGCGCTTCGCCTTTCGCTCGTTTCCAAAGTACCAAAGTTTTCTTGAGATTTTGATAGAGTGGGCTCAGAATTTTGGGATGAGAGGGTAGGAGGTAGGGGTGTATTTATAGGGTTAGGCTAGGGTTAGGGTAGGTGTAGGGTTTTTAAAAAATATAAAAATAATAGGAAAAATGTATTGAAAATGGATTGAATGAGAGTTATTGTGCTCTCTGGAAACGATCTGAGAAATTAAAGTATGCAGGAGAGTGGAGGAGACCAAGGGGCAAATTTCTTCTGTTGATGACTCGGCCGACCGGCCAAGTCCGGCCGGCGGCGCCGGCCCGAGTCGGTCGGTCCGCCGGCCGAGTCGGGGTGCCGGAAGCTGGGGGGTCGCCGGAGGTAGCCACTGGTGCTTCTAACTTTTGGGGTGTAGTGGGAAATTTTGGAGTTATGGTTGTTGGACTGTTGGGCTTCTATAAAATTTAAAACAAAACAATATTAAAAATAATGTGGGGCATGGGATTTGAACTCTGGTGGCTTGGTTCAGCAATGCAAGGTATTACCAATGAGCTACAAGCTCCTTCTTGTAATTATGGCGTGAAATAAATACTTAAAGAGATATCAGTAACATTTAAATACTCCAAGTATACTTTGAATTTAAATCAATTCTTTGTACATTAAAAATGGAGTTGTTACACTAGAGATCATCAACGGCGTTTCCCCCTCATTCCAGCAGGATACGGATGCGACACCACCAATCAGAGCCACGGCAAAGTTCCTAGTTCCAAGACTCTGCGGTTAACAGACACCAGAAAGTCGATCCCCGACACTGCAGAAAGCGGAGAAAGTCGATCCCCGACGCCGCAGAAAACGGAGAAAGTCGATCCCCGACGCCGCAGAAAATGGAGAAAGTCGATCCCCAACACCGCAGAAAACGGAGAAAATCGATCCCCGACACCGCAGAAAACGGGGAAAGTCGATCCCGACACCGTAGAAAGCGGAGAAAGTCGATCCCCGACACCGTAGAAAGCGGAGAAAGTCGATCCCCGACACCGTAGAAAACGGAGAAAGTCGATCCCCGATCCTCGACACCATAGAAAACGGAGAAAGTCGATCCCCGACACCGTAGAAAACGGAGAAAGTCGATCCCCGACACCGTTGAAAACGTAGAAAGTCGATCCCCGACACCGCAGAAAACGGAGAAAGTCGATCCTCGGCACCGCAGAAAACGGAGAAAGTCGATCCGATCCCCGACACCGTAGAAAACGGAGAAAATCGATACCCGAAACCGTAGAAAACGGAGAAAGTCGATCCCCGACACCGTAGAAAACAGAGAAAGTCAATCCTGACACAGTAGAAAATGGAGAAAGTCAACTCTCAACCTCCACGTCGAAGCAACGCTTCGACTCGGGAACAAGTCAACTCATCAACCACTTACGAGTCCTCTCGACTTGTAAGGGAGAAAATTCTCTTGTGAGATCCTTACGACTCTCAAGAGAAAATACACACTTAGGAATCTTCACGATTTCTAAGGAGAAAATACACCTACGAGATCCTCTCGACTCGTAGGGAGAAGTCTTTATGAGATCCTCATGGCTCATAAAGTTGAAAAGTCTTAGGTGACAGACCTGAACCTGTTTCCTAAGCCATCGTTACCCTACAAAGGGTTCAAGATTGTAACACCCTAGTTCATTTATACCAATTCCAGTTCAAGTATTTCTTTATTTATGGTATTTTCCTGATTTACCGTGTTTTGGGTGCGAATAGTATTTTTACATTTGTATAGCATCCGACCCGCATGCTTGAAACCTGTCTTGATTCATGTTTATGATCTATCCTGACTTGTTACGTAGACTCGTGCACTTTCATTCTAATTTATACATCCTGCATACTGGCATTTTATCTGGCATTTGCATTTTTACACTATAACATTTTAAGTCACATAAAATATTTTTTTAAAAAAATACATTGCATGGTCTGCATGATACCCCTAACCCTGTGGTGGCATCCGCGCATCTTGTTCTCGTCCCGTTCAGTGAAACGAACTTATTTGGATGGCTACACGCACGTACGTGCATCCGTCCTTGGGGGTATGCATTTTCGTTATCCGGATATCCAATTTTAGTTTTGGTCAACACATATATTTTTCGTATTTTAAAACTGGATTTTTAGACCCGACCCGGGCGTGTTTAGGACTAAATTTGTATTTACCTGAATATCCAATTTTATTTAATATAATATTTTTATTAAAATTTAATCACAGTTTAAATTTATTTAACTAAATATATTTTTTTAAATTATAATCCTAACAAAAATACAAATCTCCCTCCCCTCTCTGTCTCTCCCATCTCGATCTCTCTCCCCTCTCTCTTTCTCTCTCTCTCTCTCCCTGCTGCCTCTCTCTCTCTCTGCATCTATATATATATATATTAATCTTTATTTTTTTATTAAACCCTATTTTTCCCCATGCCCCCTCTTCTCACCTTCCTCCTTCGTCCCAGCCGCCTCACCCTCGCTCGCGAACCCTAACCCTAGCCGCGTCGCCGGTCCACCCTCAACCTCGCCTCTCTCCTCTCATCGTCGAGTTCTCCTCGACCTCCTCATCTTCTCTCTCTCTCGAGCCCATCTTCCCCGACGACCCACCTTCTCCTAACCCATCAACTTCCCCCGCCGTCGCCGCCTCTCGACGACGACCTCCACCCTCTCCTTTCTCCTGCATCACCCTCGTCGATCCCCGACCTCGCCTTCTCAACCATATCTTTCTCTCTCTTCTTAACAACCCTACCCTTCACAGATCTCGCCTGCACACCCTCTTGCCGCCGACCCCTCATCTGCCTCGCCGTCGCTCGAGCCCACAATCAGCGTTGACCTTACTCTTCTCCTCTCCTCTTCCCTCTCCATCCCCTGCAGCCACATTCCTAAGAACCCGAGCACTTCCTGCAACCCCTTGCACACCCACTGCACTTCGCCGGCAAACCCCATCGCCGTGACCCGCGACTCATCATCACCCTATCACCACGACCTTCTCTGACCTAGAGCCATACCAGAGACCCAGCTTTCTTCTCCCTTCTCCTTCTTCTTCTCCTTTCTTCTTCTTCCTTTCTTTTCTTCTCTTTACTTCTTGGATTCTTGTTTTCCGATCACCGCCGGAGCCGTGCTCGCCGCCGCCGATCCGGGCGACCCAGTGGACATCCCTATCCAGAGTGGTCCGTTCCTGCATTGCTTGGTTCAGTCCCGTGTGAGCCGTGTGTGCATTGCGACTTTTACCGACATTGGACGTTGTCGTGCATATCCGTATTGTAGGGTTCCGGGGCACATCAAGGGGTTGTCACAAGGCATCAACCATGCCAAACAAAAATTTTACATGTGCCGAAGAACCCTTCTACGGATCGTTGGCTAGAGTTTAGGCGAATCTAGAAGAAGCTAGCTATCAACATAACTAAAGAGTGAAGAAAATACAACCTTTGTAGTTTCTTTGCTCCACCTCCATAGCTCCAAGACGATGTCCCTCCGCTTCGGTCGTCGGATCCCGGACTCCGGTGATGGTTTCGTCGGAGAAGTAATCGGGCTAAGTCGAAGACTACAATGCCGAAGAAGATCTACGTCGAAGCTTCTCAAACTCGAGCTCCGCCTTCACCAAGTTAAGAACTTATGAAGACAACACACTCTTCAACAAGGGCATGTTGTAGAGAATGAAGAAAGAGGAGATGGGTTGACTTTAGATTTTGTTTTCTCACTCATTTGATCATTTCACCATTGGAGGCTTCAAGCTTTTCTTCTTCTTGATGAAGAAGAAGAGGAAGCATGAAAAAACATAAGTCTCATTTTTCCATATGAAGAATAATATGATAAGTATCATAATGACAACCTTGGTTAGATGTAGAGATGGAACCATGGTTTGGGTGGAATGGTTGGGTCAAGGTCAAGAGACAAAATGGTGCATGCTACAAAGCTTCATCAACTTTCATGACATAGAATTTCATGCAAGATTAAAAAACTTGCCACCATTTTATTCTTGCCCCCCACTAAGAATAACAAATGAATGAATGGATAATATGAAAGAAGACCCTAACCATTACACCACCATGGTTTGATCTTTACACAAACTCAAGTTAGCTTGTATCAACAAACATGATACAATCTAGTGTACATGAAAGTATATCACATATACAATATGCACAACAAGTGAGAAAAACCATCTTAAGTGAACCAATATTAGTTAATGTAAAGTAATATATCAAATATATAATTATACATTAAATCATTAAATCAACACTTGATTTAACGATCCGGTCATATCTCATATAACCGACTAATATGAATAGTAACAGATTGTCGAATCAACACTTGATCCGATAACCCGACTATGTCACATACAACCGATCAATATTAGTTAATGTAAAATAATATATCAAATATATAATTATACATTAAATCATTAAATCAACACTTGATTTAACGATCCGGTCATATCTCATATAACCGACTAACATGAATAGTAACAAATCATCGAATCAACACTTGATCCGATAACCCGGCTATATCACATATAACCGATCAATGTTACAGATCACGAGAATGGAATACAGTATCACATACACGTATTATTCTCGGTCCCGCACATATCTCATATGTGCTCCTCTTTCGTTTTGCTCGAGCCAGGGAAAACCTCTGTGTAGGACTCTAAAGACTCGTCAATACGCCGGTAGCAGGTGATGATCATATCAAACACCCACAAGCCGCAAGCGGTCTGCCAAACGTAACGGCCACCCGAGTATTGAGCGATCAGAAGATCGACGAGCTAGCCCGCTCACACTCCTGTGAATCCAACCAGTAACACTACCGTACAGTCCGGTCTGATCGTCTGATATGTCGCATATCTCGCCTAGGGGTGGTAAACGTCAGACCCCAATAGCTTGATAAGTCGTGTCGATATGAGGTCTATAACAACTCGAGAAACTACTGGTAACACTTACCAGTAAATCTCAGCAACCCTGGCCAGGGATTTCCTGTTATAGCCAATCGAACACAGCGCAACATCAACTCCCTATACCGGGAGAGACGAATCCCCTCCTATCGCTCATTGCCTCCATGTGATTCGGGACTGTACCCAAAAACCACCGTTTTGCACGCCCTCATGGACGTGGTAAGATGGAAATCAAAGCACAGTGGGAACCACACAAGACTCTATGACGATCTCGGGTCAACAGACTACTCTGTACCAGTGTCACCAGAGAACTGCCATCTGACGTAAGGTATAATACCATCTGGGAGTTCTCGGCGAGTCCGTCCAGTGTACCCAGTCTCTACTGAGCACCCGTATATCATCTCCGATGTCAAACACCAATGGATATGGGATCATCCATCGCCCATCTGTATGGGTCGAGAAGGTACACGCTAGTCTACTCTGGTATATCGATGCCCCGTTTCGATACACCCACGACTAGGGACTTTGAAGGATGTACTTATGGACTACCATGTCCCCACTAGTATGATCCGCATCATAGTCCAGGTAGTCAAGTACACATCCTAAGGGCTTTACCAACATGTAATAGAGAGACAATCAATGTACACGTTAAGGTAAAGAGTAACCAGATAGCATACTATCATGTCGAGCAAGAAAGTCCTCCCTATATATGTCCCAGCATCCACTACAATATACATCATATGTACAGTAATGGCCTCTAGGGCATACATATAACTAACACGTATCGTGATCCATCGAGGCAAGTTTATCTTGCTACATGCTATGTTACTGTATTTACATCTATTTGAATAAATATAACACTTGTATTTTAAATCATGCATCCCATGTTTAGTTTTACAGTTTTACGACATCCGTGTGCATCCGTGCAAGTTATTTCATATCTGGTGCATGCAAATTTATCTTGATACATGCTAGAGTACAATATACAACACCCAATTGGATATTTACATTTCATATTGTTTAGTTGTACATCCCGCATTTACCAGTTTATCATTTAACTGTTATACAACGTCCGTACACATCAACATCATTATTTACATATCTAGTCGCATGCTAAATCATCTGCTCCATGCTAGATAAAGTGCATCTCATTTAGTATCGGAACTATAAGTGTAACCCTAATCGATAATTGTGCATCCATATCATTAATTCTATATCTATTCGCATACCATGTCACATTATTACATATTGTTGTTATATTGACACCCCATGCTTGATATTGTGCACCCTACATAGTCATGATGTAACCCCTGATCGATATTTATGCATCCATGCTTTTATTGTACATCCGTACTTTCACCCTGATTCAGTACTTGCTATAGTTTGATTATGAGCACCCGTTGATACCTGTGCACTACTTGACATGACCTGATACACCACCACTTGACATGACTTGATATATGTTCTAGGGTCTCCTAAGTCAACTAGACTATTCCTAACTGGTCCAAACGACAAGTTGTGAGATACCTCAAATCGCATCTTCACCGCCAATTGTGACCAGGTAAGTACAAGTGAAGAAAGGAGGGATCCGCTCACGAATCACCATGAGACGGGCCTTTTAAAGGTACCTTTCTCACTTGCCTAGCCCAGACACCACAAAGTTAGGTTTAGATAAACGACTGATGTCCACAACTTATCCTAGTTTCATAATAAGTGGTATTTATTTAAAAAGTGTATCAATACTAAATCTTTTAGAAATGACTTTATTTAGTAAAGGGTATTTAAATGAAAATGTTTGTTTTCCGTATTCTGAGTTCTCGAGGGTATCGTGTTAGGTTGTATGTGAGTGTGTGAGAAGGTAGGTCGTTATCTCGTGATCTACTTTAAATGTATAGCAAGTTTGATGGAGTTAAATGTAGAATTGAAACAATGTGGTATTTAAGTGAAAAATACGATGAATGGAAATAGCTATCATTTTATGTAATGAAACTAGATCAATTTGTTTGATTAGTGTTTAATAGTCAACATGAGAAAGTTTAAGTATGATTGTATTAGTGAGAAGTGGAATTTTATAGGAAACCGAATCGGAAATCGGATTTGTTCCGATTCCGTCGGGTTTTGTAAATCTGTATTTTTAGATAGAAGAGATAGGTAGAAACTGGGACTTACGGATTTTAGGTCACACAAGAGAGTGAAATAGAAGTAAGGGAAACACCGATGTGCTGCGTCGTTACCGGTAGTTCCTAAAACGATCGCCGGAAGTTCCGCCGGGAATTCGTCGGAGCTTCATCTCGAGCTCGTTTTCAAAGTGCACAAGATTCTTGGAAATTTTTTAGAGAGTTGGCTCAGAGTTAGGGGTGAGAGGGTAGAGGGTAGGGGTGGTATTTATAGGGTTAGGCTAGGATCGGGGTAGATGAAAGGTTAAAATGAAAAATGTGATAAAATGTATTAAAAATGTATTAAAAGTGGAGTAATTGGGGTTTTAAAAGTGCTCTGGAAATGGTTTGAGGCTAAAATTTTGCAGGTGCATAGGGAATATGAAAAGACACAACTTTCATGTTGGGGTCGTCGCCGGAATCGGCCGACTCGGCCGTGACTCGGTCGGAGGACTGAGTCGGCCGAGTCGAGGCCGATTTGGCCGATTCCCGACCGAGTCAGGCGGCCGGGATCCCCCCCGATGGTTCATCTAACCCATGGCAATGTTACATTTTTGGGTGTAGTGAGGTTCTTGTGAGATATGCACGTGTAAACCCTTGGTATTCTAAAGGTTTTAAAAAAATCAATATTAAAAATAATGTGGGGTATGTGATTTGAACTCTGGTGGCTTGGTTCAGCAGTGCAAGGTATTACCAATGAGCCACAAGCTCCTTCTTATAATTATGGAGCTAATTAATTATTTAAAGTAATAACAGTAAATGTAAATACCCCAAGTATACATTAATTTTAAAGCAAATTTTGTACACTAAAAATGGAGTTGTTACATTCTTTTAACTTGTAATTAAAAAGCAAAATAATTACTTATAACTTGTGCTCAGGCTAAAATACCCCTTTATGGATTTTTGAAAAAAATATTTGAAAAAAAATTTGTATAGGAAAATTAGGGTTGTTACAATCATGGCAGACAGAAACCTGCGATCGTACCAGAGGCGTGTCGATGACGCCACTTTGCTTGGAGTAATTCGTGGGATGCTGGAGAACCAGAAGCGGCAGACCGAGCTGAACCAGCGGCAAGCCGAAGCCTTTCAGGAAGGTTTGCGGACCGTCCAGTAGTCTGTAAACAATGTTGCGGCCAAACCAGTAGAGCGTGTGGGTACCGTGGCGGATTTTAGGTGACCTGGTCCGTCCATTTTCACTGGTTTGGAGGAGCTTTTGCCAGCAGAGCAGTGGCTGGTTGATACGGAGAATCTGCTCGTTGCAGCACAGATTCCAGAGGACAAGAGAGTGGATGTAGTACGCATCCAATTGGTTGACTATACCCGTGAATGGTGGCTTGTGGAAGAGACCCGTTTGCCCAAGATGATCAGTTGGTCTACTTTCTCGAAGAGTTTCTTGGAGAAGTTCTTCCCGCAGACTGCACGGGAGGAAATGGAAGAAAGGTTTATCAGCTTGAAGCAGAACGACGCACCCGTGGATGTGCATGCAGCTGAGTGGACACGGCTCAGTGGATTCGTTGGACCTTTGGTAGCCAACGATGCCGGTAGGGCACGGAGGTTCATGCGCAGTTTGGATGTGGACATCCAGAGGCACATTATATCTCTGGGTTTGACCACTTTCTCGCAAGTGCTTAAAGCAGCCGGGAGCAGCAGAGTTTATCATTGAAGACAGAGGGTACGCTGCAGCAGGCAGTCGTGGTACGGAAGCCGGCGTTTACGCCAAATCGAGCGCCTATATGCAGAGGTATTCCGGTGAACCGGCATGGCATTAAACCGATGAAGAAGCCAGTCGTGCCCAAGAAAAAGGGAAGGACGATTTGTGGGTATTGCCGTCTGCCCGGACACGTGCAGAGGGAGTGTCGAAGGATGCTTGGACTTTGTTTGGTTTGCGGATCAGCTGATCATACTGTCAGTGTTTGCCTGTCGAAGCTATGTTTGAAGGATGATGTTCATAAGCCACCGCAGAGACGGTTTCAGGAGCGGAAGCAGTTAACTCAGGGATCCAATCAAGCTCGAGCCTTTACCCTGACGGCTGAAGAGGCCAAGGATTCAGATGAAGTTGTTTCAGGTACCCTACTTGTTCATGATTTTCCCGTATTAGCATTATTCGATTCTGGTGCATCCCATTGTTTTATGTCGTCCAAGTTTATTGCTGCACATTCAATTTATTGCACGACCCTGTCTGGTTGTTGGGACATACACACTGAAAATGGGAAGATTATAGCTAGTAGTGAGTGTAAGGATTGTTTAGTAGTTGTTTACAGATTTCTTGGTGATCGATACCGGTAGTTCTGATGTTGTCTTGGGAATGGATTTTTCTCGGCACTTTCCATGCTCATATGTAGTGTAGGGCAAAGAAAGTGATTTTCCAGATTCCCGGACGTCCAGAGTTTGTTTTGTTGGAGGTAGCAGTTCTGTCGGGCCAGTCGAGTTTAAGGCTATGCCGACAAACAATGTTCTTTCATCAATGGAAGTTGATAAGGAGGAAGCGCCAGCAGTAGTTCGAGAGTTCATAGACGTGTTCGAGAACATCTCGGGTTTACCGCCAAAACCAGATGTGGAGTTCACGATCGATCTTTTTCCTGGTGCAGCGCCAATCTCAAAGTCATACTATCCAATGGCACCAGTGGAGTTGGAAGAAGTAAAGAAGCAGATTACTGAATTGCTAGTGAAAGGTTGGATTCGCAGCAGTAATCCACCTTGGAGAGCTCCAGTTCTTCTAGTCAAGAAGAAAGATGGCACAAGGAGGATGTGCATCGATTATCGAGAATGAAACCGGGTGACTATTAAGAACAAGTACCCGATCCCTCGCGTTGGCGAATTATTCGAGCAACTCAGTGGCGCAAGGGTATTCTCGAAGTTGGATTTGTGATCCGGATATCATCAGGTCCAAGTTAAATCAGAAGATGTTTGAAAGACTGCGTTCCGAACTCGGTATGGACATTACGAGTATTTAGTGATGCCATTAGGAGTCACGAATGCACTGGCGATATTTATGGACTTGGTGAACAGAATCTTTTCACCGTTCTTGGACCAGTTTATTGTGGTGTTCATCGATGATATTCTGGTCTACTCAAGGAGTCTTGAAGAGCATGCTGAACTCTTGAAGACATGTTGAGAGCTTGCATGTGTAAGTCCACGGTAGCGCCCCGGCCGTCTAACAGACGCCAAATGCGGAACAAAAACTTTTACAACTGGCGCTATCGCGTACTATAACCCGGATCTGCCATTAAAGCTAAACTAACAAACTACAAAGTGTGTAGAAATGTTATACCGAACGATCCGAGTCCTTCGGTCTTCAACCATCATCCCACGCTTTGTTGCGGCTGCTCCGATCTCCTGAATCTCCAGTCTTCTCGTCCAGGTGGCACCACGTCGACGGATCTTTAAATGGGCTCCCGCCTCTGAACCGAGGCAACTCGATCATCAAGTTTGCTAAAAGAGATGACCAAGATTGATGTAGAGAATGAGTAGAACACTTTGTCTCGTTAAGTCCAAGGCTATGGATGAACGGTTAATGAAGTTGCCTTTTGGATCGGGTGAAAAGAGAAACTGATCACATCTAATTTCTATGCACCAAAACTTATATCTTTTTTTCAATCAACAACCATAATCCCCAAATGAGAGAGGCCGGCCACTTTATAAGGAGGAGGGTGAGTGTGGGAGAGGGGGAGAGTGACCATAAGCACTAAATCAAAAGCATGAGTCAAATGTAACACCTTGCATCACATTAATGCAAACATTGAACCTTAAACCCTAGTCATCATAACATTAAATGACCAATTAATGAACAAAGCCACCTCACCATCCAAGTCACCATCTAGAACCTTCTAGAAGCACGACTCACCCTCATCAAGAAAAGATAAATCCGTTTTTAACCGAATGTTAAAGACGGGTGATAGAAAACTGGAAACCGACAACTTCCAAAAGCGATCCCGAAACGGATTTCAGGATAACCCCGTATCAGTATAAACATACCCGCATTTGTATTACGACCGAATACAAATGCAACTGAGACAAATATATTATATCTACACAGTATAATACTGGGATTCGGCTTAAACCAAAGCCTACCAGTATTATCTGCCCGAAAAATGACACGTGCGAAAACGCACGTGCATTTTTCGAACCCTGCCATAAAACCATACGACCTCTACAACGTTTCGCCCGAACTTGGGAAACAGTCTGTGGGGGACTCTAATGACTCATCAACACACTGGCACTGGGTATAACCACTAGCACGTCAGAGGTACGAGCTGTACGTAACGGTTGCCTATGTATTGATTGGAAGGGAAGCTGACGAGCGAACTCATCCAGAAACCCTACTGAGCCTAACAGTGACAATATACATACAGTCCGGTCCGTTCGTCTATGAGTATCGCATATCTGCCTAGGGGGCTGGTAACGTCAGACCAACATTAGCGGTAAGTCGTGTCAGAGAGTGGCCTAGAACACCCTGAGATACTACTGGAGTACCTACCAGTAAATCTCCTGCCTCGGCCGAGGGCTTTGTGTAATGGCTCTCCTAGACACAGCGCGATCTCACCCCCAATACCGGGAGAGACGAATCCTCTGCCGATCCGCTCACTTGCCTCCATGTGACTCGAGACTGTACCCAAAAAAGACCTGTTTGCACGACTCCTTTGAGCCGTGGTAGGGTAGAAATCAAAGCACAGTGGGAACTCACACGAGACAAATGACGACCTCAGGTCGATGAACTAACATGTACACATGTCACCAGGAAACTGCTAATTGACGATATGTATAATACCAACTAGCATGTTCCCGGCGAGTTCTGTCCGGTGTACTCATAACCCAATGAGCACCTGTATACATCATAGGTGAACCAACTGACACCAATGGCCTGTGAGACCGGCCATTGCCCCTCGTCGGGGTCTCGACTGTATACACTAGTATACTCTGGAGTATCGATGCCCTGTCTCAAAACTCCCACGACTAGGGACACTTTAAGGATGTGCTTACAGACCCCAGCTCCCACGTATATGATCGCCATCATACTGCTGGAAGTCAAGCAAAAATCCTATGGGCTCTATCAACATGCAATAGCGAACTAAAGCATGTATACGATGATAAAGTCAAACCAGATAGCATATTATCATCTTGAGCAAGACTGTCATATCAGTATAGGTCATGCCTCAATCATTGCAATCACGTACCTGCGATCCAATAATTGACTTTGAGGGCACTATCTCCAACAGCATGTTAGACTTCAAGGGTTCATGGGAGGATCATCTACACTCGGTGGAGTTTTCGTACAATAACAGTTGTCAGGCGACTATTCAAATGGATCCATTCGAAGCGTTGTATGGTCGCAAGTGTCGTTCACCTGTTTGTTGGGACGATATTGGAGAACGAAAATTGTTGGGACCGGATTTGATCGTGCAAACAGTAGAGAAAGTTAATACTATCCGAAGTCATATGGAGGCAGCACAAGATCGGCAGAAGAGTTGGGCCGACACATCGAGAAGACCTCTAGAGTTCGCGGTTGGTGATCTTGTGTTCTTAAAGATATCACCGACTAGAGGAGTGATTCGTTTTGGGAGTCGAGGCAAGCTTAGTCCTCGATTCGTGGGGCCTTTCGAGATTTTGGAGCATGTTGGAGAAGTGGCTTATCGATTGGCTTTACTACAATCTTTGGCGAATGTTCATGACGTGTTTCATGTATCTCAACTCCGTAAGTATGTTCGAGATGAAACATACGTATTGGATCATTCGGAGCTGACTGTAAGGGAGGATTTAACTTTTGAGGAACGACCGATATCGATTATTGATCGAAGAGAAAAGGTCCTTAAGAACAAGGTTATCCCTCTTGTACTTGTTTCTTGGGGAAATCGCTCGCATGGAGAATCGACTTGGGAACGAGAAGACGAGATTCGACAGAAGTTTCCACACCTATTCTTGTAGTTTCATGATTGTTTATCTTTCTTGTTTTGGGAATTTCGAGGACGAAATTCGTTTTGTAGTTGGGTATAATGTAACACCCTAGTTCATTTATACCAATTCCAGTTCAAGTATTTCTTTATTTATGGTATTTTCCTGATTTACCGTGTTTTGGATGCGAATAGTATTTTGACATTTGTATAGCATCCGACCCGCATGCTTGAAACCTGTCTTGATTCATGTTTATGATCTATCCTGACTTGTTAAGTAGACTCGTGCACTTTCATTCTAATTTATACATCCTACATACTGGCATTTTATCTGGCATTTGCATTTTTACACTATAACATTTTAAGTCACATAAAATATTTTTTAAAAACAAATAAATTGCACGGTCTGCATGATACCCCTAACCCTGTGGTAGCATCCACGCATCTTGTTCTTGTCCCATTCAGTAAAACGGACTTGTTTGGATGGCTACGCGCACGTACGTGCATCCGTCCTTGGGGGTATACATTTTTATTACCCGGATATCCAATTTTAGTTTTGGTGACACATATATTTTTCGTATTTTAAAACTGGATTTTTAAACCTGACCCGGGCGTGTTTTGGACCAAATTTGTATTTACCTGAAAATCCAATTTTATTTAATATAATATTTTTATTAAAATTTAATCACAGTTTAAATTCATTTAACTAAATATATTTTTTAAAATTATAATCCTAACAAAAATACAAATCTCTCTCTCCTCTCTCACTCTCTCCTCTCTCTGTCTCTCTCCTCTCTCACAACTGCCTATCTCTCTCTGCATCTATATATATATTAATCTTTATTTTTTATTAAACCATATTTTTCCCCACGTCCCCTCTTCTCTCCTTCCTCCTTCGGCCCAGTCGTCTCGCCCTCGCTCGCGAATCCTAACCCTAGCCGCGTCGCCGTCGCCAGTCCACCCTCAACCTTGCCTCTCTCCTCTCACCGTCGAGTTCTCCTCGACCTCCTCATCTGTCACGACCCGAAAGAGCACATGACTGGCTCTTGAACCATATGAAGTCTATAGGACTCCATCTGATCCAAGTAAGCCAAAAGCCCAGAAATCTAAAACCATTTTAAGAGTAAATAAAGAAAACTGGTTTAAAGAAGCGAAGAAAAAATATGTTTGAAGTCAAGGTTTTTAAATAACTAAGCCGAATATGCATTTTAAAAAAATGTACGGTCTTTTCTAAAAATTTCGGCAGAGTTTCTTTTGTACAAACTGGCCCCGAACGGGGTACAACAAAAACAATATATATGCAATGATAAAAGACATCCCCAAGCGGGAGCTAGCTCTTCGTCAATCGACGGTCACAACCACGCAAGCAATATAATATACAACGCCGAATGGCAAGGATCAAAACTCAACAGAAACCCAATAAGCATGAAAACCGTAATACCGCTAAGCGCGACTCTAAGGTCGAATAATACATCACTAGTGTTTAAGTCTGAAACAATATACAAGTTTTGGTTGATGGAATTTCTAGATACAAAGAATAATACATGTACAATGGCGGTTCTGATACAAAAGAACCCACCTACCCAAGCAAGTCACCCATATAGAAGCAGTGTGCCAGAAATACCGCTACGGAACCTGTACGGCAGAACCTGCAAGAACTGTGGCACAACGGGGGTGAGTTGCCAACTCGTGAATAGAAAATATCTACAAGCAGAAACCGAATGCAAGACATAATCTTAGGTCAATACGATTAGTATAATATAAACCACAAGAGTACGTCTGAAGCATGATAAGGTGGCAATATAACATCTAAACATGTATGTAGTGCCAAGTACTCAGGTAATAACATGTCATAAGTATAAGGTATGTCTGCATGAAGTAAATATGATGAAGTATCAAATGGATATCAATACACACATATATTAGCGTCCCATTCCACTAATATTAGTATAAGGGTATATATAACAGCGCCCTCATACCCTGTTATATATACAAATGAAGTATGATCAATGTAAATCCAGTCTGTATGTGATCAAGTCTGTATAAACGTGGAACCCGTCTACCCGTCACCCAATGACAATAAACGTGGAACCCGCCCACCCGTCACCCAATGACAATAAACATCATGTATGTAAATATGAGGATATAAACAAAATCATGGAAAACATCACGAAACCTGTGCCTAGCATCGGCACGAAAATCCTCATCTATCAGGCACTGTCACCAAGACTAGCCCTGATAGGTACGTATCATACGCTATCTCGAAACCCGAGTGCCCAGCTTCGACCCTCGAATTGCGACGTATGCATACGTACAAAGCTCCGGTCGGTATCCCCAAGATAACCGCCGAGTAAAAGGTAATATCACCGGACAGTATGGTTCCCCAGCCGGGCTCATCGGCTCATAGCACATCGACATCCCTTTCTTGCCCCGGGGTACTCCGGGCCCCACCATGTACCCTCATATGGCCTCGACGCCTCCTCGTAGGGGTATATAAATCAGAACCGATAAAACTCATGGTGGAAGCAGAAATATCATATCAAGGGTAACCGGGTTTTAAAATATTTACATAATCTCTTGAAATACCCACGGTTCCCCAAATCCAGAAATATCATGAAAACAAACATCCCAATGCGCATAATCAGAAAGCATGATGTATGCGACATATAAATGAAATGCGAGTATAACTGCATATCATGCAACATGGAATAATGGTATGCACATACAAGGTCATATCCTGATCCAATAATACTACTGTGTAGTGACATGGCAATTATCGATGATGAAGTGTGTGAGCCGGCAAGCAAGTGTGCGTGGAACATATGTATCATCGATAATGGTGCTGGTGTCCTAACAGCATGATGGCAATATAGCAATAAACACATGCAAAGCGATGTGAATAGCATGAATATGCAGAAATCGAATAATCAACGCAACAGTAAGGAATCTACATCCATATGTATATGTCATGCAGTTATGCTATTTGAAATAAGACGAATCAGGATTTTCAGTAAAATAAGGGCTACGGTGTTTTTTTTTAAAGAAAGACACGTCTTTGAAAATACCCGTAGAATCCCTTTACTTGTTTTTAAGATATTCCTGATTCGTAGTTTTGAAATAGGTATGACTCGGGTCTAGTCTAACATCTACTATGCAAACTACAGATCTAAGTATCAAGTAAACCGGGAGGGGTATGGAAACCACCTAAATCTGAGTCGATATGTATATATATATAGTAGTCGGTGATCCCGCCTCAGTAGTATCGCTTACGGTATAATATATCATAAGACATCCTCAAGTCATGAGTGCGGATCTATCATCAATATAAAGCTCGTACGGTAAATCGTCGTACGGCATCCCAATAGCTGGGTACGGGTCAATATCACATTCCTCTCATCAAATATCAGGTATCATTATCATCACATCACATAATCTGGGGTACTGATCTAAGTCTAGTACAACTGATACCATCTATATACTGCGTGTGCAAGCATACGTCCAAAGGCCCGCTAGAGATCACATGTCGTATCCCAAATACGAAACATATCAAATCACCGATCTCGCGGCACAATGCCCAACATCATCGACTCATCTCCAATGTCATCCAATATCATCAAACATAGTGCAAGTATAATGAATATGCAAGGGTGTGCGTGTAGGTGTAAAGCTATTCTAGGGTTCGCGACTATGAACTACACTAGTTACTTTTAACCCTAAACTATCCATAATACACCTAACTATTATAAATAAATATACAGTATATCAACTACGGACTGCGGGGGTGCTATACGCCATCCACCCGACTTCCCCCTGTGGATATAATCTACTCACCTTGCGTCTTCATTTGTGGATGTCGCCACGCGCTTGCTTGTCGTCCCGAAGTCTTCATGGGGTACCTACACATTAACGTATCGCAAATGCGTATCAAAACCAATTCCAAACTAATACGGCATACGAATCTCAAAACGATACGATAAGGGGCCTATAGGTTAGAACCTATGGGCACGCCTTCAAAACCATCAATCAATCCTCGATCTCGTCGTATAAACGCCAAATAGTCGAGGTAAAACACAATACACAATTTCAGAATTAAAAATACGGAATACGGAAACACGAATCCAAAACAGCAACTAAGGAAATAGGCTCCAGATTTCATCCTAGGTCAAATTAGACAAATCTATACATGCCAGGGGCCTAATCTACACATGTAAGAGCTGCAGAACCAAAACGACTCAATATGGGGCAGGTCTGGCCGCAAATTGCGGCCAAACAGGATAAATCTGCGGTCGGGTCTTGGAGTTGGGGGCTAGGGTCTTGTGTGGTGGTTCCTGGGTGCCTGCACAACTCACCGTCCAATCAATTTTATTTTAGGATGTCTCGGGTGATGGTAGATTCCCAAATACAATTCCAGAATTGCAGTTTTTCCCGACATCGTCTCATAAATCTGTATTCTGGGTTTAAAGCTTCAGGTTAGGGTCCAATATAACATCACACCAAGATTCTAAGGTCACAACAAGTCTTAGTTTCACTTCACAACTCAATTTTTCCTCAAACCCTAACTAGGTTATCCTCAAATCCACAAAAACACACAATATCGATATGAAACTTGAATCGAAACTTAAGAACAAGAAATACCACTCTAATTGTGAAGGAATTACCTCATAAGACCCACATGAATCCTCAACAGCGCCAAAACGAAAACTTTCTTGGTCCATCCTATAGCTTGCAAGCTTGTGCACATTTTTTTGTGAAATGAGAGTGGGTTTTTAGTGAAGTTTGTGAGATGATTTGGGACTTGAAGAGGGGAAGGAAATGAAGGAGCAGCAGCAGCAGCAGGAGGGGAAGAAGGAGAGAGAAAATGAGAGGAAGAATGAAGAGAATGGCTAAGTGTTTGGTCAAAGAAGCACATACCCCTCTCTCTCACACCATACCTCATTATCTTATTCCATTTTCATTTCCTTTTCTTTTTCCTCCAAAACCTTCTCACTAGAATAGTAACCCCAAAGTAAAACATGGTGGAAAAATGCACAAGTGTAGGAAAATAAAAGATATGTGCATGTTTTGCACAAAATTGTTTAAAAACCGATTAGCGATTTTGAATCGCGATTAGCATTAAATTAGCATATAACTAATCATAAAAACTTAAAAATGGCATAATTCTATAAATTACCCTATTTTAGAATTTTCCATAATTTTTCTAAAATTTTTCCCATTTATTTGTATTTAATAATACCAAAATATTAAAATATTCAATAAAATAATATTAAATTATAAAAATTCCCAAAAACAATATTTTATTTTTTTTAAATGTTACATCATCTTCTCTCTCTCCCGAGCCCATCTTCCCCGACGACCCACCTTCTCCTAACCCATCAACTTCCCCCGCCGTCGCCACCTCTCGACGACGACCTCCACCCTCTCCTTTCTCCTGCATCACCCTCGTCAATCCCCGACCTCGTCTTCTCAACCACATATTTCTCTCTCCTCTTAACAACCCTACCCTTCACAGATCTCCCCTGCACACCCTCTTACTGCCGACCCATCACCTGCCTCGCCGTCGCTCGAGCCCACCATCACCGTCGACCTTACTCTTCTCCTCTCCTTTTCCCACTCCATCCCCTGCAGCCACATTCCCAAGAACCCGAGCACCTCCTGCAACCCCTTGCACACCCACTGCACTTCGCCGGCAAACCCCATCGCCGGTGACCCGCGACTCATCATCACCCCATCACCACGACCTCCTCTAACCTAGAGCCATACCAGAGACCCCAGCCTTCTTCTCCCTTCTCCTTCTTCTTCTCCTTTCTTCTTCTTACTTTCTTTTCTTCTCTTTACTTCTTGGATTCTTGTTTTCCGATCACCGTCGGAGCCGTGCTCGCCGTCGCCGATCCGGGCGACCCAGTGGACATCCCTATCCAGCGTGGCCCGTTCCTGCATTTCTTGGTTCAGTCCCGTGTGAGCCGTGTGTGCATTACGACTTTTACCGACATTGGACGTTGTCGTGCATATCCGTATCGTGATCCATCGAGGCAAGTTTATCTTACTACATGCTATGTTACTGTATTTACATCTATTTAAATAAATATAACACTTGTATTTTAAATCATGCATCCCATGTTTAGTTTTACAGTTTTACGACATCTGTGTGCATCCGTGCAAGTTATTTCATATCTGGTGCATGCAAATTTATCTTGATACATGCTAGAGTACAATATACTGCACCCAATTGAATATTTACATTTCATATTGTTTAGTTGTACATCCCGCATTTACCAGTTTATCATTTTACAGTTATACGACGTCCGTACACATCAATATCATTATTTACATATCTAGTCGCATGCTAAATCATCTGCTCCATGCTAGATAATGTGCATCTCATTTAGTATCGGAACTATAAGTGTAACCCTAATCGATAATTGTGCATCCATACCATTAATTCTATATCTATTCGCATATCGTGTCACATTATTACATATTGTTGTTATATTGACACCCCATGCTTGATATTGTGCACCCTACATAGTCATGATGTAACCCCTAATCGATATTTATGCATCCATGCTTTTATTATACATCCGTACTTTCACCCTGATTCAATACTTGCTATAGTTTGATTATGAGCACCCATTGATACCTGTGCGCTACTTGACATGACCTGATACACCACTACATGACATGACTTGATACATGTACACTACCTGACATGACCTGATATATCCCTACTTGACATGTTACCTGATTCTGTTTTTAATGCCGACAATCCTGACATGTTGTCCCGATGGACATATCCTGTTGTCTGTATAGACACACCTGTTCCTACTTGATCCTGTGTTGGTATTAACTTCAGATTTATAATACCTGACTAGAATACATAACTGGGGGTAAGGGAAATCAATGATGAAATCTGACTTGTAACTCAACAGTTCGACGCTTATACTGATCAGTTTTGGGGGCTAGGCCAGTCCCGGAATGATGTTTCTGAAATCATTCGTCTGTAACATGTTTCCTGTTTGTGCTTAGCGGCACGTCTCGGATTCAGCCCCGAGAGTCTGGACCGTAGTCCCAGGTACGCACGGAATACTATTGAGTTATATCGACAATTCATTAAATTGATTTCAAAGACTTGAGAGTAATTAACCCAGTAGCATAGATTACTCACCGCATGCATATACACTTCACTGTTCCATATTCGTGTTATTGTTATACACTCATTACTGTTCATACTCATGCTTGCATATCTTGTTACCTCCTGATTATATATTATTGTTGATATTATGACGCACTGACGTCTGGGTTTTGCATGGCCCAGATCCTCTATCTTTACCGCAGGCCGAGCAGGAGTATTTCAGCCAGTAGGCCGAGCAGTGAGGACCTGTTAGTATTTTAGTTTTCTTTCAGCATTTTCATTCCTGATGTGAGCCCGTATTTGGGACGTACATTCCAGATTATTATTGTTTATTGGATCTATTGTTTTCGCATATTATTTCTTGACTCGTTTATTCTGGCTCATGGACATGTACTAGATAGTTTATTTTATTTCTACTGTTCTTGATATCTCTAGACAGCCGTAATGTGACTGTGGAGGGATGTTTCCTATCCACAGGTAGCATGGTTGGCTCGGTCACGTGCCTATCTTAGCGCACTCTGGGAAGCGGGGCGTGACAGGGTTTGTTTGGTATCAGAGCCATATGATTTAGGTTAATCGGGTTTGATTCTTCTGTAGTTGGGTATTGGACCCAATACACGAATCAGAAACCGGTAATTAGGAACATGTCCTGCCACATTGTTATCATGATTCTTGAATCATATCTTTCTCTTGACTGTTGTCTTGACGATATGCAAACAACTTTGCATCTCAGCTTGAAACCTTTTGGTTCCCTATTGTTTCTCCCTGTTCCTTTGATTCTGATACTAGAATTTGGGCGACTTTAGTGGAGTTATGTGATTGTAACTATGTATCGCGGCAACCAAAAATAAAATAAATGCACACGACATGAAGTGACCATCCGGAGAAGGTGAAACTTGTTGCCGCGATACGGTAGCGTAATTAACTGCAGGGGCTTGCGCCTGCAGGGAAGAGCGTCCCCACAATCAAAACCCCCTCAAATGAGGGGGAATCTGACGAAATCTGCTACAATGGCCGCATCCATCTAAACCTCCGATACACGGTGCCATAAATCAACTTGGTATCTTCGGAGTGGTGGACGGATAAAACCCAAATAGCATCTGCCCCCAAATTCAGGCAAGACGACCTACACGGTTCCGTCTCTGTATTCGGCGGTGAACACTTTACATACGACATCTTTTATTATATTTGCTTGTATTATTTTTAGAAAATCTCATGAGGTAATGACCTACTTCTCACATACACACATCTTGACATAGCACGATTGCTTGAAAACAATATTTTGTGGCTAATACAACTTTACATTAAAATACCGTAAACTATTAAAAAACCGTATTCTTTAAATTGTTTTAATTAAATTCCTTACGATTATATCTCTACAACCCACTTTTGGGGAATCCGATTTGGTTGGTGCAGGTTATCACACATCCATCGGACTAGTAAGACGAGATGCAGACCTTCTCACGGAGCATACGATCTCGATGGAATTTTTAATACTATTTTTAAGAAAACGTGATTTTCTATTTAATAAATAAATTCTATTTTTAATAATTATATATATATATATATATAATCAAAACATCTATTATATATATATATATATAATAAATTCCATATTTTATAAACCAAAAGATAAGAATCACAAGTTTCATGAAAATACAATTAAGAATCCATACAAGTCAATTTTACTCTAAAATACCATGTACTATTAAATCTAGGTTTATATTCACTAGCATGCCTCACTTTTAAAAATTACATTCATGAAAACCCTAAAAGAATATAAATAAATACTTGAGAATTATTTTGAAAGTATACTAAAACTATTTTTCATAAAACCCGTTCAAGTTATATTAATTTACAATAAGGACCCTAAAAAATATAGATTTAAGCGGGACCAATTCTCTTGAGCCTCAGGGAGCCGGAGAAAATGGGAGCTTACCTATTTAAGATAGACAACTAAAACGGGGTTATCAAAATGGTAATTGTTTTGAAAAAAGACATAAATCCTGCCGTCCATGTACTGCAGTTACCGATAACTCCAAAACCTAATTCAGGAATTCAATTCTGTTTAAGTGTTTGACTCAAGCCGAGTCACAGTCTAAATCTGAATACAATTCAAACAATGAATACAATCCAAATATAACTCCAATACAATATGAATCCATATATTTTGGAACTTGAACATGAATACCGGAATTCTATTCAAATATCAATATGACTTGAATTGACCGAACTATAGACTTGACTACATGACTATCCGTTTACATCCTTATCCGTTTACATGAACAATTTATATCATGGTTTCGGCAAGTCTTATATCTACAAAACAATACAATCAATATAATATGCATTACGGTGTTTTTAAAGAGGTAGAATGTTACAGAATGTGTTAGAAGTGGCACGAGACGGTCACTTTAATACACCTAACCTGAATATCCGTTGCCGTTGTCCTGTGGGTTTTGACAGGGCCTTGTACTCCATATACCTTAGTCCACGGAAGAAGTTGGACTCCTCTCATATACACTGACACATTCTGTACCAAACTACAAATAACTACGTTAGCATAACAAACATACAATTTACCAGTTATATTCTCTTTACATGTCCAGTCTATTTCTATCTCTCTTTTAGTACTTACCGAGCGATTGTTCGCTGACGACATTCCTATTTTTTTTCTTTGGAATGCTGTCAGGAGGACCCGACTCTCTGGAGATCGGGCCCAGCCAGGCGGATTTGGAGCAGTTCATTGAGGACCCAGAGCTCTAGTTCACTTGTATATACTTTTATTTTCAGTTCATGCCATTGTTTAGGCATCACTTTCCGGTATTATATTTACTTTCCAGTTGTATTGTGAAGAATGTTTAATCAATAAAAAGTTGTCAATTTACACCTCTTATCATTTCTTGTGTACATTTATTATATTGCTTATTTACGCTTAGCGTGCTTACTTCTAAGTAAATACGTAGCGGGCTTCGCCACGTCTCCCTACCCGTATATTGGGAAGCGGGGCGTGACAGTAGTGGTCGTCCCTTCTTCTATCCATGAATGGAAGGAGAAGTTCATTTTCGTCGGTCTCCGGGAGGGCGAGGATTGGGCTTTGCCCACCCAGTGGCACAAGGCCGATTTCCCGAGGGTGAGGCATTTGAACGCCCCCAAGGCGAAGGTGGTGCCTCAATGGGACCCGATCCAGCGGGCTGACGTCCTGCTTTCCGAGCAGGTACTGAGCTGGGCAGGGCTCAGTCCTGTGCGTTTTTTGGGTAAGTTAGGATCTTTGACGATCTGTTTAGACTTTGTCAAAATTCTTTTTCTATTTCAGTGTTGCTGACCTTTTTCTCATGTGTGTTCTTTTTCTACAAAGCCCATGGACTGAGCTAAAATTATGGCTGTCATGGCTGCCAAGGCCCAGAGAAGAAAGACCGGCGGCGCAAGCTCATCCCGACCCGGTTCGAGCGCGGCTCATAGGAAAACACCTCCGTCCAAGACTTCCGCAGCACCCCCGGTCCTGGAAGAACGCCATAGAGGTGGGGACAAAAGCATGTGCGGGACCCGGTGTCCCGGGCTAGGGCGAAGGCGACTCCCCCACCGAATCCCCCCTTAAAAGACAGAAGCGGGTGGTTTCTCGGCCACCCCCTGCCGGGATCCAAGTGCAGGAGGTTGACTTCTGCATTGAGATGCCTTCGGGGATATCTGTGGTCGACAGCTTTCTGGCGGACATGGAGAAGGCGGCTGGGGCCAAGATTCCCCCGAGAACCATAAAGGCCCAAGTGGCTGCAATAGCTCAGGAGACGGTTCAGGTCGGTAGCTTTTCCCTAAAAAAATTTCCTAAGCTTTATTTCCTCGGTTTCAGTTTTTATAACACGTTTGTTGTTTTCCTCAGGTCCTTCAGCACTGCGCTCTTCTTACCGCCATGGAGTCCGAGGAGGTCGCCCCGGCAATGAAGAAGGCGAGTGAATCCTCCTCGTGAGAGGAAGAGCTTCTTCTTCAATTGCAGCAAGCAGAAGAGAAGGCGGCCTTCATTGATTCGGGATTGGTCGTCGAAGGGTTGATGGTCTCCAAGATGAAGGAGTGCCATCGGCTTCTAATCGAGTCTAACCGGGCTATCCAAGCCCAGTTAGAGGAGAGAACGGCCTTTTCAACGCCATGAAAAGGTCGAGGGACGCCATCAAAAAGGATGCCCGGGCGACTTGTGATGTGGCGAAGTTCGCTGAGAGCAGGACAGAGGGGGCCGTGGAGGAGTACAAGGCGTTTGATCAGTTCTACCTTGATCTCGCCGACTCCGCGGCCGTCGAGTAGCACAACGCCCTCGACGCCGTCAAAGAGGCCATGCCCGAGTTCGTCGACCGCGAGCTATAAGTCCATGTCGCGCATCCCGCGGGATCACGGGGAGGTGGAATAGGTGAAAAAAAAATTCAAAAGATCGCGGCACGGACTTGGACTCCAGGATCGGTGCTAAACCTTAACTAGAAAACTAAAAGTGAGGTAAACTAAATGTACAGAAGTTTATACCTCACGATTTCGGTCCTTCGGGTCTTCATTCCTCGCTGTCCTTCTTCTTGTTGTTGACTCCATGGATCGATTCGGATCGCCGCTCCCTCATCAGACTCCTCAACTCCAAGATGATCCATCCGAGAAGATGTGCATCGAACTCCTACCTCAACGGAGGCAACTAGGGCATCAAGGTCGCTACCAATGATGTCGAAAGGATATAGAAATGTGTGTATGGATTGTAATATCTATTCTTGCCCTAGATCACTCAACACATGAGTTTACTAGAGCTTTGAGGAAAAAGATGGCCTTTTAGGAAATGCTAGTGAGGAAAGAGAATGAGAATGAAGATAGCTCTCATATTTTTCTCAACTGAACCATATTGATAATTCATATGATAAATCAATATCAATTATCACATATATGGTTCAAGTAACAAAAAATGAGTCATGGGCTAAAAAGTCACCATGTGTCATGTGAAGCTATGTCCATCTTCATGCAATTTCCACCTCATTCTCCTATGTCATAATGCATTTTCATTTAAACCAAAATGAATAAAAACAATATGACATGTCATCTTCTAGAAGCATCTTTGACCAATTTACAAAAATACCCCTCGCCCGTACATACGTACCCGTATTCCGAAAAATGCGAATACAAAAAACGAAAACAATCCATCAGTACAATACTAGGATCCGGCTTAAACCAAAGCTCGCTAGTATCGTCCGTCCGAATCATCATGCGCGTACAAGTACACGCACGTGACCGAACCCTGTCGTAAAACCATACGATCTCTACATCTTTTGTCTGATGCAGGGAAACCCTCTGTGTGGGACTCTAAAGACTCGACACTACGCTGGCAGTGGGTTTAACCACAGGTCGCAAGCAGCACTGGCTGTACGTAACGACCCCCAGGTATATGTCGATGAGAAGGCCGATGAGAATAACTCATCCGAACTCCAACTGAGCCTATCTATGACAATCTCCGTACAATCCGGTCTGTTCGTCTATGAGTATCGCATGTCGGGCCTAGGGGGGCGGTAAACGTCAAACCCCTAATAGCGGTACAAGTCGTGCCGGAGTGTAGCCCAGAACACCCTGAGAAACTACTGGAGTACCGACCAGTAAATCTCACTTTCCCTGGTCAGGGACGTTGTGTAATGGCTCTCCAAAAGCCCCCAATACCGGGAGACACGAATCCTATCTAACCGCCACTGCCTCCAAGTTCTTCGGGACTGCATCTAACTACTACCTGTTTGCACGACTCCTTTGAGCCGTGGTAGGGTAGTAATCAAAGTACAGTGGGAACACACTCGAGGCGAAGTGGCAGTGTCAAGTCGACGGACTAAGCTGTACTCATGTCACCTGGAAACTGCTATCCGACGATAGGTATATTACCAACCAACAGTTCCCAACGAGTCCTGTCCGGTGTACTCATAACCTAATGAGCACCTGCATACTATCTCCAGTACGACATACTAATGGCTCTGGGACAGACCATCTCCCATGCTGGGACGAGAAGCGTATACACTAGTCTACTCCGGAGTATCGACGCCCCGTATCGATAATCCTACGACTAGGGACCTGCATAAGGACGTGCTTGTAGATTATCCAGCCCCCACTAGTGTGACTGCCATCACAACGCTGGTAATCAAGCAAAGATCCTAAGGGCTCTACTAATATGTATAGGCGATATGTTAAAAGAAACATATGTACATATTGAAGTAGAAATAAACCAAGTAGAATACTACTATTTTGAGCAAGAATGTTATTACAACTGTGAATATCCCAAGTTTCCATTAAGTAATATACAAACTAGTATGATACAGTAATGGCCTCTAGGGCATATACACTAACACGAGCTCCGTGCAAAGTACCCCCTTACCGAGGAAGCGTCACAAGGGGGTGTTCCCGCCAAAAATTCTTGCTCAAAAGAGTCCAAGGTATCAAATGGCAGCGATACGCTTAATAAAATGCGAACCAGTATCTTCCGGCATGTATTTTGATAAACTCCCTAATGAGAAACTGTTAAATTATGATGGTATTGAAAGCATCTCGAAAAAACCTTCGATTTGATATATTATGGGCCTCATAATTCATCCGGGATCAAAAGTTATGAGCAAATGTCTATGCACATGTGATCTAAGGAAGAAGATGCGAACCAGTATTTTCCGAGCTGTATTTTGACAAACTCCGGAATGAAAAACAGCTAAATTCTGATAATATTGAAAGTATCTCGAAAAGTCCTTCGATTTGATATATTATGGGTCTCATAATTCATCCGAGATCAAAAGTTATGAGCAAATGTGTTATACACGTGTAATCTAAAGTAATGCTCTACTACATGGGGAATGCATTTTTTAGTCCCACATCGGGAAAAGGAGAGATGTCTTCTCTACCACTCCTATATAAATAAGAGGGGATACCTCTTAGAAAGGTAGAGTTAAATCCTCAAAGGATTCAATACTCAAAGGAGCTTAGTTCTCCAAAGGAGCTTAGTTCTCCAAGATAGGAGCATGCTCCTCCATAATGCGCATATGCGCAAGCGCCATGTGCGCTACGTGCAACGCACGTGTGCCCGTCATGCGGCACTACGTGCAACGCACGTGCGCACCACATGCAACACACGTGCGCACCACATGAGAACATTTAATAATATTAAAAGGAGCATGTTCTCCATATATAGAAGCCCTGCTTCTCCTCATAATGCGCATGTGCGCTACGTGCAACGCACGTGTGCTCGCCACGCGCGCACCATGTGCAACGCACGTGCGCACCACATGAGAACATTTAATAATATTAAAAGGAGCCTGTTCTCCATATATAGAAGCCCTGCTTCTCCTCAAAATGCGCATGTGCGCTACGTGCAACGCACGTGTGCTCGCCACGCGCGCACCACGTGCAACGCACGTGCGCACCACATGAGAACATTTAATAATATTAAAAGGAGCAAGTTCTCCATATATAGAAGCCCTGCTTCTCCTCATAATGCGCATGTGCGCCACGTGCAACGCACGTGTGCCCGCCACCCGCGCACCACGTGCAACGCACGTGCACACCACATGAGAATATTCAATTAAAAGGAGACTCGTTCTACATAGGAGCTTGCTCCCCCCCCCATAATGCGCATATGAGCAAGATCCATGTGCGCTGCGTGCAAATATGAGCGCCCAACACGTGCGACGCACGTGCACCCAACACGTATGACGCACGTGCGCGAACGCAAAGAAGCCTTTTTCAGCAGCGAGAAGCTTAAGCTCCAGCCTGTTCTTCCCCCTAATGAGTGAGACATGGTTCAAAGGGTACATCCCTTCACACCTTCGATATATGGCACTGTAATCTCTCAGTGTCGTCGGAGAGGTGGTGGGTCCCAACGACCAATGATCCTTCTTTCTAAAATAAAAAAAAGAGAAGAAGAGAGAACATTGACAGAGAAACAGAGAAAGAATTCAGAGAACTCCTAAAAAGAAAGTTTGAGAAGAAATCAGAAAGAAAAGAAGGTAAACCTTTGAAAAGAAGAATTTCTTCTGAAAAGATCAATGATCTAAGAACAAGATCAAGATCTTAAAATAAAAAGAAAAAATCAAATAATAAGAATAAAATAAGAAGTAATATACTTCTTTATTAGATCATTTGATCTACACAAAGGCATTGCCTTTTAATGAACCACTGGTTCTGGAATCTTAAAAAGATTCTTTTCTTGAATCCAAAATTGGATCAAGATATTAAAACAGTGCCTTGCACTTGTAAATCTGTACTGCTGCGCTCTTGGGTTGGCGCAAGCCACCAGAGAGCGCCACGTGTCAGCTCCAGAACAACTTGCGCTATGCGCTTTTAAAATAGAGCATTGCTCTCTGAAATTGGTGCAACTCACCAGAGCGCGCCACGTGTCCGCAGCGCAGCGCATTGGCGCAGCGCACTGCGCTAACTGCGCTTGCGCTCACCAGAGCGTGACACGTGTCACCTCCACATGCGCTTGCGCTCATTAATTAGCGCAAAGCGCCTGACAGGCCACATGACCACTGTCAGACAATTAATGCGCTGCATTATTTACAGAAGGGCCAAGCCCAATTAAAAAAGGCCTAACAGACCAAATTAAATGCAATGCATTATTTTAAAGAAGGGAAGAGTCCAAACAGATGCTCTGCATCATTTATAAAGGGACAGAGCCCAAATCAGAAAGGCCTAGCAGGCCAAAATAAAATGCAGTGCATTATTAAACAGGGGCAAAGCCCTAGCACAGGCCTAATAGGCCAAAGATAAAAACGTTGAATATTCTCAACTGGACTTAGCCCAATCATGGCCGTAAGTCCTTAAATTAAATTGACTGAGCAAGACTGCTCTCCTAAATCAATTTACATCCGGTTCAAGGGTACATCTCCGAACTCCTCTGACGCCTATCGTTGTAATCCCTCAACGACGTCAGAGAGGTGATGGGTCCCGACGACCACACATTAATACGGACTGTGGGGTCCTTAAACTCGTGGACCGAAACGTCCTTAAACTAATGTTGGACCGAAACGTCCCTAAACTAATTTTGGACCGAAACGTCCCTAAACTAATGGTGGACCGAAACGTCCCTAAACTAATAATGGACCACTACGTCCCTAAACTGGCGATGGACCACCACGTCCCTTAACTGGAACACAGACCACCACGTCTCTAAACTGGAACATAGACCACCACGTCCCTAAACTGGCAATGGATCGCAACGTCCTTAAACTACCTATGGACCACTACGTCCCTAAACTGGAACAATAGAGCCTCCAAATGCTCTCTTGCCGGATCTAAACGGTCCCGTTTAAGTTGATCTTAGCCCCCAAACACGGCTAACGTATCCTTAAACATTCAAATGGACAATAAAACTCCAAATCAACTTTGGTTCAAGGGTACATCTCTGAACTCCTCTGACACCTATCGTTGTAATCCTTCAACGACGTCAGAGAGGTGATGAGTCCCGACGGCCATATATTAAATGGATCACCACGTTAAGTCGATCTTAGTCTAAAACAGGACTAACATATCCTTAACGGACGTTTAAGTTGATCTTAGCCCCAAGCACGGCTAACGTATCCTTAAACTAAAAACACCAAACCTAAATCTAAGTAAATACGGATTTGGACCAATCCACGTCCTATGGGTGACGGCATTACTCGGTCTCCGTATACAATCTACGGGCAACCACAAACAAAACAAACACACACAACACGAAGTGAAATTCTGGAGAAGGAGAAAGTTGTTACCGCGATGCGGTAGCGTAATTAACTGCAGGGGCTTGCGCCTGCAGGGAAGAGTGTCCCTACAATCAAAAACCCCTCAAGCGAGGGGGAATCTGACGAAGTCTGCTACATCGGCCGCATCCGTCTAAACCTCCGATACACGGTGCCATAAATCAACTTAGTATCTTCGGAGAGGTGGACGGATAAAACCAAATAGTATCTGCCCCGAATCTCAGCGACAGGACCAAAAGGTCCTGTGCGCCGTCCTTCGGAGGGGAACAGATTCTGGCACGCCCGGTGGGACCTTTTCCTCTTTCCACTCCACACTTCGTGTGTCGTCTTCGCGAACCAATCGCGGTTTGTTAAATGGTTGCCTTTGGATTTCAGGTTACTAAGATTTGGTCTCTTGCCTGGCGCAGAATTCAAGATTCAATGGCCTCTAACTGCACCAACTGCTCGAAGTGCCCCTGCAATGGACGCTCCACCTCCCCCGGAGGTGTAGCATATGGGCCCCAAGCGGCTTCCTTCCTCGCTCTGCCGGTAGACCAGGTGACCCAAGCCACCACTGGCCTGTTCTTCGGAACCATGATCCCACATACAAGCTTCTCTGCGCCAATACCTGCACCGGAAGTGAACAAAAAGTCGGTCTTCGACCGGCTCACTGCTACGACGGCCTCTGTCAACGGGTCGCCCACTGCCAAACCAACAGCCTCTGTTTTCACCAGGCTAAATCAGAACTCTAAACTGGCTGTCCCAAGGAAGGCAATGACTGCTGCTTCAGAAGTTGTCAAGGCGGCTTCCCCTGTCAAAGAGTCAGTCTTTTCAAGACTGACGATTCCTGCTCCTGTCCCTGCTCGAGGATCTGTCTTCGATAGGTTGGATATCACACCTCAGAAGACAACCTCAGTCTTTAAGAGGTTAACACCGACGGCACCTCATTCAGACAGGGGGCAAAAAGAAAATGTCTCAATCTCCGAGCCAGTCCCAACGGCTCGTCATGCTCGACGTCGCCATTGGCAACGAGTGAGGAAGGCAAGGGGCAACTCCCCCTCAGGACTAACTCCACCGGCTCCAGTGGTGGAAGTCAACGCTGCTGTTCCAAGTGGGAACAACTTTGAACTGCTGAGGAAGGTGCGTAAGAATTCTCCAACCGCTACACTGAAAAGATCTCCTCCGCCGGCAGAGAGAGTTCCGGAAATGAAGCAAGAACAGCCCCTTCAACGGCTGTCCTAAAAAATATACAAGGTTTGGCGAAGGGTTCAAGACTCCGTGATCGACTCAGATCACTCTCGTCAACAGAAAAAGGTGAAGGTGCAAAAAGAAAAGGACTGTCCTATTAAACAGCAGAGGACAACAATCGCTAGGGTGCCTACTGCAACGGCCCCCTCCACTTCAACGGCCCACAAAAGAAGAAGGCCGGAGAAAACCCCCGCGCCCGCGGCAAATGCCAAAGATGGTGAACCTAAACACCTTAAGTCCGGGAGTGTTCCCCCAATCAGAGCAAGGCTCTGTTTGAATTTCAAAAATTCAAATTTTGAAGCAACGCTTCGGATCCCGTGCGCTGCGCGCAACGCGCCACGTGTCAGAAGTTGACACGGCAGCACGACGCCCAAGGCAGTACGTCCAATCAGAGCAAGGCTCTTTAAAAAACATAAGCAACACTCAACTGCGCAAGCGCACCGTTGCGCGACACGTGTCTGCGCAGTTGCGCAGACACTACTGCGCAAGCGCACCGCTGCGCGACACGTGTCTGCGCAGTTGCGCATGCACAACTGCGCAAGCGCACCGCTGCGCGACACGTGTCTGCGCAGTTGCGCAAGCGCTTCACTGCTTGACACGTGTCTGCGCGGTTGCGCAAGCTCAGTTGCGCAAGCGCTTCACTGCGCGACACGTGTCACTCACTGGGGGAGTTGCGCAAAACAGAATAAATCTTGTTAAAACAAGAAGATTTTCTTGTATAAGGCAGGGGCCTTTGGATCAAAGATCCAACGGTGGGGAAAATTCCCCAAATCACTCAGAAAAAGATTGTTTTAACAAATTTAACTAATTTTTGAGCACTATAAAAAGGATCCCAGACCTCATTTCAAAAAAAGAAGGAACATCTGGTTTAAAAAAAGAAGAAGAGAGAAGAGAACTCTGGAGAACTCCTTGAGAACACAAAAAAGAAGGTAAAAACCTTTAAAACAAGAGAGAATTCTCTTAGGAATAAATCATTGATCTAAGAAAAAGATCAGTGATCTTCAACAAATAAATAAATAAATAAAAATAATAAAAAAATAGTGTCTTGCACTTGCTATGAACCTTTGGTTCTCTGAAACAAGGAAAAACTTGTTTTTTCTTTGATCCAAATCAAGGGATAAAAAGTGCCTTGCACTTCTGTTCTTGAATCTAAAAGATTCTTGGTGCTTTGCACAAATGCAATGCATTACTTGAAGGGCCAGGCCCAAATCAAAAAGACCTAGCAGGCCAAAATAAATTGCAAAGCAATAAAAAGGGCAGAGCCCAAATGAAATTGATGCTTTGCATCATTTATAAAGAGCAGAGCCCAAAACAAATTGATGCTCTGCATCTTTTTTTTGGGCAAAGCCCAAATAAAAATAAAAAGAAATGCAATGCAAAAGCAAATAAATGTTGGACATTTTCAACTGGACTTAGCCCAATCATGGCCATAAGTCCTTAAATTAAATTGACTGAGCAAAATGGCTCTCCTAAATCAATCTACAACCGGTTCGAGGGTACATCTCCGAACTCCTTTGACATTGTAACACCCGAGCCCAATAATACTATCTATATTACTAGTTGAGGGTTATATATTGCTCATTTCCAATTATTCTGTTTTTCTGGGGTTTATTGCTAAATTTTAACCGGTTAAGTCATTTTGGCACATAACAAATTTTAACCCCTAAAATGAAATTAAAAGTGTCCATGTTGGCCTACTCGTCGCCACTAGTCGCGTGGTAGCGTCCGCGTGTCGAGATTCCGTCCCGTTCGGCTAAACGGGCAAGTTTGGACGACTACGCGCGCGTGCAAGTGTCCGACTTGGGGGCATGCATTTTAATCATTAAACACCTCTTTTCAAAATTTGGAACCCGCTTAAAATCCTATAATTTGAATTTGGAACATTTGGGCGCAACCCGGGCGCGATTTGGAAATGTTTCATTTCGCGCCAAAAAGGCCCATTTCAATTTAATATCTTTAAAACTATATAAATATACGAAATATATTCGTAACTGTTAAATCCCTGCAAAATCATTCAAATCCTCTTAAATCCCTTCTTAAATCTCGTGATCAGCCAATCGCAGCGGGGGAATATACCTGCGTGGGCCCCGCCTCCCTTTCCCTATCTCTCTCTCTCTCTTCCCTCAATCTCTCTCTCCCTCTCTCTCCAATCTCTCTCTCTCTTCTCCTTTAAAAAGTTTTCCATGCAGCAGCCCCCATTCGCTTTTCCTCCATCACGAGAACCCAACGAAAACCCTAACCCTAGCCTCGCGACCTCACCGCCGACCTCCTCACGACCTCGCCGTCGCCGTCACCACCTCGTCGACCTCACCGCACCCACTTACCTCCTTCCTCCGCCGATTCCCGCGCCTGCACCCAACCCCGATGACGCCTCCAACCCCCGTAGACCTCGCCGTCGACGCCACCTCCCGTCGCCGACGGCTCCCGCGACTCCCTCTCCCCCTCCTCGTTGCAACCTCGTCGTCGCTTTCCCTCCTCCCCTCGCCGGACCACCAACCCGAGCCCATAACCCCATCAAGTACCCTCTACTGTTCGCCGGAGAACGCGCCGGCGATCCTCGCCGTCGTCACCAGAGCCACCTCCGTCTCCCCCTCGACCACCAGAGCCGACCACCCTCTCCTCCACTCGTCGCAGCACCCTCTCCCGCGCACCCCGAGGCCATTCAAGCCTTTGCAGCCGCCATCGTTGCCTCGCCGGCGTTCCAGCACCGTCGAGCTCGCTGGGGTTACCCCTGGTATCTCTCGGTAAGCCTTCCTCATCCTTCCGTTTGTGCAAATCCCTCCCGCTGATCGTTTTAAGTTTATCGTGTGTTGCTAACTCGTTGTCGTGTTTTGCCGGAATCCGACCGTGCCGTCTTGGCCAACCCGACGCTCCAGCGAAGTACCCTGGTCCGTGTGATCCCGTTGTTCTCTGTTGGGGCTCGATCCGTGGCCCGTGCTATCATATCGTGTTTTCTGCCGACATCGCATCCGTGTTCCGGTTTGCAAAACCGTCGAGGCAAGTATCTGAATACTTGCTCTAACATGCTAGTGTGCGAGATCTAGTCTTGCCACGCAATTGAATTCATACTATATAAGACAACAACTTAATGATGGTAATTGATATTATATTGTAAGTTAGAATTGATAGTTGCAGTTATCTTTAACATGGAATCGTTATAATAGTTTCTCGTAATTAATCAACCCACTATCAATCCATATTCCAACTAAATAAGACAATTGGATCATATCCGCTTTAATCGTTAAATCATCCATGAGACAATTATTATATTTTAGTTTAATTTCATGTGGTTTCATTACGTATGGTTATTATTGTTCCACCTTGTGACTATTGCACCCCAGGGTGCCTGAACCCGTTAATAAGAGAATACAAAACATCACTGTCGTTACATGGAATAATATGGTTATTTACTGTTTCCTGCTGCTGTTCATTATTTGATTGCATACCTGTTAGGAGCACATACCCGATTGCACTACATATTGGCCTGACTCTGCTACACATGACATATACATACATACCAACTCATCCTGTGGTACCATGACATTACTTGTTTCATGATTTCATGCCTAATGCCGACAAACCCGACCATCCCTGCTGTCTATCCAGACAGACCTACTCTTACCGGATTTTGTGTTGGCATTAGTCCTTGACTACTGAATACCTGACCTGACATACATAGCTTGGGGGTATGGGGAAATCAAAGATGAACCTGACTTGTAACTCGACAGTTCACTACCGTTCGAGTGTACACATTCCTATTCTGTGCCTAACGGCATGTCTCGGTTTCAGCCGAGAATATTGTGGCCGTGATCCCGGGTAGGTACGGGGTAATACCGAGTGTACACTTTCCTATTCTGTGCCTAACGGCATGTCTCGGTTTCAGCCGAGAATATTGTGGCCGTGGTCCCGGGTATGTACGGGATACTAACACTTTCCTATTCTGTGCCTAACGGCATGTCTCTGCTGCCGCCGAGAATATTGTGGCCGTGGTCCCGGGTATGTACGGGATACTATTGGGTTACATCGACGATTCATCAATTGGTTTCAAAGACTATAGAGTAGAAAACCTGATAGGACAGTTTAGTCACCATTGCACATTACCCTGCTTGTTATTTCTTATTACTGCTTTATTCATGTTCATACTTGCATTGCTTATTACCATGTTTATACTATATACTTGATGTCATGACGTGCTGACGTCTGGGTTTTGCATGGCCTAGATTCCGTACCATTGTCGACGACCGAGCATGAGTACTTCAGCCAGCAGGCTGAACTGTGAGTTCCTTAGGGTTTAGTTTATTTATTTCATTTCATTTCCAGATGTGAGCCCGCATTATGGGACGTACTGTTTATTCATTGTATTGGATCATTAGCTTCCGCACTTATTGTTTATTGATTCTTGTTATTATGGATTTGGAAATGTATTAGATTAGTTTTTTTTATCTTGTTCTTGATATCCTTACAACCGTAATGTGACTGTGGATGGATACTTCCTACCCACAGGTAGCATGGTTGGCTATGTCACGTGCCCAATCTTGCGTACTCTGGGAAGCGGGGCGTGACAGACATCCATCGTTGTAATTCCTCAACGACGTCAAAGAGGTGACGGGTCCCAACGACCACACACCAATATGGACTGCGGGGTCCTTAAACTCGTGGACCGAAACGTCCTTAAACTAATATTTACCCCAAAATGGGAATATCGGACCGAAATGTCCTTAAACTAATGATGGACCGAAACGTCCTTAAACTAATGATGGACCGAAACGTCCCTAAACTAATGATGGACCGAAACGTCCCTAAACTAATATCGGACCGAAATGTCCTTAAACTAATGATGGACCGAAACGTCCTTAAACTAATTTTGGACCGAAACGTCCCTAAACTAATATCGGACCGAAATGTCCTTAAACTAATGATGGACCGAAACGTCCCTAAACTAATATCGGACCGAAACGTCCCTAAACTGGAATATGGACCACCACGTCCCTAAACTTGCACAATAGAGCCCAAATGCTCTTTTGTCGGATCTAAACGGTCCCGTTAAGTTGATCTTAGTCTCAAATTGGACTAACGTATCCTTAACAACCGTTTAAGTTGATCTTAGCCCCAAACACGGCTAACGTATCCTTAAACACTCAAATGGACTATAAAAAAACCTAAATCAACTTCGGTTCGAGGGTACATCTTTGAACTCCTCTGACACTTGTCGTTGTAATCCTTCAACGAAGTTAGAGAGGTGATGAGTCCCGACGGCCATATATTAAAGGAATCACGTTTAAGTTGATCTTAGCCTCAACGAGGCTAGCGTATCCTTAAACTAAAAACACCAAACCCAAATCTAAGTAAATACGGATTTGGACTAAACCACGTCCTACGGGCGACGGCATTACTCAGTCTCCGTATACAATCCACGGGCAACCACAAATAAAACAAACACCCACGACACGAAGTGAAATTGTGGAGAAGGAGAAAGTTGTTACTGCGATGCGGTAGCGTAATTAACTGCAGGGGCTTGCGCCTGCAGGGAAGAGCGTCCCCACAATAAAAAAACCCCTCCATCGAGGGGGAATCTGACGAAGTCCGCTACATCGGCCGCATCCGTCTAAACCTCCGATACACGGTGCCATAAATCAACTTGGCATCTTCGGAGAGGTGAACGGATAAAACCAAATAGCATCTGCCCCGAACCTCAGGCACAGACGCAAAGTCTAGGCCGTCTTTTGGAGGGGAATAGATTCTGGCACGCCCGGTGGGACCTTTTCCTCTTTCCACTCCACACTTCGTGTGTCGTCTTCGCGAACCAATCGCGGTTTGTTAATGGTTGCCTTCGGATTTCAAGTTGCTAAGATTTGGTCTTTTGTCTGGCGCAGAACTCAAGATTCAATGGCCTTCAACTGCAACAACTGCTCGAAACGCCACTGCAATGGACGCTCCACCTCACCAGGAGGTGTAGCATATGGACCCCAAGCGGCTTCCTTCCTCGCTCTGCCGGTAGACCAGGTGACCCAGGCCACCACTGGCCTATTCTTCGGGACCATGATCCCACTTACAAGCTGCTCTATGCCAATACTTACACCGGAGGTAAACAAGAAGTCGGTCTTCGACCGGCTTACTGCCACGACGGCCCCTGTCAACGGGTCGCCCATTGCCGAACCAACAGCCTCTGTTTTCACCAGGCTAAATCAGAACTCTAAAATGGCTATCCCAAAGAGGGCAACGGCCGCTGTTCCGGAAGTCGTTAAGGCGGCTTCTCCCGCCAAAGAGTCAGTCTTTTCAAGGCTGATGATTCCTGCTCCTGCCCCTGCACGAAGATCTGTCTTTGACAGATTGGATATTACCCCGCAAGGAACAACCTCAGTCTTCAAGAGGTTAACACCGGCGGCGCCTCATTCAGACAGGGGGAAAAAAGAAGTTATCTCTATCGCTGAGCCAATCCCAACGGCTCGTCGTGCTCGACGTCGCCATTGGCGACGAGTAAGAAAGGCATGGGGCAACTTCCCCTCAGGGCTAACTCCACCGGCTCCAGCAGTGGAAGTCGACGCTACTGTTCCAACTGGGAACGGCTTTGAATTGCTGAGGAAAGTGAGAAAGAACTCTCCAATCGCTACATTGAAGAGATCTCCTCCACCTGCGGAGAGAGTTTCAGAAACGAAGCGAGAACAGCCCCCTCAACGGCTGTCTTCAAGGATTTATAAATTTTGGCGAAGGGTTCAAGATTCTGTGATTGACCCAGGTCACTCTCGTCGCCAGAAAAGGGCGAAGGTGGATAAAGACAAGGATTGTCCCATTAAACAGCAGGGGACAGCAGCTGCTAGGGTGCCCCCTTCAATGGTTCCTTCAACTTCAATAGCCCACAAAAGAAGGAGGCCAGAGAAAACCCCCGCGTCAGCGGCAAAAGTTAAAAATGGTGAACCTAAATGCCCCAAGTCAGGGGGCATGACAGTTCATACGGTTTACATGGCGTTGGGAAAAGAAGACAGCCGTACATCCACGGGTCATAGACCGCTTACACGGTCAATGACCAAGACTCAGGAGCAGCAACAGAAGCTCCAGGAAATGATGAACACTATGGCCGCACTTACAAGGCCGCACTTACAAGGCCGAAAGAAACCCCGGAAACATCCTCAGAAGAACGTCAAGAACAAGAAACGGACGCCGAATTCCTTCGGCGCGTGCTAGAGAAGAAAGATAAAGAAGCTGTGGAGCAGGCATCCAACATAAAGAAAATGGCCCTCCTGTTCCAGGATATGGTGGGTATGATGATTCAACAAGATCCACCTACTGAAGATCCCCCGATCATTCTTGAAGACGATAGGGGAGAGACATCCAATCCTCCACCGGCTCTATCCACAGCTAAAGAGGATACCATATCAAAAGCTGATTTGGATGAATACATCGCCCAGAAAATACGGGTGCATCAGGCGACTGAAGCAGCCGGTCAGGTCGTAAAGACGGGGCGGCCGTATCCGGGCTGGTATGACCAAATCAAGTACCCGCCAGGGTACACAATTCCCAAGTTCCATGTCTACAAGGGAACCGACAATCCCCATCAGCATGTTGCCCAGTTCAGGGAGCTCTGCGGGAACACCGGCGGTGACGACAAGCTGTTGCTCTGCCAGTTCGTTGGAAGTCTATCAGATACGGCGTTCGAGTGGTACTCTGAACTCCTTAATGATTCTATTAAAACCTTCGCGGAAATGGAGCTGCTGTTTACCCAACGTTTTGCAAGTGCCAGTGAACGTACCCCGATGACGGCACTGATTAACGCTAGGGTAAAACCCGGCGAGACATGGGTTCAGTACGCTATACGGTGGCGTAATCTATGGTCGAAGTGTGGGCAGCGCATAGAAGAAGCCCCCGCAGTTGGTATGTTTGTGGGAACCCTCGATCCACAAGCAACCATCTCACAATTTATGATGTTTTTTAAGCCAACTACCTTCCAGGCGTTGATTGACAAACTATCGCAAATGGATCAAATGGGCCATAAACCTCCTCTTCCAAGGCCGGACTCCCGGAATGACAAAGGGAAGGGAAAAGCGATCGTCGTCGCTAATGCTCAACAACAACCAAGCGACCCGAAGCCAGTGGCTCGTCAAAATAATATGCGCCCGTACGTACCCCTTGAGGATAGGATGGGACGTCCTTATTCTTTTCCCCGCGATAAAACGAAGAGGTTATTCGAGCTGGCGTTGCGCAACAGACTCATAAATCTGCCGGATCCAAAACGTCCGTTGCAACCAAGTGACGTCAACGAGCCCAACTACTGTCCTTATCATCGAGTACTAGGCCATCCGATCGAAGACTGCTACGTTTTCAAGAATTGGCTTGAGAACCAGTACCGACAGGGCAAGTTCGCGTTATCTGACAAATGGAAGGTGAATCCCCCGCAACCCCACACCTCTAAGGGGACGAATACGCCGGGGGCAACATGCTCCGTCATTGAAGAAGCTCCTTGGGAGGTTGTATTATCAGCCAAGACGAAGAGGATGCTAAACGATCTTCAAACATGTTCAGCGATCAAGTGGAAGAACCCGTTGGAACCACAGGTCATTGAAGGGATGTTGAAACTGCGTACAACTCCAAAGACCGATGGTGGTGGCTCGAACACTCGCAGCCAGCCGTCAAAATCTTCAAAAAAGAAGAAGAAGAAATCTAAGAAGCCCGTGAAGCCTGGCGACAAGCGCACGGACTTACAAAAGCAAATTGACGCGCTGGATGAATACAACTAAAAGGCACGGACTCCCATTACGCTTCAAGAGTTCCTCAATCACGTCTTTCAAGAAGAAGATGAGGGAGAAAGTTCATCGGATGAATCCGAGGAATATGTAGCGAGCTGTCATATGATCTCCCATTCGATCACGAACGATGAGGAGACTTCTGGCACTAAAACGCTGGGGGCAGATACCGAAGCAAAAATTCCGAAGCTATCAGTCGAAATGGTTGACGCGTTCCTTAACGAAGCTCGACTGAAAAGTAAAGCTGATCGAGAACGCGAGATGGCTATATTTGAAAGGGCCAAGCGCCAGCGACTTGATGAAAGAGCTGAGGCGATCCCGCTGGAGCAAAACACCTTCACTACCGACAAAAGCCGATTCAAGATAAAGAAAAGGTTTGCTAGGGCCACATCAATGGGCATGAAACTACCATCCTCTGAAGGAAAAATTACTGGTGAAATATAAATGCACCCCTCCTTTTGCTTATATCATCAGAAGGTTTCGCACCCCACTCAAGAATGCAAAGCTTTCGATAAATGGTGGCAAGGATATGTTGCTCGTCAACAACGCTTCAAGCGGGAAAAGCGTAAAACTCGTCGAGAGCAAAGAAATACGACCGAAGAGCTTAAAAGAACTACCGGCGATTGTCGCATGGTTAACACTGCCGGATCACAAGTGCCTACATTCGGGAGCGATTCTGATGAAGAGCTGGAACTCGCCCCTCTCTTTAAAGAGTCAACTTCGGGAAAAGAAGAAGAGCCAAAGGTTTGCAAAAATATCCAGCTACGCAATCGGACGTTACCTGAAAAGAATCTCGGACCCTTAAACAAGAAAGATAAAGGGAAAGAAAAGGTTTCTGAGGATATTACTTTAGATGACCAAGTTGCGGAAGAGCTAACCGCCAAGAATCCGCCGAAAAGAAATAAGGTAGATTACAATGTCTTGGCGCATCTGAGGAAGCTGCCCTCACAACTCAGCATTCTTGATGCCCTGTTACTATCAAAAGAGGCGAGGGATTCTTTGATTAAAGCGCTACAAGATCCGGACCAATTCCAAGCCTTTCTGGCCGAAGAAAAGATGAAGGATGAGTTGGAAGAAGTGCACACGGCCGACGTTGCTTTTGGCGATGAAGTCCTTCTCCTTGGGACGCGCGAACACAATCGCCCTCTCTATGTCTCAGGATACTGCCATGATATAAAGATAGGCAAAATCCTGATCGCTAATGGATCGTCTGTTAATCTCCTCAACGTGCGGGTGTTGAAGGAAATCTGCATGAGCGTCCAGCATCTTGCGCGGGACAAAATCACCATCTCCGGGTTCGACTCCCAATCATCAAAGACTCTTGGATCTGTGATATTGACGTTACGCTTCGGGTTGCTCGTCACAGATATTAAATTCCATGTCATAGACGCCAAGACATGTTACAATGCTCTGCTCGGATGACCATGGTTACACGAGTACAATATTATCCCTTCTACACAGCATCAGTGTATGAAATATTGTAAGGATGGTCTCGAGTACACTGTGGCAGGAGAATTGAATCCGTTTTCCGTGAATGAAGTTCGTAAGTATGAAGATGCCAAATACTTCTTGCCGAGTTTCGAAGACACGGAAAGGTGTCACAAACCGGAAAACAAAATTAACGCCACTATCCCTGTCTTCGGCAGTGACACCGAGGACGAAGGGGATATAACTTATTCGGGTCCATCCCAATCCGCCGAGCCGGGACCATCCGTTCCTTCATTGATCTTCGGTAGTGATTCGGAAGATGAAGTTCATGCTGTATTCCCCGCTCGGTTTTCAATACGGGCTTCTGTTGATGAAGAGCGAAGTCTGCAGATAACCATGGTGCCGCTTGAACATTACAAAGAACTGGATGCACTTGACACCAACAGTGTGGAAGAATTGCAGACATTTTATATCTCCCCTGGACGAAAAGGCGAGAAGGCAATCCTATTCTACCGCTCTGAAGAAACCAAGGTAGAAAAAGAAATTTGGCATGGTGCGGATTCTACGCTCGACAGGCTTCAGCCCATCCGTCTCCCCAGATATTATACGGAAGGTTTGAAAAAGCTGCTGAAACGCCAGGGGATATCCTTCGAGCAGACCGTTCGAAAAGCCAAATTCTATGACAGAGTCTGGAATGTTCCCGGGACTCAACGCAAGCTGCCTAACGGGAGAATGGAAACAAAAGGGCTCGGATACATCCGGTCGAGGAAGCGAGAGTTACTACCTAGCTGTTACGTCATATATGACTTCGATGAAGAGGCGGATGCTCAATGGGAGGACGTTAATCCTGAGCCAGTGAAAGTGCCAGATGCAAAGGAACCCAGTCCATCGTTCGAAGAACAAATGGACAAGCTTATAAGAGAAGCGGGTCAAAAGGTCCGAGACGACCATAACCGCGAAATTGTCATCTATGAGAAAGCCAGAACGCAACGCCTTCTCCAACAGGCCGTGAAGGATGAAAATGCCGCTCCTTGTCAACCTGCTACGAAAAAGGTTCGACGCGAAAGCAAAAACAAGTCGAAAGGCAAAAAAGGCGCTCAACAACCACAAAGCAGAGCTAAGAAATCACGCATATGAGAGTCAAGCGTTATTGACCTGGCCCTCATGAAGAAAATGGGTCGAGCATATTCATTTCCTCGGAACAAGACGAAGAAGATACTTGATCTTGCTCTAAAACATCAAATGCTTACACTCCCAGAGTCCAAACACCCTGAGCAAGCAGGCGAAGTCTCCAACCCAAATTATTGCTCTTATCATCGAGTAATAGGGCATCCGCTTGAAGATTGCTTCACCTTCAAGAATTGGGTTGAAGATCAGTATCAGCTTGGCAAATTTGCGTTGTCTGACAACTGGAGGGTAGCGCCGCCACAAAAGCACGAACCCGAAAACACAAGAACAGAACCAACTCCGCATTGGGATTGGAAGAAAATTCGCACCTGTCATATGATAACAATATTAAAAGAAGAGTCCGAGAACATGGACAGCCTTCCCTGGTGCTTCGAAAACAACAATGATGAGGTGGTCTCAGAATTTCCCCCAGCCCCGAAAGAGCTGGAAGATGGAATCCATACCACTGCAGATAACCTCAAGAAGATTGAGTTGGGGACGACAAACGATCCACGACCGACATTCATCAGCGAGCTGCTATCTGAAGAAAGGATGGCTGCGTTAAAAGATGTGCTTCTACATCATAAAGATTGTTTCGCATGGAACTATTCCGAAATGCCGGGACTAGATCCAGAAATTGCTGTGCACAAATTGGCGATATCCCCGGACGTCAAGCCAGTCAAACAGGCACCGAGAAGAATGCGGCTCGAGCTTGAGATGAGCATCAACGCCGAGGTCAAGAAGCTGATCGACTCTGGCTTCATCCAGGAAGTTCAATACCCTGAATGGATCGCCAACATCGTCCCAGTGATGAAGAAAAATGGGACAGTGCGCATATGCGTAGACTTCCGGGATCTTAATAAAGCTTGCCCAAAGGATGACTTCCCAGTGCCAGTCACCGAACTGATGATAGACAACACGTCCACTCATGATGTTTTCTCCTTCATGGACGGCTCGTCGGGGTATAACCAGATAAAGATGCGTCCCGAAGACCAGAAGCATACCGCTTTCAGGACTCCTCTGGGTATATTCTGCTACAAGGTGATGCCCTTCGGTTTAAAGAATGCCGGTGCCACTTATCAAAGGGCCATGACAAAGATCTTCGATGACCTTATACACGAAATCGTTGAATGCTATATCGACGATCTCGTGGTTAAAAGCAAATCATACGAGGAACATCTCGAGCATCTGAAGACTGTATTTCAACGCCTTCGACAATACAACTTGAAGATGAATCCTCATAAATGTGCGTTCGGGGTTTCCTCGGGCAAATTCCTGGGATTCATTGTTCGACACCGAGGTATTGAAATAGATCCGTCAAAGATTAAAGCGATCATGGAAATGCCTCCGCCGAGAACTCTCAAACAGCTGCGGTCTCTCCAAGGGAAGCTCGTATACATACGGCGATTTATAGCCAACCTTTCAGGAAAGTGCCGTCCCTATAGCCACCTGATGAAGAAGGGAGCCCCATTTGTCTGGGATCACAAATGCCAAGGCGCACTGGACGAGATCAAGCAATACCTGCAGAACCCTCCGGTGTTGGCTGCTCCAGTCAAGGGAAAACCCCTCATTCTTTATACAACCGCCCTCGAAGGTTCCTTAGGCGCATTATGGGCACAAGAGAACGATCAAGGGAAAGAAAGAGCACTCTACTACTTAAGTCGAGTTCTGCTGGGGGCAGAAAGCAACTACTCTCCCATTGAAAAACATTGCCTGGCGTTGATTTTTGCGATAACAAAGCTTAGACACTATGCGTTGGCGCATGAAGTCTGTCTCATTTCAAAGGTGGACCCCCTTAAATACTTGATGTCGAAGGCCATATTGACGGGACGACTCGCTAAATGGGCCCTGCTCTTGATGGAATTCTCGGTAACGTACCGACCTCTCAAGGTAGTGAAAGGCCAGGTCATCGCCGACTTCCTCGCTGAGCATCCAATACCCGCCGATTCTCCTTTAAATTGCGATCTTCCAGACGAACATGCGTTTGATGCGATCGACGGTGGTGATACCCAATGGGAGCTTTATTTCGATGGAGCATCTTCCATGAAGAAACGCAAACAAAGTGCCCCTATAATCAACTCGGGGGTAGGACTCATCTTTATAACTCCACAAGGTGGGATAATGCGTTTTGCCTTCTCCCTAACAGAGCCGAGGAAAAATAACAAAGCCGAATATGATGCTTTGATAGCAGGCCTCGAGATCGCCATTGACATGGGAATTGAAGACCTCCTCATATACGGGGATTCTCAACTGGTCGTTAGTCAAGTAAACGACGACTACCAAACGTGCAAGCCAGAACTGGTGAAGTACGGCGAAAAAGTGCAACAACAGTTGACCCGAATTCCCTCCTATACTTTGGAGAACATACCGCGCGCGGAAAACAGCAAAGTAGATGCGTTGGCCAAACTTGCTAAAGAACTGGCTGACGAGAACCTCGATGACGTCAGAATTGTGGTACAAAGCCGTCGAGTGCTCGCCCCAGCGGAAATATCTCCGGAATCACCCGAAGAAAAGGAAACGACTGAGCGAATGGCTCTGCAAATAAAAGACCGGGAAAAGGCCGAGGATTGGAGGGAAGTCTTCATAGACTACTTTAAGTCCCACCGATTGCCTGAAGAAGCGTCCACAAGACATCAGCTCATGAAGCGGGCTCTATCTTTCGCCTTCGTCAACGATACTCTGTACAAGAGATCGTTTGATTCTCTGTGGTTGAGATGCCTGGGACCCGACGAAGCGAAAAGAGTCGTTCAGGAAGTTCACGACGGACTCTGCGGTTCTCACCAAGCGGGCCCAAAGATGAAGTTGAAGATAAAACGGATGGGCTACTACTGGCCCACGATGATTCAGGATTGCATCGGATATGCGAAGCAATGCCACTCATGCCAAGTTCATGGGGACTTCATCCACCAGCACCCAAATCCACTACATCCAACGGTGGCTAGCTGGCCATTCGAAATGTGGGGGACTGACATAGTTGGCCCTATCGAACCAGCATCGTCTAGGGGACATCGTTTCATCTTGGGGACGACCGACTACTTCTCTAAATGGGCAGAAGCAGTACCGTTAAGAGAGGTGAAGACGGAAAATGTCCTCCACTTCTTCAAGACGCATGTCATATATCGATTTGGAACTCCGCGACGGATCATCTCCGATAACGGGCCAGCTTACAGAAGCCACAAGATCAGTCGCTTTGCGCAACAGCATAATATAGACTGGAGATATTCCTCGGTTTATAACCCGCGAGCCAATGGACTAGCTGAAGCCTTCAACAAGACATTGACAAAAATCATAAAGAAAACGGTGTCCCGAAATAAGAAAGATTGGCACGAAAGACTGCAAGAAGCTCTTTGGGCATATCGAACTACATTCAAGACGGCCACGAACACAACGCCGTACGCGTTGGTGTTCGGTACAGAAGCAGTACTCCCCCTCGAGATAGTGTTACCCTCTCTACGAATGGCAGTCCACTACGAGCTGACGGACGAAGAAAATGCTCACCTTCGGCTTGAGGAGCTTGACGCCCTTGATGAAACCCGGCTCATGGCGCAGCAAAATCTAGAAGCTTATAAAGCAAAGATGACGCGCTCATACGAAAGATTGACTCGACCGAGGACATTCCGCCAAGGAGAACTCGTGCTAGTGGTCAAAAGGCCTATGATCCCCAATCGCGCCAAGTGGGGAAAATTCGAGCCAGACTATGAAGGCCCATACATCATAGATAAGGTCTACCAAGGTGGGGCCTATCTACTCATGGACATGCACGGTGAAAGGCCTTTCAGGCCGATAAACGGTCGCTTCCTAAAGAAGTACTACGCTTAATGAGCCACAGCCTAGGTCAACGATAGATGACGACGACTATGTCCGCTCGCTATCTTCCTGAGCTTAAGCTTTCTAAGCAGTGGCCAGCCTTCTCCATGACGGACCGAAACGTCCTTAAACTAACGACGGACCGAAATGTCCTTAAACTAATAGCAGACCGAAACGTCTTTAAACTACTACCGCAGCATCTTTAGGCTGACAAGATAAAAAATATATATATAAAAATAAAAAGAATAATAAAAAAAAGGTATGTCCATAAGCAAAATGGGCACGGATGAAAACCTGAAAGGGCTCCGTGAGTAAAAACAGCAGGACTACTGGCGAGTGTTTGTGAAAACCCGAAAGGGCGCAACCTCGTTAAAAGACACTTATAGGGTCCTCTCGACCTTGTAAGGAGAAACCACCTGCGTGAGATCCTTACGACTCACAAGGGAACAACACACTTAGGTATCCCCACGATTCCTAAGGAGAAAATACACTTGCGAGATCCTCACGACTCGTGAGGAGAACTCTCTTATGAGACCCTCACGGCTCATAAGATTTGAAAGTCTTAAGTCACAGAGACCTAAACCTGTGCTTAAGCAACCCCCACAACATCCGATACGGCCCTACAAGTGGCTCAATATTGACCCTTGTATACAATCCACGGGCGCGAATAAACATTTCCCTAACCAAGTCCCGTCCGTGGCTGGGGATATGTTCACAAGACCCTTGTAGGTCCTCTCGATTTACAAGGAGAAAACCCTCCTGTAGGATCCTTACGACTTACAGAGGAACATGCACTTAGGAATCCTCACGATTCCTAAGGAGAAAATACGCCTACAAGATCCTCACGACTTGTGGGGAGAAATACCTTTGTGAGACCCTTACGGTTCATGAAGTTAAAAGCCTTAGTCGACAGCACCTTAACCCTGTTCGCTAACCCACCTTTGTTCGACATTGACAGAGGCAGATGATGATTCGCTCCTGGTAATATCCCAGTTGCAGCGGTGCTGATGCCGAAATCGGTGTCCAATTTCAGGTTTACGGCGAAAAGCCGATAGGCCGCACATGCATATGAAACAGCCGAAATGATGGGGCAACTTGCAATAAGCAAGTAAAGAAAATGTATGCATGGAAAATAGCCGAAATTATTGGGCAGCTCGCAATAAAAAGCATTGAGTAAAAATAAAATAAATAGCCGAAATGATCGGGCACCGCGAAAAAATAGCTGAAATGATTGGGCAGTCGCGACCTTCGCGATATAAAAGCTGAAATGATAGAGCATCGCAGAAATAAAATAAAATAAAATAAAGAAATGATAAAACTTTGGCCCTACAGTTAAGATCACATCGATCCCTGTATACAATCCAAGGGCGTAAACAAAGAAGGAACCATACTTTCCCAGCGGACTCCGTCAGAAGACGAAGCCAAACCTCAACGGTTCATTTCAACCGAAGAAGCCAGTGACTTCAGCAAAACTCCTCGACTCACGGATACAAACACTCCTTGACGAGAGCCTTCTGATTCGCGTCGACTCGCAGAGCCACCAGAGCCTCTATGGGAACCCTCGACTCGTTTCAAACCCTAAGGAAACAAATAATCCTTGGCGCTTGGGAAACAAATAATCCCTAGCAAACTCCTCGACTCACGGATACAAACACTCCTTGACGAGAGCCTTCTGATTCGCGTCGACTCGCAGAGCCACCAGAGCCTCTATGGGAACCCTCGACTCGTTTCAAACCCCAAGGAAACAAATAATCCTTGGCGCTTGGGAAACAAATAATCCCTAGCAAACTCCTCGACTCACGGATACAAACACTCCTTGACGAGAGCCTTCTGATTCGCGTCGACTCGCAGAGCCACCAGTGCCTCCGTGGGAACCCTCGACTCGTTTCAAACCCCAAGGAAACAAATAATCCTTGGTGCTTGGGAAACAAATAATCCCTAGCAAATTCCTCGACTCACGGATACAAACACTCCGTGACGAGAGCCTCCCGACCCGCGTCAACTCGCAGAGCCACCACTGTCTCCGCGAGAGAATTCCCGGTTCGTCCCACCTTGCAAGATGAAGTCTCGGGCAGCAAAGATTGAAAAACTTGCTGCCTGAACAATGGGGCTCTGCAAGTCAATCCAAAATGGTCTCTTGCATACTATTCACGGGTCTCACTCTCCGAAGTCGATTTTCGACAAGGAGGGAAACAACCGCTTATGGGTCCTCTCGACTCGTAAGAGGGAAAAATTCTCTTATAGGATCCTTACGACTTGTAAGAGAAAACACACTTAGGAATCCTCACGATTCCCAAGGAGAAAAACCCACCTATGAGATCCTCTCGATCCGTAGGGAGAAAAGTCTCTCTGAGACCCTCACGGCTCATGGAGTTGAAAAGTCTTAGGCAGCAGATCTGAACCTGCGGCTTAAGCCATCGCTATTTCTTAAGAAAGTCAAGATGCATGCCCTATTATCCGTCAACCATGATTACTAAGGTGGCACACTGACAACAAAAGAAAGAAAATGGCGGAGAAGTGACACAGGACATTACAAAAATGTGTATTTTTTATTCATAAATATTGATTGGGTACAGGATACATTGTACTAAAGAATAAAAAGATATATACATATATTTTACAAGTACAAATGATACAAGGAGAGTTACTGAGAAGGAAGCGTCTTGCATAGATTTAGCAATTGCTCGCATACTTCCTTCCACGCCTTCTCTTGATCGGCTACCACCGCCAGCTCCGCCTCCACTTGGGCTCGTTGCTGCAAGACAGACGCAAGCTGCTCCCTGACGACTTGATAAGCAGCTTCCCGACCCGGGGTATTGCGCTCAGCTACGTCAAGCTTCCGCTTCAAGTTTAGCCCATGGGAGATACGCTCCAAGAGACCCTCAAAAATAGTCTTCACTTGGGCAGCATTTGCTTCAACCTCAACGCGCAGATGGGCCGTTTCGTTCGAGGTCTTTTGGCATGCCCTTAGTTTTAAAGCTGCTTCTTGCTCCAAATGTCGGAAGTGAGAGGTGCTTTGCTCGAGCCAAGCTGTTCGTTGGGTGCTTAGGGCTAAAACTTCGGGAGAAGGACGCGTCGACTCCAACCGATATAGACAGGCCTCGATTTCCCTGCAATGATTAACCCAAGATTCGACGACGCCTTCGTTATGAAAATTTACAAGCGCCGCCAATATCGGGTTAACCTCCACAGCGAAATCTACGGCAGAAGGGAGAGCGTCCATGTTAAGCTCTTCGATGTACCCGCTCAGCATGCCCAAACTCATCACAGCACCCTTTGAAGATGGACGTTTCAAGAAAGGGCCTGCCGGTGAAAGGACGCGAGACTCAAGAGGGACCGAAGCCGGAACAATAGCTGCAAAACAAAACATGGTCAAACAATGATTCAAGAGATGTTGAAGGGTTACCAAAAAGGAAATTTACTATACCGGCTGCAACGGGCGGCAAAGCCGGAAGGGCCGGTGGCGTGGCCGGTCTTGCATCCCCTCCTTCGATTTGTGGCACTGCAATAAGGAAAAGGAAAAGTCAGAAATCATCCCATTGCTAAAAAAAAGGGGTAAATAAAGACATTGTAGTGAACGTATACTCACCGGCACCACTAGAGGGAGAAGTGAGTTCGGATGGGAAGGAGAAGTGTGGGAGCAACACTTGATATAAATGATCAAAGAGCACTCCTGAAAGGGCACAATGGTATAACGTTAGTACAAAAGCTACATGTTTAAAAGATTAACGCATGAGTCGTAAATCCATACCTTCCAACATCCGCGATGGTACAAGGGAAGGCGGGGAGGTGACCACCGCCAAAGCAGTAGTTGACGGTGCTCCTTCGAGCAATGGAGCGTCGGCACTGGCCGCACCTGCAAAGACAAACTTGTTAGAAGAGATCGCGAGATATATAAAAAGAAGAACACTGGTAACTCAAAGTTTACCCGACGAGCTGCCAGCCGAAACTGAAGCAATCCCCTCTTCTATTGATACGAGACCACCGCCCGTAGCCTCATCACCCGACTCGATGGGAACCGTTGTTGTGCTCGCAAGCCCTGGAGACAGCAAGGAACCATACGCGGGGAGGGCTATGATTGGAGTATTGCCAGATTCCAGAGAAGGAGCGGCTGGCTCGTCCTCAGGAATCGTGGTCACCTCACCCGCTACTCCTTCGGGTCCTGCGGTCACGGTTGTCTCGTCCACCGTCGCCGCGAGGTCTCCAGCCTCAAGCGCCTCGCCCTCTACCGCCTTCGGCTCGGTTAAGACAATCATCTCATTTGCCGCCACTTCAGGTGCGGCATCAATGACCCTCTCGGCGGCGGATCCCTCAACCTCTGTTTCAGGCCCCGTGGCCCCAACGACGCGCCCCACCGTCGGCTCGGGCTCGGCAGACGCCGCTTCCACCGTTTCCTTGGGACCAACGGTCTCCGCCTCCCCCTCAGTCGGACTAGGCCCTGCAAGATGGAATGCATATGAGCCAATGGCTTTATAATTCTTACAACAAAGCTCTGAAAGAAATGCTACCTGAAGAGGATTTATCGTTTGCACTTCGGGCCGCGTGCGCCGCTTGCCTATAAGCAGTAGATAGGGCGACAGGGGCCTCTTCAGAAGGAGTGTTGATTAATGTCAAAAACATGAGTTTACCGCAATCAGAACGGCGTCGCTTCGCAGCTAGCCGGTGAGTACGGGTCGATCCACAGAGACGGGTAAATTCCTTTTATGTGTCTTAACGAGTTGATTCTATTTGTCGTTTTGGTTTTATAAAAATCTAGATCTAAAACTTAATTAATCTAATTTAAATTCTTGCTAGGGTTAGGCTTAGAGGAAGTTTTGGAGATTGATGTTTCCTCACCGCTTTCAATGCCGTATTTTAGATCCATTAGGTGTTATAGTAATTATCGATAAAGTGGATACGACTCTTTTGGGAAGATATTTTCTTCCTCTAGATTCGTATCCTTTGTCGTTAATTACCCTAACCCCTATGGAAAACGCGCGCAACCGGGCCTTTATACTGCGGTTCACCGTTACCTCGAGGGTAGGGTGCCGCAGGGAGCGGTTGTGCGCGCATGCATGGAGTTCTTAATGGGATAGTTTAATATGGCATTGAAAGGGGTGAGAGATTTCATCTCTCAACCCTTTCCCTAAGGCTAACCCTAACAAGCGAGGAGACTACTCGCTCATTAGGGGATGAAATAACATTAAAAGAATTAAAAGACTTACTAGGTTGACGGCTCCCTCCAAACAAGAAGAACAGATCTGAATGTCACCTCCAGAAATTCTGAATTTTATTGATTGAAAAGAGGCATACAATTTTTAGATCTAAGATTACAATTTATAGGAAAATAGAAAACCTAGGGTTACAGGCTCTCGCACATGCGCAATTACAGATTTACCCACGTAAAATCCTAACACCAGAATCGTCGCAACAACCCAGAGATTTTCCACCGACACGGGAGCTTGATGGCCGCGGATCCGCGGCGCCAGGTAGGGTTTGGCCGCGGATCCGCGGCCAAACTGTAGACTTGGGCTTTCAGACTTCTGGGGTTTCTTCAATGGTTCTTGGGCTCTGGATTTTTATATGTACTTTCTCTGTTGGGCTTCTTATTCTTCTCCAGATAATTCAGTGAATACTCGTAGCGATCTTTTAACCGTTCACTTGACATTTTGGACCTTGCACTGTTCTTCAACTAGGCTTGACTAGAATCCGTCTACTTGCTGGTCAAAAGTCCCTTTTCTGTTGTTTTGTGTCTTTTTCACTGTATTTGCTCCAGAAACCTGTAACCTGTAATATGCAACAAACGTGCGTCAAGAGTACCTGTTTATTTATAAAAAGGGTAAGAATAGGGGAATGATAAATGCAATATTATGGTCTGAACAAATACCCCCAAACTTACCTTTTGCTCGTCCTCGAGCAAACTTATTATTTTTTTATTCACTACAAAAACCTAACCGCACTTTCGCAGGGAAACGCGATTGCACTGAGCACGTGCAACAAGCCGTTAAACCTCTAGGTGTCCCTAGTAGGAGGAGTGTTGTCTCCTGAGGGTTTTCAGCGGATACTACCCACAAAATCCTATCAACTCAGCCCATTGACTTTTGTTCTTCAATTAGGTCTTCTAATAAGGAATTCTATTATCTTCTACTTGTAAATTATCCACCCATATTCTTCACACTTCCTCATTATTTAACTTAAGATTATATATATTATGTAGACCTACTTAGCTTTCGGCATTTCCTAAGTTTTCCTTCTAGGGTTACATCTCCACTTAGGAATTTCTATCAATTCTATTAAAGATACAAGTTCTATTCTTCATTCCTTTCTCTCATCTAAATTCCAATCACATACCCCTACGTGTGTGTATAAGTCACCCCTACACTTGGAAATTCAAATTAAGCAATCAACCCCTTGTCCGTTGTCCAAAGTACTAATTAGTGGTGAATTTAAATGAAATTTGCTTACACATCCTTCATGCGACCGTTAATACTTCCTGAGGTACCAACGACCGATTATAAAATGCGTTTGCACTTTAAAGCATACTTCCTAGTCTTTGCAACACCCAAGGCTTTAGCAGTGACTCCCAAACCAGTTGGTCTAAGGCACTAGGTGACGAAGCACCCTTGCTAAATATTTTTCTATTTTTGCAGCCTTAAGTAATCACAAAAACCAGTGTCCATTTTTTTTCTTTATTCACACTTTTTCATACTAAGGACTTTAGACAAGAGCCTTTCAAGGTCTCTTCTACTATTCCAAGTTTCAAGGTGCGTGATTGTGCAAATTGTAGGGTATACGTTTTCAGAATCTAGACTTAAGTTAGGAACTATTTTTCAAACTTATACTCTAATAAGAACGTCAATACTCTTCCCTCATTTTGACTTAGCCCAAGAAGTGAACCTAAAATTTGCCTATTTCTAAATAAACTACAAGGCATATACTTTCTACCGTTAAACTTTAAGGAATGTTATTTTTAGGATTTTTAATCTACTAAGTCTAAGATCTAGTTGTTCCTAACCAGTTAACCTATTTGTCAAACTCACATCAAATAATCCAAAATTGAATACATTGATTTTTATAATTTTTGAAATTTTTCAAATTTTTATAGGTTTTTAAATAAGTATGCAAATGCAAAAATATGTACAAATGAATGCGAAGGAAGAAGACGTACCGAGCATACCCCCAAACTTGAACTTGACAGTGTCCTCACTGTCATGCTAAACCAAGAGGGTCAAAACACCGACACTCCCCTGTTTATTTATTTATAATTTTTTTTATATTTTTAATGTTTTGAAAATTTTTTATTTTTTTTTATAGAAAAAGAAAACAAAAGGATATATACATATATACAAAGGTTCCCCCCAAACTTAAGCTTGGCCTTACACAAGCCAAATGTTAGCACCAACCATTCAAAAATCTTATCGTGGTAATGGTATAGTTGGTGCAAGAATAGGGTGCGGAGGAAAGAAATGAGAAACACGCGGGACCGTGTGGGAAGAGGGGTAGAATACGGTCTCGGTGGGGGAGAAGAAAGATGGAAAGAAGAAAGAAGTGAAGTGCGATCTTGAGGGTGTAAATTGAGTGAATAAATTAGCGCAATATGTGATGACCGATGTGTTAAAAGCGATTGCGCCAACCTACCAACTAGTCGTGCAATGGGGTCAAATCCCTCAAGATTCGCAAGAAAACATGGGTACGCCGAACTTGGTATAGGAGATGAAAGCGTAACGGTCATGTGTTCGGTCAGAACAGTAGGAAGGAGGGATGGTGATATAACAGTCAAAGGTTCAGGAGGCTGAATTGGAAAATCCGACACATCCACTAAAAATGGTTCAACCTCGATATTATCCTCAAGACTCTCCTCAGTACTATCCTCAATATGTAATTCATCCATGCCATTATCATCAAAATCTAGACGCATATGAGATTCGGGGAAAACATTTAATAACTCAGGATGATGATTTGAACATAAAATTTCTATTAAATCGACAGGTTCATCATCCGAAATATTCCCGGCGTCTATATCCTCAATCAAGTGAAAATCAAATTCTTTAGACACTTTATCCACAGCATGGATATTTATCAATGTAGGTTCTAGAGTGGAGGTGTAAAGATCGAAAGAATTAGGTGCGGTTTCACTCGAAAGGGGTTCCTCACAATTTGGTAAATCAAACACTACAAAATCGCACAACTCATTTTTATTTTCAACAGGTGAATCGTTTGGAACAATCGATGGAAAACCGGAGTTGTGGGCTTCAATTGGGTAAGGGTAGGTTTGATTTGAAAATCCTCTCTCATTCTCACTCTGTCCAACTGCCGCCTTACACATTGAAAAATTCGGAGCTAGCGGGACACTAGCTACCGGTTCACTAGGTTGCGTAAGGGCGGCCATGGATGCTTCCATTGTCCTCATCATTTTATTTGTTGCAGCAATATATGCTTCCAACGACTCTTCCAAACTAGACTTAAGTGGTGAGGGGGTTTCAGTAAAAGATTCACAATTGGTTGGGTATGTGAAACTCCCTAATGACTGTGTCGAAACAGTGTCTAGTGAAGGTGGAAAGGTCGGGTATGATGGGTAGGAAGTGGGTGGTAAGACAGGAGTAGGGTCAACATATGGATAAGAAGGTGAATAATCGTGTGGATCCCTAAAACTAGATGAGTGGAGAGGGGTGAAAGATCGACTACGAGATTGAGCAATATGCTCAGCAATGGACATCGGCCTAGGAGTTACAGCAGGACTTGGAAAAGTGGTGTCAACATATGTAGGTGGTAAAGGTTGACTAGGTTGACACAAAGTGGGTTGAAAAGTCAAACTGTTTTTCCTAGACTCCTCTATGTGATCTTTCAGAGATTTTTTAGGCATGGAGGGATCGTTTTTAAATTGACCGAACACATTGACGAACGACGCAAAGTTAGGTTCAGGATACCAAGATTCGGCAAGAGATTTATGATGTGGGGTACCCATGATAGAATAATGCAAGGATTTCTTAGCGACAAAATTTTTGCAAGATTTTAAAAGATTTTTCTTTAATTTTTTATTGAAGAGTTTTGCAAGACGGTTTTAGAAAATGGACTCATGACACAAAAGTATCAACCACACATGCACAATCAGGCCTAGATCTAGGGTCGCCTAGGTCTACTAGACAGCTCCTAACTAGGGCTAGAAATAGACCTCAAACCGCCTCTTCACGGACAAATACGGCCAGGTAAGTGGGAAGGAACCACCACTACAGTGGGCCTAATTAATAACCACTAGCCTAGACACCGCAATGTCGGTTAGGATAAACGGTCGATGCCTATACTAGTCCTTTTCCTATTGAGCTCGCCGTCCTTAGGTCTGAGTCTAGTTTTTTTTTAATTTAATTGTGGTTGATGCAAAAATGCTTAGGTGTTTTCTGGGGTCCTGGGAAGGGTGATGAAATCCCCACCCAATCTGAGTTTGGTCAAATAGCCCCTTAGAATCCGGTTAAATTATGCAAAACAAATAAAATTTCACTTGCAATCAGAATTTTTTTTTTAGCGCGGCGCAAAGAAACCTGCAGAAAATCTGTTATTTAGAAGGGGGAGAAAGATTTTTTTTTTTTTTAGCGCAAAGAACCCTGCAGAAATTTTTTACAGTGGATATATTGTAGGTTACAGAGGGGAGGAAAAGAAAACAAACCAGCAAAATTTGGTGCGCTGACGTGGCGACGGGAGCGCGGATCCGCGGCATATAGGCCTATTTCGCGGCGGAAGAGCGGTCCTCTGGTGGGCTCGCTCTCTGTAAAAATTTATGCTGCTCTGTACTGATAGTTCCTCTCTGTTTTTATGTACCAATTTTTGTTTTGCCCTCTGTAAATTTCCAGATCCACGATTCTTCGCTGTTCTGCAAGATTCAAACAATACACCCTTCAAACAGATCAAGTTTGATAAATTTTTTTATATTTTCAGATTTTTATAATTTTTAAAATTTATATCAACCCGAAAATTCACAAAAAAGAAAAATTACGCCGTCCCCGGCAACGGCGCCATTTGATTAATGTCAAAAACATGAGTTTACCGCAATCAGAATGGCGTCGCTTCGCAGCTAGCCGGTGAGTACGGGTCGATCCACAGAGACGGGTAAATTCCTTTTATGTGTCTTAACGAGTTGATTCTATTTGTCGTTTTGGTTTTATAAAAATCTAGATCTAAAACTTAATTAATCTAATTTAAATTCTTGCTAGGGTTAGGCTTAGAGGAAGTTTTGGAGATTGATGTTTCCTCACCGCTTTCAATGCCGTATTTTAGATCCATTAGGTGTTATAGTAATTATCGATAAAGTGGATACGACTCTTTTGGGAAGATGTTTTCTTCCTCTAGATTCGTATCCTTCCTTTGTCGTTAATTACCCTAACCCCCATGGAAAACGTGCGCAACCGGGCCTTTATACTGCGGTTCACCGTTACCTTGAGGGGTAGGGTGCCGCAGGGAGCGGTTGTGCGCGCATGCATGGAGTTCTTAATGGGATAGTTTAATATGGCATTGAAAGGGGTGAGAGATTTCATCTCTCAACCCTTTCCCTAAGGCTAACCCTAACAAGCGAGGAGACTACTCGCTCATTAGGGGATGAAATAACATTAAAAGAATTAAAAGACTTACTAGGTTGACGGCTCCCTCCAAACAAGAAGAACAGATCTGAATGTCACCTCCAGAAATTCTGAATTTTATTGATTGAAAAGAGGCATACAATTTTTAGATCTAAGATTACAATTTATAGGAAAATAGAAAACCTAGGGTTACAGGCTCTCGCACATGCGCAATTACAGATTTACCCACGTAAAATCCTAACACCAGAATCGTCGCAACAACCCAGAGATTTTCCACCGACACGGGAGCTTGATGGCCGCGGATCCGCGGCGCCAGGTAGGGTTTGGCCGCGGATTCGCGGCCAAACTGTAGACTTGGGCTTTCAGACTTCTGGGGTTTCTTCAATGGTTCTTGGGCTCTGGATTTTTATATGTACTTTCTCTGTTGGGCTTCTTATTCTTCTCCAGATAATTCAGTGAATACTTGTAGCGATCTTTTAACCGTTCACTTGACATTTTGGACCTTGCACTGTTCTTCAACTAGGCTTGACTAGAATCCGTCTACTTGCTGGTCAAAAGTCCCTTTTTCTGTTGTTTTGTGTCTTTTTCATTGTATTTGCTCCAGAAACCTGTAACCTGTAATATGCAACAAACGTGCGTCAAGAGTACCTGTTTATTTATAAAAAGGGTAAGAATAGGGGAATGATAAATGCAATATTATGGTCTGAACAAGTGTCAGCACGAGGAATAGTGCTAGGGCCCGCTCCCGCGGCCAAAGCAGCTCTGCGCGCCTTTGCTTCACGTCTCAGCCGCTTCCGCTCCTCCCGAGCCGTTGAGACGGACGCCACTAGGGCTTCTCTAATTGAGGTGTCCTCGTCCGTGAATAAGGATGCCTCCAAATTTTTCAAGGCATCCCTCGTCGTCTTGTCAAGTCGAGGCTCCTCCAGTAGCCTCGACGAGACCGAGACTTCAGTGACAGGCTCAGGAAGGATCCCCGCATCAACTGATACAACCTCTGCAAAGAAACAAAGAAGGTTAGGTTGACCATCAGAAAATATGACGAACTTTCCCTATAAAAGAGAAAGGGTGGGACATACCAACGCCTGCTAGGACACGCTTCTTCTCCTCCTCCTGGAAGGTCTTCAAAGAAGCAGCAATGGCCTCTTCAGTAGAAACACCTGTTGAGAATGAGGCAAATATTAGCTAAAGATAACAATAAAAAGTGCAATAAAATGACGAAGAAAGTGGCTGATGATTACCTGACTCAGCGAGTTTACTTAACATCGCTTCGAGCCTCGCCGATCGCTCCGAAGCTGCAATGACGGCAGCCAAATTGGTGTCCGCAGGGTCTACCAAGAAGCCCTCGTTGCTTCCGTATTCACATATGCCTTCGGTGGGAGGAGCCGCAGGCTTTAAGCTGAGGATCGCATCGAGGGAAAGGGCGGACTTCTTCTTCTTCTTCTGCTGTCCACCAGCTTTAGATCCACCCGGAGCAGATTTGCGCTTGGCAGTCACTTTAGGGCGGCGGGTCCCGATATCTGCTCCTGCGCCGGACCCTGGCGATACCATATTAACCGTCTTCGTGGGAGCACGGGGCGCCGGTGGTGCATCCACCGTAGTAGACAACGGCAATCCCCGCGGAGGACTCAACACGCGTGGTCGATCGACTCCAGCATCTTTTAGCGGAGGGACGACCGGGAGCCTTGGCTGCAAAGGGGCCTTGCGATCGCCGCCGGGAGGCGCACTCCTACGGTCAACCAGCATACGCTTCTCTGTTAAGATAATTGGGCCCATCGCGTGCGCATACCAGGCCACATATGAATTATGCATCTTAGGGGCACAGCTGGGTTCACTAATGAAGAAATAGGAACCTGTGTTAAGCCGTGTAAAATGATGCATCGCATTCTTTATCCCCTCTGGGCCGACCACGGGCGTTTCCAAGAAAGCTTCCAGCGGGATCCCTTGGTTGTAGCTTGACTGCCGGGCAAATCGGTATGGGTTATACCTCATAAACAAGGCTGTCTTATTCTGCCTAAACACTAGATAGCCCGTCCGGATGGAGTAGAGATGGAGGATTTCCCAAGCTTTCAATACAGAAGCCCCATCTTTGAAGTCATCACGCAGGGGCACCACTGATTTGGTGGTCTCTGAGCCTATGGTTATGACCTTATCCACAAAGGAAACCTTCGCTCCGACCAGATGTGGACGAAGGAGCAACCCTCTAGACTCCCGCGGGGCTGGAACCACAATTGAAGCCCCAACCAACCGCATGACTCTCGGGAGTCTGTATTTCTCGAAGAGCGGAGGAGTCTTGTGGGCACCAAACACTCCTCGCACGTGCATCTCCATCCAAGAAATAAAATAGTGCATCGGGAAGTTGGCAGGCTGTACCCCAGGCTCACTAGCGTCCGCCGCTACGCTAAGTCCATTGTAAAGGTAAGCCAATCCGGCGATCCCTACCGATAACTGCAAACCGGCCACCATTCGATGCGCCGGGTAAAAGACGGAGGGCCGCATGAGGCGTGGGTGCATGGGGAGCGCGAAGCTGCATAACCATAAACCCAAGAACCCTATGAAAAAAGTCTCCTCATCCATGCCAGGAACGGCGATCTCTGAGAAAGGGACGCTGGCAGTGCTGGGAAGATAAAAATCCCGCTGGTCATTTTCCGATGTAGGGCGGCGGAACAAGCCGAAACCAAAAGGGTCAACAAGCTGAGCGAACTTCTCGCTCTGCTCTGATAGGAACTCCGAGCGAATAAAACGAGCAATGAAATCCGCGAAACTGACGCCCCGGTCGCCCGATTCCAAATGGAGTTCCTCATAGATCTCCAACACCTTCACCAAGCCCGGATGCTGATGCTGAATGGCGTTCTCCGGAGTTAAGTCAAACACCAGCTGCTTAGTGGCAAAGACGTACTCATCAGGAGGAAGCAGCTCCTCGTATTGCTCCCCCCTCATTGGTAGACCTAAAATCTCAGCAAATTCCTCCAAAGAGATGGAGACTTCCCTATCCGCTATCAGGAAGGTGTGGGTGGGGATGTTCCATTGTTCAATAAAGGCCTTCATCCACCATGTTGGAGGAGAAGGATACTCGAAAAGCGAAACGTAGACGGCCGAGTATTAACCAATCGTCGTCAGGTGAGCCTTTTTCGCCGCTAAGATGTAGCGGGTCCATTGCAAATAGCCGGCAAGCGGTCGCGGGATCAGCCCAATATTATAAGCCTGTCCCCAAGGGCGTGCTTCACCCTGACAGATTCGCCTCCCCAAGATGTCTATCGCCGGCGGCGGCTGCACTGGGATGGCACCAATGGTAGGCTGGAGGAGATCGTCAGAATTCCAATTTTTAACCTCCACGGCATACTTCACCGGGGGCTCGTCCGCATAAGGGATCGTAACTATAGGCTCAGAGGGCGAGGCGGAGCTGAAGCTGCGACGGCCTTGGATGATTTGGCTGTTCCACCTTCCCCACAGGTGGAGTTTCTTGCACTCGGGGTCATGATCTTTAATCAAGGCAAACACCACCCGGTCCACTGGCGAATGGGGGAACCCTCCTTCCGAGCGAACGAAAGGGAAAGACAAATCTTCAGACATGTTTCCTGTAAAAAAGGCAAGAAAATAATAACCGTTAGTGTTCCAATGCTTCACATTTTAAAGTCCTACATCACACTGCAATGCAGTGGGTAAGGGACCAAAGGGGGACCCACAAAATCTAGATGACGGCGCATCATTTGATAAGACGTCCCATCATTTGATGAGACTGTCAGTTAATGAAAAAGACCCCCAAGAGAATATCCTCATTAGGGGGGAATCCCTAGAGACAAGGAGAAAATCTCCTCTTTTAGAGCAAAGCTCTGTCACAGAGTGACATTTGTCAAACTCTGATCTCATGGGAATAAAACTTCAAAAAAAAAGGGGGGCCTAGCTCTGTAATAGTAATGAAAACTATAACTCCTAAGGATTAAAAGAAAAATTTTGGGATCTTAAAAATCCATGAAAACTTTTAGGAGTTCTCCATTTGATCTATGAGCAAGGCTCTGTTCATGGGTTAAAACCCAGGAACAAGATCTCTGCAAATTTTTGAGAGCAAGGCTCTGTGGATGAAACCCCAAAGGGGTTTTCTTTAGATCACAGATCTATAAGAGCAAGGATCTGTTAATTAAATTTAATTAAAATTAATTTAAATTTTTACCTAGACATATTCCAAGTCCTGAACTTTAAAGTTCTTGGGAAGAAGCAAGAGCAAGGCTCTGTGGATAAAACCCCAAAGGGGTTTTTCTTTAGATCAAAGATCTATAAGAGCAAGGCTCTGTTAATTAAATTTAATTTAAATTAATTTAAATTTTTACCTAGAGTGATTCCAAGTCCTGAACTTTAAAGTTCTTGGGAAGAAGCAAGAGCAAGGCTCTGAGAGTTCTATAGCAAGAGCAAGGCTCTGAATCAAAGTTCTTGAAACGGTAAAGAAATTAAGGGACCAAGGGTCCCATTTATAGGCGCCTGCGCCTCTTCACCAGACCTCCATGATCCAACGGTCGGGATCTTGCCACCGCTGCACTCACGTGCGCGCCACGTGAGTGCAACGGTGGGGGGCATTTGTTCCCCCAATCAGAGCAAGGCTCTGTTTGAATTTCAAAAATTCAAATTTTGAAGCAACGCTTCGGATCCCGTGCGCTACGCGCCACGTGTCAGAAGTTGACACGGCAGCATGACGCCCAAGGCAGTACGTCCAATCAGAGCAAGGCTCTCTAAAAAACATAAGCAACACTCAACTGCGCAAGCGCACCGCTGCGCGACACGTTGTTTCCTGATTTAAAATCAGGAAAGCTTCTGGGAAAAGCTTCAAAAAGGGGCCACGTGCTTACACGTGACCAGCAGTCACGTGTTGACACGTGACATATCAAAGCAGCGGAAAAGGGCACATTGGTTCCCTGATCAAATCAAGGAAAAGGGCTTCAGAAGAAGTCACGTGCTCCCACGTGACCAGAGTCACGTGTTGGCACATGACGTTCAAAGCAGCAGACTCGCTCTCCAGTTGAACCAAGGAAAGAGGCGCCAGACAGGGGTCACGTGCTCACACGTGACCAGGGGTCACGTGGTAGCACATGACGGCTAAGCAGCAGAAGAAGGCAGAGCGCAAAAGAGGAGAAAGGCTCGTTCCAAGAGAGTCACGTGTCCACACGTGACCATGGGTCACGTGGTCACACGTGACCGGCTTTCAAAGCCCATTTTACTAACAGAATTAAATTCTGAAAGAGATTCAAATCTTCCCAAAGGAAAGCAATTATCTGGAACCGATCAAATTAAAGATTCAGAGATGATTAAATATCATCTATCTACGGAAAAATCTCGGGTTTGGAAAGATTTCCCCCTTAAATCTAACCAAAATAACAAAGGAGAGTCTCTGGATTTAAAATCCAATGGTGAATAAAATTCACCTAATAATCCAAAGGTCCAGAACGAATGAAGGATGCAAATCAAATCTCTCAATGAAGATTCATCGAAAACTAATTGATTCGGCTGCTTCTCCTATAAATAGGAGCCTGGAGACACAAAAGAAATATATATACGCAGAGGGAAGAAAAAGGAGAGAGCCTTGATACTTTGAGGAATTTGGAGCTTCTGCAAAAAGAAAACCCTAGGTAAGAAAGGGAAGGCTTCCTGAAAGAAGGAGAATATAATTCTCAACAGAGTTTAACTCTGACAAAATAAAAAACAGAAGAACATATTTCTTCTCTCTTTGATAGAGGATCTGTAAAGAGCACATCTCCCCTTGAAGTTGAGAATTTAATTCTCGATGGGTTGAGATCCTGCCATGCAGATCCAAAACATAGAGAGGGAATGCAAGCACGAGAATTTAACTCTCACAAAACTATAGGAATTTAATTCCTTTAAAATAAAATTAGGGCTTGACCCTATATCATGGGAATTTAATTCCTTCAGAGCAAAGAGAAACAGGGTTTAACCCTAATTAAGAACTTAGTTCTGTTGAAACAACGGGAATTCAATTCCCTTAATCATAATTTAACAGGGACTGGAAGTTTAATTCCTTAAAAAGCTTTTATTAGGGTTTAACCCTATTCAGTTCTTCACATAAACGAGGAATTTAATTCCTACAGAAGATTCAGGGTTCAATTCTACTCCAGAATATGAGTCTTCAAAAGGAAGTAGGAATTTAATTCCTTTGAAAATTTAAAGCTCGAGGAATTTAATTCCTGAGAAAGATCAACAGATTCTCTAAAACAATATACATAGAGGCAGGGTCACGTGTCACCACGTGACTCCCTCAAAAGAGCTACAGAAAGCCCTTTGAGGCAGTCCCCCACGTGACCCACGTGACCCTTGACAGAAACTCTAATACATAGGCATATGAATGCCCGTCACGTGATGGCACGTGATGTTCTGAAAGATGCAGCGATTTCAGCAGAATAAATGGAAAGAGGGCGTTCTCACGTGTTGCCACGTGACCCCTTTTGTCTTAGTGTTTAACACTAAATTGGAACTCTCGAATCCAGTATTGAAATACTGCTGGGCCTTAGTGTTCAACACCAATCAAAGGACTTTATTTGCAGTGTTCAACACTGGCTACCTTAGTGTTTAACACTAATTCGAGGGCTCTGTTGCCGATGCTTGATACTGATCTGTTTTAGTGTTTAACACTAATTTGAAAGCCTTGTTGCTGGTGTTTAACACCAATTATCTTTTAGTGTTAAACACTAACTTGTCAACCTCATTCCCAGTGTTCAACACTGATTGCTCCGAAGTGTTTAACACTAGGCTTTGGCCCAATTGGCTAAAGGGATAGAGGCAAAGCCTCTCCCTCAATGGATCCACAAGAAATCAATATTCCAGACATGATAGGACTTAGCCCAAGCTGGCCATAAGTCCTCAATTCGTAATTAACTGGGCCAATGGGCTCATAATATATTTAATGGGTCTTGATCCTAAATTGGGCCAAGGACTATTTAATCCATTCCGGTCCTAGGGTACATCTCTTCGCTCCTTTGATACTTGGCATTGTAATCCCTCAATGTCTTCAAAGAGGTGACGGGTCCCGACGACCACCCATGATATGGACTGTGGGGGTCCTTAAACCCATGTCTAATGCAAAATTCCTGGTTACGTGGAACGTGGATAACGTCACTCTTTGACCCCGCGGAAAACGTCCAGAGCGGAGCCTAGTCCTCGCCGAGCACGGCAGTGAACCCGTGTGAAGCATCTAGTGCAAAATTCCTGGTTACGTGAAACGTGGATAACGTCACTCTTTGACCCCGCGGAAAACGCCCAGAGCGGAGCCTGGTCCTCGCCAAGCACGGCAGTGAACCCGTGTGAAGCATCCAGAGCACATACCGGACTGTGGAGTCCTTAAACCCATGGACTATGACGTCCTTAATCTCGACCGAGATGTCTTAAAACTAACAATGGACCGCAATGTCCTTAAACTACCCATGGACCGCAATGTCCTTAAACTAGAACAATAGAGTCCCGCATGCTCTTTTGTCGGATCTAAACGGTCCCATTTAAGTTGATCTTAGCCTCAAAGATGGCTAACGTATCCTTAAACTTTCAAACAGACTGGACAATGAATCCCCCAAATTAACTTTGGCTCGAGGGTACATCTCTGAACTCCTCTGACATCCGTCGTTGTAATCCTTCAACGTCGTTAGAGAGGTGACGGGTCCCGACGGCCACACATTCAATGGACCACTATGTCCCTAAACTGGAACAATAGAGCCCAAATGCTCTTTTGTCGGATCTAAACGATCCCGTTAAGTTGATCTTAGTCTCAACGTTAGACTAACGTATCCTTAACAAACGTTTGAGTTGATCTTAGCCTCAAGTATGGCTGACGTATCCTCAAACCAAACCCCCAAACCCAAATCTAAGATAAACACGGATTTGGACTAGTCCACGCCCTACGGGCGACGACATAACTCAGTCTCCGTAAACAATCCACGGGCAACAAAACACGAAATAAACACCCACGACACGAAGTGACCATCTGGAGAAGGAGAAAGTTGTTACCGCGATGCGGTAGCGTAATTAACTGCAGGGGCTTGCGCCTGCAGGGAAGAGCGTCCCCACAATCAAAAACCCCTCAAACGAGGGGGAATCTGACGAAGTCTGCTACATCGGCCGCATCCGTCTAAACCCCCAATGCACGGTGCCATAAACAACTTGGCATCTTCGGAGAGGTGGACGGATAGCACCAATTGGCATCTGCCCCGAACCTCAGGCACGGACGCCCGAGTCCAGGCCGCCGTTCGGAGGGGAACACACGTGTCTGCGCAGTTGCGCAAGCACAACTGCGCAAGCGCACCGCTGCGCGACACGTGTCTGCGCAGCTGCGCAAGCGCACCGCTGCGCGACACGTGTCTACGCAGTTGCGCAAGCACTGTTGCGAAAGCGCACCGCTGCGCGACACGTGTCTGCGCAGTTGCGCAAGCGCTTCACTGCTCGACACGTGTCTGCGCAGTTGCACAAGCTCAGTTGCGCAAGCGCTTCACTGCGTGACACGTGTCACTCACTGGGGGAGTTGCGCAAAACAGAATAAATCTTGTTAAAACAAGAAGATTTTCTTGTATAAGGCAGGGGCCTTTGGATCAAAGATCCAACGGTGGGGAAAATTCCCCAAATCACTCAGAAAAAGATTGTTTTAACAAATTTAACTAATTTTTGAGCACTATAAAAAGGACCCCAGACCTCATTTCAAAAAAAGAAGGAACATCTGGTTTTAAAAAAAAAAAAGAGAGAAGAGAACTCTGGAGAACTCCTTGAGAACACAAAAAAGAAGGTAAAAACCTTTAAAACAAGAGAGAATTCTCTTAGGAATAGATCATTGATCTAAGAAAAAGATCAGTGATCTTCAACAAATAAATAAATAAATAAAAATAATAAAAAAATAGTGCCTTGCACTTGCTATGAACCTTTGGTTCTCTGAAACAAGGAAAAACTTGTTTTTTCTTTGATCCAAATCAAAGGATAAAAAGTGCCTTGCACTTCTGTTCTTGAATCTAAAAGATTCTTGGTGCTTTGCACAAATGCAATGCATTACTTGAAGGGCCAGGCCCAAATCAAAAAGACCTAGCGGGCCAAAATAAATTGCAAAGCAATAAAAAGGGCAGAGCCCAAATGAAATTGATGCTTTGCATCATTTATAAAGAGCAGAGCCCAAAACAAATTGATGCTCTGCATCTTTTTTTTGGGCAAAGCCCAAATAAAAATAAAAAGAAATGCAATGCAAAAGCAAATAAATGTTGGACATTTTCAACTGGACTTAGCCCAATCATGGCCATAAGTCCTTAAATTAAATTGACTGAGCAAAATGGCTCTCCTAAATCAATCTACATCCGGTTCGAGGGTACATCTCCGAACTCCTTTGACATCCATCGTTGTAATTCCTCAACGACGTCAAAGAGGTGACGGGTCCCAACGACCACACACCAATATGGACTGCGGGGTCCTTAAACTCGTGGACCGAAACGTCCTTAAACTAATATTTACCCCAAAATGGGAATATCGGACCGAAATGTCCTTAAACTAATATCGGACCGAAACGTCCCTAAACTAATATCGGACCGAAACGTCCCTAAACTAATGATGGACCGAAACGTCCCTAAACTAATATCGGACCGAAATGTCCCTAAATTAATGATGAACCGAAACGTCCCTAAACTAATATCGGACCGAAACGTCCCTAAACTAATATCGGACCGAAATTTCCTTAAACTAATGATGGACCGAAACGTCCCTAAACTAATATCGGACCAAAACGTCCCTAAACTGGAATATGGACCACCACATCCCTAAACTGGCACAATAGAGCCCAAATGCTCTTTTGTCGGATCTAAACGGTCCCGTTAAGTTGATCTTAGTCTCAAACTGGACTAACGTATCCTTAACAACCGTTTAAGTTGATCTTAGCCCCAAACACGGCTAACGTATCCTTAAACACTCAAATGGACTATAAAAAAACCTAAATCAACTTCGGTTCGAGGGTACATCTTTGAACTCCTCTGACACTTATTGTTGTAATCCTTCAACGAAGTTAGAGAGGTGATGAGTCCCGACGGCCATATATTAAAGGAATCACGTTTAAGTTGATCTTAGCCTCAACGAGGCTAGCGTATCCTTAAACTAAAAACACCAAACCCAAATCTAAGTAAATACGGATTTGGACTAAACCACGTCCTACGGGCGACGACATTACTCAGTCTCCGTATACAATCCACGGGCAACCACAAATAAAACAAACACCCACGACACGAAGTGAAATTCTGGAGAAGGAGAAAGTTGTTATTGCGATGCGGTAGCGTAATTAACTGCAGGGGCTTGCGCCTGCAGGGAAGAGCGTCCCCACAATCAAAAAAACCCTCCATCGAGGGGGAATCTGACGAAGTCCGCTACATCGGCCGCATCCGTCTAAACCACCGATACACGGTGCCATAAATCAACTTGGCATCTTCGGAGAGGTGAACGGATAAAACCAAATAGCATCTGCCCCGAACCTCAGGCACAGACGCAAAGTCTAGGCCGTCTTTCGGAGGGGAACAGGGAGCATAATAGTTCATACCGTCTATATGGCGTCTGGTAAAGAAAACAACCGCATATCTACGGGTCATCGACCGCTTACGCGATCAGTGACCAAGACGCAGGAGCAGCAGCAGAAGCTCCAAGAAATGATGAACGCTATGGCCGCACTTACAGGGCCAAAAGAAAATCCTGAAACGTCCTCAGATGAGCGCCAGGAGGAAGAAACCGACGCCGAATTCCTTCGTCGGATATTGGAGAAGAAGGACAAAGAGGCTGCTGAACAAGCAGCCAATATACAGCGTATGGGCCTCCTCTTCCAGGACATGATAGGGATGATGATACAACAAGAGCCCTCGGTTGAAGAGCCCCCGATTGTCCTTGGAGACGATAGGGGAGAGACATCAAATCCTCCACCAGCTCTATCGACAGCTAAAGAGGATACAATCTCCAAAGCTGATTTGGATGAGTACATTGCCCATCAAATACGGGTTCATCATGCGACCGAAGCGGCCGGTCAGGTCGTAAAAATGGGGCGGCCATATCCAAGTTGGTACGATCAAATCAAGTACCCACCCGGTTACACAATTCCCAAGTTCCATGTCTACAAAGGGACGGGCAATCCTCATCAACATGTTGCCCAGTTTAGGGCACTCTGCGGCAATACCGGTGGTGATGATAAGCTTTTACTTCGCCAGTTCGTTGGAAGCTTATCAGATACGGCGTTCGAGTGGTACTCTGAGCTCCCGAACGACTCTATCAAAACCTTCGCGGAGATGGAGCTACTGTTTACTCAGCGTTTTGCAAGCGCCAGTGAACGTACCCCGATGACAGCACTGATTAACGCCAGGGTAAAGCCAGGTGAGACGTGGGTTCAGTATGCTATATGATGGCGGAACTTATGGTCGAAGTGCGAGCAGCGCATTGAAGAAACTACCGCAGTGGGTATGTTTGTGGGGACCCTTGATCCGCAAGCAACCATCTCACAATTTATGATGTTTTTCAAGCCGACTACCTTCCAGGCTTTGATTGACAAGCTAGCGCAGATGGATCAAATGGGCCATAAACCCCCTGTACCAAGGCCGGACTCCCGAAATGACAAAGGGAAGGGAAAAGTGATCGTCGAAAAGCGATCGTCATCGCTAATGCTCAACAACAACCGAGCGACTCGAAGCCGGTTGCTCGTCAAAATAATATGCGCCCGTACGTACCCCTTGAGGATAGGATGGGACGTCCTTATTCCTTCCCCCGCGATAAAACGAGGAGGTTAATCGAGCTGGCGTTGCGCAACAGACTCATAAATCTGCCGGATCCAAAACGTCCGTTGCAACCAAGTGACGTCAACGAGCCCAACTACTGTCCTTATCATCGAGTACTAGGCCATCCAATCGAAGATTGCTACGTTTTCAAGAATTGGCTTGAAAACCAATACCGACAGGGCAAGTTCGCGTTATCTGACAAATGGAAGGTGAATCCCCCGCAGCCCCATGCCTCTAAGGGGACGAATACGCCGGGGGCAACATGCTCCGTCGTTGAAGAAGCTCCTTGGGAGGTTGTATTATCGGCCAAGACAAAGATGATGCTAAACGATCTTCAGACATGTCCAGCGATCAAGTGGAAGAACCCGTTGGAACCGCAGGTCATTGAGGGGATGTTGAAGCCGCGTACAACTCCAAAGACCGATGGTGGTGGCTCAAACACTCGCAACCAGCCGTCAAAATCTTCGAAGAAGAAGAAAAAGAAGTCAAAGAAGCCCGTGAAGCCTGGCGACAAGCGCACAGACTTGCAAAAACAAATTGACGCGCTGGAAGAGTACAACCAAAAGGCACGGACTCCCATTACACTCCAAGAGTTCCTCAATCACGTCTTTCAAGAGGAAGGTGAGGGAGAAAGTTCGTCAGATGAATCTGAAGAATGCGTGGCGAGCTGTCATGTGATTTCCCATTCGTTCGTGGGTGATGAGGAAACTCCTTGTACCGAAGCGCTGGGGGCAAATCTTGAACCAAAATTCCCGGAACTATCAGATGAAATGGTTGACGCGTTCCTTAACGAAGCTCGACTGAAAAGTAAAGCTGATCGAGAACGCGAGACGGCTATATTTGAAAGGGCCAAGCGCCAGCGACTTGATGAAAGAGCTGAGATGATCCCGCTGGAGCAAAATGCCTCCACCGTTGACAAAAGCCAATTCAAGATGAGGAAAAAGTTTGCTAAGGCCATATCAATGGGTATGAAGCTACCATCCTCTGAAGGAAGCATCACCAATGAAATAGAAATGCACCCGTCCTATTGCTTATATCATCAGAAGGTTTCGCACCCCACCCAAGAGTGCAAAGCTTTCGATAGATGGTGGCAAGGATACGTTGCTCATCGACAATGCTTTAAGCGGGAAAAGCGTAAAACTCGTCGGGAGCAAAGAAATACGACCGGAGAGCTTGAAAGAACTACCGGCGATTGTCGCATGGTTAACACTGGCGGGTCACCAGTGCCTACATTCGGAAGCGATTCTGATGAGGAGCTAGAACTTTCCCCTCTCTTTAAAGAATCCACTTCGGGAAAAGAAGAAGAGCCGAAGGTCTGTGAAAATATTCGGCTGCGGAATCGGACGCTGCCTGAAAAGAACCTCGGACCCTCAAGCAGAAAAGATAAAGGGAAAGAAAAGGTCTCTGAAGATATCGTCTTAGATGACCAAGTTCTGGAAGAGCTAAACGCCAACAACCCGCCGAAGAAGAATAAGGTGGATTACAACGTCTTAGCACATCTGAGAAAGCTGCCCTCACAACTCAACATTTTTGACGCCCTTTTGCTATCAAAAGAGACGAGAGATTCGTTGATTAAGGCGCTCCAAGACCCAGAACAATTCCAAGCATGCCTGGCCGAGGAAAAGATGAAGGATGAATTGGAGGAAGTGCACACGGCCGATATTACTTTTGGCGATGAAGACCTTCTACTTGGGACGTGCGAACACAATCGCCCTCTCTATGTCTCGGGATACTGCCATGATATAAAGATAGGCAAAATCCTGATCGATAACGGGTCCTCTGTTAATCTCCTCAACTTGCGGGTGTTAAAAGAAATCTGCATGAGCGTCCAGCACCTTGCTCGTGACAAGATCACCATCTCTGGGTTTGACTCCCAGTCATCAAGAACTCTTGGGTCTGTGATACTGACGTTACGCTTCGGGCTACTCGTCACGGACGTTAAGTTCCACGTCATAGACGCCAAGACATGTTACAACGCTTTGCTCGTCCGGCCATGGTTACACGAGTACAACATCATCCCTTCTACACAACATCAGTGTATGAAGTATTTTAAGGATGGTTTCGAGTATACCATTACGGGAGAACTGAACCCGTTCTCCGTGAACGAGGTCCGCAAATACGAAGATGCCAAATATTTCTTACCGGATTTCGAAGATACGGAGAAGTGTCACAAACCGGAGAATAAAGCTAACGCCACCATCCCTGTCTTCGGCAGTGATACCGAGGAGGAAGAGGAGATAGTGTATTCGGGTCCGCCCCAACACAACAAGCCAGGATCGTCCGCTCCTACGTTGATCTTTGGTAGCGACTCGGAAGATGAAGTCCATGCTGTATTCTCTGCTCGACCTTCAATACAAACGTCCGCTGACGAAGAGCAAAGTCTACAAGTCGCCATAGTGCCGCTTAAACACCATAAAGAACTGGATGCACTTAATATCTACAGTGTAGAAGAGTTGCGGACATTCTATATCCCTCCCGGGCGAGAAAGCGAGAAAGCAATTCGGTTCTACCGCTCTGAAGAAACCCAGGTAGAAAAAGAAATCTGGCGTGGCGCGGATCCTATGCTCGACAGGCTTCAGCCTATCCGTCTTCCCAGATATTATACAGAGGGTTTAAAAAAGCTGCTGAAACGCCAGGGGATATCCTTCAAGCAGACCGTTCGGAAAGCCAAGTTCTATGACAAAGTCTGGAACGTTCCCGGGACTCAACGCAAACTTCCTAATGGGAGAATGGAAACAATTGGGCTTGGATACGTCCGGTCAAAGAAACGAGAGTTACTACCCGGCTGCTACGTCGTGTATGACTACGATGAGGAAGCGGATGCTCAATGGGAAGACGCTAATCCTGAGACAATGAAAGTTCCAGATGCAAAAGAGTCCAGTCCGTCGTTCGAAGAACAAATGGACAAGCTTATAAAGGAAGCGGGTCAAAAAAGTCCGGGACGATCATAACCGCGAAATGGTCATCTACAAGAAAGCCAAAACGCAACGCCTTCTTCAACAGGCCGTCAAAGATGAAAGTGCCGCCCCTTGTCAACCTATTATAAAGAAGGCTCGACGCAAAAGCAGAAATAAGCCGAAAGGCCGAAAATGCGCTCAACAGCAACAAAGAAAGGCTAAGAAGCCACGCAAACGGGAGTCAAGTGCTATTGATCTATCACTTATGAAGAAAATGGGTCGAGCGTACTCGTTTCCTCGGGACAAGACGAAGAAGATACTTGAGCTTGCTCTAAAACATCAGATGCTTACACTGCCGAAGTCCAAGCACCCCGAACAAGCAAGCGAAGTCTCTGACCCAAATTATTGCTCTTACCATCGAGTAACAGGGCATCCTCTCGAAGACTGCTTCACCTTCAAGAATTGGGTCGAAGATCGGTATCAGCTTGGCAAGTTCGCTCTGTCTGACAACTGGAGGGTAGCACCGCCGCAGAAGCACGAACCGAAAGCCACAAAAACAGAACCAACTCCACATTGGGATTGGAAGCGGATTCGCACTTGTCACATGATAACAATATTAAAAGAAGAGCCCGAGAACATGGACAGCCTTCCCTGGTGCTTCGAAAACAGCAATGATGAGGTGGTCTCAAAATTTCCGCCAGCTCCGAAAGAACTGGAGGATGGAATACATACCACCGCAGATAACCTCAAGAAAATCGAGTTGGGGACGGCTGATGACCCACGGCTGACGTTTGTCAGTGAGCTGCTATCTGAAGAAAGGGTGACTGCGTTAAAAGACGTCCTTGTACAGCACAAAGATTGCTTCGCGTGGAACTATTCCGAGATGCCAGGACTAGATCCAGAAGTTGCTGTGCACAAATTGGCGATATCTCCGGACGTCAAGCCGGTCAGACAGGCGCCAAGAAGAATGCGGCTCGAGCTTGAGATGAGTATCAATGCTGAGGTCAAGAAGCTAATCGACTCTGGCTTTATCCAGGAGGTTCAATATCCTGAATGGATCGCTAACATCGTCCCGGTGATGAAGAAAAATGGGACGGTGCGCATATGCGTGGACTTTCGGGATCTCAATAAAGCTTGTCCGAAAGATGATTTCCCGGTGCCAGTCACTGAACTGATGATAGACAATACGACCACTCATGAGGTTTTCTCCTTCATGGACGGCACATCAGGGTATAATCAGATAAAGATGCATCCCGAAGAGTAGAAACATACCACTTTCTGGACCCCTTTGGGAATATTTTGTTACAAGGTGATGCCCTTCGGTCTAAAGAACGCCGGTGCCACCTATCAGAGGGCCATGACGAAGATCTTCGATGACCTTATACATGAAATCGTCGAATGTTATATCGACGACCTCGTCGTTAAGATCAAATCGTACGAGGAACATCTCGAGCACCTAAAAACTGTATTTCAACGCCTTCGGCAATACAACTTGAAGATGAACCCGCTCAAGTGTGCATTCGGAGTTTCCTCAGGCAAATTCCTGGGATTCATTGTTCGACACCGAGGTATTGAAATAGATCCGTCAAAGATCAAAGCGATCATGGAAATGCCTCCGCCGAGAACTCTCAAACAGTTGCGATCTCTCCAAGGGAAGCTCGCATACATACGGAGATTTATAGCCAACCTTTCAGGCAAGTGCCGTCCGTATAGCCACCTGATGAAGAAGGGAACCCCATTTGTCTGGGATCACAAATGCCAAGGTGCACTGGACGAGATCAAGCAGTACCTGCAGAACCCTCCAGTATTGGCTGCTCCAGTTAAGGGAAAGCCTCTCATTCTTTACACGACCGCCCTCGAAGGTTCCTTAGGCGCATTATGAGCACAAGAGAACGATCAAGGGAAGGAAAGAGCACTCTATTACTTAAGTCGAGTTCTGCTGGGGGCAGAAAGCAACTACTCCCCCATTGAAAAACACTGCCTGGCATTGATCTTTGCGATAACAAAGCTCAGGCACTATGCGTTGGCGCATGAAGTCCGTCTCATTTCAAAGATAGACCCTCTTAAGTATTTAATGTCGAAGGCCATATTGACGGGACGACTCGCTAAATGGGCCCTGCTCTTGATGGAGTTCTCGATAACATATCAACCTCTCAAGGCAGTTATGGGCCAGGCCATCGCCGACTTCCTTGCTGAGCACCCGATACCTGCCGATTCTCCTCTGAATTGAGATTTACCAGACGAACATGCGTTTGACGCGATCGACGGTGGTGATACCCGATGGGAGCTTTATTTCGACGGCGCATCTTCCGTGAAGAAGCGCAAACAAAGTACCCCTATAATTAAATCGGGGATAGGACTCATCTTTATAACTCCACAAGGAGGGATAATGCGCTATGCCTTCTCCCTAACAGAGCCGAGGACAAATAACGAAGCCGAATACGAAGCTTTGATAGCAGGCCTCGAGATCGCCATTGACATGGGAATTGAAGACCTCCTCATATACGGGGATTCTCAACTGGTCGTTAGTCAAGTAAACGGCGACTACCAAACGTGCAAGCCAGAACTGGTGAAGTACGGGGAAAAGGTACAACAACTGTTGACCCAAATTCCCTCCTATACTTTGGAGAACATACTGCGCGCGGAAAATAGCAAAGCAGACGCGTTAGCCAAACTTGCTAAAGAACTGGCTGACGAGAACCTCGATGACGTTAGAATCGTGGTACAAAGCCGTCGAGTGCTTGCCCCAGCAGAAATATCTCCGGAATTATCTGAAGAAAAGGGAGCGAGCGAGCAGACAACCCTGCAAGTAAAAGATTGGGAAAATACCGAGGATTGGAGAGAAGTCTTCATAGATTACTTCAAGTCCCACCGAATGCCTGAAGAAGCGTCCGCAAGACATCAGCTCTTGAAACAAGCTCTGTCTTTCGCCTTTGTCAATGATACCCTGTACAAGAGGTCATTTGATTCTCTGTGGCTGAGATGCTTAGGACCTGACGAAGCAAAAAGGGTTGTCCACGAAGTTCATGATGGACTCTGCGGTTCTCACCAAGCGGGCCCAAAAATGAAGTTGAAGATAAAACGGATGGGCTACTACTGGCCCACGATGATTCAAGACTGCCTCGAATATGCGAAGCAGTGTCACTCATGGTCAAATTCATGGGGATTTCATCCACCAGCATCCAAATCCATTACATCCAACGGTGGCTAGCTGGCCGTTCGAGATGTGGGGAACTGACATAATCGGCCCTATCGAACCAGCATCGTCTAGGGGACATCGTTTCATCCTGGCGACGACTGACTACTTCTCTAAATGGGCAGAAGCAGTACCGTTAAGAGAAGTTAAGACGGAGAATATCCTCTATTTCTTCAAGACGCACGTCATATATCGGTTTGGAACTCCGCGACGGATCATCTCCGATAACGGGCCAGCCTACAGAAGCCACAAGATCAGTCGCTTTGCACAGCAGCACAATATAGACTGGAGATATTCCTCGGTTTATAATCCGCGAGCTAACGGTCTAGCTAAGGCCTTCAACAAGACCTTGACGAAGATCATGAAGAAAACGGTGTCACGATAAAGACTGGCACGAAAGACTGCAAGAAGCTCTCTGGGCGTATTGAACTACGTTTAAAACGGCCACGAACGCAACACCATATGCGTTGGTATTCGGTACGGAAGCAGTACTCCCTCTCGAGATATAATTACCCTCTCTACGAGTGGCAGTCCACAACGAGCTGACGGACGAAGAAAATGCTCACCTTCGGCTTGAGGAGCTTGACGCCCTTGATGAAACCCGGCTCATAGCACATCAAAATCTGGAAGCTTATAAAGCAAAGATGACGCGCTCATATGAAAGATTGACCCGACCGAGGACATTCCGCCAAGGCGAACTCGTGCTAGTGGTCAAAAGGCCTATGATCCCCAATCGCGCCAAGCGGGGAAAATTCGAGCCAAACTATGAAGGCCCGTACATCATAGATAAGGTCTACCAGGGTGGGGCCTATCTACTCATGGATATGCACGGTGAAAGGCCTTTCAGGCCGATAAACGGTCGCTTCCTAAAGAGATACTACGCTTAATGAGCCACAGCCTAGGTCAATGATAGATGACGACGACTATATCCGCTCGCTATCTTCCTAAGCTCAAACTCTATCAGCAGTAACCAGCCTTCTCAAAGTCGGACCGAAATGTCCTTAAACTAATAGCAGACCGAAACGTCTTTAAACTACTGTCGCAGCATCCGTAGGCTGACGAGATGAATAAAAAATAAAATATATATATATATATATATATATAAACGGCATGTCCATAAGCAAAAAGGGCACGGATGAAAACCCGAAAGGGCTCTGTGAGTAAAAACAGCAGGGCTACCGGCGAGTGTTCGTGAAAACCCGAAAGGGCGCGACTTCGTAAAAAAAAAGAGAGAAGAAGAAAATAAATAAATAAAAATATATATATATATATATAAAATAAAAACGGTATGTCCATAAGCAAAATGGGCATGGATGAAAACCCGAAAGGGCTCCATGACGAGTGTTTGTGAAAACCTGAAAGGGCGTAACCTCGTTAAAGGACACTTATAGGGTCCTCTCGACCTTGTAAGGAGAAGCCACCCGCGTGAGATCCTTACGACTCACAAGGGAGCAACACACTTAGGGATCCCCACGATTCCTAAGGAGAAAATACACTTGCGAGATCCTCACGACTCGTAAGGAGAACTCTCTTATGGGACCCTCACGGCTCGTAAGATTTGAAAGTCTTAAGTTACAGAGGCCTAAACCTGTGCTTAAGCAACCCCCACAACTTTCGACATTACCCTACAAGTGGTCCTATATTGGCCCTTGTATACAATCCACGGGCGCGAATAAACATTTCCCTAACCAAGTCCCATCCGAGACTAGGATATGTTTGCATGGTGAACAACCCTTGTAAATCCTCTCGACTTACAAGGAGAAAACCCTCCTGTAGGATCCTTACGACTTACAGAGGAACAAAACACTTAGGAACCCTCACGATTCCTAAGGAGAAAATACATCTACAAGATCCTCACGACTTGTAGGGAGAAATACCTTTGTGAGACCCTTACGGCTCATGAAGTCAAAAGCCTTAGTCGACAGGACCTTAACCCTGGTCGCTAAGCCTCCTTTGTTCGACAACGACAGAGGCAAATGATGATTCGCTCCTGGCAATATCCCAGTTGTAGCGGTGCTGATGCCGAAATCGGTGTCCAATTTCAGGTTTACGGCGAAAAGCCAGTAGGCCGCACATGCATACGAAATAGCCGAAATGATGAGGCAACTTGCAATAAAAAAAAAGCAGCAAGTAAAATGTATGCATGCGAAATAGCCGAAATGATGGGGCAACTCGCAATAAAAAGCAGCGAGTAAAGATAAAATAAATAGCCGAAATGATTGGGCACAGCGAAAAATAGCCGAAATGATTGGGCGATCGCGACCTTCGCGATATAAAAGCTGAAATGATAGAGCATCGCGGAAATAAAACAAAAAAATGACGATAAAACTTTGGCCCTACAGTAAAGATCACATCGATCCCTGTATACAATCCAAGGGCGTAAACAAAGAGGGAACCATACTTTCCCAACAGACTCCGTCAGAAGACAAAGCCAAACCTCAACGGTTCATTCCAACTCCGAAGAAACCAGTGTCTTCAGCAAACTCCTCGACTCATGGATACAAACACTTCTTGACGAGAGCCTCCTGATCCGCGTCGAATCGCAGAGCCACCAGTGCCTCCGTGGGAAATCCTCGACTCGTTTCAAACCCCAAGGAAACAAATAATCCTTGGCGCTTGGGAAACAAATAATCCCTAGCAAACTCCTCGACTCACGGATACAAACACTCCTTGACGAGAGCCTCCTGATCCGCGTCGACTTGCAGAGCCACCAGTGCCTCCGTGGGAAATCCTCGACTCGTTTCAAACCCCAAGGAAACAAATAATCCTTGGCACTCGGGAAACAAATAATCCCTGGCAAAACTCCTCGACTCACGGATACAAACACTCCTTGACGAGAGCTTCCTGATCCGCGTCGACTCGCAGAGCCACCAGCGCCTCCGTGGGAAATCCTCGACTCGTTTCAAACCCCAAGGAAACAAATAATCCTTGGTGCTTGGGAAACAAATAATCCCTGGCAAAACTCCTCGACTCACGGATACAAACACTCCTTGACGAGAGCTTCCTGATCCGCGTCGACTCGCAGAGCCACCAGCGCCTCCGTGGGAAATCCTCGACTCGTTTCAAACCCCAAGGAAACAAATAATCCTTGGCGCTTGGGAAACAAATAATCCCTGGCAAAATTCCTCGACTCACGGATACAAACACTCCTTGACGAGAGCTTCCTGATCCGCGTCGACTCGCAGAGCCACCAGCGCCTCCGTGGGAGATCCTCAACTCGTTTCAAACCCCAAGGAAACAAATAATCCTTGGCGCTTGGGAAACAAATAATCCCTGGCAAAATTCCTCGACTCACGGATACAAACACTCCTTGACGAGAGCCTCCTGATCCGCGTCGACTCGCAGAGCCACCAGTGCCCCCGTGGGAAATTCTCGACTCGTTTCAAACCCCAAGGAAACAAATAATCCTTGGCGCTAGGGAAACAAATAATCCTTAGCAAATTCCTCGACTCACGGATACAAACACTCCTTGACGAGAGACTCCTGATCCGCGTCGACTCGCAGAGCAACCAGTGCCTCCGTGGGAAATTCTCGACTCGTTTCAACCCCAAGGAAACAAATAATCCTTGGCGCTAGGGAAACAAATAATCCCTAGCAAATCCCTCGACTCACGGATACAAACAATCCTTGATGAGAGCCTCCTGATTCGCGTCGGCTCACATGGCAACCAGTGCCTCCGCGGGAAATTCCCGATTCGTCTCAACTTGCAAGATGAAGCCTCAGGCAGCAGGGACTAAAAAACTTGCTTCCTGAACAATGGGACCCTGCAAGTCGATCTAAACCGGTCTCTTGCATACTATTCACGGGTCTTACTCTCCGAAGTCGAGTTTCGACAAGGAAGGAAACAACCGCTTACGAGTCCTCTCGACTCGTAAGAGGGAAAAATTCTCTTACAGGATCCTTACGACCTATAAGAGAAAACACACTTAGGAATCCTCACGATTACTAAGGAGAAAATACATCTACGAGATCCTCTCGATCCGTAGGGAGAAAAGTCTTTATGAGACCCTCACGGCTCATAAAGTTGAAAAGTCTTAGGTGGCAGATCCTACCCCTGTCTTCTAAGCCATTACCGCCATACAAAGAGGTTAAGATGGACCATCTACGAGCCACACTTGCTAAAGCTACATGCCACTGAAATGGAGAAGTTACTCATGAGCGTATAAACTAGTTCACACCAGAGTAAAACATAAAGAAATAGAAGGGTGTGGCTCATGGAATTGAGAGTTTGGAACTATATCTTTTAAGAGTCGAGATTTGAGTCAATGATAAATGACGACGCTTGTGTCCGCTCGTTATCTTCTCAGATCAAGATTCTGAAAGTTATATACCAACCCGAAACTGGTCATACGCTATGCATTACTCTGCACTACTTCACCCACATATATACTTACGTGGGCAAAGTAGTGGGGGGCATTTGTTCCCGCCAAAAATTCTTGCGCAAAAGAGTCCAAGGTATCAAATGGCAGCGATACGCTTAAGAAAATGCGAACCAGTATCTTCCGGCATGTATTTTGATAAACTCCCCAATGAGAAATTGTTAAATTATGATGGTATTGAAAGCATCTCGAAAAAACCTTCGATTTGATATATTATGGGCCTCATAATTCATATGGGATCAAAAGTTATGAGCAAATGTCTATGCACATGTGATCTAAGGAAGAAGATGCGAACCAGTATTTTCCGAGCTGTATTTTGACAAACTCCGGAACGAAAAACAGCTAAATTCTGATGATATTGAAAGCATCTCGAAAAGACCTTCGATTTGATATATTATGGGTCTCATAATTCATCCGAGATCAAAAGTTATGAGCAAATGTGTTATACACGTGTAATCTAAAGTAATGCTCTACTACATGGGGAATGCATTTTTTAGTCCCACATCGGGAAAAGGAGAGATGGCTTCTCTACCACTCCCATATAAATAAGAGGGGATACCTCTTAGAAAGGTAGAGTTAAATCCTCAAATGATTCAATACTCAAAGGAGCTTAGTTCTCCAAAGGAACTTAGTTCTCCAAGATAGGAGCATGCTCCTCCATAATGCGCATATGCGCAAGCGCCATGTGCGCTACGTGCAACGCACGTGCGCACCACATGCAACACACGTGCGCACCACATGAGAACATTTAATAATATTAAAAGGAGCATGTTCTCCATATATAGAAGCCCTGGTTCTCCATATATAGAAGTTAATGCGCATGTGCGCTACGTGCAACGCACGTGTGCTCGCCACGCACGCACCACGTGCAACGCACGTGCGCACCACATGAGAACATTTAATAATATTAAAAGGAGCATGTTATCCATATATAGAAGCCCTGCTTCTCCTCAAAATGCGCATGTGCGCTACGTGCAACGCACGTGTGCTCGCCACGCGCGCACCACGTGCAACGCACGTGCGCACCACATGAGAACATTTAATAATATTAAAAGGAGCCTGTTCTCCATATATAGAAGCCATGCTTCTCCTCATAATGCGCATGTGCGCCACGTGCAACGCACATGTGCCCGCCACGCGCGCACCACGTGCAACACACGTGCACACCACATGAGAATATTCAATTAAAAGGAAACTCGTTCTCCATAGGAGCTTGCTCCCCCCATAATGCGCATATGGGCAAGATCCATGTGCGCTGCGTGCAAATATGAGCGCCCAACACGTGCGACGCACGTGCGCCCAACACGTGTGACGCACGTGCGCGAACGCAAAGAAGCCTTTTTCAGCAGCGAGAAGCTTAAGCTCCAGCCTGTTCTTCCCCCTAATGAGTGAGACATGGTTCAAAAGGTACATCCCTTCACACCTTCGATATATGGCACTGTAATCTCTCAGTGTCGTCGGAGAGGTGGTGGGTCCCAACAACCAATAATCCTTCTTTCTAAAATAAATAAAAAAAAAAGAAGAGAGAACATTGACAGAGAAACAGAGAAAGAATTCAGAGAACTCCTAAAAAGAAAGTTTGAGAAGAAATCAGAAAGAAAAGAAGGTAAACCTTTGAAAAGAAGAATTTCTTCTGAAAAGATCAATGATCTAAGAACAAGATCAAGATCTTAAAATAAAAAGAAAAGATCAAATAATAAGAATAAAATAAGAAGTAATATACTTCTTTATTAGATCATTTGATCTACACAAAGGCATTGCCTTTTAATGAACCACTGGTTCTGGAATCTTAAAAAGATTCTTTTCTTGAATCCAAAATTGGATCAAGATATTAAAACAGTGCCTTGCACTTGTAAATCTGTACTGTTGCGCTCTTGGGTTGGCGCAAGCCACCAGAGAGCGCCATGTGTCAGCTCCAGAACAACTTGCGCTATGCGCTTTTAAAATAGAGCATTGCTCTCTGAAATTGGTGCAACTCACCAGAGCGCGCAACGTGTCCGCAGCGCAGCGCATTGGCGCAGCTAACTGCGCTTGCGCTCACCAGAGCGTGACACGTGTCACCTCCACATGCGCTTGCGCTCATTAATTAGCGCAAAGCGCCTGACATGCCACATGACCACTGTCAGACAATTAATGCGCTGCATTATTTACAGAAGGGCCAAGCCCAATTAAAAAAGGCCTAACAGACCAAATTAAATGCAATGCATTATTTTAAAGAAGGGAAGAGTCCAAACAGATGCTCTGCATCATTTATAAAGGGACAGAGCCCAAATCAGAAAGGCCTAGCAGGCCAAAATAAAATGCAGTGCATTATTAAACAGGGGCAAAGCCCTAGCACAGGCCTAATAGGCCAAAGATAAAAACGTTGAATATTCTCAACTGGACTTAGCCCAATCATGGCCGTAAGTCCTCAAATTAAATTGACCGAGCAAGACCGCTCTCCTAAATCAATTTATGTCACGCCCCGCTTCCCAGAGTACGCAAGATTGGGCACGTGACATAGCCAACCATGCTACCTGTGGGTAGGAAGTATCCATCCACAGTCACATTACGGCTGTAGAGATATCAAGAACAAGATAATAAACTATCTATCACATGTCCCAATCCATAATAACAAGAGTCAAAGAACAATAAGTGCGGAAGCAAGTGATCTAATGCAATAATAGAAAGGTACGTCCCGTAATGCGGGATCGCACTGGGAAATAAAGTGCAATAAGTAAACTAACCACTACAGAACTCACAAATCAGCCTGCTGGCTGCAGCACTCCTGCTCGGTCGGCGACAGTAGTAAAGAATCTGGGCCATGCAAAACCCAGACGTCAGCGCGTCATGTCAACCAATAATATAATACGAACATGGTAATAAGCAATGCAGGAAAAGTAAACATGAATAAAGCAATAGTATGAAGTAACCGTGCAGGGTAGTGTGCAGTGGGTAGCTATACTGTTCTATCGGGTTTCTATTCTAAAAATCTTTGAAATCAATTGATGAATCGTCGATGTAACTCAATAGTATCCCGTACATACCCGGGACCACGGCCACAATATTCTCGGCTGCAGCCGAGACATGCCGCTAGGCACAAAACAGGAAAGTGTACACTCGGTAGTATCCCGTACATACCCGGGATCACGGCCACAATATTCTCGGCCGAAACCGAGACATGCCGCTAGGCACAAACAGGAATGTGTACACTCGAACAGGTAGTGAACTGTCGAGTTACAAGTCAGGTTCATCTTTGACTTCCCCATACCCCCAAGTTATGTATGTCAGGTCAGGTATTCAGTAGTCAAGGACTAATGCCAACATAGAATCAGGTAAAAACAGGTCTGTCTGGATAGACAGCAGGAATGGTCCATGAGGACCCCAAGTCAGGTTTGTTGGCATTAGGCATGAGATCATGTAACAAATCAGGTCGTGATACAACAGGTTGAGTCGGTATGTACAGGGTATCATGTCCGGTGCATCGGTATATACATATATATGTCATGTGTAGCAAGGTCAGGTCAATATGTAACACAATCGAGGGTGTTCTCACAACAGGTATAAAATCGAACAAGGAATAACAGCAGGAAATAAGCAATGAATTAAACAACAATAAGCAATTTATTTAATCACATTAGTGCATTGGTATAGTACAGACGTTTCATCATATTAGCAAGTTTCGAGCACCCCTTGCGGTGCAATACCATTATATCAATATCAGAATGTAATAGAACTACCAGTGTATAGGCTATCATCCTTTAAACAATAAAAATATGGTTAACGGGTAGCTTCGTTATTAGGGTTAAAGTGGCAAGCTGAAATTTTAGGTTAACTGTAAAATGATATATGTCATGTTGCAGCCAAAATGAGAAATTAGCTATATCGAGTTACGTTTGCAGGTTTAACGAGTCAAATATATATATAACTGTTTAGTATAGCATGTAGCAAGTGATACTTGCCTAGACGGGTCGGGATACGGGTATACGGAACGTATCCAAACAACGCACAAGGGGATCACACGGGTCAGAGATGCTCGCTGGGTCGTCGAGGTCGTCGTCTGCACGACCGGATTCCGGCAAACAACATCCTTTCATAGAGCAAAATCGCCACTTGAAACTTGAAAACAACCATTACGAATAGTTCCAGCAACCATCGCATTCCAAGCAACAACATTTCGAACCGGCATCTCATCGAAATCTCGCAAGCCATCTGAAGATCCCAACACTTGCGTACCCACAAACCAATGTTGTCCAACTCACCACTTCACGCTCCACCATTTCATCAACAGCCTATGAGCCTCCTCCATATTCCCAAACTTCGCATACATGTTTACCAATGCATTCCCAAAGTAACCGAATTGGGCATCACTGAAAACATATCAACCATCTCCTTAAGCAAAGATATCACAGTTTCCCACAAACCCAACTCCGTGTAACCCCTGATTACGCAGTCCCAAGTGACGACATTCCTTTCGGTCATTCTATCAAACACGTTTTTATAAAGAGCTATCGATACATCGGGAGAGTTGCTGTGGATCAAAGTGTTCCATTGGATGGAGCTGCGCTGAGGGAGAGAGGAGAAGAGATGAAGGTGATGAGGGTTGGTGGCGATGGTAGGTCCTCGGCAAAGGGCTCCGGCGGTGAACAGTGAACGCGGCAGAAGGCTGGAGTTGCTGGCTCGGGTGGTGCTGCGCGATGAGGGGGGGTAAAGGCCGGGTTCTGGTCGCAGGGAAAAGGATGTGGTCGGCGGTGGCGCGGGTGACGACGACGAGGGTCGACGGTGGCGTTTTCCGGCGAACAGAGGAGGTGGTAGTGCTGCGGCTTGGGTGCTGTTGCGGCGCCGGTGAGGGAATGAGGAAGAAGGTGGAGAGGTCGGGACGAGACTGCGGAGGCAAGGGTGATGGTAGTGGTGTCGTCGGCGTGGGGAGGCGGCGGCGACTGGCACGGCGAGGCTAGGGTTCGCTGCGGGGTGAAGGTTGCAATGGCGCTCGGGAAAAGGAAGGAGGTGGCGAGGGGAGGGATGCTCTGTTGAGGTGAGGAGGAAGAGAGGAGGTGGAGACGATGAGTGCGAGGAGGAGGCTGGCTAGGGTTGCGACGAGTATTTGCTGGTGGTTCTCGCGTGGGTTGTGGGGTTCGTCGTGGGGTTTTCTGAAGGGACGAATGAACAGTGGGGAAATTATATAAAGGGATAGAGAGAGAGAGAGAGTTAGAGAGAGAAAGAGAATGGGAAATCAGAGAGAGAGAGGTACGAGGGCTGGAGAGAGAGAGAGAGATAGGAAATAATGGAGGGGCCCACGAGAAGCAAACAGCAAAGTTTGATTGGATGGAATAAAAGATTTTAATAATCGGAAAGATTCTAACAGGTTCAAATGAATATATTAAAGATTAATTTAACAAACTAACTGTAGTCTAAATATACCATAGAGAATATATGTAGATATATGGTTCAAATATTATATTAAATTGAGATTTTGGCGCTAAATGAAATATTTCCTAATCGCGCCCGGGTTGCGCCCAAATGTTTCAAATTCAAATTATAGGATTTTAAGCGAGTTCCAAATTTTGAAAAGAGATGTTTTGTGACTAAAAAGCATGCCCCCAAGTCGAACACTTGCACGCGCGCGTAGACGTCCAAACTTGCCCGTTTCGTCGAACGGGACGAAATCTCGACGCGCGGACACTACCACGCGACTAGTGGCGACGAGTAGGCCAACATGGATATTTTTAATTTCATTTTAGGTGTTAAAATTTGTTATGTGCCAAAATGACTTAACCGGTTAAAATTTAGCAATAAACACCAAACAATCAGGATAATTGGAATGAGCAATGTATAACACTCAACTAGAACCAGAATAGTATTATTGGGCTCGGGTGTTACATCATACCCAACTACAAAAAGAATTTCGTCCTCGAAATTCCAAGAATACAAGATAGCTAACTACAGAAAAAGGTGAGGAAACTTCTACCGGATCTCGTCTTCTCGCTCCCAAGTGGATTCTCCATGCGATCGGTTACCCCAAGAAACTAACACAAGAGGGATAACCTTGTTCTTAAGAACCTTTTCTCTTCGATCCTTGATTTCGACTGGTCGCTCCTCAAAAGTTAGGTCCTCCCGTACGGTCAACTCCGAATGATCCAAGACGTGAGTTTCATCGCGAACATACCTCCGTAGTTGAGATACATGAAACACATCGTGCACTCCTGCTAATGACTGTGGTAATGCCAAACGGTACGCTACCTCTCCAACACACTCCAATATCTCGAAGGGTCCAACGAATCGAGGACTAAGTTTTCCCCGACTCCCAAAGCGAATCACTCCTCTAGTCGGTGATATCTTCAAGAATACCAAATCACCCACGGCGAACTCTAGAGGTCTTCTTGACGTGTCAGCCCAACTTTTCTGTCTGTCTTGAGCTGCCTTCATATGCTTCCTGATTGTATTCACCTTCTCGACTGTCTGTACAACCAAATCTGGTCCTAGTAACCTTCGTTCACCAACATCATCCCAACAAACCGGTGAACGGCACTTACACCCATACAACGCCTCAAACGGAGCCATCTGAATAGTCGCTTGGAAGCTATTGTTGTACGAAAACTCCACCAGATGTAGATGATCCTCCCAAGAACCTTTGAAGTCCAACATGCAAGCCCTCAACATATCTTCAAGGGTCTGGATCGTTCTCTCCGATTGCCCATCAGTCTGAGGATGATAAGCTGTGCTAAACTTCAATCGAGTCCCCAAACTTTCTTATAAACTCCTCCAGAAGTGCGACAAGAACCGAGTGTCCCGATCGGACACGATGCTTACTGGTACTCCATGCAATCTTACAATCTCCTGCATGTATCGCTCTGCCAAAGTCTCCGTCGATTGACCAACCCGAAAAGGAATAAAATGAGCTGCCTTGGTCAACCGATCGACAATCACCCATACAGCATTGTTGCCCTTTGGACTCCACGGTAAAGCCGTCACGAAATCCATGGTTATATGTTCCCACTTCAACTGAGGGATCGGAAGTGGTTGCAACAAACCAGCAACCCTTTGTTGTTCAGCCTTGACTTGCTGACACACCAAGCACTTAGCCACGAAGCGAGCAATCTCCCGCTTCATACCTTCCCACCAGAAGTGCTGTCGAATATCTCGGTACATTTTTGTCCCTCCTGGATGTACAGAGTAAGCTGAACTGTGTGCCTCCTTCATAAGCTCTTCACGCCCATCCCCTTTCGGCACACACACACGGCTACCATATCTCAACAAACCGTCTTCGTAGACCAGTAAATCTGTTCGCAGTCCGGCTTCAACCTGCTCTCGAAACTTTTGTAGTTTAGGATCCTGCGACTGTGCCGCTTTAATCTTCTCAACTAAGAACGACTGTACTTGCAACTGCATCAACTGTCCCGTAGCATGTGGTAGCACAACTTCCAAGTCAAATCTCCGAAAATCCGCAATGATCTCCCTCTGTGCAGTCAATACCTGAATTGCTGGTAACCGACTAAGCGCATCCGGCACGACGTTAACTTTTCCCGGATGGTACTTAAGATCAAAGTCGTAGTCGGCCATCAGCTCCAACCATCTGCGTTGCCTCATGTTCAACTCCTTCTGAGGGAACACATACTTCAAACTCTTGTGATCTGTAAAAACTTCGACTCTCTCGCCCAAAAGGTAGTGTCTCCAAATTTTCAAAGCGAAGATCACGGCCGCAAGCTCCAAGTCATGAGTCGGATAATTCTTCTCATGGGTCTTCAGTTGTCTTGATGCGTAAGCTACGACCTTCCCATCCTGCATCAAAACACATCCCAATCCTTTTTCAGATGCGTCACTGTGAATTACCAGTCCTCCGGAATTATTTGGTACGGTCAGGATAGGGGCGGTTATCAACTTCTGCTTCAACGTCTCGAAGGCCAATGCACATCCATCCGTCCAAATAAAAGGTACTTCCTTGCGCGTAAGCTTGGCCAACGGTTCTGCCAAACGAGCGAAGTTTTCCACAAATCTCCTGTAGTATCCGGCCAAACCAAGGAAACTTCTTATCTCAGCCACGTTTCTTGGAATAGGCCAATCTCGAACCGCTGCAATCTTCACGGGATCGACGGCGATTCCATCGCCCGACACAACCTGCCCCAGAAACTTCACTTCTTCCAGCCAGAACTCACACTTACTCATTTTCGCATAAAACTTCTCCTGTCTCAACATCTGCAGGACCTGATGATATCCGGATTGCAAATCCAATTTCGAGAATACTCTCGCGCCACTAAGCTGCTCAAAAGTTCTCCAATGCGAAGGATCGGGTACTTGCTTTTAATAGTCATCCGGTTCAATCCTCGATAATCAATGCACATCCTTCTCATGCCATCCTTCTTCTTTACTAGAAGAACCGGAGCTCCCCAAGGCGAGTTGCTGCTTCGAATCCAACCCTTCTCAAGTAATTCACCAACTTGTTTCTTAACTTCTTCCAATTCCACCGGTGTCATCGGATAATAAGCTTTAGATACTGGCGCTGCACCAGGACTAAGGTCAATCGCGAACTCCACGTCTCGCCTCGGTGGTAGACCCGATATATCTTTACTACGTCCATAAAATCGCGAACAACCGCCGGCTCTTCACCACTATCAACTTCCATAGATGCAATAATGTTGTTTGTCGGCTTAGCCCTAAACTCGACTGGCCCGACAGAACTGCTTCCTTACCGCAACTGTTGTCTGAATCGTTGGCCGCGAAAGGTCCAGCGAGACTACCGAGTCTCGTCCACTCTTCTGCAGTCACGTCCACGGTTGCTCCATTCTGCCTTAGCCCGATGAACTTCTCTTCCATTCCTCCCGTGCAGTCCGCGGGAAGAATTTCTCCAGAAAACTTTAGAGAAATCCGCCCAACTGATTGGCTTGGGCAAGCGGGTCTCCTCCACAAGCCATCACTCTCGGGCGTAATCCCTTAGCTGAATGCGCACCACATCAACTCCTTTGTCCTCTGGAATCTGTGTCGCAATCAGCAAATTCTCCGTGTCACTAGCCACTGCTCAGCTGGCAACGGCTCCTACAGACCAGTGAAAGTAGACGGACCCAAAAGTCTGAAATCTGCTACAGTCCCTACTCGTTCGACTGGTCTAGTGCCAATCTCGCTCACAGACTGCTGAACGATCTGCAAACCTCCCTGAAACGAGTCTGCTTGCTGCTGGATCAGCTCGGTCTGTTTCTTTGATTGCCAGCATTCCTCTTATCACTCCAACCATGGCGGCTTCGTTCACACGCCCCTGGTACTTCTTCAACTTCTTACCTGTCAAAATACTGAACTCAAAACACCCAATATTAGCATGATGATAGATTCTGAATATGGATCAAGGCTAGAACTCCAAGATACTTAAATAGAGTACCGCATTGTAGCTATGCCGCGGTATCATAGCCGCAATTACTTAACTCCACCCAAGTCGCCCAAGTCCTAGGGATAACAAGAAATCAGGTTTTCGAGTCGACATGCAGAGTAAGTTTGCACGTCGAAAAAGATATAATCCGGAAGAATGTGATTCAAGAATGGTAAAACGGTCAAGGTGGCAGGACATGTTTCCTAAACACGGGTGTTCTGATTCGTGTATTGGGTACAATACCCAACTACAAAGAATCAACCCAACTAACCTATGGCTCTGATACCAAAAGAACCATGTCACGCCCCGCTTCCCAGAGTACGCAAGATTGGGCACGTGACATAGCCAACCATGCTACCTGTGGGTAGGAAGTATCCATCCACAGTCACATTACGGCTGTAGAGATATCAAGAACAAGATAATAAACTATCTATCACATGTCCCAATCCATAATAACAAGAGTCAAAGAACAATAAGTGCGGAAGCAAGTGATCTAATGCAATAATAGAAAGGTACGTCCCGTAATGCGGGATCGCACTGGGAAATAAAGTGCAATAAGTAAACTAACCACTACAGAACTCACAAATCAGCCTGCTGGCTGCAGCACTCCTGCTCGGTCGGCGACAGTAGTAAAGAATCTGGGCCATGCAAAACCCAGACGTCAGCGCGTCATGTCAACCAATAATATAATACGAACATGGTAATAAGCAATGCAGGAAAAGTAAACATGAATAAAGCAATAGTATGAAGTAACCGTGCAGAGTAGTGTGCAGTGGGTAGCTATACTGTTCTATCGGGTTTCTATTCTAAAAATCTTTGAAATCAATTGATGAATCGTCGATGTAACTCAATAGTATCCCGTACATACCCGGGACCACGGCCACAATATTCTCGGCTGCAGCCGAGACATGCCGCTAGGCACAAAACAGGAAAGTGTACACTCGGTAGTACCCCGTACATACCCGGGATCAAGGCCACAATATTCTCGGTCGAAACCGAGACATGCCGCTAGGCACAAACAGGAATGTGTACACTCGAACAGGTAGTGAACTGTCGAGTTACAAGTCAGGTTCATCTTTGACTTCCCCATACCCCCAAGTTATGTATGTCAGGTCAGGTATTCAGTAGTCAAGGACTAATGCCAACATAGAATCAGGTAAAAACAGGTCTGTCTGGATAGACAGCAGGAATGGTCCATGAGGACCCCAAGTCAGGTTTGTTGGCATTAGGCATGAGATCATGTAACAAATCAGGTCGTGATACAACAGGTTGAGTCGGTATGTACAGGGTATCATGTCCGGTGCATCGGTATATACATATATATGTCATGTGTAGCAAGGTCAGGTCAATATGTAACACAATCGAGGGTGTTCTCACAACAGGTATAAAATCGAACAAGGAATAACAGCAGGAAATAAGCAATGAATTAAACAACAATAAGCAATTTATTTAATCACATTAGTGCATTGGTATAGTACAGACGTTTCATCATATTAGCAAGTTTCGAGCACCCCTTGCGGTGCAATACCATTATATCAATATCAGAATGTAATAGAACTACCAGTGTATAGGCTATCATCCTTTAAACAATAAAAATATGGTTAACGGGTAGCTTCGTTATTAGGGTTAAAGTGGCAAGCTGAAATTTTAGGTTAACTGTAAAATGATATATGTCATGTTGCAGCCAAAATGAGAAATTAGCTATATCGAGTTACGTTTGCAGGTTTAACGAGTCAAATATATATATAACTGTTTAGTATAGCATGTAGCAAGTGATACTTGCCTAGACGGGTCGGGATACGGGTATACGGAACGTATCCAAACAACGCACAAGGGGATCACACGGGTCAGAGATGCTCGCTGGGTCGTCGAGGTCGTCGTCTGCACGACCGGATTCCGGCAAACAACATCCTTTCATAGAGCAAAATCGCCACTTGAAACTTGAAAACAACCATTACGAATAGTTCCAGCAACCATCGCATTCCAAGCAACAACATTTCGAACCGGCATCTCATCGAAATCTCGCAAGCCATCTGAAGATCCCAACACTTGCGTACCCACAAACCAATGTTGTCCAACTCACCACTTCACGCTCCACCATTTCATCAACAGCCTATGAGCCTCCTCCATATTCCCAAACTTCGCATACATGTTTACCAATGCATTCCCAAAGTAACCGAATTGGGCATCACTGAAAACATATCAACCATCTCCTTAAGCAAAGATATCACAGTTTCCCACAAACCCAACTCCGTGTAACCCCTGATTACGCAGTCCCAAGTGACGACATTCCTTTCGGTCATTCTATCAAACACGTTTTTATAGAGAGCTATCGATACATCGGGAGAGTTGCTGTGGATCAAAGTGTTCCATTGGATGGAGCTGCGCTGAGGGAGAGAGGAGAAGAGATGAAGGTGATGAGGGTTGGTGGCGATGGTAGGTCCTCGGCAAAGGGCTCCGGCGGTGAACAGTGAACGCGGCAGAAGGCTGGAGTTGCTGGCTCGGGTGGTGCTGCGCGATGAGGGGGGGTAAAGGCCGGGTTCTGGTCGCAGGGAAAAGGATGTGGTCGGCGGTGGCGCGGGTGACGACGACGAGGGTCGACGGTGGCGTTTTCCGGCGAACAGAGGAGGTGGTAGTGCTGCGGCTTGGGTGCTGTTGCGGCGCCGGTGAGGGAATGAGGAAGAAGGTGGAGAGGTCGGGACGAGACTGCGGAGGCAAGGGTGATGGTAGTGGTGTCGTCGGCGTGGGGAGGCGGCGGCGACTGGCACGGCGAGGCTAGGGTTCGCTGCGGGGTGAAGGTTGCAATGGCGCTCGGGAAAAGGAAGGAGGTGGCGAGGGGAGGGATGCTCTGTTGAGGTGAGGAGGAAGAGAGGAGGTGGAGACGATGAGTGCGAGGAGGAGGCTGGCTAGGGTTGCGACGAGTATTTGCTGGTGGTTCTCGCGTGGGTTGTGGGGTTCGTCGTGGGGTTTTCTGAAGGGACGAATGAACAGTGGGGAAATTATATAAAGGGATAGAGAGAGAGAGAGAGTTAGAGAGAGAAAGAGAATGGGAAATCAGAGAGAGAGAGGTACGAGGGCTGGAGAGAGAGAGAGAGATAGGAAATAATGGAGGGGCCCACGAGAAGCAAACAGCAAAGTTTGATTGGATGGAATAAAAGATTTTAATAATCGGAAAGATTCTAACAGGTTCAAATGAATATATTAAAGATTAATTTAACAAACTAACTGTAGTCTAAATATACCATAGAGAATATATGTAGATATATGGTTCAAATATTATATTAAATTGAGATTTTGGCGCTAAATGAAATATTTCCTAATCGCGCCCGGGTTGCGCCCAAATGTTTCAAATTCAAATTATAGGATTTTAAGCGAGTTCCAAATTTTGAAAAGAGATGTTTTGTGACTAAAAAGCATGCCCCCAAGTCGAACACTTGCACGCGCGCGTAGACGTCCAAACTTGCCCGTTTCGTCGAACGGGACGAAATCTCGACGCGCGGACACTACCACGCGACTAGTGGCGACGAGTAGGCCAACATGGATATTTTTAATTTCATTTTAGGTGTTAAAATTTGTTATGTGCCAAAATGACTTAACCGGTTAAAATTTAGCAATAAACACCAAACAATCAGGATAATTGGAATGAGCAATGTATAACACTCAACTAGAACCAGAATAGTATTATTGGGCTCGGGTGTTACAATTTACATCCGGTTCAAGGGTACATCTCCGAACTCCTCTGACGCCTATCGTTGTAATCCCTCAACGACGTCAGAGAGGTGACGGGTCCCGACGACCACACATCAATACGGACTGCGGGGTCCTTAAACTCGTGGACCGAAACGTCCTTAAACTAATTTTGGACCGAAACGTCCCTAAACTAATATTGGACCGAAACGTCCTTAAACTAATGTGGGACCGAAATGTCCTTAAACTAATAATGGACCACTACGTCTCTAAACTGGCGATGGACCACCACGTCCCTAAACTGGAACACAGACCACCACGTCTCTAAACTGGAATATAGACCACCACGTCCCTAAACTGGCAATGGACCGCAACGTCCTTAAACTACCTATGGACCACTACGTCCCTAAACTGGAACAATATAGCCTCCAAATACTCTTTTGCCGGATCTAAACGGTCCCGTTTAAGTTGATCTTAGCCCCCAAACACGGCTAACGTATCCTTAAACATTCAAATGGACAATAAAACTCCAAATCAACTTTGGTTCAAGGGTACATCTCTGAACTCCTCTGACACCTATCGTTGTAATCCTTCAACGACGTCAGAGAGGTGATGAGTCCCGATTGCCATATATTAAATGGATCACCACGTTAAGTCGATCTTAGTCTAAAACAGGACTAACGTATCCTTAACGGACGTTTAAGTTGATTTTAGCCCCAAGCACGGCTAACGTATCCTTAAACTAAAAACACCAAACCTAAATCTAAGTAAATACGGATTTGGACCAATCCACGTCCTACGGGTGACGGCATTACTCGGTCTCCGTATACAATCCACGGGCAACCACAAACAAAACAAACACACACAACACGAAGTGAAATTCTGGAGAAGGAGAAAGTTGTTACCGCGATGCGGTAGCGTAATTAACTGCAGGGGCTTGCGCCTGCAGGGAAGAGTGTCCCCACAATCAAAAACCCCTCAAGCGAGGGGGAATCTGACGAAGTCTGCTACATCGGCCGCATCCGTCTAAACCTCCGATACACGGTGCCATAAATCAACTTGGTATCTTCGGAGAGGTGGACGGATAAAACCAAATAGCATCTGCCCCGAATCTCAGCGACAGGACCAACAGGTCCTGTGCGCCGTCCTTCGGAGGGGAACAGGGGGCGCTAAGGTGGTCGTCGAACGCGAGGCGGTTAGCGGAAGCACCGAGCCCGAGGTAGTCACTGCGGTCCCTGACTGAGGCGCAGAGTAAGGAGAGGTGGCGGCCATGCGGGCGGCCTGAGCTATCCCCCCTTCCCTTTTTTTTTAGAATTTTATAAACCTCCCTGCGTTTTGGCAACGCTGAAGAGCCCACAATACTTTGTATATAATTTTGATCGTAAATAAAGTATATATATTTTTTTCTTTTGCTGAAGTGTCTTCATTCTGCAAGTACTTCTAGCTCGCAAGTCGTTTTCTTTGCTTAAGTGTCTTCATTCTACAAATACTTTTAGCTCGCAAATCTTTTTCTTTGCTCATGTTAGGCCAGTGTATAACCAGTCGAAGTGACGATCGCGCATCTAGTATGAATCGAACGATTGCCAAGTGTAGGAAGGTCGGTATCCTCCCTTTCCCCGGAGTCGAGGCGACGATCGCGTATCTAGTATGAATCGAACGATAGCCAAATTTGAGTCGCCCGGCGTCCCTCGATTCCTCCTTATTGTGGGTCTTATATACATGTCTTCGTAGGGCAGGAAGCTACATGTTCGCCTCGTGATGAGGACTTTGAATCTACAACGTCGTTGGGTAGGAGGCTGCCCACCGCTAATCAGCTGAGCAGGAGTCTGCTCGACGGCCTTGTGAGGAGGTTTTGGGATCAACTTCTTTGTAGGGCAGGAAGCTACCCGGTCCCTCGTGATGAGTACTTTGGATCCACAGCGTTGTTGGGTAGGAAGCTACCCGCTACTGATGGGCCGAGCAGGAATCTGCTCGGCGGCCTCATGATGAGGGCTTTGGGATCCACAGAGTTGTTGGGCAGGAAACTACCCGTTGCGGATGAGCCAAGCAGAAATCTACTCGGCAGCCTCATGATGAGGGCTTTGGGATCCACAGAGTTGTTAGGCAGGAAGCTACCCGCTGCAGATGGGCCGAGCAGGAATCTGCTCGGCGGCCTCATGATGAAGGCTTTGGATCCACAGAGTTGTCAGATAGGAAGCTACTCGCTGCGGATGGGCCGAGCAGGAATCTGCTCGGCGGCCTCGCGATGAGGGCTTTCTTAACTCTCTAATATCTCCTTGGGGGGCATCGTTGCACGCGTAGATCTCGACTGTTGGAAGATATTTGTTGAGGCTATAAATACCAAAGGTATTGTGGGTTTCTTCCTAGCCTTGCATTCTCCGAAGATGACCGGCCGTGTGTATACCATCAGGGAGATCGTTTCTTGCAACGATGTGTGCTTTTATAACCTTGATCGTTCTGAGGAGACGTACGAGGCAGTGATAGGCTGCTTGGAGGGCCACTATGGGCGCCTACTTCCCCGGCGATCACATTTCCTTCAGGTGCTAATTTATACAATATGGAGGACTTCCTTGTTAGTGATATATGCCCTAGAGGCCATTATTGTATAGTACTGGTTTATATATTACTTAATGGAAGCTTGGGATATTCACAGTTGTAATAACAGTCTTGCTCAAAATGGTTGTATGCTACCTGGTTTGTTTCTACCTCAATATGTGCATGCGTTTCTTTTAGCATATCGCGTATACATATTGGTAGAGCCGTTAGGATCTTTTGCTTGATTACTAGCGTTGTGATAGCAGTCACACTAGTGGGGGCTGGGTAGTCTATAAGCACATCCTTATACAGGTCTCTAGTCGTAGAATTATCGAGACAGGGCATCGATACTCCAGAGTAGACTAGTGTATATGCTTCTTATCCCAGCAGGGGAGATGGTCTGTTCCACAGCCATTAGTACGTCGTACTGGAGATAGTATGCAGGTGCTCATTAGGTTATGAATACACTGGACATGACTCGTTGGGATTTGCTGGTGCGTATTATACCTATCATCGGGTAGCATTTCCCAGGTGACATGAGCACAGCTTAGTCCGTCGACTTGACACTGCTACTTCGCCATGAGTGTGTTCCCACTTTTCTTTGATTGCTACCCAACCACGGCTCAAAGGAGTCGTGCAAACAGGTAGTAGTTGGGTGCAGTCACGAAGCACTTAGAGGCGGTGGAGGTTAGATAGGATTCGTCTCTCCCGATATTGGGGGGTTGATATCGTGCTGTATTTGGAGAACCATTACACAAAGTCCCTGGTCAGGGCAAGTAAGATTTACTGGTAGGTACTGTAGTAGTTTCTCAGGGTATTTTGGACTACGCTCCGTCACGACTTATTGCGCTATTAGGGGTCTGACGATTACCGCCCCCTGGGCCTGATATGCGATAATCTTAGACGAACAGACCAGACTGTACGGAGATTGTCACAGATAGGCTCGGTAGGAGTTCAGATGAGTTCTTCTCATCGGCCTTCTTATCGACAGACACCTGGGTAGTCGTTACGTGCAGCTAGTACCGCTTGCGGCTTATGGTTAAACTCACTGCCAGCACAGTGTCGAGTCGTTAGAGTCCCACACAGAGGGTTTCCCTGCATCAAGCAAAAGATGTAGAGGCCGTATAGTTTTATGACAGGGTTTGATCACGTACGTGTACTTGTACACGGATGATGATTCGGACAGATAATACTAGCGGGGCTTTGGTTTAAGCCAGATCTTAGTATTATACTGATGGATTGTTTTCGTCTCTTTTGTATTCGTATTTTTCGGAATACGGATACGGGTATGTATATACGGATGGGAGACATTTTTTTAATTTGTTCAAAGATGTTTCTAGAAGTTGACACATCATATTTGTATTATTCATTTTAGATTAAATGATAAATGCATTATGAGGTGGAGGAAATGAATTTGAGCATGGCTTTTAGTGACACATGGTGAGTTTTCAAGCCATGACTTGCTAGGTTGTGAATTGAACCTATTTGATTATTGATTTAGGTTTATTCCATGAGGATAATGAGTATGGTCAGTTCACAACAAGCTCTCACTCTCCTTTTTCATGCTAAGTCTTCACCAGCTTTTCCTCAAGCCATCTTCTTCTTCCTCGAACCCTAAACGTCTCATGTGTTGAGAAACCCAGGGCAAAAAGATACATTCTAATCCATCCATATACTCTACATCATCTCGGTAATCTAGTGTAGCGAACTAGGTGTCCTAGTTACTTCGGATTTGAAGTAGGAGCTCGATCTACAGACTCTCGGGTGGATCATTTTTGACATGAGAGGACCGATGACGAAACGCCGATCCAAACGATCCATAGAGCATATGATGAGGAGGAGGACAGTGACAAGAAGACCCGAAGGACATGGTTTCGTGAGGTATAAACTTCTTTCCGAGCAGCTAACATCTTTACCGTTTGCTAGTTAGGGTTTAGAATCGATCCTGGCGCTCGAGTCGGTGTCGCGAGCTTTGTAAAAATCATTTTTTTACATTTTTCGTCTCCCCACGAACCCGCGGGGTGCGCGACATCGACTTACAGTAGTATCAGAGCCAACTAAACCCATACTAGCTCGTTAGCAAGTGTTAGAACTTCTATTGTCGGAAAAACCGGAAAACAAAACACCGAAACCCTAACTTTCTGTTGTATTTTAAAAGTGCCAAAAAAATTATTTCAGGGTGACTAAAAATAGTGCAGGGTTTTTTAAGAATACACAAGAAAAACGAGTCCACAAATCGTCAAGAACGCGGCAGAACCGCGGCGAAACGGTATGTCTTACCGCCGTTCCGCGGCCGATTCATGACCGATTCGACTCGGAGTTCCTCTGTAATTATTAAAATGAGGTGTATTGTTTTCTAGAATATTTGGTTTCTACCTAATTTTTTTTGGTGTGCTGGTTTGCACTAGGGGTAGACACGAAAAATATATTTCGATCGAAATTCTAATGTTCTTGGCTAATCGGGTTTTATCTGTGTTGTTATATGTGTTTTTAAACTTCAGCTAATTTCTATATGTCTGTTAGTTTGAGATTGCACATATCTGTTGGTTTGTGTATATGAACTTTGTTGGATCGTCGTGGATGAATAGCTGGGGATGTGAGATGAGTGTTTTATCTTTCATTCGATGTAAATTGTAATTTGATATAATATTATTTTGTGGGGCACATCCGGATTGAGGTTGTAGCCGCCGTTGTATTATTTCTTTTTACTGTTTTCTGCTCCTAAGATAGACCCAAGGTGGGGTGCACAAACTACTGGGTTCTTTGAAGTGCCGAGTGGCTTACTCACTTTGCTGAGGGAGGTTGCTTCACTTCTGGAATTTGGCAGGTAGTTTGCGGCACTCGTAGGGGTCTGGGGTGGGGTTTGGCTATTCATCACGACCGTAGAATCCGTCTTTCGTTACAGGCTTAAACGAAACGCGGAATTCCTAGTATATCCAATATGTTCATCTGTGATCTGGAATGCCTATTATTACGTGAGACGAATGATTATTATTATATATGTTATATAATAGACGTTGCTTATGTTTTGCATCTGCGCTAGCCCAGCTGCCACTCTGGCGTTAGTTAAGTAACATAACGGTGTTAGACGGGGCCCAGTAGCGAATACGGATGGCATAAGTGGACGTGTTATTTTCGTTTCTCTCTGTAATGATAGGTGTAAATGATGAGACTGCATTAGACTAATGCAAAGCAAACAAACCAAAACTGAATCGTTGGAACACTTTTAAAACCATCGGTTTTTTCAAAACAGAAACTTTTAAAATGTGGAGCTTAAACCACTCCTTGAAAAGCTATCATAGTTCCTTCGATTATATCAAGTTCACTACATTCACAGTTTCGCCATAACTATTCGTAGCCCTCCGTCATTTCATATGAATATTCAATAGTATTCAAGCTTTATTTGTTGACCGTCGTCAAGGCATAGTGATTAGTGGCTGCTGGGTATTCATATGTAGTATAGATAAATGCGTTGGTTTGGGACAGTCGTACTACTTTGTTGACTTTCGTCAAGGGTATGTACGGATGGGTTCAAATGAACCTGGACAATGACAGGTAGAACTTGACATGTGACTTATGATTTGTTGACCTTCGTCAAGGTCATAAGAGCATGGGGGCAAAAATCCACATCGTGAGTTTCTAAAGAAACTAAAACTTTGCTAATGCTGCATACCATTTGGAGTGTGTAGGGTGTTTTTCGTCACCCCATTGAGATGGGAATACGCACGCGCTTGTCAGGCGTACTACAGATTCCCCCTGCCTAGGGTAGGCCGGGGTTTAATGATTGTGGGGATCCGAATCTCCGGCAGCCACGGACTAAGCTGCCGTTAATTACCCCTCGCCTTTGGGGCGAGGGAACCTCCGATTGACAGGTTAAACTAGTCATGCGAACTCAATGTGCAGTGTACGTGTGTTTTGTTTTGAAAGGGGGTTTTGGATATATCGGGAGCCACGCAGAGTTTTGGAGGGGGAGAGTGTGGCGGAGTATGTGTATGTGTACATTTGTATACATATGTATATATATACATGTATATATAAATAAGGGGGAAAGGCATCCAAAGGATGCGTGGGGCAACACCTTGGGCGCCGTGCGCTTAGGTGCTGTGCGCTCAGGCGCAAGCGCGCCACGTGTCGGCATGTGGGCGCTTTGCGCAATGCGCTTTGCGCGCAGGTGCGCAAGAGCGCGCGCGCCACGTGTCGGCACGTGGGCGCTTTGCGCAATGCGCTTTGCGCGCAGGTGCGCGAGCGCGCGCGCGCGCCACGTGTCGGCACGTGGGCGCCTTGCGCACTTGCGCAAGCGCGCAGGTGCGCGCGCGTGCGCGCCACGTGTCGGCACGCGGGCGCCTTGCGCACTTGCACTGCGCGCAGGAGAGGCACAAAAGGCTTTTTAGCCTGAAAAAAGATTTCTCAAAAGAGAAATCAGAGAGGAGTCGGGCTCCTGAGTGTGTTTTGGGTTTAATGGAAGTGGTTCTTCTTCTTCCTCCTGTTGCTTGCTGGATCTTGAAGATCAAGAGATGTGAAATCTCAAAATCTCTCCTTTTTGAGATCTAATGGTAGATCCAAGTTTCCCTTTGTGGGTTTCGTGGTTGAAGACTTCTTAGTTTTTGAAAAGATAGAGTAAAACTCTTGATTTAATTCAAAAGAAAGAAGAAGGTTTTGGAACCTTGAAGAAGGAGGAGGCACAAAAGATCTCAGATCTAAAAATTTTGTGGAGAGAATGAAAGGTATCCTTTTTTTATTCATCATGTTGCCTTTTATAGGCTTACATATTTACATATAGCCCCTTGGGCTTTACAAAAATGGCATTTTAGCCATCCCATGGCTCATGTGCCATTTCATTTTTGCACATAAGCCATGGGCTTACAAAATATTGGCTTTATGCCCATTTTGTTTACATTTATGCATAAACAATTACATAAAAAATTATTTATTACATGATTTTGTTGTTGGCATGGGGAGGCTGGCCGCGGGCTCGACATGGGTATGGGCCTGCTTGACCTGGGCTTGGGCCCACCTAGTTTGGGGGTTGACCTTGACTTTGACTCGGTCAACAGGGGTGTAAATTTTTACCCCAACAAATTTCCCCCCATCAATAAATGCACACAGCATATGTGGGTCGTGTGCATGAAATTGATGGATCTTCTTTCACGTGGAGGCGACTTGATTTGGTTCCCACTTTTTGGGATGCACTGCCCTTTTTACGACATGGACGGTCGACGCTCTGATCCGAAGCAATTTGGCAGACGTGTCCCCGGCACGGAGTGTCGCTGGTCGACGTTTCCTCGAGGCGGAGTGTCTGTTTTCGATGTGCCCCCGGCACGGAGTGTCTGCTTGACATTTCCCCGAGGCGGAGTATCGGCTGGTTGATGTGTCCCCGAGACGGAGTGTCTGTGTTGGACGTTTCCCTGATGCGGAGTTTCTGTATTGGACGTTTCCCCGATGCAGAGTGTCACTTGCTAACGTGTCCCCGGCACGGAGTGATCTGGTTCCTGCTTTGTAGAAGCCTGCACTGCCATTTTTGCGACGTGGACGGTCGACGCTTGACGCGTCTCCGAGACGGAGTGTCCGTGGTAGACGTTTCCCTGGCCCGGAGCAATCTGGTTCCTGCTTTGTAGGAAGCCTGCACTGCCCTTTTTGCGACATGGACGGTCGACGCTCTGTTGCGAAGCGATTTGGGTTCCCAATTCGTGGGAGCCTGCACTGCCCTTTTTGCGACATAGACGGTCGACGCTCTGTTACGAAGCGATTTTGGGTTCCCAATTTGCGAGAGCCTGCACTGCCCTTTTTGCGACATAGACGGTCGACGCTCTGTTACGAAGCGATTTGGGTTCCCAATTTGCGGGAGCCTGCACTGCCCTTTTTGCGACATAGACGGTCGACGCTCTGTTACGAAGCGATTTGGGTTCCCAATTTGCGGGAGCCTGCACTGCCCTTTTTGCGACATAGACGGTCGACGCTCTGTTACGAAGCGATTTGGGTTCCCAATTTGCGGGAGCCTGCACTGCCCTTTTTGCGACATAGACGGTCGACGCTCTGTTACGAAGCGATTTGGGTTCCCAATTTGCGGGAGCCTGCACTGCCCTTTTTGCGACATAGACGGTCGACGCTCTATTACGAAGCGATTTAGGTTCCCAATTTGCGGGAGCCTGCACTGCCCTTTTTGCGACATAGACGGTCGACGCTATGTTACGAAGCGATTTGGGTTCCCAATTTGCGGGAGCCTGCACTGCCCTTTTTGCGACATAGACGGTCGACGCTCTGTTACGAAGCGATTTGGTAGACGTGTCCCCGGCACGGAGTGTCGCTGGTCGACGTTTCCCCGAGGCGGAGTGTCTGTCGTCGATGTGCCCCTGTCACGGAGTGTCTGCTTGATGTTTCCCCGAGGTGGAGTATCGGCTGGTTGACTTTTCCCCGGCACGGAGTGTCGCTGATGGACTTTTCCCCAGCGCGGAGTGTCACGGATTGACTTTTCCCCGGCACGGAGTGTCGCTGATGGACTTTTCCCCGGCGCGGAGTGTCACGGATTGACTTTTCCCCGGCACGGAGTGTCGCTGATGGACTTTTCCCCGGCGCGGAGTGTCGGGTTGACTTTTCCCCGGCACGGAGTGTCGCTGATGGACTTTTCTCCGGCGCGGAGTGTCGCTGGTTGACTTTTCCCCGGCACGGAGTGTCGCTGATGGACTTTTCCCCGGCGCGGAGTGTCACTGGTTGACTTTTCCCCGGCACGGAGTGTCGCTGATGGACTTTTCCCCGGCGCGGAGTGTCGGGTTGACTTTTCCCCGGCACGGAGTGTCGCTGATGGACTTTTCCCCGGAGCGGAGTGTCACTGGTTGACTTTTCCCCGGAGCGGAGTGTCGCTGGTTGACTTTTCCCCGGCACGGAGTGTCGCTGATGGACTTTTCCCCGGCACGGAGTGTCGGGTTGACTTTTCCCCAGCACGGAGTGTCGCTGATGGACTTTTCCCCGGAGCGGAGTGTCGCTGGTTGACTTTTCCCCAGCATGGAGTGTCGCTGATGGACTTTTCCCCGGCGCGGAGTGTCAGGTTGACTTTTCCCCGGCACGGAGTGTCGGGTTGTTGACTTTATTCCGAGACGAAGCATAATTTCGACGCAGAGCTTGCTGGTTGATTTGATTCCGAGGCGGAGTATAATTCCGGCAAGGAGGTCGTTATCCCGAGGCGAAGCATGATTTCGACACGGAGTAAATTCTGGGACGAAGCATGATTCCGCCGCAGAGGTTGTTGGTTTGATTTGATTGACTTGAGTCGACATCAGCATCGCTATACTGGAATATGGTACCAGGAGCGAATCATCATTTATCATGAGAGGGTTTGGGGATTTCGGTTTTGTTTTGGCATCTGCATTGCTGCACTGGAATAATGCCAGGAGCAACTCATCATGTGCCCCGGGAGGATTTGGGAATTGGTGGCTTAGGAGGCAGGTTTAGATCCCTGTCACCTAAGGCTTTTCCATTTTATGGGCCGCAAGGGTCCCACAAAGCATTTTCTCCCTACGGGTCGTAAGGATCTCGCAGGTGTATTTTCTCCTTAGGAGTCGTGGGGACTCCTAAGTGTGTTGCTCCTTCGTGAGTCGTAGGGATCTCACGTGGGAATTTTCTCCTCACAAAGTCGAGAGGACTTTGCGAGTGCATTTCATTTCTTTTATTTTTATTTTTTTTACGAGTTTGCGCCCTTTCGGGTTTTCACAAACTCGTCGGCAGTCCTGCTGTTTTTACTCACGGAGCCCTTTTCGGGTTTTCATCCGTGCCCGTTTTGCTTGTGGACATACCGTCCTTCTTTTTTTTTTCTTTTTTTTTAGAGAGATCGGGATTGTTTTACGCCCGTGGATTGTATACGCTTTTGCAGGATGTATGATCCAGACCGTAGGGCCAGAAACATTTAAGGACTTTGTTGGCGTCTGCATCGCTACACCGGAATATGGTACCAGGAGCGACTCATCATTCGCCGTTGGGGTATGGGAGTTGGAATTTGGTTGGCGTCTGCATCGCTGCACTGGAATATGATACCAGGAGCGACTCATCATTCGCCGCTTGGGAATTGGGATTTGGAATTTGGTCGGCGTCTGCATCGCTGCACTGGAATATGGTACCAGGAGCGACTCATCATTCGCCAATTGGGGATTGGGGAGCAATTGCTTAGGAGACAGGTTTGGATCCCTATCACCTAAGACTTTTCAATTTTATGGGCCGTGAGGGTCCCATAAAGGTATTTTCTCCCTGCGAGTCGCAAGCATCCCGCAGGTGTATTTTCTCCTTAAGAGTCGTGAGGACTCCTAAGTGTGTTTTTCCTTTATGAGTCGTAAGGATCCCACAAAGGTTTGTTCTCCTCATGTATCGTGAGGACACATGAGTGGGTCTTCTCAATGGAGCATAATTCCAAAGGCGGAGACCAGCCGCGTATCTGGTAATTGTGGTGGGGCATGGGTATGCTGAGAATTATTTGAGCCCGTGGATTGTATACGGTAGTCAATTTGGGGACTAAACGTAGGGCTGGGAGAATTTTGGAAATTTGAATTTTTGTTGGCGTCTGCATCGCTGCACTGGAATATGGTACCAGGAGCGACTCATCATTCGCCGCTTTTTTTTTTTGTTTTTGCTATTTTTTTTGTTTTTTTTTGTTTTTTACCGCGATTGCTCTATCATTTCAGCTTTTCTTATCGCGAAGGTCGCGATTGCCCTATCATTTCGGCTATTTATTCGCGGTTGCCCCATCATTTCGGCTTTTCTTTATTTTTCTTTTTATTTACACATTTTTGGTTTATTTACATATATATGTATACATATATTTTTACATTCCCAGTTTAACGACTTAGAGGTCGATTGTTTCCCAGTTTAACGACGTGGTGGTCCTCTTTGCTTATCCCAGCTCCTTGAACTTTGATCTTGGCGGGGCTGTGTTGATGACCTAGCTCTGTAGCTTGCCGATACATCCAAGGATTGTGAGGTTTTCCCAAGCTTATATTGGTCCTCTGCCCAATCTTTGAAAATATAGCAGTCTTCGATGGTATGACCCACCACTCTATGATATGGGCAGTATATAGGATTGCCGGTCATGTTCATTTCCTGTGGCCTCTTTGGAACAGGCAGTTGCAGACCGTTGTTCAAGGCGTCCATGAATATTTTGCGGACTTCATCCCTCCTGAAGGAGTATACCTTCTTCATTCTCTCCATTGGAGTAGGTGCCTTTACTGATGCTGGTCCTCGAGGCCGATCGGTCTTTGGTTCGCCCTTTTCAGATAATGGCACATGTCTGGGAGGATTAGGTTCCCGAAAGGCTTCGGTCTCCATTTGCATGAAATCGGCGGTCGTAGCTTGACTGTTTGCTAACGCGCCTTTAGACAGTTCTATCTCTCCCGCCATGTATTGCCTTTCGACCCAATCTTTGAAGACGAAGCAGTCCTCAATGGCATGACCTATCACCCTGTGATAGGGGCAATATTCTGGGTCGTCGGTCATATTCGCTTCTTGCGGTCTCTTTGATTCCGGCAGTTGTAGACCGTTTCTTAGGGCGTCCTTGAATATCTTGTGGACTTTTTCCCTTTTGAAGGAATAGACCTTTTCCAGCTTCGCTTTCAGAGGCGATTCCCCCCCGGCGTATGTATCGGAGGGACTTGAGGCTGATTGCGGCCATTTTTCTCGAAGGCGCTCCGCTTTTAGGTTGGAAGGGATATCAGTTGGCTGCCCCCGGGTATCAATCCCTGGCTCATGAGCCAAAATTTGATTCTGCTGTAATTGCAATTGGGCGACTTGGGTCGCGAGATCTGCCATGACGTTTGCCAGCTCGTCGACTTTGGAATAGACCTCGGCCATCTTCTCATCCCTGTCCTGAAATTGCCTTTGAAGCCATTGGAATAATGCTTGTTCTGTAGTTCCGGCTATGACAACCGGGTAATCTTTATTGCCTGAGCTCAATTCCGTAGGAACCACGGGCTCCACTGGCTTATTGGCCTGAGCGGGCTCTTCATCATTTAGATCGAGCCGACGCTGGGTAGCGTCAACCATATCATCACCATGGCTGTGAAGAAGAAGAGGGTTCATTTCTTCATGTCCGGCCATGTAGACAGTGTGGATAACACATTCAGCCATTCTTTCATCACTAGCAGCTGGTTTCGCGGAGCGGTCTGGGCTTTGGAAATTTATAAGTTTTAACATGGCCGGAGCCCTAGCCCTTTTGTTGGCTCTATATCTGAGCCGCTTCTGCCTCAGCTTCTCGATCTTGAAGGCCCGGCGGGCATCCGCTATCCGGGAAGCCATTGTGAGTTGATCAGCGGGGAGCTTAGAGAAGACACCCGATCGAGCATTTGTCAGGGGCGCCGCTGGAGCTTGCTCGGGATGCGTTGTAGCTTTGTTGGTGTTGATGGCCTTGCCCCCAGCTGTGGCCAGGGAAAGTCGTTCAGATACCGACTTGCGTTTGGGTTGGGGCGCCCTTGAGATCACCACGTTTGGCCTTCTGCCTTTCGAGACCGGTTTGTCTGTTGCTGGAGCTTGAGGAGCTGGAATGGCGTTAGCTGGCATGAACATAATAGAGCCAAATGGTAGCGGCTCCTCCTCTCATTGTCGCCCGAGACTGGCCGGAAGGACCGTCCTGGAGTCTATCTTCATTGTGTAGGAGACGGGAGCTGAGTTCATTATCGAAGACATCGTCGGAAGGTGATTGCTTGAAAATCTGCATGAAAAAGCATTATTTTTAGTATAAATACAGGTATGTATATTGATTAAGTTCGCATGAACGCTTAACCCGAAATATGGGAGGAGAGATAGGAGTCCCACCGGGCGTACCAGAGTCTGTAGGGTGTTTTTCGTCACCCCATTGAGATGGGAATACGCGCGCGCTTGTCAGGCGTACTACAGATTCCCTCTGCCTAGGGTAGGCCGGGGTTTAATGATTGTGGGGATCCGAATCTCCGGCAGCCGCGGACTAAGCTGCCGTTAATTACCCCTCGCCTTTGGGGCGAGGGAACCTCCGATTGACAGGTTAAACTGGTCACGCGAACTCAATGTGCAGTGTACGTGTGTTTTGTTTTGAAAGGAGGTTTTGGATATATCGGGAGCCACGCAGAGTTTTTACGGGGGTCCCGCTACCCAGATAGCGGGCTGGGGGTCAAGGGGGCTAGCAGCCCCCTTGCGGGGTTCGGGGCAGCGCCCCGGCCCGAAAATTTTTTGGAGGGGGAGAGTGTGGCGGAGTATGTGTATGTGTACATTTGTATACATATGTATATATATACATGTATATATAAATAAGGGGGAAAGGCATCCAAAGGATGCGTGGGGCAACACCTTGGGCGCCGTGCGCTTAGGTGCTGTGCGCTCAGGCGCAAGCGCGCCACGTGTCGGCACGTGGGCGCTTTGCGCAATGCGCTTTGCGCGCAGGTGCGCAAGAGCGCGCGCGCCACGTGTCGGCACGTGGGCGCTTTGCGCAATGCGCTTTGCGCGCAGGTGCGCGAGCGCGCGCGCGCGCCACGTGTCGGCACGTGGGCGCCTTGCGCGCTTGCGCAAGCGCGGGCGCCTTGCGCGCTTGCGCAAGCGCGCAGGTGCGCAAGCGCGCGCGCCACGTGTCGGCACGCAGGCGCCTTGCGCACTTGCACTGCGCGCAGGAGAGGCACAAAAGGCTTTTTAGCCTGAAAAAAGATTTCTCAAAAGAGAAATCAGAGAGGAGTCGGGCTCCTAAGTGTGTTTTGGGTTTAATGGAAGTGGTTCTTCTTCTTCCTCCTGTTGCTTGCTGGATCTTGAAGATCAAGAGATGTGAAATCTCAAAATCTCTCCTTTTTGAGATCTAATGGTAGATCCAAGTTTCCCTTTGTGGGTTTCGTGGTTGAAGACTTCTTAGTTTTTGAAAAGAGAGAGTAAAACTCTTGATTTAATTCAAAAGAAAGAAGAAGGTTTTGGAACCTTGAAGAAGGAGGAGGCACAAAAGATCTCAGATCTAAAAATTTTGTGGAGAGAATGAAAGGTATCCTTTTTTTATTCATCATGTTGCCTTTTATAGGCTTACATATTTACATATAGCCCCTTGGGCTTTACAAAAATGGCATTTTAGCCATCCCATGGCTCATGTGCCATTTCATTTTTGCATATAAGCCATGGGCTTACAAAATATTGGCTTTATGCCCATTTTGTTTACATTTATGCATAAACAATTACATAAAAAATTATTTATTACATGATTTTGTTGTTGGCATGGGGAGGCTGGCCGCGGGCTCGACATGGGTATGGGCCTGCTTGACCTGGGCTTGGGCCCACCTAGTTTGGGGGTTGACCTTGACTTTGACTCGGTCAACAGGGGTGTAAATTTTTACCCCAACAGAGTGTGATAATTTTGGTAGGATTCCTTCAGTTTTATCACACAATGATATTTGGATCCCGATCCTACTGTGAGTATCTGCTACTCCTCGGGAGATTTTTTCACTAACACTATCAATGCTATAAACCAAGTAGGTGTCTAGAGTGGTGTTAGCGGGGCTACGCCTCCAGGGAAAAGAGATTTTGTAATTAAGGAATTTCGCGAAAGCGTTGGAAAACCTCCCTCGAAGTACCAACACCAGCTTGGCTGAAAGGTTAACCAAGTATTGTGGGGTGAAATTAATCCTGACTAATTTTTCTTTTATGGTTTGAAGAGGGATTCGAGATACAGTGGGAGCCATCCTGTTTAGATAAACTAAAACCAATCTAAACTTGCAAGAGCGTCATGCTGAGTGTTTCTCATCTCTCCTAATTGCAGCGATCAGGTGACCGGACATAGGTTACAGCTAGATAATAAATTGACTGAACCATACTATATTGATTAGCAAAGATTTGTCAAGATGTCCATTACCTATGACAAGCTGGGCCACCTCGTTACTACTCACGCCCCCGCCGTCCCAGGTCCAGTTTCCACCATCGCGGATATGAATATCCGTAAGACAACGGAAAAAGACAGTGCGAATGTCAAGTGCCTCGTGTTAGCCTCAATAGATGGTGAAAACTAGAGGGATCATGAGAAGATGGACCTAGATTCTATCTTCCTCCATAATAAAGTTTTATATGGAGAGAAATCTCGTATCACAAGATATGAGACCTCGAAGGAATTACTTCAAGCGATGTTGGCTGTCGGATCATCTGTAAGGGACCATGTCCCTACAGTGATTAGCTGTATTAAACAGCTTACGGACCTAGAGACCACATTGGAGAACGAGTCATATGCCGACTTAGTTCTACAGTCCCTACCTTCTACTTATGCCCATGGGAAGAAAGTTAAGCTTCCAGTAAAGGGCACCCTGAAGGAAACCAGGGAAACACCTGTTCTGCTTATTGGAGAATCTTCCTTTTCAGGATCCGAGGCGAAAGCCAGGGGTGAGAAGAAGAAAACCTCCGAAAAGCCGATAGACGGTATTAGTAAGGTAGAAAGAAAGGGAAGGGCAAAAGTTTCGGGGCTAACAGTAGGGAAGGAGGGTTGTTCCTATTGTCACGGGAAAGGGCATTGGCAGAAGGGATGCAGGGCATGGAAAGCCAGAATCCAGGATCCGAAGCACGTTGTGGCTTCGACTTCAGGTGTGTTTGTAATTGAAAACTATATGTCAATTAACTCTACTTCCTGGGTACTCAATACCGGATCAGGATCTCATATCTGTAATTCATTATAGGCTTTGAGAAACCATAGAGTTATCGGGACAGATGATATGATTTTCAGGGTTGCTAACGGAATGAGCGTGGACGTTGTATCCGTAGGGGAGTATCACCTAGGATTAACAAGTGGACAGATATTGATTTTACGTAACTGTTTGTGTGTACCCAGTCTAGCTTGTAATATCATATCTGTATCCTTACTTTCTAAGGAAGGACATGATTTTACATTTGTAAGCGATGTGGTCCACATCCACCTAAATTAAAGTTTGATTGGGCCAGGTACACAGATAACGATATATATGTATTAAATCAAGCCCAGGTTTTCAACATCCAGAACACACTTAAAAGAAAGTCTCCAGAATTAAATAAAGATTTTTTATGGCATTGTAGACTGGGTCATATCAATGAAACAAGGTTGACGAAGTTACATAGAGAGGGATATTTGGATCCGTTCGAATATCAGTCTTATGCAACTTGTCAATCATGTCTCATGGGAAAGATAATAAAGACTCCGTTCACTGGACAGTAAGAGCGAGTGAGCCTAGGGACTCATACACAGCGACGTGTGTGGTCCAATGTCTACATATGCACGAAGTGGTTATTCCTATTTCATTACTTTTACGAATGATTTCTCTAGGTATAGACATGTCTTCTTGATGAAATATAAATCCGAGACCTTTGAGAAATTCCGAGAATATAAGAATGAAGTGGAAAAACAAACAGGCAAAAGTATCAAGACACTGAGATCTGATCGAGGTGGTGAATACTTGAGTGCTGAGTTCCTGGATTACCTAAAAGAGAATGGTATTCTCTCTCAGCTTACTCCTCCATACACACCACAACACAACGGCGTATCGGAAAGACGGAACAGAACCCTATTGGATATGGTTCATTCAATGATGAGTAAGGCTGAGTTACCGCAATCCTTCTGGGGTTATGCACTAGAATCAGCTGCATATCTTTTGAACAAGCTTCCTACTAAGTCAGTGCCTACACACCATATTAGATGTGGAGTGGGAAGAAACCATGTCTTAAATACCTTAAGATATGGGGATGTCCAGCTTTTGTAAAAAAGCAGCATGCAGACAAGCTCGAGGCACGCTCAGTACTGTGTAAGTTTGTGGGATACCCTGAGAACTCCAGGGGGTATCTTTTCTATTACGCAGAGGAACAAAAGGTTTTTATTTCTCAGCATCCACACTTCTTGGAAACTGAATTTTTAGAAAATCAGATAAGTGGGAGCGCAATAGAACTGGAAGAAATTCCAGAAATACAAGCTATTACTGAAAGCATGGTAGAACCAGAAGTTCCAGAAGAACCAGACATCCCCGCGCCTCTCCGCAGAACTAGTAGGCTGTCTCATCCGCCCGAGAGATACTACGGTTTTCTCATAGACGGGGATAGAGAGGGTTGCAACATTGATAATGATGAGCCAACTAGCTTCCAGCAAGCCATTCAGAGCAGTGACTCGGTAAAATTATCGGATGCAATGCGGGCCGAGATGGAGTCCATGTACACCAACAAAGTATGGAATTTGGACTTTGCTCCAGAAGGGGTAAAACCCGTAGGCTGCAAATGGATCTTCAAAAAGAATATTGGTGTAGATGGACATGTTGAAACCTATAAGGCTAGACTTGTTGCAAAAGGTTTTCGTCAAAGACCTGATTTGGACTATGATGAAATCTTTTCACCAGTGGCTATGCTCAAATCTATTCGGATCCTTCTTGCCATTGCTGCCTTTCAAGATTATGAGATCTGGCAGATGGACGTAAAGACGACTTTTCTAAATGGAAATTTGGAAGAGTGTGTCTATATGGATCAGCCAGAGGGTTTCATTCAGAGTGGGAGCAGTGGGAAAGTGTGCAAGTTGCTTAAGTCCATTTATAGACTAAAACATGTATCGCGGAGTTGGAACATCTGTTTTGATGAGACGGTCAAAGAATTCGACTTTATCAAAAATCCAGATAAACCATGCATATATAGTAAGATTGTAGAGAGAATTGTGGTATTCTTCGTCTTGTACGTGGATGGCATTCTCTTGATAGGAAATGACATTCCTATGCTATAATCAGTCAAGGGATTCATGTCACAGATTTTTTCCATGAAAGACCTGGGTGATACCTCCTACATTCTGGGGATTCGGATCTATCGTGATAGATCTAAGAGGATGTTGGGATTTTCGCAGTCCAGGTACATCGACACCATATTAAAAAGATTTAGTAAGGAAAATTCAAAGCGCGGAAATCTACCGGCTTGTCACGGAATCACCCTCTCCAAAGAGATGTCTCCCAAGACTGATTTAGAAAGGGCTCGCATGACATCTATACACTACGCTTCTGCAGTAGGCTCTATAATGTATGCGATGTTGTGTACCAGACCAGATGTTGCTTACGCACTAAGCGCGGTAAGCCGGTTTCAGTCAAACTCAGGGGAGAAGCACTGGATAGCAGTAAAGAACATTCTCAAGTACCTGAGAAGGACTAAGGAGATGTTCTTGGTGTATGGCGGAAAATACCTCCAGATCGAGGCCTTTGCTGACTCCAACTTCCAGGATGATAAGGATGACTCCAAGTCTATGTCGGGTTATGTCTTTATCTTCAATAGAGGGGCGGTCTGTTGGAAGAGCTCCAAGCAAGACATCGTTGCTGACTCGACGATGGAAGCGGAGTATATCGCTGCTTGTGACGCTGCGAAAGAAGCAGTCTGGGTGAGGAAGTTCCTAACAGAACTTCAAGTGGTTCCGTCCATTGTAGATCCAATACCTCTGTATTGTGACAACAACGACGCTATAGCTTTAGCGAAGGAACCCAGGTCCCATCAGACGTCCAGACATATTTTGAGGCGGTATCACCTGATCAGGGAGATCGTTGATCGCCAGGAGATCGAGGTGCGGAGAGTAGATACGGAGAACTATTGGCTATAGTGCCCTCAAGGCATTTATCATAGTCGCGGACTTGTGATTATGATGAATGAGTGAGGACCTATACCGATAAAACAGTCTTACTCAAGATGATAGTATGCTATCTGGTTTGTCTTTATCATCATGTACGTGTTGATAGAGCCCATAGGATTCTTGCTTGACTGCCAGCATTATGATGGCGATCATATATGTGGGAGCTGGGGTCTATAAGCACATCCTTAAATGTCCCTAGTCGTAGGAGTATCGAGACCGGGCATCGATACTCCAGTGTAGACTAGTGTATACTAATCGAGACCCCGACGAGGGGCGGTGGCCAGGTCTCACAAGCCATTGGTGTTAGTTTGTTCACCTAAGATAGTATACAGGTGCTCATTGGGTTATGAGTACACTGGACGGACTCGCCGGGAACCTGCTAGTTGGTATTATACCTATTGTCAGATAGCGGTTCCCAGATGACATGTGTACAGGTTAGTCCGTCGACCTGAGATCGTCATTTGTCTCGTGTGAGTTCCCACTGTTCTTTGATTACTACCCTACCACGGCTCAAAGGAGTCGTGCAAACAGGTTTTAGTTGGGTATAGTCCCGAGCCACATGGAGGCAGTGATCGGATCGTCGGGGATTCGTCTCTCCCGGTATTGGGGGTTGATGTCGCATTGTGTACGGGTGGCCATCACCAGAAATCCATGGCCATGGTGAACGAGAATTACCGATCCAGGATCGATAATTTCTCAGGTGGTGATGGGTTACATGCCGACACTAAATATCGCGTTGTTAGGGGTCTGACTTTATCCACCCCCTAGACTCGATATGCGATACTCTTAGATGAACAGACCGGACTGTACGGATATTGTCACTGACAGGCTCAGTAGGGGTTCAGGATGAGTTTGCTCGTCGGCCTCCCTTTCGCTCAATATCTGGGTAGCCGTTACGTACAGCTAGTGTCGCTGACGTGCTTGTGGTTAAACCCACTGCCAGCGTATTGACGAGTCTTTAGAGTCCCACACAGAGGGTTTTCACGGTTCAGGCGATATGGTGTATATGGCGTATGTTGGTACATACAGGTGTCCGATTAAATATGTGCATACTGCGCAGACTTTAATCGGACGGTTGATAATACTAGCGGCTTAGGATTAAGCCAGGTTATTAAATCGGGTTTTTGATTTAATAATTTACATATGTATTTATATATATGTATTCTAGTATTATTGTTCACTATTCGTTTTCTCTCTCGGCTATTCATATTTTAGTACGAATACGTGTATATGTATTTCGATACATGTACCGGGAAGTATTCCGTATTTGTACGGAATAGCTTCTAAAAGGAGTTGCCACCTCATTTATATGATTTACCTTTTTGGAAAATCATTTGTTTTATAAATGAGGTGGAATATGTGAGGTGGCATGAGGCATGGAGTGGCATGGGTCAAAGCATGTTGAAAAGTATGGTTCAAATTGTTTAATGAAATTAAACAAATGATATTTTTTGATGGGGGTGAGAGAGGGGGCCGGCCATATCATTGGGGGGGATTGATTTTCATTTGGTTTTTACATGAGACATTACAAAAGCCCACTCTCTCACTCTCATTCATCCAAGCACACTTAGCAATTCTTTGCCTTATGCCAAGTCTTCATCGCCTTCTTCTTCATCTTCTTGTATTGCTCACTTGAGCTTTTATGAAGAGAGAAAAATATAGTGACACACTACTACACCTTAACTCTCCATCGTTAGCAACTTTGGAGCGTCGGTTGCCTCGTTCGTCGAGCTGGAGCTTGCGCCGTTTCCCTCGGGTGGATCATCGGAGATGGAGGAAGACCAGCGACCAAACATCATCATGGAACCGCTAGGAGCTTGGAATGAAGACCGAAGGACTCGGATCATCTCGGTATAACCTTTCTAACTCTTAGTTAGCTTGCTAGTTTAGGGTTTAAGGTCGATCCGGGATTCGGGTAGCGGTAGCGCCGGTTTAGAAAATTTTTGTTCCGCATTTTGGCCGCGTTTTGACGGCCGGGGTGCTGCTGGGACCCTACAAGAACAACACTGCAGATCCACTTACAAAGGCCATTCCTCAGATACAGTTCGAGAGGCTAATCGAGATGATAGGTCTGCGATATACCAATACATGGCCTTAGTGCAAGTGGGAGATTGTTAGTGATATATGCCCTAAATGCCATTATTGTATAGTACTAGTTTGTATATTACTTAATGGAAGCTTGGAATATTCACAGTTGTAATAACAGTCTTGCTCAAAATAGTAATATGCTACCTGGTTTGTTTCTACCTCAATATGTGCATGTGTTTCTTTTAGCATATCGCTTATACATATTGGTAGAGCCCTTAGGATATTTTGCTTGATTACAAGCGTTGTGATGGTAGTCACACTAGTGGGGGATGGGTAGTCTATAAGCACATCCTTATACATGTCTCTAGTCGTAGGATTATCGAGACAGGGCATCGATACTCCAGAGTAGACTAGTGTATACGCTTTTTATCCCAGCATGGGAGATGGTCTGTCCTACAGCCATTAATACGTCGTACTGGAAATAGTATGCAAGTGCTCATTAGGTTATGGGTACACTGGACAAGACTCGTTGGGAACTGCTGGTGGGTATTATACCTATCGTTGGGTAGCAGTTCCCAGATGACATGAGTACAGTTTTGTCCGTCGACTTGACACTGCTACTTCTCCTCGAGTGTGTTCCCACTGTTCTTTGATTACTACCCAACCACGGCTCAAAGGAGTCGTGCAAACAGGTAGTAGTTGGGTGCAGTCCCGAAGCACTTGGAGGCAGTGGCGGTTAGATAGGATTCGTGTCTCCCGGTATTGGGGGCTTTTGGAGAGCCATTACACAACGTCCCTGACCAGGGCAAGTGAGATTTACTGGTCGGTACTCCAGTAGTTTCTCAGGGTGTTTTGGACTACGCTCCGTCACGACTTATTGCGCTATTAGGGGTCTGACGATTACCGCCCCCTAAGCCTGATATGCGATACTCTTAGACGAACAGACCGGACTGTACGGAGATTGTCACAGATAAGCTCGGTAGGAGTTCGAATGAGTTCTTCTCATCGGCCTTCTTATCAACAGATACCTGGGTAGCCATTACGTGCAGCTAGTACCGCTTGCGGCTTATGGTTAAACTCACTGCCAGCACAGTGTCGAGTCGTTAGAGTCCCACACAGAGGGTTTCCCTGCATCGAGCAAAAGATGTAGAGGTCGTATAGTTTTACGACAGGGTTTGATCACGTACGTGTACTTGTACACGGATGATGATTCGGACAGATAATACTACTGGGCTTTGGTTTAAGCCAGATCCTAGTATTATACTGATAGATTGTTTTCGTCTCTTTTGTATTCGTATTTTTTGGAATACGGATACGGGTATGTATATACGGACGAGGGGCATTTTTGTAATTTGTTCAAAGATGCTTTTAGAAGATAACACATCATATTTGTATTATTCATTTTAGATTAAATGATAAATGCATTATGAGATGGAGGAAATGATGTGGAATATGCATGAATTTGAGCATGGTTTTTAGTGACGCATGGTGAGATTTCAAGACATAAATCACTAGGTTGTGAATTGAACCTATTTGATTATTGATTTAGGTTTATTCCATGAGGATAATGAGTATGGTTCAGTTCATAACAAGCTCTCACTCTCCTTTTTCATGCTAAGTCTTCACTAGTTTTTCCTCAAGCCATCTTCTTCTTCCTCAAATCCTAAACCTCTCATGTGTTGAGAAACCTAGGGCAAAAAGAGACATTCTAATCCACATATATACTCTACATCATCTAGGTCATCTAGTGTGGCGAACTAGATACCCTAGTTACTTCGGATTTGCAGTAGGAGCTCGATTTACAAACACTCAGATGGATCGTTTTTTACATGAGAAGACCGATGAGGAAACGCCGATCCAAACGATCCATGGAGCTTATAACGAGGAGGAGGACAGCGACAAGAAGACCCGAAGGACATGGTTTCGTGAGGTATAAACTTCTTTCTGAGTAGTTAACCTCTTTACCGTTTGCTAGTTAGGGTTTAGAATCGATCCTGATGCTCGAGTCGGTGTCATGAGCTTTGTAATAATCGTTTTTTACGTTTTCCGCTTCCTCGCGAACCTGCGAGGTGCGCGACATTGACTTACATTCCCCGGTTCTGTACAACACCCTATCTCCACAGTTGATGGACGAGACGTTTGACAAAATGCACACAGTCTACGAGCTTGGCCAGATCTCAAAGAGCAGGCAGGACCGCTCGGTGGATCTTCTTCTTAAGAGTTCCAGCAAATGTTGGTCGTTGTATCTTGCTCGGCGGATGGGAACCTCGGCGAGTCCGTGGCTTTTAGGGTCTACGTGTGCCGTCAGAGGGAGCGGGCTAAGGCTGCTTGGGCTCGGCTGGAGGAGCTTTCCTTGGAGTATCACTGACAGTGTTTTCTTAATCCTCGCCCTCCCCTGTTGTGATTGTTGTAATTATTGTAAGGCCGGGGAGCCCCTGATACCTCTGAAATAAATGAGTTTGTCTTTGGTTGTAATGTATTGCCTTTTTCTGCCTCTTTTTTCCCACGGTACATTACACACACACACAACACACACACACATACACACACATATAAAGACATCGAATTCTCGGAATCGAGAAAAGAAACAAAGGGCTGGAGCCCCATGGTGGTGAAAAAAGTCTCTTCTGTGAGAGAACCTAGCTTGGAAGACTTGGTTTAATATTGAAAGGACTTACATGATTTAAAAGATTGTACATGTTTATTTATACAACTTAAGATTTTCGGCGTTATAAGGCCAAAGAAAATCTCCCTCGGATGTTGTCCTCCGTCGATCTAGGTGCGAGCGGTTTTTGAACGGTTGGAATTGGGTATGAGAATTGTCGTGTGGATCTCAATAGGTTGTTGAATGTTGTTGACGCCGAGATACCTGCAAGGAAAGTCCCGGGATGGGAAACCACCGTAGAACTCTCCGACGATCAAGTTAGTACCGTCGAATAAAGCAAAGTGGTGACGTATTCGGATGATTTCGAGTTACCTGAGTCGTCTGAAAAGAAGGGGTTTTATAGCAGTCGTATGGAGCGAGCCGGCGCGAGAACCTCGCCGTTCGTTACGCCCCTACGTTATGCCCGCGTTGATGGCGGAATCCGTTCATTAATGGTTGGATACGCTCATTAATGGAGGGATGCGCCAGCATGGGACGCGGAACGTGGGGCGGCGGATATCTCGCCTTGGCGAGATACACGGAGCCGTTGCAGGGACGCTTGGGCTCCACGCTTTCGGTTGATCGAGGGAGCCGAGGAAGCTCAGCTTGATGGAAGGCTCGGAGATTGTCACGCCCCGCTTCCCAAAATACGGAATACGAGGGGTAGACAAGGCCAGCCATGCTCCTACGGTCAAGGAAAAGTCCTGCCGTAGTCACACTTCGGCTTCTAGTTTATCATGGTGAACAGTAAAGATGCGCAGGTAATGAGAAATGCAGTAACTGAAAGATACAATAATGTAAACTGACCTGAAGTGGAACAAACGGATGTAACTAGGAACGGCAAGTCAGGAAGTCTGTGATGCACGTCCAGTTCTGGTCTAGGCTAAATCTTCTTCTCACACTGAGCATGCATACTCAGGTCGTCAGAGCGACACAATAGTAATATAATATATATAAAATCATGTGACAATTCTAACGGTGATAATAGACGTATATAACAGTAGATCAATGGCAGTATGGGTATGAACATGCAGTAATCAATGCAGCGGAACAGTAAAGGCAGTAGAACGGTATGCCACGTATGTCAACACAGTATGTATGATATATCAATGCCAGTATCCATATCAGTCTCTAAGTCTCACTGTACAGGTCACTAAGTCTATCGTCAGTCCAAGTGTGAGAGTCAACCACTCGCGAGTGTCCTCCACCCAAGGGTAGAACCCAAGGGCAAGGGACCACGGGCCCAACATGTAACATGTATATCACGGTGTATATCACGTACCCTGTAAATCTCCATATATCTCCATAAATATATAAGCCGGCATGGGACTCCCGAGATTCTGTTGAACTCACACTCAAACTACCCCACACCCCGTGGTCTACATCAAACGCTAACCATAACCCTAAATACTAATCGATCCGTGACAAGTCTGCGCGAGAACTGGAGGCAGGACCTCCATCAAGCACGTCCCGACTAATACCTAAGATAAATGGCAGTGTCGGATGCCTTATCTGTGACACCCGTGCAAGCGCTTCCATAAGTGTCCCATACCACTTATAGTCACACGTACACGCATCCCACAGACGTCGACAATGCAATAGAATAATAGGGTTCACTGATTGTGTACAAGTACGTGTCACTTTCACTTTATTCATTCATTCACTTATTCATTCACTTAATCACTTATTCATTCACTTCCACTTATTCACGGATACACGAACACTGACGTACTTGCCACAATCATCACTAAAATCTAACACTGGGTAAATGCACGATGTCACTAGGTTATCACTATAATGATATAGGTATGATATGATGCATGAACAGTATATAAAGCATGTTTAGGATGTCATGAATCAATAATCTACCACTTGCATAAATTATCATAAATCAAACGTGTACGGTATTCAATGAGGGCATACTGCTATATGATATGATGAAAATACAATTATTCATGATATAAATAAAGCATAGCAGCCAGTGCCAAACATCTTGCAAAATTTACTATAAATCATATGTGCAGAATTAAGCAAAACAATAAACAGGTAGTAATTAGTATGTTCAGTTATCTATCCACCAAAATTGGTTTCACGTCAATCGGGTTTCAGGTTCGCTAGTTATGGCCGTTTCATTTTAAGTGTTCACTGCTAGAAATCCAATTTCTGAACTGGAAGTCCGTTTCGTAACACATTTTACTCCCAGTTGGTAGCATAATTAGGCGACACTACAGTTAAACTAATTGTAGATTTTACTGTTATATTTCCAATGCATCAAACGGATTATCGATATCAGTTCTGTATTAAAAGTTATGTTATGTACAAGGTGCTGGTGTAAAAGGGATCACTGCAGAAACTGCAGATTTCAACGGTAGTCTAAAATACAAATTAAATATCAAATGACGGTGAAACGACACGGGACCAACTTCAGGGGTTAGCTAACTAAATTCTCTACGCGACCATATAAGGTTCCGCGTATTTTAAGTTTAAAGAAAGGGTGTACAGGTGTTCACAAGGTCAGGTATTCGAACGAACGTTTCCCCAAACTGCAGTTCAGGGCCGCGAATCGCCTCAGTATTCGTTGTTATAACTTATCCAAATGTAAATATGGACTATGTCGTACTGTAGGTTTATCAGTTGGCTTCGATACGAGCCCTAGCACTCTGAGATCCGATATATAGATAATTTATTATGATTTTAACCGTTCAGCTTGTCCGAGAAAAATCAGATTTCACAAGGTTACCGGGTTGTCGAATTACGGGTAAAATGATATTAATAAAATAGCTATAGCATGTTAAGCAAGTGAAGGGGGTTCACTTGCCTCGATGAAGATATCAGGAGATGGTGGATCCGTCGGGCGCTGCAATGCACGTCACGGATGCGGAAGTGGTCGTTGTGACAAAACCGGAGCTCGCGAGCCTTGGAACAGTAGTGGCGTGGCCTCGAATTCTCGCTTTTGGATTGGCTACAACTTGTATGGATCAACGTCGGCGGCGGTACTTGAAGGCTCCAAGTTCGCAGAGATGAGGCCGTCGATGGTGGAGTGTCCGTCGCGCAGTGCAGGGTCATAGCCGGAGCAGGTGGAGGAAGTTGAGAGAGGAAGTGAGAGAGATTGAGAGAGTGTGTGATTGTAAGAATGAGAATGTAGATTTTATAGAGAGAGAGAGGGAGTGGACGTGAGGTTTTGGATGAGTGAATGTGAGATGTAAAGAAGAGAAGGAGTGAGGGTGTGTGTTGTAAAGAGAGGGATGGGGGAGGTGTAAAGGGAAAGAGAGAATAATGTGGGGGTGTAAAGATAAAAGAGAGGTGTAAAGAGAAAAGAGAAAGAGATGTGGGGGTGTAAAGATAAAAAGAGGATGAGGGAGAGAACGTGCATGAGGGGGAAAGAAAGAGTAAAGAGAGATGAGAATGTTAGGATTAGATTAGGTATAAATGAATATAATATTCGTCCGTTTGAGATTTTGGCAAATACAAACTTACTCCAAAACGCGTCCGGGTTGGGTCTAAAAATTCAGATTTAAAATATGAAAAATATATGTGACGTCCAAATTTCAAAATGAACGCTCAAGTAACGAAAATGCATACCCCCAAGATTGGATGCACGTAGCGATTCAAAAAGTCTGTTTCAATAAACGGAACGAGAAAAGAAGTACGGATGTCACCACAGGGTCAGGTATGGGTTATGATTTTGAAATAAATAAATAAATATATAAATAAATTTTGTAAGCAACATTTTACATAAATACGGATATTGGCGTACAAAAGGAACTGGGTATTACATTATACCACCCTTACAAAAAATTTCGTCCTCGAAATTTCCGGAACTAGAAAAGACAAGTAAACATCCGAATGGGAGGAAAGTGAGGAAGAATTGGGCTGTCCAGAATGACATAAAGATAAAGGATGAAATCAGATTCAAAATTAGGGAGATATAATTTAGAAAGAGTGTGAGTTTGACAACTTCAGAAGCGGTAGCGGCAAGATACAATTTAATCGAAAAAGAGTCAAGGGGTGCGGTGGTGAACCATAATAGATTTGAAAATAGTTGAGTGCTTAGAAAAGATGGGGAAAACGAACGTGTATATATATATATATTTTTTTTGGCATATAAATCAAGGAGTTCAACAGATACAGGAGTTAAACGAAAAGGAACAACTGAAAGGGATATCTTTGTTGGAAAGTGATAACTTAGCGTCGATGTCTAAATCTCTGCGATATCGTCAAGCGAGTTTAGATCCTGTGCAGGGTCCGTGCCATCCTCAAACTCGAGCTACGAAACAACCAAGTTGCTCAAGCCGACGTGGAGAGCGTTGACGAATCTCCTCTTTATAGCTCTTTCCTTCTAGGGCAACCATTGACCAGATGTTCGTCGGATCCACAAATCAAGCACTGCCCTTTATCCTTACAACAGTCTCTCTGAAGGTGTCCTGGTCGCTTGCAACAACCGCAACGTTGAGTTCTCCGCTGCTTCCGTTGCGGAGGAACAAATGAGCGCTTCATATGCACGCCACCTTTTCGTTTATCAACGATTTCCCTACGATTGGGGACTTGAGCCATTCACCTTCTTAGTCCTTCAGCTAAGATCGTTCGTTCGCTCCTGGGCTTCCATCAAACCTTGCAATATGCTCAAAATCTCGACGGCTTGACTTTGGGGAGTGAAGATAGAAGAAGAGTCGTTGGAAGCCAGATTTTAGCTTCCGCTGCGCTACTCTGATAGGAACTTAAAATATGCAACGCGATACGTAACTTGAAGAAACGAAGACATGAGAATGCAACGAGTCCAATAAGAAACGTAAGCAGGAGTAAGCAGGTGTAGGATCAATAGAAAGGTAGAAGGATGAAAACGTAAATAGATTTGAAAACTCGGGAATGATATAAGATATAAACGGAGAGTGGTTGGAGGTCATGGTCCTAAAATAACAAATTTTAGAACGACATAAGGTACAAGGAAGAAGAATCAGAATAAAATATAGAATGGACAATGAAACAAGGATATCGGGTAGGGTGAAACTCAAACGAGTGGAAATCAAATGTAGAATTTCAAGTCACTCAACAGAGTACAGTATTGTAACCATGCTGCAGTTCATAATTACAACCACATAACTCTACCAAGTTACCCAAAGTTCTAGCGGATGGATCAAAATATGTAGAAGAACTCATTGTATGAATCAAGATCAATGATAACAAGTTTACAATCTAGAACGAAGGATGTCTTAGATTGTCAAGCACTACCCTGAAACTGAAATCCCATTCTAAACCAGGCGCTCTGATACCAACAAAACCATGTCACGCCCCGCTTCCCAAAATACGGAATACGAGGGGTAGACAAGGCCAGCCATGCTCCTACGGTCAAGGAAAAGTCCTGCCGTAGTCACACTTCGGCTTCTAGTTTATCATGGTGAACAGTAAAGATGCGCAGGTAATGAGAAATGCAGTAACTGAAAGATACAATAATGTAAACTGACCTGAAGTGGAACAAACGGATGTAACTAGGAACGGCAAGTCAGGAAGTCTGTGATGCACGTCCAGTTCTGGTCTAGGCTAAATCTTCTTCTCACACTGAGCATGCATACTCAGGTCGTCAGAGCGACACAATAGTAATATAATATATATAAAATCATGTGACAATTCTAACGGTGATAATAGACGTATATAACAGTAGATCAATGGCAGTATGGGTATGAACATGCAGTAATCAATGCAGCGGAACAGTAAAGGCAGTAGAACGGTATGCCACGTATGTCAACACAGTATGTATGATATATCAATGCCAGTATCCATATCAGTCTCTAAGTCTCACTGTACAGGTCACTAAGTCTATCGTCAGTCCAAGTGTGAGAGTCAACCACTCACGAGTGTCCTCCACCCAAGGGTAGAACCCAAGGGCAAGGGACCACGGGCCCAACATGTAACATGTATATCACGGTGTATATCACGTACCCTGTAAATCTCCATATATCTCCATAAATATATAAGCCGGCATGGGACTCCCGAGATTCTGTTGAACTCACACTCAAACTACCCCACACCCCGTGGTCTACATCAAACGCTAACCATAACCCTAAATACTAATCGATCCGTGACAAGTCTGCGCGAGAACTGGAGGCAGGACCTCCATCAAGCACGTCCCGACTAATACCTAAGATAAATGGCAGTGTCGGATGCCTTATCTGTGACACCCGTGCAAGCGCTTCCATAAGTGTCCCATACCACTTATAGTCACACGTACACGCATCCCACAGACGTCGACAATGCAATAGAATAATAGGGTTCACTGATTGTGTACAAGTACGTGTCACTTTCACTTTATTCATTCATTCACTTATTCATTCACTTAATCACTTATTCATTCACTTCCACTTATTCACGGATACACGAACACTGACGTACTTGCCACAATCATCACTAAAATCTAACACTGGGTAAATGCACGATGTCACTAGGTTATCACTATAATGATATAGGTATGATATGATGCATGAACAGTATATAAAGCATGTTTAGGATGTCATGAATCAATAATCTACCACTTGCATAAATTATCATAAATCAAACGTGTACGGTATTCAATGAGGGCATACTGCTATATGATATGATGAAAATACAATTATTCATGATATAAATAAAGCATAGCAGCCAGTGCCAAACATCTTGCAAAATTTACTATAAATCATATATGCAGAATTAAGCAAAACAATAAACAGGTAGTAATTAGTATGTTCAGTTATCTATCCACCAAAATTGGTTTCACGTCAATCGGGTTTCAGGTTCGCTAGTTATGGCCGTTTCATTTTAAGTGTTCACTGCTAGAAATCCAATTTCTGAACTGGAAGTCCGTTTCGTAACACATTTTACTCCCAGTTGGTAGCATAATTAGGCGACACTACAGTTAAACTAATTGTAGATTTTACTGTTATATTTCCAATGCATCAAACGGATTATCGATATCAGTTCTGTATTAAAAGTTATGTTATGTACAAGGTGCTGGTGTAAAAGGGATCACTGCAGAAACTGCAGATTTCAACGGTAGTCTAAAATACAAATTAAATATCAAATGACGGTGAAACGACACGGGACCAACTTCAGGGGTTAGCTAACTAAATTCTCTACGCGACCATATAAGGTTCCGCGTATTTTAAGTTTAAAGAAAGGGTGTACAGGTGTTCACAAGGTCAGGTATTCGAACGAACGTTTCCCCAAACTGCAGTTCAGGGCCGCGAATCGCCTCAGTATTCGTTGTTATAACTTATCCAAATGTAAATATGGACTATGTCGTACTGTAGGTTTATCAGTTGGCTTCGATACGAGCCCTAGCACTCTGAGATCCGATATATAGATAATTTATTATGATTTTAACCGTTCAGCTTGTCCGAGAAAAATCAGATTTCACAAGGTTACCGGGTTGTCGAATTACGGGTAAAATGATATTAATAAAATAGCTATAGCATGTTAAGCAAGTGAAGGGGGTTCACTTGCCTCGATGAAGATATCAGGAGATGGTGGATCCGTCGGGCGCTGCAATGCACGTCACGGATGCGGAAGTGGTCGTTGTGACAAAACCGGGGCTCGCGAGCCTTGGAACAGTAGTGGCGTGGTCTCGAATTCTCGCTTTTGGATTGGCTACAACTTGTATGGATCAACGTCGGTGGCGGTACTTGAAGGCTCCAAGTTCGCAGAGATGAGGCCGTCGATGGTGGAGTGTCCGTCGCGCAGTGCAGGGTCATAGCCGGAGCAGGTGGAGGAAGTTGAGAGAGGAAGTGAGAGAGATTGAGAGAGTGTGTGATTGTAAGAATGAGAATGTAGATTTTATAGAGAGAGGGAGTGGACGTGAGGTTTTGGATGAGTGAATGTGAGATGTAAAGAAGAGAAGGAGTGAGGGTGTGTGTTGTAAAGAGAGGGATGGGGGAGGTGTAAAGGGAAAGAGAGAATAATGTGGGGGTGTAAAGATAAAAGAGAGGTGTAAAGAGAAAAGAGAAAGAGATGTGGGGGTGTAAAGATAAAAAGAGGATGAGGGAGAGAACGTGCATGAGGGGGAAAGAAAGAGTAAAGAGAGATGAGAATGTTAGGATTAGATTAGGTATAAATGAATATAATATTCGTCCGTTTGAGATTTTGGCAAATACAAACTTACTCCAAAACGCGTCCGGGTTGGGTCTAAAAATTCAGATTTAAAATATGAAAAATATATGTGACGTCCAAATTTCAAAATGAACGCTCAAGTAACGAAAATGCATACCCCCAAGATTGGATGCACGTAAAATGCACGTAGCGATTCAAAAAGTCTGTTTCAATAAACGGAACGAGAAAAGAAGTACGGATGTCACCACAGGGTCAGGTATGGGTTATGATTTTGAAATAAATATATAAATAAATTTTGTAAGCAACATTTTACATAAATACGGATATTGGCGTACAAAAGGAACTGGGTATTACAGAGATGAGCCGGGAGGCCGAGGAAGCTCAGCTCTGCAATAGCTCGAAGACGAGCAAAAGGAGAGTAGGTTCGGCTGCTGGATTTCTCAGGGGCAAGAAGTGGAAGTGTAAGCTTGGAGACGAGACTCCGAGAAAAGTCCCCAATGCACCACATTGATTCTACCTCCACAGCCTCCAGGAGCCTAACAGGCTTACATGGATGACATGTCACCCGCTACGTGGATGACACGTCATCCACCACGTGTCGTGATCTGAGAAATTCCCACTTATGGGCATCATCAGTTGGGTTCGAGGTCAGATCGGGGTTGGGCTCGAGGTCAGGGGTTGGGCTCGAGACCGAATCGGGGTCGTGGGCTGGGAGCCGCCGCCAAAGGCGGCGATGATGAAGGTTGTGATAAAGGAGGAGGTGATGGTAAAGGAGATGATGAAGAAGACAGTGATGATGAAAGGCGGTGATGAAAAAGATGATGATAGAGATGGAGATGATGAAGAAGATGGTGATTGTTGTAGGGGGCAGGGCCGGAGTTGGTGGTGGGGTCGTCGCCATCGCCGGAGATGGTGGAGAAGGACGAGGGTTTGAGTTTTGTTATTTATTTTTATTTTTTAATTTTTTGAAATCAGGGTTAGGATTAGAATAGAGTTATTTTGGGTTTTTAAGAAAGTTTGCTGACGTAAGAACTTAAATGACATGGTAGTGACGGTGCTGACGTGGCACCGTTAAGTGTAATAGTTTATTAATAGTTTTAAAGATATTTATAGAGTTGTGATTTTGACCCAAAGCTGCTGGGAGTTTTTGGTAATTAAGCCATAATTATATGTTTAGGCCAATATCTAGAAGCAACAGATATCATGTACTTCCAGAGTTTTTTCATGAATCACAAGGACAGGCATATCCAGCAATGGTGTCCCACAAAGTGAGGGACCATTTGGCCATAGCATCAGGGGGATGCGTCTACAGCCGTACCTATCGCTCATTTTATTGGATTCAATGTTCAGGACTCGGCAGCAACGGCAAGGACAGAGGTCTGAAAATGTTGGTGGTCAACTTATAAGATCGCAGCTTGCTGCTTTTGTCTCTTCCAAAAGAACTTACAATCGATCTTCGGACAACAAGGCTAACGAATCTCGAAAGCATGAGGGAAAACAAAACTTGATAGGTACAAAAATTATTGTATCGAATTTAACGATGCGAGTACGAGCAACCACAATTACAAGATCAGCCGACAATTGCATATGAAGTTTGAATATAAGTAGAACTACTGAAGCAGCAATTTCATCACTCAGCATATAAGGTACTTATGATTACAGCACAAAACCATTGAAGCCAATGCTACAGTACTTTTTGTTTAAAACTTCAAGGAAAAATCAAAATCTTCTGGTAAAGAAGCAGCTCATACTGAACCAAAAAGCTACAACTCATCTTTGAAAGGAGACTGCTCCTCGACCTCTTCTTCGATTGGAGCCGCATCAGCTTCCTTTGTAGAAGCTGATTCCTTCTCCTCAACCTCTGGCTCCTCCACATCATCCTCCTCTTCAACTGCTGCATCGGGACTAATGTTTAGGCTTGACTTTACGGAAGTGTAGATTCGTGTGGCAAAATCTTTTGGATCGCTGAGCATAAAACCGCTCTCCATAAGGGCTGTTTGGTACACTAATCGGGCTGTTTGTTTGATACTTTCATCCTGCAGATAAAGTTTGCCGAAATTGTATGAATAAACAAATCTGGTACAAATTTGGGGAAATGGGAGATTTGGAGTCATTGATAGAAGGGTTTAACATTTCATACTGTTTCATGTACATCTTCGTAGTTTCAGTTTTGGTTGATTGTATGTAATGTAATGCAAGATCGAACTACTAATTTTTAAGAGAATAATGGAGGAAAGAGGCCATAGGAGGGGATTTTCTCCTATGACGTCGAAAGAATACAACCTCCACCATTTTTTCCGACGATCGGCATCCATCATCATCATTGTTATCCACATCTTAGATGATAAAGATGGAGATGATGTATGCTGATCGTCGAAAAAAATCATGGAGGGTGTATTTTTCCGACGCCATAGGAGGAAATTCCCTCCTATGACACCTTTCCTCCATTAACCTCATTTTTTAAACTACTTATTTTAGTTGGATTATAGTTTCAAATACATGGTCTAAGAAACATAATTTGCAATATAAAAGTTATAGTTCGATCTATTATAACAAAATTGAGAGCAATTCAATCACAGATGTGAAATCTTAAAATGTAGTTTGACCTACATGCGCAGGCAAATAGGCCCATGAGTTTGTGAGGCTATACGCTTGTTTTTAGCTTTTTTTTCAGCTGGAAAAAATCTTCAGAGAAAAGACGGATAATAAAGGATTATCTTTAAGAAAGTGAAAATTCAATACCTCAGGATTTGTTGCAACTCTTTCACGAAGTTCCTTAATAATGGGATGTCGAGGGTTGATTTCGAGAACTCTCTTCCCACGCATATATGCCTGCTTGCTAGCATCAGAAAGAGTTTGAGATTGCATAATCTTCTCCATGTTTGCACTCCATCCAAACTTCGAAGTGACCACAACACAAGGAGTGTTGTCCAAACGATTGCTAATCTTCACAGAATCAACATTCTCAGCAGATAGAGCATCTTTCCACCATTTGGTTAGCTCCTTATATGTCTCCTTAAGATCCTTAATCTTTGAATCTTTACCTATGTTGAGGCCTTCCTTTGAAACATTTTGGAATTTTTTGTCTTCATAGTCCATTAGGTATTGCATCAAATACTCATCAACTGGATCTGTGAAGAAAATAACCTGTGAACACGGAAAAACTATATATTAGAACTCATAGTCAAATGGTCATCATCTATGTTCAAAACTGAAACAGCTATATATTTATATTATTGGCAAAAAGATATTCTTTTTGAAGAAAGGTATCGGGCACTGGCCCTTTTGCTTATAGCATGCTAATAATCAAAATGCAATTCTTATATCTAATATTTCAATTTCACCCCACTTTTTCGGTCTATTTCTTAGTGTAAGAGAAATTTGCAAAGGTGCTCCTAGATATAGCATAGAAAGAGTATTCTGATGTTTAAGTGATATGTGAAGTGTAAACTTATTTCTCAAATGCAAACAGATGCTTATTGAAATAACGAATAGTCCTCACCTCAGATAGCAGAGGTTCTCCAAGATATAGCATAGAAAGAGTATTCTGATGTGCAAGTGATTTGTGAAGTGCTGACTTATTTCTCAAATGCAAAGATAGCATGGGGGATCATTGTTATGAATAAAAAGTACATGCATACGCATATATTATCCTATTTGTAAGATAAATGAATGCCTGACTGGGAAGAAGTAGCTTCAGGTTCGCTACTGTGTTTGCACAGAACTCTATGTGCATGTGTTTGTGTGCATGACCTTTCGTTTTTACATCTAAATTGTCAAATGCACATATAATACTAAGCTGGTATGTAAGAGCTATGCTTGTATTAATGTTCTCAACTAAGGTTATACCTCATAGTTCTTCTTTGTAAGCTTCTCAAGGAATGGTGATTTTTCCAGTTGTTCTTTGCTGGTTCCAGTTATGTAGAAAATGTCCTTTTGCCCGGGCTTCATTCTCGATATGTACTGGTCGAGTGAGGTAAGTTTACCCTCAGATCTTGTACTGAAATAAAAAGCATGTCAGATGAGATTGTTGTCATACAAATAGCATTAATTCTAGTTTAAAGATAGTTGCAGGGTCAAAATGACGTTAATAACAAAAAGAAAGTTTACCTTTCAAATCTGAGAAGCTTAGCCAGACGATTTCTATTTTGTGCATCTTCAATGATACCAAGCTTAATGGATTTCCCAAACTCATTCCAGAACTTGGCATATGATCCCTTCTTCTCATCATTCTCACTTGCTGCTTCTGTATTTAATTTCCCATTAGCAATCGAGAAAAGGTATATGATTAGAAAGAGAAAAACACCACCTTTTTCATAAATAAATTTCAGAGCCAATCATTATACCTGTCTTATCCTGGTCGCTGGACTCATCAGGGTCTTCTTCAGCAATTTTCCGAATCATATCAAGGGCTTTGCGAATTAATTTTTTCTTGATCGTCTTAAGACTGCTGTGTTGCTGAAGCATTTCTCGTGATACGTTAAGAGGCAGCGTGTCGGAGTCAACAAGACCCTGAAAAGAGAATGCGCCTAAAAGCATGAGCAACCAAATGCAGAAATTTTCCATAGTAACATTAATGGTTATCAAAATGAGATCTTCATTACCAATAAAAAGCTTAGATACTTAGGAAGAAGTTCATCAAATTCATCAGAGATGAAGACTCGTCTGACAAACAACTTAAAGTTGGATTTGTTGGCATTGTAGTAGCTCTCATACAAATCATGTGGAGCCTTGGGTGGCACAAAAAGCATCGCCTTGAATTCTACATCACCTTCAGCAGTAAAGTGGCTCCAAGCTAGTGGCTTGTCCTCGCTGAAATCCTATATATAGAAGACAAGTAAAATTCTTAAATATAGAAAAGTCAATTGGTTAATTAATGCATGAGCAAAATTCTTACAAATGAAGTAATGCACGTCTAGTTCCATCTTCCATCTAATTTATTTAAAAGCAGGAATTAACATTCTACCTTAGCAATGGAGTGATAGAATTTTGTGTATTCTTCATCAGTAACCTCCTTAGGACTGCGGAGCCATATGGCCTTTACATCATTCAAGACCTCCCATTCGTAAGTTGTTTCCTTCACTGTCTTTGTCTTGGGCTTTTTCTCACCATCTTCTGTCTCCTCTTCTTCCTCTTCTGACGAGGTGGTTTCAGCTGTTGGAAACAAGTTTAAAGTTACGGTGACGATTATACCCATGAAAGCATGATTATTTAATAAACTCTATAAACTGTTACACACTGGATGATAAAAAAAAACAAAGGATTAATGATCATACTTGTTTCCTCTTCATCTATAGATTCATCTTCGTCAGCAGGTACCTCAACATCGATCTCTTTCGTTGCCCAAAGATTAATGGGGAAGTTAATGAACTCAGAATACTTCTTCACCAATTCCTGCAACATAGGGATCACTTGTGTTGTGAGCAGTATTTAAAGGAAGTCTACCCTCTGTGTCACACATACACATATTATGGAAAAAGGAAATTCATCCAGACCAGTCAAAGAAAGATTGGCAGTAAATAGTTTACAGAAATTATATAGGTCCTAAACTTTAGCAAAATATTCATTCTTAAATACAAGTGGACAGAAAATTGCCGTTAAAGGAAATAAAGAGATCATGTATTCAAACCCAGAGCTCAGAGAGCTGCATTTACTAGGGGAAAAAACAGGTAGTACCAAGACGGAGGAGGTTGTTTACAAAAATCAACTCTGATGCTCAGAACAAATTAATTGCATTAATTAGGTAGACAGTTCATTATCTAAAAAAATAAAAATATTATAAATAGCAAAGAAATCGTACTGACCTTCAATTTGAATTCATCGAGGTACTCTTTGGCTTCATCCCGAAGATGGAGACGGATCTCTGTTCCACGTCCTAACGATTCATTCCATGTATCCTCAGAAATGGCGAAGGCCCCATCAGCCTTGGATTCCCAAACATATCTAAGAAGCACGAAGAATATCTTATATACAATAAATCTTGTAAATAAAATCTGCAGAAGAACATAAACAGCTAAATATTCCTACTGTTTGTCATCATTGTGCTTGCTTATGACTTCAACGTAGTCGGCAACTAGATAGACTGAGTAGAACCCAACGCCGAACTGCCCAATAAGATTCAGATCGCCTCCTGTCTGCATTTTCTCCACAAAAGCTGTGTAACACAAAATTGTTGTCTATTGATCCCAGTTTTTAAGTCACAAACAGGTAAATTTGCAAACACGTTGTCGATAGTACCTGACGTTCCAGACTTGGCAATGGTTCCTAAATTCTTGATCAAATCTTCCTTTGTCATCCCAATACCTCGATCGCGAATAGAAAGGACCTTATTCTCTTTGTCTAGCTTAATCTGAACAGCAAAACAAAAATCAGATACCTAACCAGATGTAATCTTCACAAAATATATGAAACTTTTTCATGCACCGATTTGCCACTACCGACCTGTATCTCAAGCTTAGTGTTATCACCTTCCCCTAGTACCTCCTTATCGGTGAGCGAAAGGAACCTGATCTTATCCAATGCCTGATCGAGATAATTACAAAGATGGTAAATAAAACAATTCAAGAACAATACATAAGATCACTGTAGTAGTTTTTAAAAAAAGGTACTCACATCTGAGGCATTAGAGATAAGTTCTCTCAAGAAAATATCTTTGTTGCTGTAGAGGGAGTTGATAATAATATCCATAAGCCGTGAAACCTCGGCCTGGAATTCAAACTTCTCTGCGTTACTCCGAAGAGACTTCCTAGAGATTGATTCCGACTCTCTAAAGAGTTAATCAGCAAGGGAAAGACAAACTGTTTAGTATAAATTTTACTCAAGAGAACAAACAGTCAAGAAAAGTGAATAAACCAAAGATGCCAAGATTTAGGTGACTACTAGACGTTCCAAAAAAGAAAGGGAAATATAAGAACAGATGTTTGAAGTTTATTGTTCAGAACAATTAGATTTTAACTCACTATCAAGCATCAACTACTAAGAATGTTTTTGAACTTCTGGAGGCAAAATTTGGATAGCTCTTTCAAGACTTCAACATAAAGGCCAAAATGTTAACTTTGCCATGTTTGGCCATCATTTTGGAGTTGAGATAATCACGGTTATCTCAACTCTAAAGTTAAAATGAGTGCAGTTATCTCAACTCACCTAAGCTATCTAAAATCCATTTCTGGAGTTTGGGGTTTGCAAACTACAATTTGCATATCTCCTACTTTCACTTAAAAATAAACCAAAGTTATCCCGACTCCATATCCAAACAGGGCGAAAGAATTTTTGCCAAGTACTTTTTCTTTTGGGGGGGGGGGGGGGGCTTCTCACCACATCTCTATTTGCCTTCTTCGGATAATTAAGTTAGAGTAGTATTTATTTTGAGGAAGATGTGGGGTTAATTATTTGCCCCTATGTTGTGTGGCGATACGTAGCATTAGCCAAATGCTCCAAACCCAATTGTTTTAAGAATGGTTCAATCAGTTTGTTTCTTGGGTATATATTTGTTTCTTGGGTATATATTTGGTCTTTAAGATCATTTGGTTAAGTATAACGGCCATTTAGATGAGCTAACGTTCTGCTTCTATTGAAAGAACTTCCGGTGAGGCCAAAATTTATCGCCTTCCTCCTGGGTTTGGGTTTGGATTTGTGTATCTCTTATGTGCTCTTCTATCGTGAGATTAGTTTTTTTTTTTAATTTGCTCTAAATAGTTGGTGAGTGTCCTTAAGGTTATAAACCTCTTGCCGTCTTTTCTTCTACCATAGTAAATCATCATCTTCATCTTCGAATGGGGTAGGTCAAGTTTGGTCAAACCAGGTACACCTGATGTCTATAATTGCCGTATTGATGGTGCTTGTTGTTGTTGTCGGCATACCTCTTTTGCATGATATCTTATCTATACAGAGATCACTTGGCTTCTATATACAATGTGTTTGATACATTGCATGGTACAAATTAGGCATTCATAACCCCTTCCCTCCTCCTATTTCTTTTTTCCCCAAATAAAGCCATCATCAACAAAAAAAACATAAATCCTTGGTTAGATTAATCTGTTATTACAAATGATTGTAAGAAACATGTGGTTGTGAGTATGCTTTATTTTCCGGCCATATCGAGTTGACTCGTCGCTAAAGGAGTACTCCATTCCATGTTATGGACATTAGCAAAGCCGAAATTTCAGCTAAAAATCGAAAAAATTATGTCGAACTAAAGGATCTAGCAACAAGAAAGGAGAGATCTGAGATCAAGCTGTATACCTCTGGACAACTTCAGAATCAGTAGACAAACCATTAGGAACGGCTCCGAGCTTCTCCTCCACCTTGGGAGGATCCACGAGCTCGTCTCCATTGCTCTCCTCCGCATTCGCCTGTATCTTCCTCCCTACATCCAAATCGAACAAAATCAATCATTGAAAACCAAAACCCTAGAAAATCAAGAAAGAGCTACGACTCTCATCACTTACCTTGATCTGGGAGAATCGAGAGCAGGATCAGCAGCAGAAGAGCAGAAGGAATCGCCCACTTCCTCATTTTCGCCTCTCGCTAGCGTGGATAATGTTTTTGATCTGCGATTGCCATGGGAGTTGGGATCGAGTATTTAAACAGTGAGGGGGTTTAGGAGAGGGAGCAACGGTCAGGATTGAGAGGGGGGTGCCAGCATGGAGGGATGGACGGTGGATATGGGAGTACGATACGTGGCGGTCTGCTACTGGATTAGGAGCGGGCAGTGACGTGAAAGGAGGAGGAGGAGAAGAGACTGGGACCACGAGTTGGGACCAAAGTCGTTGCCGTTTAATATGGGGTTTGTAATAATAATTAAGTGGAAGCTTATGGGTGTGATTTAGTGTTTGTTGATTTGTCCTCTGTCTTGAAAAATTATAGATAAAGATATGATTAGTATCCTGGGGGTTCGACGCGCGATGCACGTGTTCAGTAGATGTAATTTTAAATAAAAGTATGAACATATAATTTAAACATTTAAAATAGTTAACCATGTCCAGTTTATATTTTTAGAAGATAACTTGGGAGAGGAGAGAGAGAGTGGAAAAGCAGAAATGGATAAAAGAAAAAACCTTTGATGATGCCTTGTAAAATGGAAAGAAATTTTCTCATTTTTTAAATTTTTGGACCCTTGGATGTCATATTCTAATAATGGAGAATAAATATGGATGGCTGGAATTTGAAGAGTATTGCTTTATTTTTTGAAATGGGGTGCAGTGGAAATTTTCTAATCTCCGGTTCAATCTAATTGCAGAATAGATCCGGCGGAAAGAATGAAAAGGGACCAAGAGGCGAGAATGATAGGAAAAAAACAACCTTTTAATTTATTTTTTTTGGGTGGTGGGGGTGGGGTGTTGGGGTGTGTGTGCTATGGTTTGGCATTTAAACGGTAAAACATGCAGCTAAATCTTAGCCTTTTTGCCTAATGCATTAAGTTTTTATTTGGATATTCTCCGGTACCTACGAATTTGTAATGGATGATCAACCATTCAACTCGTATATTACTGTAAATTTTCTCTATTCATATGCCGATCAGACAGAACGGAAAGACTTGGATTTGTATCTCTTGTTTTCGTATTGGCATTCAACTCAATCATAACAAATGCAACTAAATCTGCGGTTCGATCATGCACGTGGTTCGCCTATTTATTTGGATTGATACATATTGTTATTGCCTTAGAAAAACCATCAAGCTTCACATCCAAACCAAAAATTAAAAACACACATACCAGAAGCACAAAAGGGAAAAAAAATGACAGGAGTCAAGGATGCAGGCTGCAACTTTTCATTCATTCCATTCCTCCATCTTCCCTCTGGGTTAATTCTAAAATTTCCAAAAAATGCTCATTGCAAATAAACTCGATAGGTGAAACATAATTTTTTTCCCTATACTTGTCATCAAAAGAAAGAATCAATGCTCACAGCTGAATGTTCAAATGCTTAGTCTCATCCCCTGCACACAACGACAACGTAGTCTCCACCGATCTATTCCCGTAACTCGCATAAATTTTGTACTCCCCTAAGAACCCGGTGAAGCTATAAAGGCCATGCTCATCCGTGATCCCTGCAGCCTCTTGAGTTTGCCATTCATGCAAGAGCTTGTCGACGGTGTCTCCTGCAGGGAGGTTCACGAAGTTGTTGTCCGTCAGGCACATCTCGTAGCACCCGTTCGGATGGAGCGCCGTCCATAACATTATTCCGTTAACGGATGGGTAAGAGAATCCTTCCCTTAATACTTCCTCAAGATAAGTCGCCTGAAAAAAAGAAAAATATAATCCTAATTAAAATTATTTTACAGAACATATTCCACTAAACCGCCCTTAACTATCAGCGTTTTTTTTAGCTAGCTATCTTAAAGTTTTTTTTATCACGGTAAGCTCAAATGAAGTCCTGCATTGACATTAAAACCAAAGTTTCAGGGAACAAAGAAACTTTAAGGCAGTTCAATGGAAAAAATTCATATAGTTAAAGGTAGTTTAGTGTAACTTAGCTTAAATAAAACACAAATGCTGCTTAGTTTCTAACCTGTGTCTGCTGATCGAATTTTTTGGTGATATCGATCTCTGTCAACCAAATGGGAAGCTCCAACGTCGCCAACTTGTCCAACACAGCTCTCATCAGAACAACATTCGGCTTCCCGAAATGCCCCTCCAATCCGATCCCCTCCAACACCGCTCCCCCGTTCTTCAACTCCTGCAGCTTCAACACGTAAGAATCCACCGTCGAATTCAAATCGTCACAAGTCTCAACCACGTTAAAATCATTCATAAACAATGTAGCCAACGGGTCAGCTTTCCGTGCCGTGTTGAAAAATTCCGATGTTGCGTTCGGTCCGAGACGTTGCTCGTAGAAATCGAAATGAAGCATCTCGTTGCTCACGTCCCAGTGCACAAATTCGCCTGTGTACTTTGACATGAGGCTATTGATTCGAGAGTTGACGGCGGATCTTAGTTCGTCGGTAGAGAGGTTGCGGACCCACAATGGTGTGTACTTTGGGTCCTCCCAGAAAATGTTGTGTCCGCGGACAGTGATTTCATGGGAATGGATGAAGTCTAGCATTTGGTCAGCTAGAGTGTAGTTCAACTTGCCTTGCTGAGGCTCGGTTACGTACCATTTGAGCTCGTTCTCGAAGACTGCTGCGTTGAATCGCTCCACGAACCAAGCCTGTAGGTGAACAGCTTGTAGTATAATAAAAAAAGATAGAAATATAGTCCAAATTGCCTTCCATTTTTTGTGTGTTTCAGAATTTGACGAGATTTTTTGGTCGATGATCCATTTTTGCTACTGAAAAAATGCCAATGTCGCGCATATCGTTCTATAGACAAAAATTTCAGGAGAGATGATCACCTGATAAAGAGGGTTTCCTAATACGGTTGCGGCTATCGCCGAACCAAACGGGAAATCTTTGGATTGTTGTTTCGCAGAAACAGATGCTCCAGCAATGCGGTTCCCCTGTGAGTCCGACACATGAACAGTGACTGCTCGTTTTCTTTTCTGCAAAGAACAAGCCTAACTAATATCATGTTTTAAAGCAAAAGAAAATGCAATCAGTTGTCTAGACATCACGTTGAAGGAGAATTGTACCTTTCGGATACTATATAGTCGGTGCATTTCCCACTGCTCAACCGAGAAAGGTTGCAATGAAGCACTTGCAACTGAAATGTCATGAACAGGATCCTTATCTGTCCTCTGTATGCAAAAAAGCAAAATTGGTTCGAAAAAACAAACCTATTAAAATTAAAACGTATGTACCATTCAAATGTAGTGAGAAGATTGCTTGGACCTCGATATAGATCAGGGACACTTTGGAGGAAGAGTCGAGAACGAAGCCACCCTTGAGAAAGGACCAGCACCCACACTTGGCCAATACAGTCCCGACACATCTCAATGTCGAGTTATCTGTCAATATTCTCGCCTTCAGTAAAGACGAGTCGGCTCCGTTGATTTTTACCCAACCTGTCAATGACAAAAAGTGCTTCAGTTGTGAAAATGCAATCGGTTGTCGATGTAAGTGCAATGTTATTTGAAAGACCACTCCTGTTTTTCGATGTTCTGCAAAACTTTGTAATCTAAATTCATTCAAAACAAAAATAAATTTATAAAAAAGGGCTCACATGAGAAGCTATATCTGGTAGCCTTGGTTAGGTTGTACAAAACAAACGCCGGCGAAGAAACTCCAACCTCTGTCTTATAGTGCCGCGTCTGAGCCTCTCCAGTTTCACCGACCAGCACACCCCCATTGTAAAGCGGAGGCTCTGGATTCGACTTGCACTGATGTATAATTAACGAAGAGTTTTAATACAGTGTGACAACTATGATAAATTCAAGACATGCAACCAATACAGCGGTAGGTGCTAAGGCATGTACCTCAGTGAAAGCTGAATAGTCATACCAGGGCCCCTCTGCAATCAATCGCCATATAAAGTCACACATTCCATCAGTCACAACTACCCACAGATATATATTAGCACAAACAAAGACAGAGATTAACAAATAAACCATATGCTGCTGCTGCGGCGGCGGCGGAGGCGGAAACAGAAGCTAAACGCACAACAAGCAAACCGAAGAACCAAGGAGCAAATGGCACTTTCATTTTAGCAGCTCTTTTGCAATTCATGCCATGAGTGGATTGGCCTATGTTTTGGCTTATAACAAAAGAGGAAGAAGAAGAGAGAAGAGAGCGTGAAGGGATTAATGATGGAGGCTGAGTTCACAAGGATCACAGTAGCCAGTACCCGTGCCTAGCTAGAGAGCTGAAGGGGTCATCACGCGCATTCATTTCATTTGTCTCCAGTTTTGGAATGTATTGGGAACTAGGAGGTGGTCACACATAAATTAGAGTACATTTTGTTGCTACCATACACGTATAGTCACGGCTGGGATCATGCATGCAGATGCAGGGCACAAAGCAGAAAGTCTCGAACCTTTGGATTTATTTCACATACCCATTTATTACGGCACTGCTGCCGTGCTGTGCTGTGCCGTGCTGTGCTGTTTTCTCTGTTTTTGGTTTGCTTTGCTAAAAGCTTTAGGTTGCTGCAATTAATGGACCAGTACTGATCATTTTGCAGGTTTAGGATCATGTGTGCACAGGTGTAAGAGGGGATGGACCCACGGTACTACTGCTCCTCTAGTTTTCCAATCTTGGAAGCTACGGTTATGTTGGACATAAAAATATTTTGGGTATAAGAAAAATATAACGCCTCCACCGGCCAAAATATTTATCGCTGTCTGCAAACACTTGGTTAAGTTGCCGTCTCTGTAATTTTATGATATTCTTCCCCATTTGACTCTCTTTCTCAGATTCTAAGGCAAAATTGATGGATCTCAACGAACATTGTCCTCTTTCTCTTCTTGTAGGGCACAATCTTTGCTAAAATCCTGTTCTTAAAAATAATCTTAGTTTGAGAGGAAACCAATTCTCTTCGAAAAGCTTTGTCGAATTCCTCTCGAACATGTGAGACCTTCAATATATGCATAAAATTATTCTGGTTTGCCTCAAGATGCTCGTTGATTGGTTGACTTCTTCATTTTAGGATTTTAGTGCAATAAAATTTGGGGAAAAGAGAGATTTGTATGGTCATTAGACGCCAAAAATATTGTTCGGGGTTATCTCCAAGACCTGGTTTGGCATCTCGATTACAGAAACCTCCGTTTCATACAAGGTAAAATGAAACCATAGTTTGCATATGTGCAAACAACGCTGTTTTATAAAATTGGGATTTTGCAAAGTTTAGGACCGTTCGGCAACATTGTTTTTGAAAATAAGGTCTGCGGCTTTCTTTTTTATGAGTGTAGAGAGATATAAAAAAGAGATGGCATGAAATCTTCTAAAACCCGTATGATTTGGATTTTGGAGTTTACAGCATGGGTTCGAACTCCCGACATTTTTTCTGAATGTGATTTGGAAAACTCTACATGGTTGCCAAATGGGTCCTAATAAAATTGGCTCTAGGGTTTTTGTGAAAAACTGGATAGTTGGAGGTATTTTAGCGCACTTTTGCTATCTATAATTAGGCTCTCTTTTTTTCTATATGCAACTCCCAAAATTTCTAACATAAGACCCTCAAATCTTGGTATTTTAAAAAAAGGCCCTGGAATCTCTTAAGTTATTCATTTTTAGTCCTCCTTATTAACTTTCATCCATCCCCGTTAAGTTAGCCGCATAAATGTCATTTTTGGCGTTTCACCTTTTTCTTTCACGTCAAATTAGCCCCAGCTGCAAGGATTAGGGATCTAAATTGCCATTTCTAAGTTCTTAGTTCCCTTTTCCATTATCATTTAACAACTCGTGGTCCTAATATTTGATCCTAACCTTAAACAAATTTTAGGGGAGTAGCGGTCTAGAAAATAAAAGTTCGAAGTTAACTAACAGAAGTAGCTAACCATGGAAGTAATGATAACCAAGTCATGGGGTGCTAATTTGGATAACAAAGTGGATTTGGAGGTCTTATTTGGAAATACCAAGATTTGGGGAGGTCTTAGGAAGATGTGGGTAAGGATGAAAGTCGAGCTGGGTTTGACCCTAGTGGACCCTATCTAATCCAATATTCCCGATTTTTTCTTGGCATGCTATACCCGTCCAAACCCAAATGAATGGGTTTTAAATTATTTATAATTTTTTTCCCGGGTCAGGTATGGTAGCACAAAACCCGCTGCCTAAACCTTAAACCTGACACGAACCTAACCTGCTTCTCAAATTCAACTCGACCCGAACTAAAGTGTACACCCTAATCAAAATATGGACCATTATTAATTTACTATCTAATTTATAATTATAAATATAACTTAACATCATGTCTTCAATGCGAAAATTCTACATAAATATTTGATAGAACTGGATAAAGATTTTTCTACTTAAACCCGACCCTTCCAACACCCTTCCACTTAAAGTCAAAATCTGACCCTCCCAGTTAAACCCAACCAAACCCTCCCAAAACCCGACTTTTCATGATTGGATTTTCTGCATTTGCAATTCGCTGGGTTCGGGTGGGTTTTAGGTTTGGTTTTAAATTTTGGGCCGGCCAAACAATTATCAAAAACCTGCCCGACCCGGCCCACTTTCAACCTTAGATTTTGTCATACTCGCAACCGTCCCATCGTGTCACTCCACCTCGCCGGAGTTCCCGCCATCGACCACCGCAGCCGGAGTTAGATCGCCGGCGCTTGCTGAAAAGTTTGAATCCATAAGTGTTAATACTTTTTCTCTTTTGGATTTCTTCAATAATATCCCCTGTTTGTTTGCATAATTTGCTTTAATTCTCTGAAAGTTTAGGAATTAATTATCAAGACACGGCAGTCTATGGTTTCTATTTTCTGAAAGCACCCAAGTTACAAAATTCAGTACAATGTAATCTGGCTAAATATTTGGTTATTTTTGGGGGGTCATTGTGGAAATTTGAAGGCTCAGATTAGGGTTTTGCTGAATGCAACTTCAATTTTTTAAGGTAAATTTGGCGGGCCGATTAATGGACCTTGAAGCACTGCCAAAATTTATAAGTTTTGGGGGGCTCATAATGGAATTTTAGGTTAATTTTGGGCTAATGATTTCAATGTGATATAACTAATGAAGAGCATTTATCGTATTATTTTTAATTACCATACTCTTCGCACCGGAAATGTATTATGCCATTTGATGTCATTGTGTTTATTTCGAGCTGAAGAACGGAAGTTGATAGGAATCATAAGTTCCCGCGGATAGCTATGAAAGAATTATTTACCCAGAAAACCGAGAAGGTTGATTGATATATTTTTTCCTTATTTGATACTAGCTACTGGTGTTGCTATCTTCGTTCGAAATTTAATTACTTTGCATGATTTGATTTACTGCTAGTTTTTCCTGTGAAGTTTAAATGCATGAATGATGAAGATATGTGTGGATTGCATTAGGATTTCACCTTGCCTGCCTTGCATGCGCATCAATCATAAGAAATTCATGAATCATGGTCATTGTTTCAATGCATTTGGCTTATCTAAAGTTCATTAGTCATGGTTACAAAAAAACATGCAGTAATCAACGAGTTATTTTTTTAGAAAGGTACATGTGGAAAATTCGGCAAAAAGCAAACTCACTCTTTTCTTTTCCAAGTCAAAGCAAAATATAAAATAACATTTAATTGCATGATATTAAATCTATACATTCAAAAGAAAAAAAAAATACAACTCCCACGCCATAGTTGTTGGTCCATTCAAAACGGACACGGCTCCAGCTAAAACTTGGAAATTACGCCTGCTTTATGACGTTACTCGCATTAGTTTTTTCCTTCGAAAATAACAACTAATTAATGTTTTCCAATAATCAGTCCATATAATTGCTAAATATACAAAATTTCCAATCACATACAACAAAAAAAGAAAAACAAAATATGTGCCCATTAATTTCAAATATAAAACCAATAATTAAACACTTAAGAATTTTGGGCTAGAAAACAAATGAAGGAAAAACAGAATCAAAATGTGCAGACCCCTTTTTTGATGAAAGCAACAGGAAAAAAAATGAGGAGAGAGAAAGCTTGAGCTTTTGGGTGTCATGCCCTTTTTCCCATTATTCCCTTTCTTCGATTAAAAATATAAATCCCAAAACCCAACAAAAATTAAATTCATTCATCAAATCTCTCTCTCTCTCTTCTCTCTCTCTCTCTCTCTCTCTCTAAATCACATTAGGCCTATAATAAATGTAGGTCCCTCTTCTTAGCTCCTCTTCTTAGCTCCTTTCTTCATTCTCAAGAAAACACTGCTCCATCGTTGAGCCCTCTCTGCTTCTGCCTCAAAGGTGAGCAACGTTTGATATTGAAACTTGTTGAAATTTTTATCATAGAATGACTCATTTGCATGTTTTATCACTTGGGTCGATCTCAATTTCTCAATATACTTTCGCATTGATGATGTATCCTCATTCATTGCATTTTACATTTCATTTTTTGTGTTTTTTAAATTACTGCCAATGGATTAGTATTTGTATGATGTAAGTCTTACCTATTTACCATTTTATTTTGAATGAAATGAGGGGGGCTTAATTCTTTAATGCCATTGACTGTTGGGTTGTCGTCGTCGTCATCCAAGCATTTTCCTATCCAAATGGGGTCGGTTATGAATCAAAACTTCATAAAGTCTTGCAAACCTTTTTTCTATGATGGGAATCATTTTCTTATTTAGTGTCAACTTCTTGGAAAATAAATTATGGTGTTTGGGGCGAAATTACCGAGAAGAAAGGTTATAGATTGCTCGCTTTGTTTCATTATAATAGTAATTTGGTCTCTTGCGCGCTTATTAAAGAAGAGTATAACTTTTCTAAAATCTGGAATGTTACAGATGTATAATCCCTAATTAGACTCACAATAATCTTTTTAATTTTAGGGATATTTTTGGTAATCCATATTCGAAGTGCGATAATTTTTGAAGCATGGAGTAACACATTTTTCTTGAAATTCTGAAGGAACGAGCAATTTTAGGGGGGAATAGTGCCAAAAAAAGGACTACTGATATGAACTAGAAGGAGAATATTTTATTGGTCCTTCGAAATTACGGAGAGTTCTTCAAAGCAAGGTTGCAGATGTACCTTCAAAAATGGCATGAGAAAATAACTAGGAACTAGTTATAGGAAAGAATTATTGCTTGAATAGCTGTCCACCATAAAAGAGTATGAACACCATGTGAATGATGTTGGATATATATGCCCTAAAGGCCTTCATTGAATAGGATGCTAGGGATATCTATGTACATGACAATCTTGCTTGATATGATAGTACGCTATTTGGTATGATAGTACGCTATTTGGTTTGTCTTTATCTTAACATATGATATATTTTGCGTTGTATATATATATATATATATATATATATATATATATATATATATATATATATATATATATGCACACACATGTTGATAAAGCCCATAGGGTGTTTACCTGACTACCGGCGTTGTGATGGCAGTCATACTTGTGGGAGCTGGATAGTCAATAGGCACATCCTTAGATGTCCCTGGTCGCAGGAGTATCGAGACTGGGCATCGATACTCCGGAATAGACTAGTGTATACATATCTAGACCCTGAGGAGGGGCGATGGATTGGTCCCGCAGCTATTGGTGGAGTGCACCTAAGATTGTATACAGATGCTCACTGGGTGTGAGTACACCGGACAGGACTCGCCGAGAACTGACTGGCTGGTATTTATACCTAACGTCAGATAGCAGTTCTCAGGTGACATGTGTGCAGGTAGTCCGTTGACTTAAGGTCGTCATTTGTCTCGTGTGAGTTCCCACTGTGCTTTGATCACTACCCTACCACGGTTCAAAGGAGTCATGCAAACAGGTTTTAGTTGGGCACAGTCCCGAGCCACGTGGAGGCAGTGAGTGACTGTTAGGGATTCGTCTCTCCCGGTATAGGGAGATGATATCGCACGGTGATTGGTTGGTCATTACCATAAGTCCCTGGCCAGGGCTGATTGAGAATTACTGATGGACTGATCAGTAGATTCTCTGATGGTCTTGAGCCATGCCGACACGACTTGTACGGTTATTAGGGGTCTGACGTTTACCACCTCCCAAGACCATATATGCGATACTCTTAGACGAACAGACCGGACTGCGCGGATATTGTCACGGACAGACTCAGTAGGATTTCGGATGGGTTTCCTCATCGGCTTTCTTATCGACAACTAACTGGGGACCGTTACGTTCAGTTAGTGCCGCTTGCGGTCTGTGGTTAAACCCACTGCCAGCGTAGTAGTCGAGTCTTTAGAGTCCCACACACAGATTTCCCAACTCCAGGCGAAACGATATAGAGGTCTACGGTTTTACGACAAGGGTTCGGACGCATACGTGTTTAAACGCACGTACGACGTTCGGACGGTTTTTACTAGCCGGCTTTGGTTTAAGCCAGATTCTAATATCAGGTTATTGGATTTATACAGTCTAAAGTTTTTCCGTGTTTTCACGGATAGGAGGGGCGTTCTCGTAATTTTCCGGGATGCTTCTAGAAGCATGTTGACTTGAGGGTTTAGGTGGCATTATCATTAAATGATATTGTGACTCATTTTGTGTGATTCATCATGTCATTAATGCATTATTAAATGCTTAATGACTCACATAGTGAATCACTCATAATGAATTAATGTACCATGATGAATAATCTCTTTTATTCATTTATTTATTTATTCATTATGCTTCATATATTCAAGTGAGAAACAATATCATTATGATTATCATCTTCAACTTCTCTCTCCTCAAGTTCACTCTCTCTTCAAACCCTAATCTTACCACTCATGAGTTGAGATCAAGGATTAGAATAGACTAAACAATCCATAACCTAACTCTATATCATCTAAGTTCCTTTGATTAGCAACTAGAGAAACTTAGTTACCTCAAGTTTAAAGGTGAAGCTTGGATTAGGGTTCTCGGGTGGATCATCTATCACTTAGAGGAGGCCGAGGAGGACGTAGAGAACGAAAAGACGAAGGACACAATTCACTAGGTATAATCTCTTTTCATAGTAGCTAAGAACTTCTATGGTTGTTGTTAATTATCGTTTAGTAAAGATCTTCGGTTAGTCGATGTTTGCTTAAAGAACAGGATCGTTTTTCAAATTTCCGCCTCCCCGCAACTCGTGGAGTGTTGCACATCGACTTACAGTGGTATCAGAACCTCACTAAACAATAATTAACTCATTTGCAAAGTCGTATGAATTTCGAACGCAAAACAAACCGGAAAATATCCCGATATCACATAGTTTCTGTCGATTTTAAAATGAGGCCTAAAATTTTTTCAGGAACCTCCAGAATAACCTACATGAAATTATAAGAACAATGAAAAAAAATGGGCTCCTGAATCGGCCACTGAGCCGCGGAACCGCGGCCGATCCAACCGATCCGCCGCGGATCCGCGGCCGAGTTGGAGCCGATTCAGCCCAGTTTTTCTCTGTGAATCTTCTGTGATGTTTTGTCTTTTCTGGAATGATTTATTTTCTGCTCAAGTTTCAGGTTTACAGAAAAGTTTTGGAGTAGAATCTAATGTGTTTGATCGATCGAAATTATACGATGTTTGCTTATTTGATTATATCTGTGAACTGTATTATGTGTTCGTAAACCTCCCCTAACTGCTAGGATGTCGGTTGGCAGGGGGTTGCACATATCTGTGATGTTTTTAACTGTTTGTGATTATGAACTGTATTGGATTGTTGTGATGATTAGCCGGGGTTTTGTGATGGGTTATTGTATTAATTCATTCGATGTAATTGTAATAAGTTATAATATTATTTTGCGGGGCACATCCAGGTTGCGGTTGTAGCCACCGTTGTATTATTTCTTTTTACTGTTTTTGCTCCTAGGATAGACCCAAGGTGGGGTGCACGAACTACCGGGTATTTTGAAGTGTTTAGTGACCTACTCACGTCGTTGAGGGAGACCGCTTCACTTCGGGTACTTGGCGGGTAGTTTGCCGTACCCGTAGGGGTCTGGGGTGGGGTAATGGCTATTCATCACAACTGTGTAAATCCGTCTTTCGTTGCAGGCTCAAAAAAAACGCGGATTGCTTGTATGTCCAATAAAGTTCATCTGTGATCTGGAATGCCTATTATTGCGTCTGACGAATGTACAATATCTATATATGATAGCTATTTAGACGTCACTTATGTTTTACACCCGCGCTAGCCCAGCCCCCGCTCTGTCGTTAGTTAAGTAACCTAACGGGTGATAACGGGACCCCGTGGCGAATGCAGATGGCATAAGAGGACGTTGTATTTTCGTTGTTATCTGTAATGATGGGTTAATGATGGGACGCATTATTATTAATGCAAAGAAAATAAAACCTAAACTGAATCGTTGGAACAATTTCAAAACCACTCGGTTTTCTTCAAAAAGCAAAATTTAAATGCGGAGCTTAAACCACTCCTTTTAATAAAAGGCTATCTTGGTTCCTTCGATTAAATCAAGTTCACTACGTTAACGGTTTTTTGCCAAAAACCAGCCGTAACCTTTCGTCGTTTCAAATAGACAGCACATCATATTCATGCTATGCTTGTTGGCCTACGTCAAGGCATAGTGTATGGTAGCAGTGTGTTTGCTTATTTGTTGCATAGATAGATGCATTAGTTTAGGACAGACGTACAACCTTGTTGGCCTACGTCAAGGGCATGTACGATGTACCTAAATTAATCAGGACAACGACGGGTAGAACTTGACTTGCGTCTTATGATTTGTTGGCCTACGTCAAGGTCATAAGAGCTTGGGGTAAAAATCACATCGGGAGTTTCAAACATAAAGGAAACTTGCTGATTTAGCATACCTTCTGGAGTGTGGTGCCTAGAGTGGCTTCCATCTAGGGCATCATGCAATGATAGTTGGATCCCGATCCCACTGATGAGTAGGATTACTCTCGGGAATTTTTTCTCACTTAACAATCAATGCTATAAACCAAGTAGGTGTCAAGAAAGGTGTTAGAGGGGCTACGCCTCCAGGGAAAAGAGGTTATTTAATTAAGGAACTTCGCGAAAGCGTTGGAAAACCTCTCTCGAAGTACCAACACCAGCCTGGCTGAAAGGTTAAGCAAGTATTGTGACATGTGATTAAATCCTGACTAGTTCTTCTTTTAGGTTTTGAAGAAGGATTTGAGGAAACAGTAGGAGCCATCCTGTTTAGATAAATTAATAACCAATCTAAACTTGCAAGAGCATATGCTGAGTGTTTTCTTTTCTCTCTCTGGCAGCTACCATGACAGGACTAAAACTATTACTTGAAAAAAATATACTGACCGGGCAGAACTATAAAGATTGGCTAAGGAACGTCAACATTGCACTGACTTATGACAAAGTAGCATATGTTACCACCGTTGTTCCTCCCTTTATCCCAGGACCAGATTCCTCAGTTGCGGACAAGGAAGTTCGCAAAACCTGGGATCTAGACTGTGAGCGAGCTAAGTGTATCGTACTGGCGTCCATGAACAATGTGTAAGTGCACGGCGGCGCCCCGGCCTCCATCCCGAGGCCAAATGCGGAAGCGATGGTTAACTTTAATTTTTCTTGAACCGGCACCACCGCGCACTAAAACCCGGATCGTACTATTAACTAGTCCTAGCTAACTACTAGATGGGAAGAGAGATATACCGAGTGATCCGAGTCCTCCGGTCTTCTCGTCGTCGTCCCGATCTCCCGCAGGATGTCCGGACTCCATCTCCTCGCCGGAAGGGTACCACGTCGCCGGCTACTTTTACGGGCTCCCACCTCTATACCGAGGCAACTCGGGCACGAAGTTGGCGAGCCGACGTGTCCAAGGTTTGCTGTAGAATGCGCGTAGTGATATGTCTCATTTGAGGTTTAGGAGGTTGCCATTTTGGGATGGTGGAGGAATGAAGTTTTGGAGATGGAGCTAAATGGATTTTGTGCAATACAAATGAACCAAAAACCCCTCACCAAAAAATGGGACAGCCCTCCTCTTCTTCCTTGGTCGACCAAGCAATAGCAAGAGAGTGAGAGAGTGAGGGAGTGTAACAAAGAGGTAGCCACAAGAATAATGCAAGAGAGAGAAAAGGCCATCATAATAAGCAATGATCACAAAGAAACTCCAACACTCAAACTACCATCATCACCCAACAAAGGTCAAGCCATCATGAAAACTATCATGAAGCAAAAAGTCAAGTGAGGTCAAAGGATGATGCACCCATCATGATCCAACAATATGCAAAGACCCCCTTCCAAATTGCTTATTTACACAAATGCAAATAAGCCATCCTCCACCAATCTTCGGCCAATGAACGATACAAAGGAAATTGGCCGAAACAGAAAGCAAACTGGCAACTCCAGAAAACTGGTCCCGTAATAAATTACAGGAAAACCCCGATACTGTGTATACACACCCGCATCTGTATTCCGACCGAAATACAAATGCAATGAGAGAAAATCTACACTGTACTATACAAGGATCCGGCTTAAACCAAAGCCGGCTAGTAATATCCGTTCGATCCTGATCCGTGCAATACCGCACGTATCTGATCGAACCCTGCCATATATGCATACAGCCTCTAGTACTAACCGTCCGATCCTAATCCGTGCAATACCGCACGTATCTGATCGGACCCTGCCATATCTCCATACGGCCTCTACAGCTTTTCGCCCGAAAGCTTGAGTAACTGAATGTGTGGTGGACTCTAAAGGCTCGTCAATACTATGGCTGTGGATTTAACCACTAGCAAGTCAGAGGTATTAGCCATACGTGACGGGCCACCAGCTATTGACCAAAAGGGACGTCGATGAGCGAACTCATCCTGACACCCTACTGAGCCTGTCAGTGACAATATCCATACAGTCCGGTCCGTTCGTCTATGAGCATCGCATGGCGGGCCTAGGGGGTTGGTAAAAGTCAGACCCCCAAAAGCGGTACAAGTTGTGTCGGAGTGTAGCCCAGAACACCCTGAGATACTACTGGAATACCTACTAGTAAATTTCCTGCCTCGGCCAAGGGCTTAGTGTAATGGCTCTTCTAAACACAGCGCGACCTCACCCCCAATACCGGGAGAGACGAACCCCTGAAGATCCGCTCACTGCCTCCATGTGGCTCGGGACTGTACCCAACTAAAACCTGTTTGCACGTCTCCTTTGAGCGTGGTAGGGTAGTAATCAAAGTACAGTAGGAACTCACACGAGACAAATGACGATCCCCAGGTCGATGAACTAACCTGTACACATGTCACCAGGGAACTGCTATCTGACGTCAGGTATAAGACCAACTAGTATGTTCCCGGCGAGTCCTGTCCGGTGTACTCATAACCCAATGAGCACCTGTATATATCTTAGGTGAACCAACTGATACCAGTGGCTTGTGAGACCGGCCACCGTCCCTCGTCGGGGTCTCGACTGTATACACTAGTCTACTCTGGAGTATCGATGCCCTGTCTCGAAACTCCCACGACTAGGGACCTTTTAAGGATGTGCTTATAGACCCCAGCTCCCACTTATATGATCGCCCTCATACTGCTGGTGGTCAAGCAAGAATCCTAGGGGCTCTATCAATGTGTAATAGCGACCTGTCAGGTCATCTAAAGCAGTACACGATGATAAAGATAAACCAGATAGCATACTATCATCTCGAGTAAGACTGTCCTACTGGGACAGTTCCTCCCTCAATCATTGCAATCACGTGCCTGTGATCCAATAATTGACTCTGAGGGCACTATCTCCAACAATCTCCCACTTGCACTCAAGGCTAATTATTGCGATGTCGCATACTCACAGCCCGTGTGATACCGAACACCCAACTCCTCTACTAGTCAGTCTCACAAAACTCGTTTGCGAAACTATTGCGTTCGAAAAATAGCCTCAGTGAGTAGATCCGCTTTGATGTTTCTTTCTATGTCTCTCTAAATCTCAAGTTCGCGGAGAAACCCATCTTCCGAAATGAGCAATACCTGTCTTAAAATGTGTCTGGATGTCTGATGGGACCTAGCTCATAAATGAACTCCAAATCCAAACTTCTTAGACTGTATCGTCAACTGACCTTAATCAGTATCCTGCGCCATGCCTCCCTCAGTATTGCCTTGGACCACCTGTCCAAAATACTGCCCCTCGTCAGAAGGAAAAATTATAACTCTGACAACATCCTTGTCGTCCAGGTCACCTTGGAAGCCTGGAATGATAACTGTCTCCCGAATGAGGCTGTCGTTATCATATCCCTAGAACATCCACTTATGTTCTAAAACTGCTTCCGACTGTTTCTCCAGGATTGGATCAATGTCAACTTATTGCATCTAGTGCAAGAACAACATCTGGTGTGGTACTTGACATCTCATGATTGACTCAATTGCCTGAGCAAGTGATCTGCCAATCATGCACATCCCTCTCCCCTTTAGTCTGTAAGACACCTTTAGAGAGGGTGACTCCATTACCTGCAGGTACACTACCGTGCCAGGAGTCGTCCATTCTAAATACTCTTAGAATGTTGTCTGAGTACCCAGATTGGGAAACCACCCAAATCTAGATCTAAAACCATAGATCTAGTAACCAGTATGTCTGATATAATGTCCAAGTCCCATGTGGAGAAACTACTGTGTGGCGACCAAAGTATAACCGATCGTAGTATAGGAGTTTCTTTTCCTATTCTGTGTATGTCATCCAAATACCATGACATCACACCCTACTACCTTCTCAACAGATCCATCCCCTATTCTGATGAAGTCAAACCTATGACTGTCGCATCAGAAATTGATGATCTATCTCCGCTATATCTGCTTTAGTCTATAAATAGACATAAGCTACCTGTCCACCAATGCTTCCGCTGCTCCCACTGACTACGACAACCCTCTGGCAGAGTCATATACACGTACACTTCTGAAGCTAGTTCAGAACGACGCTATACTCATCTTCCTGCCGGGTCTCACAGTCTGGAACAACAGCAATGGCAAGTCTGGGTAAACAAGAACCTCCCTGTCACCCTCCTTGAGGCTACTGGAGTACCTCTCGGATGCCTGAGGTTACCCACCTTATCTGCGGAGTGGCCAATGGAATGTCAAACCAGATTGAATCTTTAGGTTCCTATCAAATCTTCAGTAATCGTTTGTGGTTCTGGAATCACTTCCAGTTCTACCATACTCCCACTACTGTTTTCTGAAAAAATCCATTTTTATTAAAACTGTGGCGAGTCTAGAACAATATCACTATTGATCTTTGGGCCCCCAAGCAATACTGTAGCACTCACAGAAATTCTGGACCCAAACAAAGTATACCAAAACCCCTATTTTCAGTCCACAAGCCCACTGCAAAAAATTGGTGAAGTGAATCCAAATTCCTGCGGCGGAACCGCGGCCAAAGAGGGGTTAAGGCCGCGGTTCCGCGGTCGTACGGAAGGATCACGTTACCAAATTTTTGCAGTATTCTTATAATTCTCTGCACATCATTCTGAGACAACCTGAAAAATTTTTGGGGACAAAAAAATTTCGACAGAAACTGATGCTCTTGGAAAATGCGGTTTTGGAATTTTGTTCGATCGGAAATGTAAAACACATTAGACAAAGCTAGACTATGTTAATGGCGAGGCTCTGATACCACTGTAAGTGCACGGCGGCGCCCCGGCCTCCATCCCGAGGCCAAATGCGGAAGCGATGGTTAACTTTAATTTTTCTTGTACCGGCACCACCGCGCACTAAAACCCGGATCGTACTATTAACTAGTCCTTGCTAACTACTAGATGGGAAGAGAGATATACCGAGTGATCCGAGTCCTCCGGTCTTCTCGTCGTCATCCCGATCTCCCGCGGGATGTCCGGACTCCATCTTCTCGTCGGAAGGGCACCACGTCGCCGGCTTCTTTTACGGGCTCCCATCTCTATACCGAGGCAACTCGGGCACGAAGTTGGCGAGCCGACGTGTCCAAGGTTTGCTGTAGAATGCGTGTAGTGATATGTCTCATTTGGGGTTTAGGAGGTTGCCATTTTGGGATGGTGGAGGAATGGAGTTTTGGAGATGGAGCTAAATGGATTTTGTGCAATACAAATGAACCAAAAACCCCTCACCAAAAAATGGGACAGCCCTCCCCTTCTTTCTTGGCCGGCCAAGCAATAGCAAGAGAGTGAGAGAGTGAGGGAGTGTAACAAAGAGGTAGCCACAAGAATAATGCAAGAGAGAGAAAAGGCCATCATAATAAGCAATGATCATAAAGAAACTCCAACACTCAAACTACCATCATCACCCAATAAAGATCAAGCCATCATGAAAACTATCATGAAGCAAAAAGTCAAGTGAGGTCAAAGGATGGTGCACCCATCATGATCCAACAATATGCAAAGACCCCCTTCCAAATTGCTTATTTGCACAAATGCAAATAAGCCCTCCTCCACCAATCTTCGGCCAATGAACGATACAAAGAAAATTGGCCGAAACAGAAAGCAAACTGGCAACTCCAGAAAACTGGTCCCGTAATAAATTACAGGAAAACCCCGATACTGTGTATACACACCCGCATCTGTATTCCGACCGAAATACAAATGCAATGAGACAAAATCTACACTGTACTATACAAGGATCCGGCTTAAACCAAAGCCGGCTAGTAATATCCGTTCGATCCTGATCCGTGCAATACCGCACGTATCTGATCGAACCCTGCCATATATGCATACAGCCTCTAGTACTAACCGTCCGATCTTGATCCGTGCAATACCGCACGTATCTGATCGGACCCTGCCATATCTCCATACGGCCTCTACAGCTTTTCGCCCGAAAGCTTGAGTAACTGAATGTGTGGTGGACTCTAAAGGCTCGTCAATACTATGGCTGTGGATTTAACCACTAGCACGTCAGAGGTATTAGCCATACGTGACGGGCCACCAGCTATTGACCAAAAGGGACGTCGATGAGCGAACTCATCCTGATACCCTACTGACCCTGTCAGTGACAATATCCGTACAGTCCGGTCCGTTCGTCTATGAGCATCGCATAGCGGGCCTAGGGGGTTGGTAAAAGTCAGACCCCCAAAAACGGTACAAGTCGTGTCGGAGTGTAGCCCAGAACACCCTGAGATAATACTGGAATACCTACTAGTAAATTTCCTGCCTCGGCCGAGGGCTTCGTGTAATGGCTCTCCTAGACACAGCGCGACCTCACCCCCAATACCGGGAGAGACGAACCCCTGAAGATCCGCTCACTGCCTCCATGTGGCTCGGGACTGTACCCAACTAAAACCTGTTTGCACGTCTCCTTTGAGCGTGGTAGGGTAGTAATCAAAGTACAGTGGGAACTCACACGAGATAAATGACGATCCCCGGGTCGATGAACTAACCTGTACACATGTCACCAGGGAACTGCTATCTGACGTCAGGTATAAGACCAACTAGCATGTTCCCGGCGAGTCCTGTCCGGTGTACTCATAACCCAATGAGCACCTGTATACATCTTAGGTGAACCAACTGACACCAGTGGCTTGTGAGACCGGCCACCGCCCCTCGTTGGGGTCTCGACTGTATACACTAGTCTACTCTGGAGTATCGATGCCCTGTCTCGAAACTCCCACGACTAGGGACCTTTTAAGGATGTGCTTATAGACCCCAGCTCCCACTTATATGATCGCCCTCATACTGCTGGTGGTCAAGCAAGAATCCTAGGGGCTCTATCAACGTGTAATAGCGACCTGTCAGGTCACCTAAAGCAGTATACGATGATAAAGATAAACCAGATAACATACTATCATCTCGAGTAAAACTGTCCTACTGGGACAGTTCCTCCCTCAATCATTGCAATCACGTGCCTGTGATCCAATAATTGACTCTGAGGGCACTATCTCCAACACAATGAACACCAGAAACAGCACGAGAGTATGGATGTTATGTCCATCTTTCTCCATTGCAAGGATTTGTATGGGGAGCACTCTCGTATCGTGAGGTGCGAGATCTCAAGGAAACTTTTCCAGATGAGGTTAGCTCCAGGATCACCTGTAGGAGAGCACGTCCTCAAAATGATCATCCTCATTGAGGAACTCGCAAACCTGGGATGCGTGCTAGAGAACGATTTGTACATCGACTTGATTTTACAGTCTCTTCCCCACACCTTCTCTCAGTTCGTGCTGAATTTCAATATGCACGAAATGGAAGCTGATCTTCCAAAACTCCTCAACATGTTGAGGGTAGCAGAGACCTCCTTGAAAAAGGAGAAGACCCCCGTTCTGGATGTTGGCCAATCATCCTCTTCTAAATCTAAAGCGAAAGCTAAAGGGAAGAAGAAGATGAAAGCCACCAAACCGAAGGGTGGGGTCAAGAAGGTGCAGAGAACGAACAAGACAGGAAGGGTGAAGACAGAAAAGAACGAATGCTTTTATTGTCACAAGCAAGGGCACTGGAAGAAGGATTGTTTGGCCTTCAAAGCCAAGGACAAGAAACAAGTTGTTGCTTCTGCTTCAGGTGTGTTCGTAATCGAAAATTGTCTTTCAGTAAACTCTACATCATGGGTACTTGATACCGGTTCTGGTTCTCACATCTGTAATTCATTGCAGGATCTGAGAAATAGTAGAGTACTGGGGGCAGATGATATGACTCTCCGGATGGGAAATGGAATGCATGTAGATGCAATTGCAATAGGGGGATATCACCTAGGGTTGACTAGTGGGCACATTTTGGTGTTGTACAGCTATTTTTGTATTCCCAGTATGTTGTGTAATATTATATCAGTATCTTTGTTATCTAATGAAGGATATAATTTTGCGCTTGAAAAAAATGTCATGAACATTCTCCTAAATCAAGAACTGATTGGGTTTGGCACACTGGAAAACAGCATATACATACTTAATCAATCTCGAATTTTCAATATTCAAAACACGCTTAAAAGAAAGGCTCCAGATTCAAACCAAGCCTTTCTATGGCATTGTAGACTTGGTCATATAAACGAAACAAGGTTGACTAAGTTACATAAAGATGGATATTTAGATCCGTTTGAATATTCATCATATGCAACTTGTCAATCATGTATCAAAGGAAAAATGACCAAATCTCCGTTCACTGGACACGAAGAAAGAGCCAAAGAACTCTTGGGACTTGTACACAGTGATGTATATGGTCCAATGTCTACGCATGCACGAAGCGGTCACTCCTACTTCATCACTTTTACTGATGACTTCTCTAGGTATGGATATGTGTTCTTAATGAAGCATAAATCCGAGGCCTTTGAGAAGTTTAAGGAGTATAAAAATGAAGTGGAGAAACAGACTGGTAAAAGCATCAAGACACTTCGATCTGATCGAGATGGAGAATACTTAAGTACCAGTTTCCTTGAATGTTTAAAAGAGAATGGAATTCTCTCTCAGCTTACTCCGCCTTATACACCTCAGCATAATGGTGTATCAGAAAGAAGGAATCGCACGCTATTAGATATGGTGCGTTCAATGATGAGTAGTGCTGAGTTGCCACTTTCCTTCTGGAGATTTGCTCTAGAATCAGCAGCATACTTATTGAATAGAGTTCCGACTAAGTCTGTGCCTACCACTCCATATGAAATGTGGAGCGGGAAGAGACCATATCTCAAGTATATCAAGATATGGGGGTGTCCGACATATGTTAAAAAGCATAGTCCGGACAAGCTCGAGGCACGATCGGTTTTGTGCAAGTTTGTAGGATACCCCAAACATTCAAGGGGGTATATGGTCTACCACACTGAAGAATAAAAGGTGTTTGTCGCTCGCCACATTGTCTTCTTAGAGAGCGAATTTCTTGCAAAAGAAATTAGTGGGAGCGCGGTAGAGCTGGAAGAAATTCCAGAATCTCAAACTGCTACCGAGAACTTAGTAGAACCTCAGATTTCAATAGAACATGACGAACTAACGCCACTCCGCAGATCTAGTAGGCTTTCTCATCCTCCTGAAAGATACTATGGTTTTCTTCTAGATGGGGATCGAGAAGATTGCATCATCGATGATGATGAGCCTACTGGTTTTCAGTAGGCTATCACGAGTATTGACTCGGTGAAGTGGCTGGATGCTATGAGATCCGAAATGGAATCCATGTACACCAATAAAGTATGGACTTTAAAAGTTGCTCCTCCTGGGGTGAAACCAGTTGGATGCAAATGGATCTTCAAAAAGAAGATTAGTGCACTTGGACAAGTGGAAACCTACAAAGCTAGACTCGTTGCAAAAGGTTTTCGTCAAAGACCAGAATTAGACTATGATGAAACCTTTTCACCTGTAGCTATGCTTAAATCCATTCGGATCCTGCTTGCCATTGCTGCCTTCCATGACTATGAAATCTGGCAGATGGACGTAAAAACATCTTTTCTAAATGGACATTTAGAAGAGAGTGTTTACATGAATCAACCAGAAGGTTTCTTAGACAGTGGGAGCAGCGGAAGAGTGTGCAGGTTGCTTAAATCCATTTATGGATTAAAGCAAGCATCGCGGAGTTGGAACATCTGCTTTGATGAGACAGTCAAAGAATTTGACTTTATCAAAAATGTAGATGAGCCATGTATTTATAGGAAGATTGTAGAAGGAGCAGCAGTCTTCCTCGTTTTGTACGTCGACGACATACTACTGATAGGGAATGATGTCCCTATGCTACAATCAGTAAAGCTCTTCTTGTCACAGAAATTCTCCATGAAAGACTTGGGAGATGCAACCTACATTCTGGGTATTAAGATCTATCGTGATAGATCTAATAGAATGTTGGGACTTTCACAGTCCAGGTATATTGACACTATACTAAAGAGATTTAGTATGGAAGATTCCAAGCGCGGTAATATGCCCGCTTGTCACGGGATCACCCTCTCCAAAGAGATGTCTTCAAAGACTGATGAAGAGAGGGCTCGCATGAGCATTATATCCTACGCTTCGGCAGTATGATCTATAATGTATACGATGTTATGTACCAGACCAGATGTAGCTTACGCACTTAGTGTGGTAAGCAGGTATCAATCTGACCCAGGTGAGAAACATTGGATAGCGGTAAAGAACATTCTCAAGTACCTGAGAAGGACTAAGGAGATGTTCTTAGTTTACGGTAATGGGGACCTCCAGGTAGAGGCTTTTACCGACTCCGGCTTCTAAAGTGACAAAGATGATTCTAAATCCATTTCGGGTTTTGTGTTTACCCTCAATAGAGGGGCGGTATGTTGGAGGAGTTCCAAACAGGATACCATCGCAGACTCAACTATGGAGGCTGAGTATATAGCTGCTATTGAAGCCGCAAAAGAGGCTGTCTGGATGAGGAAGTTCATTTCTGAACTTCAGATGGTTCCGTCCATTGCCAATCCAATACCTTTGTATTGTGATAACAATGTGGCTGTAGCATTAGCGAAGGAACCAAGGTCCCATCAGAAATCCAGGCATATCTTAAGGCGGTTTTACCTTATCAGGGAGATCGTGGATCGTCGGAAGATCGAGGTACGGAGAGTAGACACAAAAGACAACACGGCAGATTCATTCACCAAGGCCATCTCTCAAGTCCAGTTCGAGAGGCTGTTTGAGATGTTGGGCATGCGGTACGCCAGCAACTGGATCTAGTACAGACAGTGGGTACTCAATGTGCCAATTATAGGCCTTAGTGCAAGTGGGAGATTGTTGGATATATATGCCCTAGAGGCCTTCATTGAATAGGATGCTAGGGATATGTATGTACATGACAATCTTGCTTGATATGATAGTACGCTATTTGGTTTGTCTTTATCTTAACATATGATATATTTTGCGTTGTATTCATATATATATATATACATGTTGATAAAGCTCATAAGGTGTTTGCCTGACTACCGGCGTTGTGATGGCAGTCATATTTATGGGAGCTGGATAGTCAATAGGCACATCCTTAGATGTCCCTGGTCGCAGGAGTATCGAGACTGGGCATCGATACTCCGGAGTAGACTAGTGTATACATATCTAGACCCTGAGGAGGAGCGATGGATTGGTCCCGCAGCCATTGGTGGAGTGCACCTAAGATTGTATACAGATGCTCACTGGGTGTGAGTACACCGGACATGACTCGCCGAGAACTGACTGGATGGTATTTATACCTAACGTCAGATAGCAGTTTTCAGGTGACATGTGTGCAGATAGTCCGTTGACTTAAGGTCTTCATTTGTCTCGTGTGAGTTCCCAATGTGCTTTGATTACTACCCTACCACGGTTCAAAGGAGTCGTGCAAACAGATTTTAGTTGGGCACAGTCCCGAGCCACGTGAAGGCAGTGAGTGACTGTTAGGGATTCGTCTCTCCCGGTATAGGGAGATGATATCGCACGGTGATCGGTTGATCATTACCATAAGTCCATGGCCAGAGCTGATTGAGAATTACCGATGGACTGATCAGTAGATTCTCTGATGGTCTTGAGCCATGCCGACACGACTTGTACGGTTATTAGGGGTCTGACGTTTACCACCTCCCCAGACCATACATGCGATACTCTTAGACGAACAGACCGGACTGCGCGGATATTGTTATGGACAGGCTCAGTAGGATTTCGGATGGGTTTCCTCATCGGCTTTCTTATCGACAACTACCTGGGGACCGTTACGTACAGCTAGTGCCGCTTGCGGTCTGTGGTTAAACCCACTGCCGGCGTAGTAGTCGAGTCTTTAGAGTCCTACACAGAGATTTCCCAACTCCAGGCGAAACGATATAGAAGTCGTACGGTTTTACGACAAGGGTTCAGACGTATACGTGTTTAAACGCACGTACGACGTTCGGACAGTTTTTACTAGCCGGCTTTGGTTTAAGCCAGATTCTAGTATCAGGTTATTGGATTTATACAGTCTAAAGTTTTTCCGTGTTTTCACGGATAGGAGGGGCGTTCTCGTAATTTTCCGGGAAGTTTCTAGAAGCATGGTGACTTGAGAGTTTAGGTGGCATTATCATTAAATGATATTGTGATTCATTTTGTGTGATTCATCATGTCATTAATGCATTATTAAATGCTTAATGACTCACATAGTGAATCACTCATAATGAATTAATGTAGCATGATGAATAATCTCTTTTATTCATTTATTTATTTATTCATTATGCTTCTTATATTCAAGTGAGAAACAATATCATTATGATTATCATCTTCACCTTCTCTCTCCTCAAGTTTACTCTCTCTTCAAACCCTAATCCTACCACTCATGAGTTGAGATCAAGGATTAGAATAGACTAAACAATTCATAACCTAACTCTATATCATCTAAGTTCCTTTGATTAGCAACTAGAGAAACTTAGTTACCTCAAGTTTAGAGGTGAAGCTTGGATTAGGGTTCTCGGGTGGATCATCTATCACTTAGAGGAGGCCGAGGAGGACGTAGAGAACGAAAAGACGAAGGACACGATTCACTAGGTATAATCTCTTTTCATAGTAGCTAAGAACTTCTATGGTTGTTGTTAATTATCGTTTAGTAAAGATCTTCGGTTAGTCGATGTTTGCTTAAAGAACAGGATCGTTTTTCAAATTTCCGCCTCCCCGCAACTCGTGGGGTGTTGCACATCGACTTACAAATGAAGATGTACCAAATTTCCAATGTAAAACAAGAATCAGACTTCTTTCTTCTTTAGTCTAGGAAGCACCTTTCTATGCTTTTAGTATGCGGATTTCAACTTGTTGATCATATATAATCAAGCGAGTAGCCACAGCCTCATGTTCTTTTGAAATAGGTGAGATCTCAAAATATGTGCGTGAACCGATTCACAAGAGAGGACTTTTGAACATTGCTGTTTGTGACATGATTTTTTTCATTTATTTCAACGAACACACACAAACACGTATTAACTTAAACTTAGCTGTAGAAGTTACACATATACAACACCAAGTTCCCCAACAACAAAAAAACTCAAGCTTACATAGTAGGAGTAGCAAGTTAATGCTAGTTTATGACCAGTTATTCTCTTTCAATATCCTTGCTCAAAAAACACGATATTCTATTCTGTTTGCAGGAATGTTGCATGCTATTTGTATTTAGTTTCAAAGCATTCTTATAATTATATGTGTTCACTCTGACTTTGCACAGCTGTCTTCTATCTAGTTTCTAGTCTTTCTTCACAATTGTATCCTTTTCGCTTCTCGTATTTATAAATGTGTTTTTTCCCACAGGTCCTTCAATTCTGAAAGTTTTTACGAGTTAAGAGAATATTTAGGATATGGATCCATCTTGTTCACACACTTTGCAAACCGATGATGAGCCTAGAGTTTTGTCAGCGTTGCTCGATGCATTTTTTCCGGTTTTCACTCTTCCAGAGATAGCCTCTGCCTACAGCGAGGCAGGGACTGATTTATACAAGGCTAGCGAGATTCTTTGCCAACTTCAAAAAGGCCTTGAAAATGACAATGGCGTGAATTCTACACAATCAGAGGAATCATTACCTGGGGATATTGTAAAGGATTCAACCCAATTTTGCAATATCAAGGAATCAAAACCAAAGAAGCTAAATGCTGCACTAGGCACTGTTTCTACTATCTTGGGAAGTACATATGCTCGAGACACCAAATCGAGGAAGGAAATAGTGGAACCGACCAAGCCTGACCAATATGAAGTGCCTGAATCTGTACAAGAGTTTGTGACGGGGGCTGTTGAAGTGGAGCATTTGGATCACCGGGATGCTGAGGAGTTTCTTTATTCGATTCTTTGGGATAGTTTCAAGTTGAGCATGGACGTGATTCGAGATGTTCTAGGTAATTACTGATTTATCATCCAAATACGGATATGGCTACTTTTTTCTGCATTCTCAAATTCGAATAGACCTGTAGTTGAATTTCCTAACTTTTTATACTGCTCCATTACTGTTCTTGTAACTTATTACATAGAGACATTGATTTGATATCTAGAAGCATCCATTTGTTCACATTGATGATAGTTATATCAAGATTTTAAAATCAAATGATTAAAGACAATGTCAGAATTGTTTATACTTTGATATCATAGGTCCTCATGAAAAAAACTACAACATAATTAGCAATATTTCTGTGAGAATTTGAAGATGCCTCTACCTTCTTACTTCATATTCCACAAACCCACTTCCGTTTATTTGCCACGTGGAATCCTCAGTTACATCCAAGGAAAATTTGCCAGAGAAGAACCCTACATGATGCAATAAGTTTTTAATAATTAAGCTTTAAATTTCACCCGGTATGCTCAGTAGCTCATAAAATAAATCGTTACGTGAATGGAGCATAGCATAACAGATAAAAGGAACTAGTATATTATATGTTTAGAATAACCAAGGGTACCAAATGTGAAATCAAGTAGAAAGACTCAGGCAGGACGTGCATTATAATTAATAAAGGTACCACTATTCCAAACATTATGTACGGTTTATACGTATACCTAAACCAGATAGCGCGTACTATTAAATATTATATTTTATGGTTTCATGTATATATGAATATATTTAGATTGTATGTATAACTATACTAGATGGTATGTATTATTATATACTATATTATATGGTTTAATTTATATATGGTTAAATTCATGCCTGTTTAGATTATATGTATAACTATTCCAGATAGGGCACATTATTATATGCTCTATATTATATGGTTTTATGTATATATGAATATATTAATGCGCGTTTAGAGTTCTATCCTGTTGTCTTCAAATTTTTACATTAACTTATTTTTTGGATGAAAGGTAAGACTTTTGGCTCTTGAATTATTCCTGTTGCCTCTTCCCAATTTATTCTTTTTCCTAGTTTTGGAGAGTTTGAAGGACGCAAGCTGGTACTTATGATTATTGCACGCCTTAGTTTCCTTGTCGAGGAACTTAGCTCTGATCAGTAAATGGTTGACACCAGGTCATAAATTTTTATCATAACCTTAATGGGGCCTTGTGCTTCATAGCCGACTGAATTTTGATGGGACATGACATAGTAGGTGTTCATGATGAAATGCTCAAAGATGTCTTTCTATTCTGTTCTTATTCCTACTAAAATTTAATGCACCTAAATGTATGCTTATGTTCTTTCTTTATTGTGGTTTGTCGAATCTTATTCATATAAAGATCTTAGGATGCTTTTGCTACATTTTTTTCTTTTTTCATTTACGTCTATTAGACTCCCTCACAAATGCAATTACATTAATCCCCGCTTAACAAATTTCTAAATATCATTGCAGGTAATTGCGGCTATGATGTAAAGAAGGTACATTACCGCCACTGAATTGGTTTGATTTAATTTACTACAGCTTAATTGGTTTGATTCAAGCACACACAGCTTTTTTTTCCTCCTAAAAATAAATTCTTATGGAAATTCTCATCCTCGTAAAAAGTTTGTATGAAAGAATTCAAGGGAATGCTTTGAAAGTTTAAAGAATCTTTTCAATAGAATTAACTAAAGAACTACTTGGATACTCATATCTTTAATCATTGACAAGTAACGCATATAGACATATTTGAAGAACTTGCTCAATGTTGAATAGTTAGTTAACGATGAATAATACATATGAAAGTATTTAAAGAACTTGCATAAAGTTGGTAGTGAATTGCTTCATTGCTGATATTTTACTAATTGTGGACATTGTTTTTGAGGAGCTCATGCATCAAGATTGTGTTTTTGTTTTTGTTTTTGTTTTTTAATTTGCGCAGGCAGTGGACAAATTGTTGGTATTATCTGCGAACACTCTCGATAAGGGAAAGATAGATAATGAAATAGCAGAAAAGGTATGTACAGTAATTGAGAGTTCAAGTAATATATGATCATTAGCTGTGTGATTGTTTCTTTTGCTTCTTGTTTGTTAAAGTACTGATTCAACTGCATTTTCATCACCCTTCTATATTATTAGTCATAACACATTTAAATAAATCTACTTGAACTTTTTGCAGCTAATGGTGATGGAGTTTACATTCTACTGCCACAACTGTTATAGATTATATAGCTTATTTGTTTACAAAAGCTTTAATTATGTTACTGATGTTTAATAGTTTATTGTATAGTACACAATTAAGCTCTCAAATTCTGATCTCGGCTCTAGGGAAACCCATAAAAAGTGCCCCGATATCGAAAGGTATGCTTATGGACTGCCTTTTGATAGCTACCCTTCTTTGTCTTAGCTTATTTAGATACTGCATATTATGAATATGAAAATTAGTGGATGTGAGATTATTCTCTTTGCGTGAAATTGAATTTTATGTTCTAAAACACAATTTGACTTATGCAGGAAATCGACAGGAGGAACTAGACCAGACAGAGAGAAATCTGATCTCTCAAGGGAACTGCTAGTATCGTTGTTTACTCCACCTGTTCTATTTGAGGAGGAACCAAAGAAGAAACTTGAGTGGGGGTTAAATCGAACAAGAGTTGTTGGACGATCGGTGGTAACGAAACCTCTGGAAGATTTCATTTATGTTCTTCCTTCTACCGTGGTAGATATACCGATTGATACTGAAGGTACGTCATTTTTAAAGGCGGTTACATAATTTGAACCCTGGCATATTTTGTACACATAAAATGTGAATCATTATATATGAACATGGAAACTCAAAACTATACTATAGAATCGCCACTTCAAACTGTTGCAATGCATGATTTGGGGACACAAATGATATTGACGCCTGTCTAAATCTGCATTTGTTATTTTAAAGTGTTTTAAATCACGGCATAATTAGTTTCATTAAACTTTTGACAGGTGATCAATAAATTACCTTTCTCTCCGCTCCATTATTGCAACTCCACATACTTATGATCATTTCGATCCTCTGATCAAAGATAGTCAAGTGATCATTTCTAGTTTCTCAGGATAATTATGAATTAATATTATATATCTTCTTTAAATACACTTGAGTGTTTTGCATATGAACTTGTCTTACCTTGAAATTTCTTGCGCTCAACCTTTATTCCAGTTTTTATTCCAGTTTTCAGCATAGTTGGCCACTGTTTTGAATAGAAACAGGTTGCTGTCATGTTCAGAAAAACAAATGTGTCATTTAGGGAAAAAACCATAGTTACTGAATTTAAATGCAACTGTTCTATCCTTCCATTTACCTAAAAATTGGTTACCTCTGCAATCATTGATTGGATAAGATGTCAGTAATGTTAACTTTTGAGGCAATCTCTTACGTGAAACATGAGAAATATTTTGAGGCAATTTTACCTTAAATATATAGAAATGTAAAATTTTTGAGGCAAATCTCTTTATATAGCATTATAGCCTTCTATCTACTAAACAGTTAGCTCCCCATTCATGCTAGGGAAATATATAGAAAGACAAATGTTTAGCCTAAAATTTTCATGGCCATCATTTACGTTTTAGTTTGGACCCAGTTATGGAGGTGTGCTCGTTCTTTTTATCAGGAATCTGTTCTATTTAATTTGCTTTGTTAACCTAGGTGAAAAGTGTGTGATTATCGTACTTGATCATAGTTTTGTTCAAAAGTAGATGCCCCGCTACAAACGTTAGATAATTTTTTTATATACTTGTTTTCTCTTTCTTTCTTGTTTCTAGTTGGAGATGAAAACGATTCTTATAGGGTGCTTCGCCGAGATGCAAAGGAGCACTGGAACAAAATGAAGGAACGTTATCAAGCTGTAAGGAGCTTATTGCATGATTGTGATACCTTTGAAGCATGATACATTTTCCTTTCTGTTTCTTGACTTACTATGCATTGTAAAGTTTTTCTTAGTAACAATCAAATATGAAGCATGACACAGCTCGTTTCACAGGCTGTTGAGGCGTTTTCAAGTGGTGATCGTTCAAAAGCCGATTCTCTGTTAGAGGAAGTAAGTTATATACTATTTGTATATTTGATATGGTATATAGATATAGATGCAGTCAAATTACTTGTTTTAATTACTTCACTAATTTCACTGGGTCACTTCTCTGGTACCTCTCACCCTATCTGAATTATTTGAGGAGTCTTCTAATACATCTTCATCGCCTATTATTTCTTACATTAATGGTTTTTAATAAGTGTCTTAATTTTTTCCCGTTCTTTTGCCATGGTAATAGCCGATACATAGTTCATCTCCTTATTAGCTTTATCAACTTCTCCTTCTAATTTTCTCTCCAATTTGAGAGGTCGCAAGTTTGATCCCCGAAGGGGGTTGATTTCCAAAAAGGGAAAACTTCTCCTTCTAATCTGTTTTAGAATTAAATTATTTATTTAGGTAATTAACTAATTTCCTATCTCATCATATGAGATTCTATTATTGTATATCTCTTTGAACAGGTACTAAATGGAATTTTATCCTATGATTAGTATGAATAATTAGTTTGTCGAAGTAATCATATACGAAATACTTTTAGTGCCGACTGTTTAATAACAATGTGTTATGTGAATTAAAGGGAAGGTATCACAACCAAATGGCGCGGGAAGCCGATGAAAGATCTGCCAAGGAGATCCTTAAAACAAAGTCAGTGCATATTATTATGTTAATAATGATTTTATTTCCCTTCTCTATTTGAGCTAATTGCTTTAATAGTACACTTAATTTCTATGTTAATAAACTCTGAATTGTTCCATGCAGCAAATCTGATGCAAAAAATAATGATGTGCCGCTTGATTTGCACGCTCACAGTACAAGAGACTCCATTCGCTTGTTGAAGAAACATATAGTTTCATTAGCTAACATTCCAAGTAAGACATTGCATTCTTCCATTTATATTTTTGATTTTGTGAATCAATTTAGGTAGTCTGCAGTAATGAGTAGCTTATTTCAACAATTGCATTGTTGCAGTGTTTAGGTACTTGAAAGTTATTGTTAATACCGATGCTGATGACGCAACAAAAGGGAAGCGGAAGAGAATGGTATGAATTAGAATATAATCGATGATCACTTTTGTGCATATTTCATTGGAATTTTCGTCAACATATAGTTTACTCTGTCTTTGAGGGTTATCATTCGAATTTGAAACTGAATTTAGAGCTTCTATTGTTTTAAAGAATATGTTATTCTACTTTCATGTTAAAAAAATATATTTCCACCATAATTTTTCTAATTGCATTATTTTGCTCATTTTGGTCTGAAGTGGTGGAAGATTCATTCTCATAAATTTAAGCTATAAGGTTAGACTCGTGTCTTATACCAGCATGTTTCGCTTGTTAAACCCTTTAATTTATTTTCTTCTAAGATTACTGGCTCCTTTAATGATCTGGTTGATATATTTTGCCTTATATTCCAAAAATCATTTCCTAATTATACAGAAATTTTAAGCAATGTTTATAGTTAGGCTTTATTAACTATAGCACACATCATAAAGAAATACATATATGAAACAGTGCAGATAACTTAGTTGCTCATGTGCAGGTGATTAAGCTTTTGGAGAGGGAAACCATTAAATGGACTGAAGAAGACGGGAACCCTGGGACTCTATTCATTCATCTGAACGAGATTGATCCGAGCAAACTGACTTTCGCCAGCAACCTCGAGGGAACTCAGTCTACTTGAATCAGAAGCTTAGTAGTGGTTTCGTGTTTTGCCATTCAAAAAATGAGTAGAAAATGTGAACGATATTTTTCCAGTTTCGTAAGGTTTTTTATATAGACAATTTTGTTCATGGATCTTGTATCTAGAATTTGAGACTGGCAGCAAAAACATATATACCTAACTTCGACAAAGTTCGAGACAGTGGGTTGAATAACAAATGGTTGATTTCATGGTTTATTTGTATGTTTCATGGTTGGTAGAAATATGCTTTATGATATCAGAAGTTCTTTAATAAAAGACTAGGCTGTACTAAATTACCCTTAACTATGCATGTTTTTCACTGAAGCACCTTAAAGTTATTTTTATTATAGTAAGATCACTTAACCACTTCATTTAAGGCTAATTAAGTGGGGAGAAAAACTCATTTAAAACCATAGTATAAGTGAGTTTTCTGTATTCTAACAAGTTTAAGGCAGTTTAGTGAAAAATAGTGATAGTTAAGGGTATGCAAGTGTACTTTAGCCTTAATAAAAAGACGAGGTTGTCTGTGCCTCTTTGAAGCAGAATTATATCAAGGAAAAAAGCTATATGAAAGTTTAGAAAAATTCTATAAATTGAATTTCAATTTAATATAATGATACAAAATGCAGATAAATTACAAACGGTTGATGTACATCGATACCAATTGAAGATATCTAGCTCAGATTTCTCTACTGTGGCAATAGCTACCGATGATTTCAATATTTGCAACAGTAAAATTGTTACCGTCGCTTCCGGTAAATTTCTGCCCATCTTCTAAAAGCTCGAACATGCTCAAGTCTCTTACTCTGCGCCTCTGTTTTAGCGAAAATGCTTGTAAGTTCCTGTACAGATCTTTGTGAAGCTTCAGAAACTCTCTTTTATACTTATGCTTGTCCGTAAACATATTATGCTTCAACATATAATTTACTATATCCATCGCTCTCTCAAAATACCCGCCTCTAAGAAAGGCGCAGAGCAAACAATCCAGCAAATCCCTGTCTGCAGTTAAAACTCCACCTTCTAATCTCCGCCTAATTTCTCCCCATAAAATAGTAATCTGCCGATACATATTTAAAGACGAATAACAATTCACTAGATAACTGAAAGTTATTACTGTAGGTTCAATGTTCTTTTCTTGCACCCGCTTAAAAGTCCTCAAAGCATCATCCATCATCTTGGCCTTGCAAAAGAACCGAATCGAGTTGTTCAACTCGTAAACCATAGAAGATGCTGCTAAACCTTCTTCTTTGATTTCTCTCTCTATGAGTGAAACCAGACCTGAATTCTCAATTGAAGCTGCAGTTTTTCCATCCGACAAATTTACAACATGGCCTGCTTTCTTCATCTGCTTCTGTAACGACTTTGCTTCATTAAACATATTTTCTTTGCGATAAGCTCTCAAAAGCGATTCATAAGTATTGGCTCCTACCGCGATTGTAGCCGTCTCCAAATCATCGATAATATCATGCACAGTCTCCAACCATCCACAAGAAATACAAGCATCGATCACATCTGAACACAAAGTGGCTTCTTTTGAATCCGCCTCATTCTGTATGTTAATCAAAAGACGAGACAGCTTATTCGCCTTTCACTCTATCACATAACCATTCATAAGCTTTGCGAAAACCTTATAACTGGGGATAAGCTTCCCATCCATAAAGCGAACAAATTTGGATTTAATTTCTGTATCCATAACTATATCTTTCCGCAATTCACAAGGACCGACTGTGATTTTGGAACCGGTTTTCATATCCAATCTGAAACATGCATTGCTTTTGTAATCCACCGTGCTGAAGAGACTTTGTTTGCTGATAGATATTCAACACAAGGTCCGCAGCAGCACCAAGATCGTTAACTTTGAAGTGCAAGCTCAACAAGCTGCCGTAAAATTGCAGGTAGTGGCGATTTCACAATACAGAATAAGGAGGGGCAGCAATGTGCCCTTGCAGTTTCTTCAACTCATCACGTTGCCCGATTCTCTCATATATTCGAGCAATTATAACGATAGAATTTGCATCGGCTACAACTCCTGCATGCGGCATCGATTCTATAATCTGCCGAGCTTTCAACAACGACCCGAACTGCAAACATGAATTCAAAACAAGGTTGAGCATGATAGCACTAGGCTTTATAGGCTTAATTTGACAAATCTCGATCAAAATTTCAGACGCGAGATATGACCCGACTCGAGTCTTGACTAGATGAGAGAACAAGATATTCCATGTATCAACAGACGGGGGCTTAAATTTCTTTTCCATGATTGCCCTTAAAACCGTGGAGGCCGCAACAGGCGTCTGAGCTCTCGCGAGAGTGAGAGCCAGCCTAGCTAAAGAGTCATGGTAAATAATACCGGGCTTCTCGTCTAAAATCACAAGCACTAATTCATACGCTTGACGAAGCCGCCATTGACGATGGAATGAATTAGAAAGAGCAAGGATCATTTTATTGACCAGATGATGATTAGGGAAACATTGCAGTTTTCTGAAATCGTTGAAAGCTTCCAATGCTTCATCAGCAGGGCCATTGTCATCTAGAACGATTTCGAGCTTTTTCAAAAGGGTTCCCTAAGATGAGATTTCCCATGAGACCCCTGGCTTAGAATAAGTCGACACATTTTTCGACCCGAAAATTTGAGCAGTGGATGATATCAAGCTATATCGTCAACAGAATTGGAAAAAAACCCACAACATCAAAGCCATACACATCATGAACAACTTCAAAACCCAAAGATTATAAATTTACTACTTTTAGCTCTTGAATCTACTTAAAACTCCAAAAACATTCAAGGAGATTTAAAATTGACGGAAATTTAACAGAATTAGGCTCAATGTAAAGAATGAAGCTTGAAGAGGATTAGAAATCTCACCTAGTTTGAAAACATTCAGAAATTTTGGAGATCTAGGTGAAAATGATCTTCGAGCAAAATTCCCAAGATCAAACCTTCAGGGTTTTAGACACAGCCCTGATTGAGATTTTTTGGGACTTTTTTATAAATATGAAGTTTTGGAGGTCTTATTTAAATAAAAAATACGAATGGGTCGGGCCGGATGTTAAATTCAATTCCTGATCCGATTCATTTATACCGGGTGCTTTTTTAAACAATATTTGTGAAGTACCCTTTTACGCTTGGGATTCTATTTCGTGAAGCAACTAAAATCGCCTTCGTTCCTTCAAAAATCCAAACTCTGCTTCGCTTCTTCAAAAATCTCAAAGAAAGAAAGGGTCTTTCCCTTTCAACGAATTAAGGCCAAATCCAAACAGTATTTCAAGGTAATTTCTACCTCAAAATTTCCTATTCTGCTTGGTTATTTGATTATCTGGTTTGGGTTTTTTGTAAAATTAGTTTTGGTGAAGGCTTGTAGGAATTCAGATGAAGCAGGAGATTGATTTGATATATGATAGTTGATTTTGGTAATAGGTGTTTATTTGAGAAGTAATTGGAATAAAAACTAAAATGTGACATTTGAACATAGTATAAGGATCATGGTGTCAATAAACTATAAAATTAGGGTTTTTTTTTCTTTCCTTCTTTTAAAATTAGGATATCAGTTTGAGTCCCAATAGAAAGTTTTGGTGTGAAACTAGGAACTTGTATTAGGATATCATGATTGATAATGTTCGAAAAGGAGTTGTATCATTTTGGGTAATTATTTTCTAATATGTAGATGGATTTGTTAGATGTTGCATGGAGCCCTCTTTAGCAAGAAAGATGTTGCGTAAGATTGACGGATAAGGAGACAGTTGAAAGACGAATCAGAAACGCTCGATCACTTTAACAATCCATCCCCTTTCTTTTACCATGGTTAGATATTACTTACAGAGTCACAATTGACAAAGTGTTAAAAGAAGTTGAATGCATATTAAGCAAAGAAACAAAGATAAGAGGCCGAGTAGGTTTAGTTGGGGCTTGGGAGCAACACTTTTTTGTTGCCTATATCTTTCACGAAAATTAGTGACGTTTATGGACCTAGGTGTTAGAGAAGATAAAATTGTATTTATCGTGGTCTTCAACACCGAGCAGGCTACCGTATGATATAGCTGCCGTGTTCTGAAGCATATTCCATTGGAAATAACAACACATGAACTTATAGAACAGGTGCATCATGAACACGATTATGAGGAGGCGTAGTTAATGCTAAAAGTAACATGGACAGTATCTAATGAGAGCAATAATAAACTAAGCAATTGGTTAGCTAAATTTACTTAAGTATGATTGATTGGCACACGGCATTCGAGGGTACTTATAATTTCACAACTGAAACTGAGTGGAGCGGAGGAAGGAGAGGCTCCTGGATGAAGTGAAATAATATCAGGTCCCTTTATCACTTAATGATCAAAGATGGTTCTTGTAATGGCATCAGTCTATGATCATTTTTCTGCATATTCACACTATGATATACATGAGCTGAAATTCTTTTCTTCTGCATATTCAAATATATAGTTAAGAATCTGTATTGTGGTTTGCTCATGTATGTATAGGTCATGATGTCAGCAAACCCGGTAAATACAAATGAAGAACCTGATGCCTCAAACCAAAAATTGATTCGATATACTTCAAAGGCATCTTTCTTGTCGAGACTCTTTGCATATACTTTCTCCATCTTCGGGTCATATGTTGATTTTTCATTTGGAGCTTGGAAGAAAATCTTGTCTGCTGGCCCAATGAGGAGATTCCAAGAGTTAATACAGAGGACAAGCAAACGTGACGTTTTGAGCTCAGACAGTGACTTATGGCTTTTGGGCATATGCTACAAGGTTGCTTCAGAGGAATCAGCTTATCCTGACAATGGAGCGGATGCATTTTTAAATGATTTCTCATCAAGAATATGGATGACATATAGGAAAGGTGAGTTTTATTCACATAGCTATTTCATTCCATTGTTTAAATGCTCACTTTTATACACATGAAACTGCAAGCAGCATACCTTTCTGCTAAAATTTATTCCACAGGATTTGATGCTATTTTGGACTCAAAGTTCACAAGTGATGCTAAATGGGGTTGCATGATCAGAAGTAGTCAGATGCTTATTGCCCAGGTATGTATATTTTCTTTGTTGCTATTACGAATATAAAATTATACCCCTCTACTCTCTCTACAACTTCAAACTCGTGGTAGAGTCAAGATGGTACCAGAGCAACCTATATTCAATTCTCCACCAGACGTGCGCACATAGAAAATGGATTTAGCGAAAAAAGTTTCACTGTGTAAAACCCTAGATTTTGGTCTACAGTATGGAGCTCAAACTGCAGGACTGTTTAATTTTATGAATCATATGATTATAAGCCTCGACACTCACTGCAACTTCAACTTCAATTTTGGAGTTGTCGTGTAGTTGCAGGGTTATCAAGAGTTGGTGCATGATTAGTATTAGCTTATTTCACTTCTAATTTCGTTTAAGTAGTATATAAGATCTCCTCTTGGTGTTAACAAAAAACTAGTTGAAAATTTTGTAGGCATTGGTCTTTCATCATATGGGAAGATCATGGAGAAAAGCCCTTCAAAAGGTGAGTCGATAATATTTTCACATTACAACATGTTCACTAGCTTAACAGATAAAGGGTGATAACTTTTTTTTAAAATTTGCTATGTAGGGCTGCTTATGATGACCCCATGTTGATTATGCAGCCATATGATCCAGAATATATCGAGATTTTGCATCTATTCGGTGATTCGGTGGCATCTTCTTTCTCCATACACAATCTGCTTGAAGCAGGGAAAGCTTATGGTTTAGCTACCGGCTCATGGGTTGGTCCATATGCCATGTGCCGAACGTGGGAAACATTAGTTCATTTGAATAGTAGTAAGCAGAAGGATGTAAATGGAAACATTAGCTTCCCTATGGCTATATATATTGTTTCAGATAATGAAGACGGAGAACGAGGCGGAGCACCGGTCGTCTGCGTAGAAGGAGCAGCTGAACTCTGTTATGAATTTAACAAGGGCAAGCTCACTTGGTCGCCGATTCTTTTACTGGTTCCGTTGGTTCTTGGGCTAGAAAATGTCAACCCTAGGTAAAATTGAACCGCTCACTTTATCTACTTCGAAAGTTTTTCTTAACTTTTTTCTTTTTTTAAAAGTTCAGGCTCTTTGTTTTGCATGATGAAAGAACAGTTTCATTGTTTAAGTTTGGCTAAATTCAACTTGCTCCCATGAATTATACCTGCTTCCCATGTCCGCTACTTTCAATTTCTAAAATTACGAAGATCTACAACAATTTTTCCAGCCAACTACCCTCTGTTATAACTTCATTAAATCTTGGTCATGTGACTCACATGTGACCTTTGAATGAGCATTTTGCTCGTATCTTCTGCCTCATGACTCCTCCACTTTCTCTTTGTTTTTCTTCCCTTCTCTCGTTTCTCCCATTGAATCTCCAAAACCCAAAAATCCAATTAAAGAAAGACCCATTTTCTCCCTAACTATTTTTTTGAATGGTGCCTAGGAATTACTTGAAAAATCTTGCACCTATAAAACTAGTATAAGATGTAAAACCTCAAAAGATTAATGTCTTATTTGTCATAGTAAATACCAACAAAAAAATACAAGAGAACCATGAATTCTATCTAAAAGCTAAAAAGCACTGGGCTTTGGGCTTGTAAAATTTATTGATCGATCAACATTAAGAGGATTCCCCTTTTGACATTTATCCATCGAAATGGTTAAGAAAGGTGAAAAGAAGGAAGATGAATAAGAAGAGAAGATAAGAGCAAAACAACCAATTTTCAGAAAAGTCAATTCTGTTAGGGAGCTAACTGGTACGAGTAGGTTTTTGTAATTTTAGAAATTGAAGGAAGTAGACATTGAGAATGATATAGTTCATGGTAGCAAGTAAAAATTTAGCCTTTATTTTTGTAGGCGTTTGTCTAATTCTCTATAAGTTTACTGCTCGTCTCCTTTAAGGATATAGCATCTGGATTATGAAATAGTTACAAAGATAACACTTTTGGGTATGGTTATGTTATGAGTGTTTAAAGTTTGAATTAGAAATTCCATCAATGCTGCTTTATTTATTAGCTAGCAAGGGCCACAAAGTCCAAAGTCAAGAAAAGTCATACTAATTTAAAAGTTTATCATTATATGATTTGTAAGTTGTAATATCTCATCTTTATGAATTTCATATGTAAAATATATGAAGGATTAACTTGCAAATACTTTTCTTCAACTTTTCAATATTTTCCTTGCAATAGCATACAAAAATCATGAAAATTTTAAAAATCGCAAAATTTTCTTTTCTTCGATTTTTCAATATTTTGCTTATTATACCACACGATAATTATGAAATGTACAAAAATCCCATTTTTTTTTGTTTTCTTCAAATTTGCATTTTGCATGCTATAGCACACAAATTTCAAAATTTTTGTTTTCTTGTGGTTTTCCAATATCTTCTTGCTATAGCACAAGAAAAATCATGAAAATTTTCAAATTTTTTTTTGTTTTCTTCGATTTTTCAATAATTTCCATGATATAGCACATGAATATTGGAAAAGTTCAAAAATATCAAATTTTCCGTTTTCTTCCTTTTTTCAATATTATGTATGCTATATTAGCACACGAAAATCATGAAATTTTTAAAAATCTCATATTCCTCCGTTTTCTTTGATTTTTTATTTTTCTATTTGCAAACCAAACGAAAATAGTGAAATTTCAACTCTAAAAAATCTCCTTTTTTTCTGATTTTTTCAATATTTGCATGCTATAGGATGCAAAAATCATGAAATTTTTCAATATTTTACTAGTAAAACCTAAGTAACGAGAGAAAAAATAGATAGATATTTTAATGAAGGGGACGATCAGAATTTTTCACCATATAAGCATAGTTGTATGGAATAAAAGAGATAAATATGGAGTAGAGAGCCAATAAAAGAAAATTCATGACTCAAATGTAGTAAGAGAATTAAATAGGGGCTAGATAACAATTTTCCCACTAAGGACCAAGCTAGATAAAAGAATATTTTGAGGAATATTCTCTCATATATAGTTTTATATATATTATATAGATAGATGGCGAACTAGGATACATTTTTTAGATCTAGTCTAGTTCATTGGTTTATCCAAGTTTGCTAAATTGGAGGTTTATTTGGAATTAGAAACCCTGGTTTCTTATTAAATGTGTAATTTATATGCTTATTGCCCCCCCCCCCCAAAAAAAAACCGAAAATAAAATAAAAATATAGTTATAGATTACGCTGATCTCTTAACTTTCATCCACTTCTATATTGTCAAATACAATACGTAAAACTGCAATGCATCATGGACATGCTGCCTTACGATGGATCAATTAAGAAATATCTCGTCAACTTTTGTTTTGTCAATTAATAGATTGGACACCACTTTAGATTGGAAGGAACGAGGAAATAACATTTACTCGTTTCGCTTCTGGAGTCTTGATTTTGATCAACCTATTATTTTCTCTTTATTTTATTAGGTATGTGCCTTCATTACGGGAGACGCTGAAGTTTCCACAGAGCCTAGGGATATTGGGTGGCAAGCCTGGAGCCTCCACATATATTGTTGGTGTACAAGATGACAAAGCATTATATCTGGATCCTCATCAAGTCCAATTGGTATATGATATTAATCTCAATTACTCATGTTTTTCATCAATGTCTTCTGCACCCGTTAACTTTATAAAAGTATATCATTTTTTGATGATTATCTTAGCCCCATTTGCTGACAAACATCTATAGCCCTATCCTCAGCATTGCTGAATGGTTGAAAAAGATTCATGTAGCAGACCAAAGTCTATGTTGATGCTATTATTGTTCTATAGCTCTATTAGATATTTTCTGATGTGTGAATTGCTGTATTTTATTTTCCAAGTCATAAGGTTGGACCAATGTAAAATCCACCCCCTCGAAGTAAATAGAGGGCGTGTCTTCTTGTGTTGGTATTTCCTTAAATTTGTGACCTACTTTTCACAATTCTCATGCCCTTTGAACTGTCTAACCCTTTGGGAGACCCAGCCTGGGTCTTTAATACTACCATACAAATATACAATCTTTCTGTGCTTCTCTTAATTAGTTTTGGAGAAAATACTATGTCGAGCCAATATGTTGTCACTTGTCCATAGATTGTTAATTACTAGAAGCCTAGAACATTACAGTCTTGTAGACTTAAATAACTACCTGGAGAAAATAATGTTATATTACCAACCTATTCTTAATCGCAATTTCTATATCTGCATTCTTTCAATCTATTGTAAAACGATTTCTGTACATTACTATTTTTCTGAATCATACTCCCAACAGGCAATTGACATCGGTAGACAGAGTTTGGATGCTGATACTTCTTCATATCACTGCAAGTATGTGTCATTCCGTTTATTTATTGAATTCATTTCATTTGCTGGTGTAGTAAAATGATTTAGATTTTGTGGCTCATTATTTATTTTTGCTCCTGTATTATATGTTCTCCAGTATTGTACGCCACCTGCCTCTCGATCAGATGGACCCATCTCTAGCTCTAGGATTCTACTGCCGTGATAAAGGTTCGTGGTTTTCTTCATTGCAATCGCTCCTTTTACCTTTGGAAAGTTCAAATAAGAACTTGTGTAATCTGCAGGTGATTTTGAGGACTTCTGCTCTCGGGCTTCCGACCTAAAAGATATATCAGACGGAGCACCTTTGTTTACGGTTGCTCAGTCGCTTCAACACACGAAAATCATGAAAGAAGCCTTCGATGCGGATAGCATGAATTCCTTTGCGACAAACGCCGGCGAAGATGAGTGGCAATTTCTCTGAAGATGAATTTAGGAGTGTTTAATTCTATTCAATTTATTCAACACTATTAGAATTATGATTTTATAAATTTAGTGCATGTAAAAATTCCCTTTATGTTTTATTTTTTACTACATATGTTCTACTACCATACCATCATAAATGGCTTTTATATTTGTCATTAGAGTTTGAAATAATAATGGTAGGATATACGTATGTTAGTATTGGAAGTTACTTGCTAGGAGTATTTTTATTTCATGTGAATGGGTGCTTGATTCTGTGCATCTTCGGTGCGTTGTAATCGTATGTATGGCTTTGTCGGATATCGAGTGTATCCTAAAATGTTTAAGGACCACATAGCGAAAGAGATGCATTTGCCAGTAGAAAAGTGATGGCTATTGATAACAAAGGACAGATATTGGACTCTTCTCTCTTTTTTAGTCGCAATGCATGTGATAGCTCAACTGATATGAGTGCTGTAGTTTTGTTCAATTGATTTTGAGACTCGTCATTTATTGTTTTTATGATCATTCAATTGTAAAGTCTGACTGAATTTAAATTTATAGGTGGAGCTTGCGTATAATTGTATGGAAATTATAAGTTGCTCAACGAAAATAGTTTTATGCTCTAACAGAGAAAAAAAACCTGCAACAATTTAAATAGAAAAATCAAAGGGAAGACCCCCTCAATTTTAATTTTCTTTTTCTTTTTAAAATACCATTAACATTAAATAGACAGACAACAAGATTACCTGAAGACTTTGATTCAAGCAAGAATAGGGCATTTTTTAATTTGTTTCACAAAATTATTTAGTGTTAAATCACTAATTTCGACAATTCGAGTCTTTGAATTTCCTGTTATATTCAAAACCCTCAGAAGATACACTATACAAAACAAACGAGGTAAAGTTCTTGTAACAGATATAATTCAGTAATTGATAGCTTCATCATAAAGTTATAAAGTTTGATCTTCAAATTGCACCAGATCGAATGTGTGTTTTCATGACTCCTAGTAGTCGACAAAATTACTTATACAAACTTCTCAATTTGTTGTACAAATGCCTTATTGCCATCAGAAAAGAAAATCAAAAACTTAGAGGGTTTGAATCATAAACCTGATATTTCCTCTTCTATATCATCTGTACTATCGATGGTATATTCGTTTAGAGGGTAGCAAATATCGGAACCCCCTGTTTGATTCAAAAACCAGACATAATTACTTCGATAGTAAACGTTCTGCGGATCGGCTTGTATCGCCTCTAAAAACATTTCCTCTGCTCTCTCGATATCGCCTCTCACGTGCCATAAGAACAATGCGTATCTACTCATCGCTTCAGGGTCCACCGGTTCGGTTTTTACTGCCCAATGAAAGTAATCGCCCGCTCTGACAAAGCATATTGAACAAATATAACATCAAAACTAAATCATACATCTTTCAGGGAAAAAGAATCATTAAAAAAAGAGCAAATTTTGGTTATCAGAAGGAATTAAACAAGGCCAGGGGGGTTACATGTCAATCAGCAAAAAACATAACAAAATAGAAACATCAAAGCTAGGCAATGTACCTATCAAAATCCTTCTCATACTCATAGAGAAGCTGTGCATAATTCGACAAAATCATCGAGTTTCCCTTGATCTCCGCAACGATGGCATGCTCATAGGCCATCTTCGTCTTCTGATAATCCTCGCATAGACCACCCACGTTGCCTGGTGCCGTTCTCTTCCCATTATACTTATCCTCTTCCATTTCAAGAATCATCGATCCTAAGCCGCAAACAAACCCGTCGAGGGACCTAACCATAAAATCGGCGGTCATCACGATCAGCCCGAGCGCAAGCTCGGGCGACCCCGAGAAAATCTTCTGAAACAGCCACACAACGGAGCATCGATTATCCCTCGAAACCCGAACGGAGACCTCCTTTTCAAGGTGGGCGGGCGGCGTGATGGCCGACTTATGCACGTTCTCTAACAAACAAGCGAGGGTCCAAACCGCATTGCCTGCCGAGCCGAGTTCGGATGAATTCAGCATCCTGTTCGACGCCCGGCCGTCGTTCTTCCTCTTGAGTTGGAGCAATCGGAGCGAGATCGGGATGGAGGGCCTCTTGTGCTGGTGGTCGAAGAGGAGGGCCGTGTTCGATGAATGAGAGTAAGAAGGCGGGGGGATCAACCATGGAGGCTGCAAGTTGCCGATGCTTATTCGAGATTGATTATGATCAAAGGATTTCTTTCTAGGTTTCTTTTCTTGGTCGCCGGCGCAGCCGATGATTGGGAAGGAAGAGTTGGCTTTTCTTGGAAAGGGATTGTTGTTGAAAGGGATCACAGAATGCAGGTTAATGAGGGAATGGGGTGAAGAGAGATGGGTAATTTTCATTGAATCTTCTTCTTCTTCTTCTTCTTCTTCTTCTTGTTTGGAAAAGAGTTGAGAGATGTCTCGAGAGAGAAAGAAGAGGCGAAGGGGGCGCGAAAAAATCGGATCAAATAAGTTTGAAGGGAGTTTTTATAGTGTATGTTGAACTATTCCTATGCACGTGCAATGCACGTACAAATCGGATCAAATCTATTTATTTGTTAATAAGATATCTAGAAATAAATAAACAGAATTGTTGGTTCCGTAATTTAAATATATATATATATATATATCTATGCGTTATTACTTTAACAAAATTTTAATAAAATTTTAGAACTTAATGATATTTTTAAAAATATTTATCAAATTTTGAATTGGGTATGTTGTATATTTTGAATTTGTTGATAAACATGAGTTTCGGATTTTTTGTTATTATTAAACATTTTGATAACAATATTAATCACTTTAAATATATTTTTTGGCTTAAAACTATTTTATTAATGTTATTAGGGTAAATTGATAGCAACTAAGCTAAGTCCAATTGGTAAAATAAAATGCAATCATCTAGGCTTGTTTGCCTATAAAGTTGATTGTAATAAATTAATGGTCTTAGGATTGTTGAGAGTTTTGATTCTATTGGTTTTACTCTCGAGATCATTCAGATTATCTTAGAATCAAATATATTTCTCTTTTTTCAGAATATTTAATTATAATTAATATGAGAGCGCCACATAACTTAACCAGTGTTCTAGTTATAATAGTAGAGATATACATATTCCAATAAATTATAATAATATTCTTAATTTCTCATCTTATATTAAATCTTTTCCTATCAAGTTATATTAAGAAAAACCTGATATAAGTTATATCAAGAATAAATATACGATGTCAATTCTCTTAAAATCCCAGTATTGCCCTTGTCTTCAACCTTAAACCTATCTCAAAATCCATTGAAATTCTATATCGAAAATCTCTACTAAAGTCTAAAGAAATCTATATTATATATCCAGAACTCTCTAAAGCTATTTCCAAACTTGGATTTTTGTCGGTCATATTTAAAATATATATACACGTGCATCCGTTTTGAACACTATGGAAATATAATTCTATATTGCTCTTCAAATTAAAGGAAGTTTAAAAATATACTTCCTTTAATTTCTCAAATTAAAAGTTTACAAATTCTTTCATATAATTAATTCTTTAGGAAAAATGGGTCTAGCTTTATGAACGCAAAAATCAAAAAGGAAAACTTTTTGGGCCCTATTGTGTTGTGAAAAACTCACTATTTTCAAAGAGGAGCATATTTAATTCCCTCCTATACATCAGTAATTTTTTATTTTGCAATATCCTTGTAACTATTTGTTAGACTGCATTATTGTGATATGCATGTGCATCTATGAGTATAGTGATAGATGATTAACCAAGAATTACTCCATAATTTTGCTTTATGTTTTATCTTTTATTCTCAAATCAAATCAGTTTACATCTTTCTCCAGATCAATTGATGTATTAAAATTGGGTCTGCTCACATTTCAATCCACAAATTATGTTCCAAATCCTCCAACATAAGAACATGGGCTCCCAACAGCAATATTCTTTCTCCTTGTTCATTAACAGAACTCAAATGCTTGCAAGGATCTACCAATATTTCAGTTTCAGTCGATCTCTTCGCTCTTGTGTACACTTGCTTGAACCCGATCAATTGTTTAATCGGAGAACCTTTAACTTTCATTCTCGATTTCGAAAACAAAAGAATGACATGACCCCCATCCATATCCCCGTCGTTTTTCACATAAACCCTTGTATGAAACTTCAACGCCTCACAAGAAGAGATCTTATCGACGTGCACAAAATTAAGTCCATCTTGAGAAGAAGAACTAAACAATCTGACCTTGTCAGGAGCCGATATGAATTGGTATGAATAACTTGAATAACTTAACCCGTATCCGAATCTGTAAACGACTTCTCCAGTGTAAAACCGATAAGTCCGTCCTGGGTAACCCCGAGAAGGATTAGCTCTCATGTTCATATCATTCATAGGAACTTTCGTGAAGGACTCCGGGTACCAAGTCACGGGCAGTCTCCCCCCAGGGTTGAAGTCCCCGAAAAGAGCTTCTGCCAAAACCTGACCGCCAACTTCACCCGGATATCCGATCCATAGAATACAGGCAATTAACGGATTCGCCTTTGCAAATGAAACATCGATAGGGCCACCGCCCATGAGAACCAGTATTATAGGCCTCTTGCTCGCACGGGCAACTGCAGTTACGAGATCTGTCTGTTTGCCAGGAAGCAGTAGGCTCACACGATCGTGATCTTCTGTCTCTTCAGTTAAATTAAGACCGGCAACCATGACCACCACGTCTGCTGACCCAGAGACACGAACAGCTTCTTCAAACCCGTTATCGGATTCACAAGGTACGTCTTTGCAACCCGAAGCAAATGCCGTCTTCGGTACATAAGACCTGAGTCCTTCCAATAGGCTTTTTGGGTTACAAGGGACACCGACGTAATCGCCACCCAATAAGCTTGTATCGTTTGCGGCGGGGCCAATAATGGCCAAGGAAGAAACATGTTTCTTTTTCAATGGGAGAAAACTGTTTTCGTTTTTCAGAAGAACAACCCCTTGCCTTGCTGCTTCAAGAGCAAGCTTTCTATGTTGATGAGTACAAACATTCCCACGTCCCAAGTTACCAAACCGCTGTTTTGCTGGGTTTCCATCGAATAGCCCGAGGCGTAGAAGAACCGAGAATAGATTGAAAAGTGCGCGATCGATGTCTTCTTCTTGAACTTTGCCTAATTTAATTGCTGATTCTGTATGCCGTAGTAAATATGTTCCGCAGTTGATATCCATTCCTTGACAGAGAAAAGAAGTTGAGAAATCGTAAAAGAACATGTATGTGATTAGAGGAGGGGTAAATTACACTAAACTACCCTTAACTATGGTTGTTTTCCAGTTAAACTCGCTTGAAGGTTTTCTTATAGTAGTATGCTACCCTAAAGTGCTGTATTTCAGGGTATTTTAGCGGGGGAAAGACTCCCCTAGAACCAATGTTTAAGGGAGTTTAGTATAAACAGTCATAGTCAAGTGTATATGTTGTACCTGCTTTTAGTACGTCTGCAACTGCGTCTTCGGCGGATGAGGTGTAATTCTGATCTTCATGGATTATTGCGACAGCGTCACAATCTGAGGTGATGTATCTGAAATTTATGTTCGATTTAGATTTGAGTTGTTAAAGAAACAAGATCATAAGAGCGAATCGAACAATTATATATTAATTGATTAATTACCCCTTAAATCCCCATTCATCTCTGGCTTTTTGAAGGAGGTCATGCCTTGCACACGCAGGAACCCCATTGACTTGATTGTAAGAGCACATCAAACAGCTTGCTCGGCCGTCTTCGATGCAGCTTTGAAATGGTGGCTGGAATGTATCTGCCATGTCTTGCTCTGTTACCTAATTAAATCATTGATATATGATGATAATGTTATGTACTATAAATTAAAAAATATCTTGTTAAAAAATGAAAAGTTCAAGAACAAGGGTTTCCATGAATTTATGAAACAAAAAAGGTGATAATAAAAACAGTCAACAAAGCCTAAGGGAGTTTACAGTAATAAAAGAGGTTCTTTATTGAATAATAGCGATAGTTAAGAGTATGTTAGTGTAATTTAGCCAAGGAAAAAATGCCAGCAATTCATCATCGTAGCTGAATTGAAAATGTTGAGATGTAAGCTAGCAATACTTCAAGATACTAAGGAACAAGCGCATTTGTGAGAAATAGGAATGTTATCTAAAGACGATACGATGTGGACATGCATGTGTAACGGCCGATATGTATTAGAAGAAGAACAAAAAAGGTAACTATAGTTAACATGTGTTTCCTCACCTTTGCATTGAAAGTGTACCTGCTGAAATTGCCCCATTTCTCCAAATCATAAGCAGTGTAATGCTTACAACAAGCCGAAACCATCATCTTTCCGTTTCCCTCCTCCCTCTGAAACCCCTTCACATATTCAACGGAATATGCCGCCGCCACCAGAGGATCCTCCCCTGGCGTCTCCTGCCCGCGGCCCCACCTCGGGTCTCTGAACACGTTTATGTTCGGGGCCCAAAACGTTAGCCCAGCCTGTCCTACGTTGTACATCGCCCTCGCCTCTGTCCCGATCGCCTCTGCCACCGCCCGCCAGAGGCTTCGGTTGAATGAGGCCGCGGTAACAATCACCTTGTAAAAAAATTACGTCAGTTTCAAGAGAGTCAAAGTACTTACATTCTAACAAGCTCATGCAGATTAAGAATGCTTCTTTTTTCTTTGGTGAGGGTTTTAATTACATTGATATTAGTTTAAAGTCCTTGATCAAAAGTTTTACTGTGCGATTTTAACCTGAGCTGTTCTGGTACCAACTTAAAGTCCGCGCCACTCCGCAAAACTATACTTTAAAGAGAGTTTTAACATGATTTTCTCTGAGAAGATGCTAAAATCTTTGCCCCGCTCAAAACTCCAAAGTCTTTCTAAGGTTTAAGGAATTTATTTTATTTAAGTTTATATATGAGAACTAGCCAGGCACCCCACGCAAGTCCGAAATAAAAAAGAATCATATTGATTAATAATTTTATTGTTATATTATTTATAGGTTGTAATAAATCATATTTATGAACTTCATATGTAAATATATACGAAGGATTAACTTGTAGATATTTCAACATTTTTCCCTTAACTTTTCAATATTTTTCTAATTATAGCATAAGAAAATCTGGAAATTTTTAAAAATCTCAACAAAAAAAATCTTTGGTTTCTCAATATTTTATTTGTTATTACACACGAGAATCACAAAATGTATAAAAATCCGAAATTTTTTATTTTCTCCAAATTTTTATTTTAAACATTTTGCATGCTAGAGAACACGAATATTGCAAAGTTTTAAAAATCTCAAAATTTCCAATCTCTTCGCTTTTCTAATATTTTGCTTGCTATACCATAAGGAAATCATTAAATTTTCAAAACTAAAATAGTTTTTATTTACTTTTGATTTTTTTAAATATTTTCCATAATATATCACATGAAGATCATAAAATTTTCAAAAATCGTAAAATTTCCCATTCTTATTCTTCTTTTTCAATATTTTGAATACAATAACATATGAAAATGATAAAATTTTAAAAAATCCGAAACTTTTCTGTTTTTTAATATTTTGCATGCAATGGCACCTGACAATCATTAAATTTATAAAATTTCTAGAATTATATGTTTTCATCAAATTGTTAATATTTTGCACACATCACACAAAGATTGTGTAAAAACGTCAATTTTTTTGTTTTCTATGGTTTTTCAATATTTTGCTTCCACACGAAAATGTGAAATTTTCAACAAACTTAAAATTTTTAGTTTTCTTGATTTTTCAATATATGGCGTAAGAAAATCGCGGAATTCTTAAAATCTCAATTTTTTTTGTCTCTTTTATAATATTTGCACATGAAATTCACGATATTTTCAAAAAAAAAATCTGTTTTCTAGAATTTTTCAATAGTTTGCATACAGCATGTGAAAATCGTGTTTTTAAAAAGAATTCAAAAAATTTCTCCGGTTAATTTTTTTACGATATTTTGCATGCTATATACAACACATGGAAATCAAGGAATTTTTTTAAAACTATTATTTTCTATTTTTAGATATTTTACATGCTAACACAAAAAAATCGCAATTTTTCAAAAATAGCAATTTTTTCTTCCGATTTTCAATATTTTGCTTCTTATACAGTACACAAAATCACTAAATTTTAGAAAAACTTAGTGTTTTTTGTTTTCTTCAGTTTTACAATTTTTTGTATGCTGTAGCACACGAAAATAGTGAAATTTGAAAAAATCTTACAATCTTTTTGTTTTGCCTTTTATTATTTTGCTTGCGATATAAAGCATGAAAATTGCTATATTTTCAAAAATCCCAAAATTTTCTATTTTATTTAGTTTTTCAACATTTTTCTTATTACAATGAACGAAAATTGCAAAATTTTTAGATATCTCAAACATTTTGTGTTTTTTTCATCTTTTAATATTCTTCATGGTATAGAACATGAAAATTGTTAATTTTTTTAAAAATCTCAAAAAAATTCAGTTTCTTCTTTCTCATTGCTTTGTATGTTATATAGCACAAAAAAATCATGGAAAATTTAAGAAATTTAAGTTTTCTTCAATTTTTTACTTTTCAAGAACTTCTGGATATCAAGCGAACAAAAATCTATATAAAGTAAAAGAAGAAAAGATCATTGATAGTTTCTAAGAAAGCAACGGAATAAAAAATCCTTGGACCCTGCCGACACAAAAAATTCATCAAGTTTTTGAACTTTCGAAAAAAAATGTTTTCTTCAAATTTCTAATATTTTGCGTGTTGTAGCACACGAAATTGCAAAAGTATCAAGAAATTCAAAATTTTATGTTCTTTTTTGTTTTTCAATATTTTACTTGTTATGGCATATGAAAATCGTAAAATCTTCAAATATCTTAAGAATTTTTTGTTTTCTTTGTTTTAGCATTATTTTTTGTTTGCAAGCACACGGAAATCGTAAAAATTTTAAAAATCTCAAAATTTTCTAATTTCTTATATATTTTAATTATTATGCATGGTATATAAAGCATTCAAAAATCGAGAATTTTTTAAAATTCTTAAATTTTCTGTTTTCTTCAGAATTTTGATGTTTTACATGCTGGCACATGAAAACAGCATATTTTTCAAAAATGTCAAAATGCTACGTTTTTTCTTTGGTTGTTTTTGCAATACCAAATGAAAAGAAAGAAACTCTTTAACTCTAAATAGTTTTCTTTTCCATTTTTCAATATTTTGCGTGCACCAGCACACACAAAAATCGTGAAATATTTCAATATTTTACTAGTAGAACCTATATATAGTGAGAAAAAATAGAAAGAAATTTTATAGAAAAAGGGTGATCATAATTTTTCCACTACTTAAGCCTAACTGTATGGGGCAAAAGAATCATAAATATTGAGTAGGAAGACAATAAATTTTTTCCATGTGCTAAATTCAGCCCGGGATAATCGGTTCTATTTTTTTCTCTCTTTTTTAATCATCAACGATTCAAAAAGAATCATTTGCGTATGGACCCTTCAACTGAGTGGAGCACTTATAACCACTCAACTATTATAATGATATAATTTGCATTTTCACCCTCTATGATAAAAGGATATCCGTAATTCCTATCTTCCTCTTCGCCTCTTCATCTTTAACCATCCATAGGTTTAACCAAAAGAGTCCAATTGAAAGAAACACCTACCAAAAACAACTAATACTAAAGAAAACCACAATGCTCATCTTGAAGCAACTCAGGAAAGAAAAAAGAAAAAATAACTTATATCTGAGCAAAAAAGATTAGAGATCCAAAATTGCAATGGAAAATGACTGGGAATAATAGAAGAGGGTGAGAAAAGATTATTCAAAATTAAGATCAGGACTGAAAATTAATTGTTAAGAGTAAAATTAGAAGAAGGAAAAGGGCAAATTGAGAATCATAATAATATTTTCCCAATCAAAGAGAGTGTAATTGAGTACTTACCATGAAGTTAAGGGGGTATATATAAGTGCTCAAACCCCTATACTAATGGATAGGTTAGGTTATGCGCATTTAACCCTTCAAAACATAGACACATCAAGTTTAGTGTCATTTCCTTGCCTTTTCTATGAGCGTACGTACCACTAATAACAAAGAGGATAACAGAGGGAAGGCGCCATAGGAGGGAATAATCTTCTATGGCGTCGAAAAAATACAACCTCCACCATTTCTTTCGACGATCGGCACCCATCACCTCCATGTTTATCATCTAAGATGTGGATATACCAAATTTCATTCGATTCCACCATCCTTTTACCGTTGATTTAGCGGGTGCAAAATTAACGGTATACCGACAATAGAACTTTTTACATTGTTAATTCAACGGTGAGAAATTGGTGGAATCACATAAAATTTGGTGTATCCACATCGTAGATGATAAAGACGGAGGTGATGGATGCCTATCATCGAAAAAATTGGTAGAAGTTGTATTTTTTCGACGCCATAGAAGGAAATTCGCTCCTATGCCTTCTTTTCTTTGATCATTATTCTCAATAACAAAATATTTTCCACCATTAGATTAATAAAAAAATACTAAAATCACATAAAACTTTGTTATGTGTAGGTTTTAGATTAAGAAAAGGTTCAAATGGATTCTACCGATTGTGTAAAAAGATAGAATAGATTCATGTAAGGTTGGCTTGTTTAATTCATCATAGTCTATTAGGGAAAAGGCTAAACTATAAGAAACCCCCTCACTTTAACCTTATAAGCAGGAAGCCCTATCTGAATAAAAAAAATGCATCGTTTGCCCTCTGATTTTAACACCGTTAATTTTATTTTACTTTTTGTTTCTTTTTCCAAAATACCTTTCAATCAACTACCTTTGACTACTCATATTTACAAATTTAAGTGGATATTGATTAGATAGGACGAAAAGAAATAAAAATTTAAGAAAACATTCGATTGCAATCGATGTTCGGAAGAAAAACCGATCACATGCATGAACAGAAGGGTATTTTGGAAAAGAATCAAAATATACAATGAAAAAAAGTAATAGTGGACAAACTGATTTTTTTTAAAAAATTCAAATGGGGTTTCCTGTCATACACTCTTCATATGACGGATGCATATGGAAAGAATCTCTCATAAAGCGTCCAAACGAAACAGATCATACGATGGTGACGTCGAGCACATACAACTCAAAAATATGTAAAGGAGATTTAAAGGAATTAATCCCATTTTTTTTTCCATATTGCAGTAACAATGTAACTATGCATACCTGAGGGAATCCGGTGGCGAATCGGACGGAGCCGTTGAAATTCACTCCAGGGCCATTGATTGCAACTCCATGGAGCGATTCGGACCACCACTGATACGACGGAAGGCCGAGGCGGGGGACGGAGGAGGCGTTGTGGGAGAGCTGGGCGATCTTTTCAGGGAGGGCGAGGAGAGAGACGAGAGAACGGGCCCGCGCCGAGATCGAAAGCGAGGCGTTGCAGAAGGGGAAGGGATTGAAGTGAGGGGGCTGGCATGGGTAATAATGATGGCGATTGTGTGATGATGAGATTGAGGCTATGTTGTTGATGATGAGGACGAGGTTGAAAATGATGGGGAGTTTTTTTGGGAGTGACATTAGAGGATGTTTCAGGTTTTTGGGAGTTGAGATTGGGCCTGGGACTTAAATAAATGCTTAAATTATCCCAGCCCGGAGGCACTGGTCTTCAAATCCTATCGTAATCCGACCAAAAGATAAATATCATGGGCCCACTTGTTTGGCACTAATATCTATATGTTGTGGGGCTCATCATTTTGTCTCTTGGGTGGATTATGGTAGGATTCAACCCCGATAGGTAAAGTATTACTATACTTTTTATGCCCGCTTGAATACCCGCCAAAAATGTATCTAAGAGACAAAAACCATGGGCTCATCTGTTTGACACTATTAAACGGGTACCGTGGGTCTTATCATTTTGTCTCTTGCGTTGATTTTTGGTAGGTTTTCAAGCGGATAGAAAAAATATTTCTTTTTTTATTCTTCATTTTCTGTAATATTATTGCATGAGGGATAAAGTAAAGGCAGGTGGGGAATAAAAAACACATGTGATACTTTTAGCTTCTAATAAAAAAATGATGCAGGAAAAACCATATCATCTCGCTATATATAGAGAGAGATAAGATAATGGAGGTAAGGTGTCATGGTAGGGGGTTTCCTTCTATGGCGTCGAAAAATACACCCTCCACGATTTTTTTCGACACGGCACTCATTATTATCATCTTTACCATGCAAGAGATGGATACAAAAAAATTCATGTAATTCTACCACTTTTCAACGTTGATTTAGGGTAGTACTTATTCCATAGAAAAAAAAATCTTAGATGCCATTTTTCCGCCGGATTGGTCCAATCCTGTAAAAGGGCTATTTGAATGGATATTTTGATTTTTGATCTAGTGGGAAAAAACACATATTTTGACCATATCCACCTGATAGAAAAAATTGAGCCACACCCAATTCTCCCCCCCCCCCAAACTTTCTATCATTACTCTCTCTTTCCTCTTAATTCTCATTTTCCCTCTAATTTTTTCACTACACAGATGGGAACCCTAGCAATCAATCCCTCCTCCTCTCTCCCTCCTACGACGATGCTCCGTCGTGGCCATCGGTCGCGAGCCAGATCCGGGCCCTACTGTAAGGTGTCAGCGATCTCAATTTGGATTTGATCCATCGCGACCTCCGTCAGGTTCAAGCTTCTTCCTTTTTCTTCTATTACTTCTATGTTTTAGTGATTTTAGTTTCGTTTATGCCTTAATCTATAGGAATTGCTGTATTCAATTTGGTAAATTAGGGCATAGTTTTGATTCACTTGATTGGTTATCGCCCACTTCCTATTTCTTCAGTTTGTAAAAAATGGAAGAGAAGAAGAAAGCATTTATTTGATATCATGTTGAAGGAGGAAGTTGGGTCAAAAAATGCTGGTATTTTCCTTGCTCATAATAATAAATAAGTATTTTATAAACTATACTTTTCTCATACCATCCTAATAATAATGAAATAAAAATCCTAGATATTTTTAGTCTAGAGAAATACACGTGTAATTCAGGACATTTTTATCCTAAATTAAATCCGTTGAATTATTTTCCTGACTATCCAAACATGGTCTTAGTCAGTGCATAATTAATGGTTTACCGACAATAGAACTTTGTACATTGCAAATTCAACGGTAAAAATGTAGTGGAATTACATGAAATTTGGTGTATCCACATCTTAGATAATAAAGATGATGATAACGGGGGCCGATCGTCGAATAACATGATGTAGGGTGTAGTTTTTTGACGCCACTTGACGAAAAATCCTTCTAATGTCTTTTTTCTTTATTATTCTTACATATATATTGATTGAGAGAGAGAGAGACGAACACATACATACGTGCGGCGCTGGGCAATCAAAGCAGCTCGAGTGATTCCAATTCTGCCCCTGTCATTAATTTTTCGCTCAAAAGGTTGCCGATTGGTTGCTTTGTTCCATATTTATATAGACCCCCAACATTTCCTACAATATGTCAAATGACGCCCTCACCTTATATTGCATCAAGTGGTTGTTCTTTAGCTGTATTTGTTCAGAATCTTCCTCTCACAATCACATGCACGCATATCATCTTTTGGGCTGTTTGAGAAGTAAATTACTGATAAGTTCTCATTTATCTGTGAAGTGAATGAATAAAACTAGAAGAAATTGTGGCATCTAATAGAGAGTTTTTTAAAATGATATTATACATAATTACTTTTTCAAAAATTTTTTGGCATTATCTTAATTAATTATATCATCGGTATGCTCATCGTCAAAACTTGATTGACCATGGGCAACGATGTTCTGTAGATGATTGCCGATAGCGAATGATTGTGGGTGAAGATGTGGCTACTGGCAGCAAGCATTGAGTTGATGCATGCATGTTGTGGCGTTTACGGTTCACAATGGCAATCGTCGGTTGGCGATAAACAAGTGTTGCCAAAGAAGACGGACGACGGGCAGTAGAATAGGTAATGATCAAGAGCAAGCAACAAGTAAAGTTTGCAATGTTTTTTCTCGGCACCGACCTATAAACCATAACCTATACACACAACACATAAACACACACACACACACATCACACAGAAGCACACAACAAATACATGCATCCAAGGGATCCACGTACTTGCCCTGAAAGCGTTAATTTGTGAGCACTTTCCCTCTTAGGAAGAGTACGAGGTTCAAAAATACACAGCTCACATGATAGTCATGAAATGATGAGATTTAGATGCCAGATTATAAGAACCGACATTAAGATTTTGAATTATTTTGTAACAACCCTAGACTTTTTGTACAATTTTTTTTTTCAAAAATATAGAAAGGAACACCTAAGCCTGAGCACAAATTATAAATTTGAATTGCTTTTGAACAACAAGAAAGAGGTTGTAGCTTACTGGTTAAGACCTTGCACTGCTGATCCATAGCACCCGAGTTCAAATCCTATCAGCTACATTATCTTTTTATTTTTTTATTTTTTAATCTTGTAGAAACCTAAGGGTTTGCACGTGTACTGTACGTCAACTGAAGGGAAACAGAATAAACAAACACGTGCACTGGAGTATACCAAACGATCCCAACACGTGGCATAAACCCTAAGCCCCTCCGTCGGTAAAAGACCGGCGAAACTCCATATCTGACCGGTAGGATCGGTCTCACTCGACGGGAATGGTCCAAATTTTTGCCCCCTGCACTTCTTCAGCTACCCCACTAATCCCACATTGTTTATTTTCTCTGAATTTATCCAGAGAATAACAAAAGGCCCTTTAATCCCATTTTAATGCATATTTTAATGCATTTCTTTCACCCCCTAAACCCTAATTTTCTTTATAAATACCCACTCCATTTTTACACCCTCTCACTCAGAAATTCTCGACAAAACTCTACCAAATTCTCAAGTCTTTTTAGTGTGCAAGTGGAGTTAGCGAAGGGTGAAGTTCCGACAACATTCCGAGGAGTTTCCGGCGACGAAACGACGTCCTGATGTCTTCCGTAGATCCCCCACTCTCCCCTCTTGTTCCATAACCAGTAAATCCCATCTCCCCATCTCTTCTTCTTCTTTAAAATGTTCATTTCTAAAACCCGACGAAAGCAGAGTTAATCCGACTTCCGATTCGTTTTTTAAAAACTCTACTTTTCTTAAATAAGAAAATACCATACTCCCATTGTTTAGCAAATATTAACAAACCGATTAAAACAAGTTTCACCTCAAAAGAATCATTTTTATTACTTTTATTGTATTTTTACAGAAAAATACAACATATTTTAGTTTCGATGCAAATCAACATAAAACTTGTATTACCTTTAGATAACTCACGAGATAATGACCTGGCTCACCACAATATACATTTTTGACATAGCACGATGAAAGTTTGGGACATTAGTTATGAGATAATACGATATTACTTATAAATACCATAAACTTACAAAACCGTTTTCTTTAAAAAGAGTGATATCTAATTTCTTGCAATTGCGTCTCTACAACCCATCTTGGGGAACCCCGATCAGGATGGTGCGGATTATCGCAAGTTCTCGGGCCTAATAGAGCGTGATGCATACCTCCGTAAGGAGTATTCGATCTCGATGGAATTTTTAATACTATTTTTAAGAAAATGAGATTTCTACAAAATAAATATTTTTTTAATATATATATATATATATATATATATATATATATATATATATAATCAAAAGATCTATCTCTAATATATTATACAAATATTCCATATTTTCTAAATCAAAGGAATATCCATTACAAGAAAATATCATGTCAATTCAATTCAAGTTCCAACATTTCAATAAAATACCATATACATTGAAAATAGGTTCTACTTATTAGAAATTTCACATTTTATAAAATATACATCTATGAAAACCCTAAAGACGATAATTAAATACTTGAGGTGTATTTTGAAATATAACAAAACTATTGTTACATAAAACTCCCTCAAGTTTATCAATTTACAATAAGGATCCTAGTAAATATAGGTTTAAGCGGAATCCGTCCTCTTGAGCCTCAGAAAGCCGGAGAATGAGAGTGCTTGCCTATCTAAGATAGACAATCTAACAAACGGTGTTATCAACACGATAATTGTCTTGGAAAAAAACACAAATCCTGCCGTCCATGTGCAACAGTTACCGATAATTCCTAAATATTAATCAGGACTTCAAATTTGTTTAAGTGTCTGACTCAGACTGGGTCTTGATCTAATCAATCTGACTTGAATATGGTTCAAGTATTAACTACTATACAACATTCAACATAAATCCATGAATCTGTCTATTCAATCTATAACAATATGAACTTAACCGAATCGAACCATGGATATATACTGTTTACATGACTACCCATTATATCCATTTCCATTGGCATGATATCATGGTTTAGGCAAATCTTCCATTTACAATACAAGTCTTCCATTTACATTTACAAAACAGTACAAACAACACATTACAATTCAATATAAGACAATAAGTCATTACGGGGTTTATAAGGGGCAGACTGGTACGGAATATGTTAAAGGTGGCACGAGGTGGACACTTAAGACGTAATTATATCCATACCGTTGTTCCGTGGTATTTTCGACAGAGCCTTATACTATGGGTTACCAAAGCCCACGGTGTAAGTTGGACTCCCCACGTATATGTTCTCCACCGAAAGATGCGATCAGGACGTTGGGATGTCCGGCCTGAATTTTGGGGGCAGATGCTATTTGGTTTTATTCGTCCACCTCTTCGAAGATACCAAGTTGATTTATGACACCATGTATCGAAGGTTTAGACGGATGCGGTCGATGTAGCAGACTTCCTCAGATTCCCCTTCATTATGAGGGGTTTTTGATAGTGGGGACGCTCTTCCCTGCAGGCGCAATCTCCTGGAGTTAATTACGCTACCGTATCACGGTAACCACTTTCTCCTTCTCTAGATGGTCACTTTATGTCGTGTAAGTTTGTTTTGTTTTAGGTTGCCCGTGGATTGTATACGGAGATTAATTTATGCTGTCTCCCGTAGGGCGTAAATTAGTCCAAATCCGTATTTTCTTAGATTTAGGTTTGGGTTGGTTTAAGGATCGTTAATCTCGTTTGAGATTAAGATCAACTTAAACGTTTATTAAGAATACGTTAGTCTAAGTTCTAGACTAAGATCTACTTAACAGGGGTTTGGGATCATTTAGATCCAATAAAAGAGCATTTGGATTCTATTGTCTTAGTTTAAGGACGTTCCGGTCCATTGGGTTTAAGGACATCGTAGTCCAGGACCTCATAGTCCGTAAAGTTTAAGGAAATCATAGTCCATGAGTTTGAGGGTCTCATAGTCCGTAAGGTTTAAGGACATCATAGTTCATGAGTTTAAGGACTTCATAGTCCGGTTTAAAGACATCGTAGTCTGTAGAGATTAGTTTAGGGACATTGTGGTCCATTGGGTTTAAGGACATCATAGTCCGTGGAGTTTAAAGACATCATAGTCTGCATGGTTTTGGTTTTACCGTTTAGAGATGCACCAAAAGTTATTGGTTATCGAGACCCTCCATCTCTCTGAAGACGTTGAAGAATTACAACGACATATATCAGAGGTATTAAGAGATATACTCTTAAACCAATATTGGTTGGGAGATCTATAGTCAGGTTTGGGACTAAGACCGATTAAAAAGATTGTGAGCATATAGGCTCAATTGATCTGAATTAGGGATTTGTAGCCAACTTGGGCTCAGCCCACTCAGTTTTGAATAAAATGTTGAACATTTATTTGGACTCAGTCCCTTTTTATTTAACAATGCTGAGCATTGATTTGGGTTTTGACATTCTTTTTCTTTTTGTCTTTTATTGAGTGTCGAACACTTTTATGGTACTGAGGCTTTATTTAAAGAACATTTTGTGTTCCCTCAGCGCCTACGTGAGGAGCACGTGGAGCGCTTGGCGCTGAGCGCCAGACTTGGAGCGCTAAGGCGCTTCTTGTGAACTAGCGCACACGTGAGGAGCATGTGGTGTGTTTGGCGCTGAGCGCTAGACCTGGTGCGCTGAGGCGCTTCTTATGAAATAGCGCACACGTGAGGAGCACGTGGTGCGCCTGGTGCTGAGCTCCAGACTAAGAGCGCTGAATCGCTTCTTATGAAATAGCGCATACGTGAGGAGCACGTGGTGCGCTTGGCGCTGAGCGCCAGATTTTGAGCGCTGGGGCACTTCTTTGGCAGTTCTGGTCAGTTTTGTGCTCTAAAAATTAAATTCTCGTTTATAAGAGACTTTATCTCATAGATCTAAGTTTTTTTTTATGAGAAGATATTATGATCTCTTTTGTTTTTCTTTATAAGAGATTTTATCTCATACATCTAAGAACCAAGTTCTTCTTTTTATGGAGGGAGACTTTGTTTCCTAGATCTAAGAACTAAGTTCTTATTTTTATCAAGAGATGCTATGATCTCTCCTCTTTTTATTTAGTTCAAAGAAGGTTCTTCTTCTTAGAGCTTGCTCTTTTCTTTTTCTTTTCTGAAAGCTTGAAACTTATAGGGAGGTTTCTCTATCTCGGTTTCAAAACTTTTTTTTGGGTGGGGGAGGGAGGGAGGGGTTCTTCTATGCAAGACTTGAAGTCTTGAGTCCTTTATATAGTGAAGGCCGATCTGTTGAATCAGTTAAGAAAATCTTTTCTCTGATTGATTTGGGGGTTTTCCCACCGTCGGATTTTTGATCCTAGGGCTTCTGTTTTACAGAAGACATCTTTCTTGTTATTAACAAGATTGGGAAAATATTTTCCCATGCAGAGATTGTTCTGTATCTTGGTGATTTTTAATCACCACTGGATCTTTGAACCAACGGTACTCTGATTTACAGAGCACAATCTTTCTTGTTTGGAAAGATTTGAGGATTCTTTCCCCAACAGAATTTAATTTTGTAATTTGATGATTTATTATCTTCATTGGATCTTTGATCCAAAGGTGGAGAACATTTAGTTCTAGAGCTAGCGCCCTCGTGCTTTGCACGTGGGGCACTGTCTCAGAGTCTTTGACTCTTAGCGCTGGCGCATTTGGCGCAAGCGCTCTCGTGCTTTGCACGTGAGGCGCTGCCTCAGAGTCTTTGACTCTTAGCGCCGGCGCACTCGTGCTTTTCATGTGAGGCGCTGCCTCAGAGTTTTTGACTCTTAGTGCTTGCGCTCTTGGCGCGAGCGCTTTTATGAAGCGCTGTCTTATTTCAAATTTTGAACAGAGTTTTGCTCTGCTTGGGGGAAACAAATGCCCCTTCCCACCGTTGCGCTCACGTGACTTACACGTGAGTGCAGCGGTGATAGCCTTTCCACCGTTAGATTGTCTTGGAAGTTGGATCGACTTCCAGCGCCTATAAATAGGGCCTTGGCCCTTTGAGATAATCCCTGTTCATGTTCTTGTTTTCTTATTCTTGAGAATTTTCTTCTCTCTTCAGAGCTACGCTCTCTGCCTTAAGAACTCTCTTAGAGTCGGAACCCTGCCAAAAATTTAGGTAAAGATCAAATCTTTAAAGGGATTATTTCATAATCTAGGGTTTCCCCATTAACAGAGCTTTGCTCTTCTCAAATCGTAGAGATTTTTAGGGTTTCTCAACAGAATTTTGCTCTTCTTAGATCCTAGATCTAAAGAGATCTTTTTTTAGGGGTTTTTAACCCATTAATGAAGAACTTTTAGAGTTCATTTTGCAGATCTTAAAGATTTCGGAGTTTTTAACTCAGTAAAGGCTTTGCTTTTTAGGGTTTTGATGGATTATTCCATCGTTTTCACAGAGCATAGCTCTTTAGAATTTTTGGGGGAATTTTATTCCTCTCATGATTAGAGTTGACAGATGTCACTCATGTTCTGCAGAGCGTTGCTTTCGAAGGAGTTTTACTCTTTGTCCTGAGAGGCCTCTCATTAAATGAGAATCCTTTTTAGGATTTCTTCTTTATTTGCACAGAGTTGTTAAATTCTCATGTCTGTTTCAGTAAGCATTTTCTTGATCAGTCTGTCCACTAAACTCTCACTGATTTTCCTTTTCAGGCACTATGGCTGCTCATCTGTATGATCTTAACGAAATTATTTCTTACGGAGACATTCACACACAAGGCCGTTGTCAAAACCAGGAGATTACAAATGCTCAATGCGTTGAGATTATGAGTCGCTTTGACGAATACAACGGTCGACTACTTTCTCGTCATTTCTCTCTGTAATGTTTTGAAAATCGTTTAGGTGAAATTTCGGAGAATCGGTAAAATAACGGGTGTTTTCCGTAAAAAAAAATCAAGATATAATTATCTTTCATCATAAAATCAAATATACATATTCTAGCTATATAATTGCTAGTATTTGATGTTTATTGAGTCAGTTGTAAAATTTCTAGTTGACTGAAATATTTTTCGAAATTAATTATTTTAAATATTATTTTAAGCCTTCACTAATATATTTAATTAGGGATGATTATAAATTGGAATGGATTAATACAAGTTTTGTGCATCATGACACATTAAACCAAAATGTAACATGTTATTTTTGAAATGAAAAGAAATTGTTAAGATGGTTCTTAAAATATGATAGAAAAAGGCTTAAATTGTGGAAATAAATTAAATAGAAGTGAGGTTTGGGCTTGATGACTTGGGGTATGGTTGCATATTACTTGGTATTCCTCACACACACGCCACACACCTTCACTCTCTCCCCTCGGTGGCTGAAATCAGTAGGCCCTCCCTAATTCCCCACTTCTAAAGTTAAAAGAGAACAAAGGCCAAAAAAAAAAGAATAATTAAAGAAGTATAGGTTAATATATGAGATATGGGCTTCTTTGACTTGGCCAGAACACAATTCTCACTCTCTCCCCTCACTCCTACATCCTTGACCAAGCCTTCTCTTCCTGCAACAGCAACAACCCCATTTCCCATTTTCCCCACTTCATCTCATCTCTAAAATTCATCAAATTTGCATCAAAAATCCAAATTAAACCTCACAAAGTCCAAATCTAAGCCTTACCCATTATTCCTTGGCTATTATAGTATGGATCTTGGTGAAAAGAAACTGATTTGGAGGGCTAAATTTGCTCGTGGGATCTACAAATTGTTGGGTATAAATTCTAACCTTATGGTTAATCGGTTAGTTAATTACTTCAATCCAAGCTAATTAGGTGTTTAATTGTGGGTTTAATGGAAAGTTAGAAATCTAAAGAGAATGTTTTGATTTAAAATTAGGGTTTTGATTATTGGATTATGGTTGTGATGTTTAGTTTAATATCTTGAGTTTTGCAAAAGCTAACCTAGTTGCTAGTTTGCTAATTGAAACATTTAATTTGTTCTAATTAAGCCATTTTGCAAACTAGATTTTTATAAATAATATAAATAGGAGAGATAAAATTATGGTAATGGGTTGTATGACTTAGTTAAGATGTTTAATGAACATTATGGCCAATAGAATTGTTAAAATATTTAGATTGGTTAAAATATTAAGTTTTGAACAAAAATGGAAATTGTGCAAACTAGCTTTTTGGATTAATGTAATTTAGCGAGATTAAAAATCTAGAAAATGTTTATGTGGCCTAATTAAGATAATTAGTGAATATTGTGACCACTAGTTTTGCTAAAATATTAAGATTTGTATTAAAACGGTTAACGACCGCTTATTAGGCTTTTTGGAAATAAATCGATTTGATTAATTTTAAGGTTTGATTATTTGCACCCTATTTCTTATAATATTTAGTGAGTTGTGAAATCACGATTGGTACGTTTGGGTTTTTCTCGATCAATCGGCGTTTGTACGCCGATATCGAGCGTTATTTGGTTTTTCTGTATGAGCGGACCATAGGTTTTGACCTATATGAGATTCGTGTGTCGTTTGGGTCATGAGTCGAATTTTAATGCGATACGATGTGTTATGATATGTAGGTACTCTCACGAAGACTTCGAGACGACAAGTAAGCGCATGACGGCATCGGTATCGGCAAGCGAAGATCAAGGTGAGTAGATATATATCTACGGGGGAAGTCGGGTGGATGGCGTATAACATCTCCGCAGTTCGTAGTGTAGTATACGAATACGTATACATATATACATAAATATGTTTATTATGAGACTAGATGGTTATCTAGATAAACTTTAGGAGTTCGTGGACAATTTTTAGTGTGACTGGATGATAGTGTCGATAGTTAGTTTTAGTCGCGAACACTAGAGTAATGATTTGCATACACGCACACGCACACACTTGCATACATTTTATTATTTGTGCGTATATGGGGATATGTATGTATATATAAATACGCATAGGTTTGGGACTATGTATACACACACACGTATACATATACATGGATGATGAGGATAGTACATGATATTTGGAGATGAGTCGATGAGATTGGGCATGATGCCATGAGATCGGTGATATGACATGGTTCGTATTTGAGATACGACATGATATTATAGCGGGTCTTTGGGCGATGTATTTTCATACATATGCATATATATTTGTAGATGGTATCAGTATGTACTAGACTTTAGATCAGTACCCAGATCATGATATAATGATAAGGATACCAGATAAATGATGAGATAAATGTGATATTTGACCCGTACCCAGATTGGGATGCCGTACGATGGATTTACCGTATGAGCTATATATCGATAATAGATCCACACTCTTGACTCGAGAATATCATGTTATATATTGTATCATATGTGATATTATTGAGGCGGGATCACCGACTATTATATGTTATATATATATCGACTCAGATTTAGGTGGTTTCCTTACCTTTCGATTAGCCTGTTAGTTTAGTCCTGTAGTTTACTTGTAGATATAGATTAGACTCGAGTCATAACTATTTCAAAACTAACGAATCGTGAGTATTTTAAAGACAGGACAAGAGATTCTACGAATATTTTAAAGGACGTATATTTTCTTAAAAACACCGTAGTCACTATTTACTAAACACCACGATGCGTGTTATTTCAAATGTCCAAATCGTATGACTCATATATATATTAATGCAGATTCCTTATTGTTGCGTTTATTATTCATTTTCCGTACATTCTTGCTATTCGCATTGCATCGCATGTTTAAATGTGTTTATTGTTATATGAAGCCCATGCTGTCAGGACACTAGCACTATTACCGATGATGCGTATATTTCACGTACACCTGTTTGCCGGCTCACACACATCATCATCGGTAATTGCCATATCATGTACACATTAGAAAATATTATTTCATTAGTATAAATTGTTAACCGGTAGTTTCGATATGGTACTAGTGAGCTTGCCTTTATATTATAGTTTAGACATTGCATTTATTCATTTTGATATCTCATGCATGTATATCTATATATTCATTTTCCATGACATTACGGGCCAGTCTGGATTGCCGGAGCCCAAAAATATAGAATTCATTGTTTATTTACCCTTGAGATTTATGATTTCGGATTTTCATGAATGGATTTGAAGAAATCGGAATAAGTTTATAAACTGATTATCTTTTTAAAATGAAAGTTGCGGTTTTCTCATGATATGATTTGAGATATGTCCACCGTGAATTTTCTCGGCTCTTGAGCGATATCATACACCCGATTCGAGGAGGAGGAGGAACCGTCTGTGGGTGCATGGTGGACCCGGTGCGGTACCCCGAGACAAGATGGTCACAGTAGATGGCGTTGAGCCTGAGACCGGGGAGCATTGCTGACCGGTGATTTTATTGTGACGCGCCGGATATCTGGAGGATACCGACGTGGTCTTGAGTTTGAGTTTTGGGCCAGTGCGGATAGCCGGAGCCTAGAGGCCAGTCCGGATAGCCGGAGCCCGAGATATTGAGATTTTGAGGTATTGAGATTATATGATATGGGCCAGTCCGGATAGCCGGAGCCCGAGATATTCTATATTTAGATACATGTTTTGTGTCAATACTTGACACAGATTTGATGCTGATTTCATTGATGATGTCTCGATTTAATATACAGAAATCTCATTAATTTATGAAAACAGTTTTCTCATGTAGATGTATTCCGTTTTCATGTATTCATACATTATATACATGATATGTTGCTACTTGAGGCATTGACACGGGCACTTGATATTACACTTATGTGTAGATGTTCAGGGTTACATTATATTGAGGATATACTTTGATCGTATGACCTAGGATTGGGTCATACATGCGATTTCTGCTCGGTGGTGTTTTCTACTGACGAGTTGGCAACTCACCCCCGTTGTGCCACATTTCTTGCAGGTTTTTGCCGTACATGTTTCGTTGCGGCTTTGCTGGCACATTAATTTCATTCCGAATGATTGCTTGGGTAGGTGGATTTACTTGCATCGTGACCACCTTTGTACTTTACTTTTTTCAGTTGTATCTAGTAAACTCTCTCAACCATACTTGTATATTTTATAGACTTAGAAGACCTATGCGTATATTCTTTCGACCTTAGAGTCGCGCGTTGTATTATTATGGGTTTTCTTGATGATTTTGAGTTTTCTTTTGAGTTTTGATCATCACCCTTCGGTGTTATATATTATATTGTTTGCGTGGTTGTGACCGCTAATTGGCGAAGAGTTAGCTCCCGTTTGGGGATAGCTTTATTCATTATATATACTTTATCAGGTTTTGTACCCGTTTAGGGTCAGTTTTTACAAAGGAGATTTTGCCGAAATTTTCGGAAAAGACTTGGTGTTTTAAAATGTTTACTACGACTTTCAAAGTGAATGCATGCAAGCTTTAAAACAAGTTTTCCTTTTTTCAAATGGTTTAGATTTCTGGGATTTTTGGCTTACTTGAATTAGATGGGGGTCTATAGACTTCATATGATTCAAGTGCCAGTCACGTGATATTTCGGGTCGTGACACCCTCTTTGGAAGATCGGCGTGAGAGCGATTTGGAACGCACTTCCTGAATTTTACGAAGCCATGCTGTTTAAGGCACTGGATGATGCCGAAGATAAGGTGCATTCGGTAAATCTGATGGGTTTGATCTCGAAGAAACGGCGAGATAAGCTCGTTGATATTTTGCAACAAATTTTTCAACAGACAACAATAATCGCTGTCTATCAGAGGGTGGAGGACATTAGCGAGGATCTTGATGCTTGCATTCGAAAGAGGATGCACACGAGAATAGTCAGAGAGCTCGGAAATATTTTAGATGGCCTTACTTCCGAATTTCTTAATCCGTGTCCCGGATTTAATGTTTTACCATTGTAAACATTTTTAACGATGTTTTTGTTTCACTGTTTTCATCAATGTAAGAATTTTCTGAAGTTTGAATGGCAAATTTTCCCTTTCTATGCATTTATTTTATGCGTTAAGCCTTTTCACACATGCATGAATGGATACGCTTCGAACGCTTAATTGGATGCGAATCAAATATTCTCTTTATTGCCTTGCACAGTATGAGGTTGACGTCCATGGGTTATGCCTTTTTGGTCTTGACTCGGCGCAAAGTAGTTTACGTACTCTTGAATAACACCTCCATTTCAGTGGCATGTAACGTTGGCAAGAGTGGCCTGTAGATGATAGATAACAGTCCATCTTAACCTTCTTGTAGGGTAGCGATGGCTTAGAAAACATGTTCAGGTTTGCTGTCTAAGACTTTTCAATTTTATGAGCCGTGAGATTCTCATAAAGATTTTTCTCCCTACGAGTCGTGAGGATCTCGTAGGTGTATTTTCTCTTTAGGAGCCGTGAGGATTCCTAAGTGCGTTTTCTCTTGAGAGTCGTAAGAATTTCACAAGAAAGTTTTTCTCCCTTACAAGTCGAGAGGATTCGTAAGTGGTTGGTGGGTTGACTTATTTCCAAATCGAAGCGTTGCTCCGACGGGGAGGTCAAGGGTTGACTTGGTCCGTTTCTGCGGTGTCATGGTTGACTTTCTCCGTTTTCTACGGTGTCGGGTTGACTTTCTCCGTTTTCTAGGGCGTCGGGTTGACTTTCTCCGTTTTCTATGGTGTCAGGATTGACTTTCCCCATTTTCTAAGGTGTCGGGGTTGGCTTTCTCTGTTTTCTACGGTGTCGGGTTGACAGGGTTGGCTTTCTCCGTTTTCTGCGGTGTCTGGTTGGCTTTCTCCGTTTCCTACGGTGTCGGGTTGACTTTCTCCGTTTCCTACAGTGTCGGGGTTGACTTTCTCCGTTTTCTACGGTGTCAGGATTGACTTTAGGTTGTCTGTGAACCGTGGAGTTTTGGAACTAGAGATTTTGCTGTGGCTCCGATTGGCGGTGTCGCATCCATATCCTGCTGGAATGAGCAGGAACGCCGTTGTTGATCTCTTGGCTGTAGATGTTGCCGTTGAGATCCGACTCTCCCTTTGACAGAGTCTGGTGGGGAAATATGGTTCCCTTTTTGTTTATGCCCATGGATTGTATACAGCGGTTGTTTCCCCCAATTAGAGCAAAGCTCTGTTTGCATTTCAAAATTCAAAATTCGAAACAACGCTTCAAGTTCTGTGCGCTGCGCGCAACGCGCCACGTGTCAAAAGCTGATACGGCAGCGCAGCGCCCAAGACAGCGCGCCCAATCAGAGCAAAGCTCTATTAAAAAACAAAATAGAAGTAAAGCTTCAGTTGCTCAAGTGCTGCGCTGCGCGACACGTGTCAGCGCAGTCGCTTCCGCGCAAGCGTTGCGCTGCACGATACGTGTCAGCGCAGTCGCTTCCGCGCAAGCGTTGCGCTGCACGATACGTGTCAGCGCAGTTGCGCAAATGCAGCAGCGCTGCGCGACACGTGTCAGCGCAGATGCGCAAGCACAGCTGTGCTGCGCTGTGCGCTGCGTGACACGTGTCACGCTCTGGGGCATTTGCTCTAAACAGAATTAAAATTCTAAGAAATCTTTCTGTTCTTATTAAAACAAGAAGATTTTCTTCTGTAAAACAGAAGCCATTGGATCAAAGATCCAACGGTGGGGAAAATTTCCCAAATCACTCAGAGAAAGATCTCTTTAACAAATTTAACTAATTAATGGGAACTATATAAAGGACCCTAGATCTCAATTCAAAAGGAGGGGCATCATCATTGAGAACTCTGAAGAATTAGAGAGAATTTCTCAAGAACACAAAAGGTAAAAACCTTCAGAGAAAAAGAAAATTCTCTTAAAAATAAAAAAAACAGATCATTGATCTAAGAGCAAGATCAATGATCTTCAATAAGAAAGAAAACTAACTAATAATAGTGCTTTGCATTTTTTATGAACCATTGGTTCTTTGAAATAAGAGAAACAAGAAAAACTTGTTTTCTTTGATCTAAATTAGATCAAAAAATCAAACAGTGCTTTGCACTTTTTCATGAACCATTGGTTCTAAAAAAGATTCTCAAATTACAGTGTCTTGCACTTGCAAACTGCGCTGTTGTGCTCCTGGATTGCCGCAAAGTCACCAGAGAGCGCCACGTGTCAGCATCTGAACCATCTGCGCTATGCGCTTTTGAAATAGAGCCTTGCTCTATGGAATTGGCGCAACTCACCAGAGCGCGCCACGTGTCAGCAGCATAAGCGCCGCGCATTGGCGTAGCGCACTGCGCTTGCGTGACACGTGTCAATACCACAAGCATTTGCGCTCTCTGATGGGCGCAAAGCGCCTGACAAATGCAATGCATTTCCTAAAGGGCCAGGCCCAAATCAAAAAGACCTAGTAGGCCTAATTAAATTGCAAAGTAACAAAAGGGCAGAGCCCAAGTAAAATTGATGCTCTGCATCATTCATAAATGAGCAGAGCCCAAACAAATTAATGCTTTGCATCATTTATAAAAGAGACAGAGCCCAACCAAAACAAAAGAAAATAATGCAGTGCATTACTTAAAAGGGGCAAAGCCCTAGCACAGGTCTAATAGGCCAAAGACAAAAGAATATTGAAATGGACTTAGCCCAATCGTGGCCGTAAGTCTTCAAATTAAATGGACTGAGCAAGATTGCACTCCTAAATCGATTTACCTCCGGTTCGAGGGTACATCTCCGAACTCTTCTGACACCTATCGTTGTAATTCTTCAATGACGTCAGAGAGGTGACGGGTCCCGACAACCACACATCAACATGGACTGCGGGGTCTTTAAACTCATGGACCGAAACGTCCCTAAACTAATACCGGATCGAAACGTCCCTAAACTAATATCGGACCGAAACGTCCCTAAACTAATGGTGGACCACCACGTCCCTAAACTGGAACATGGACCACCACGTCCCTAAACTGAAACATGGACCGCAATGTCCCTAAACTGGAACATGGACCACAATGTCCCTAAACTGGAACAATAGAGCCTCCAAATGCTTTTTTGCCGGATCTAAACGATCCCGTTTAAGTCGATTTTAGCCTCAAATATGGCTAACGTATTCTTAAACTTTCAAACAGACTTTAGTCCCAAATTGGACTATAAATCCTCCAACCAACTTTGGTTCATGGGTACATCTCTGAACTCCTCTGACATCTGCCGTTGTAATCCTTCAACGTCGTCAGAGAGGTGATGGGTCCCGACGGCCATACATGCAATGGACCACTATGTCCCTAAACTGGAACAATAGAGCCCCCAAATGCTCTCTTGTTGGATCTAAATGATCCTGTTAAGTTGATCTTAGTCTCAAATTAGACTAACGTATCCTTAACAAACGTTTAAGTTGATCTTAGTCTCAAATAAGGCTAACGTATCCTTAAACCCAAACCCCAAACCCAAATCTAAGAAAATACGGATTTGGAATCCACGTCCTACGGGTGACGACATAAATTAGTCTCCGTATACAATCCACGGGCAACCACAAACAAAACAAACACCTACGACACGAAGTGAAATTTTGGAGAAGGAGAAAGTTGTTATCGCGATGCGGTAGCGTAATTAACTGTAGGGGCTTGCGCCTGCAGAGAAGAGCGTCCCCACAATCAAAAACCCTTCAAGCGAGGGGGAATCTGACGAAGTCTGCTACATCGGCCGCATCCGTCTAAACCTCCGATACATGGTGCCATAAATCAACTTGGCATCGTCGGAGAGGTGGACGGATAAAACCAAATAGTATCTGCCCTGAATTTCTGGCAAGACGTTACCTACGCGGCCGCGTCTCCGTCATTCGGAGGGGAACAGATTCTGGCACGCCCGGTGGGACCTTTTCCTCTTTCCACTCCACACTTCGTGTGTCGTGTTCGCGAACAAATCGCGGTTTGCTGTGGTTGCCTATGGATTCAAGGTACTAAAATTTGGTGTCTTGCTCAGTGCAGAAAACAGAAGATCGATGGCTTCGAACTGCACCGCCTGCAGCTGTAACTCTCGCTCCGTCATTGCTGGAGAAGTGACTTATGGGCCCCAAGTGGCCTCTCTTTTCAAGATGCCAGTGGAGCAAGTAACTCAAGCCACCACTGGATTATTCTTCGGGACCATGCTCCCACTAATGAGCTTCAATGCCCCAACGACGGTGCACGAAGCCCCAAAGAAGTCGGTCTTTGATCGACTTACCACTGCCGCGACCCCTCTCAATGGGTCGCCCAACTTCACTGCCCCAGTTTTTAACGGACCAGACTAGAGTTCCAACGGGCCCATAAAGAAGCCTGCAATACCAGAAGGCGTTATCCCGAAGCGGATAGCCATCCCAACTCCCGTTCTCGGCGAAATCACCAAGGTTGCTTCCCCTACTCGGAAGTTTGCTTTTGATAGGTTGGCCGTCCCCATTCAACGGACGTCGGTCTATAAAAGGCCGGTACTAGCAGATTCTGATCAACGCAGGGGGCATGAGGAGGTCACCCCTATAGCTGAAACAACTCCATCAGCACGACATGCTCGACGTCGCTACTGGCGCCGAGTGAGGAAGGCTGGGGGCAACTCCCCCTCTGGATTTACTCTTCCAACACTAACGGTGGGGATCGATTCTGCTGTTCCAACCGGGAACAACTTTGAGTTGCTGAACTCGGTGCGCAGAAACTCTCCTACCGCGGTGTTGTAGCGAACTCCTTCGCCTGTAGAAAATACTCCAGAGAAGAAGCTAAAACAGCCTCCTCAACGGCTGTCCTCTAAAATTTACAAGGTTTGGCGACAGGTCCAGGAGTCGGTGATTGATGAAAACTATCTCCACCAACAGAAAAAGACGAAGGTTCGGCAGGAGAAAGACTACTTTGTCAGGCCAGAAGAAGCAACGGCTACTCAGGTGTCTACTACCGCGACGGCCCCCTCAACTCCAATCACTCAAAGGAAAAGGAGGCCGCAAAACCCCCCTGTGAACAAGGTACACCGTAAAAGCGCTGAATACAAACGCCCCAAGTCTGGGGGTATGGTAGCGCATATAGTTTATATGGGTTCCGGAAAGGAGGAAAGCCGCGCTTTGACGGGTCACCAACCGCTCATCCGATCGGTGACGAAAGCCCAGGAGCAACAGCAAAAACTCCAGGAAATGATGACTGCAATGGCCGCACTCACTGGGCCAAAAGAAAGCTCTGAAACGTCTTCGGATGAGCGTCAAGAACAAGAAACCGACGCTGAGTTTCTTCGCCGGATATTAGAGAAAAAGGATAAAGAGGCTGCGGAACAGGCAGCCAGCATAAAGAAAATGACCCTCCTCTTCCAAGATATGGTAGGGATGATGTTACAGCTGGACCCTCCAGCTGAAGACCTTCTAATCATTGTTGAAGATGATGGAGGGGAGACATCTAATCCTCCGCCGGCTCTTTCAGCAGCCAAAGATGAAACCATTTCCAAGGCCGCGCTAGATGATCATATAGCTCAGCAGATCCGGGTTCATTAGGCGAATGAAGCGGCTGGGCAAATTGTTAGAACCGGACGACCCTATCCGAGCTGGTACGACCAAATCAGTTACCCGCCGGGATATACGATCTCTAAATTCCACGTATATAAAGGGACAGGGAATCCGCATCAACATGTCGATCAATTCAGGGCCTTATGCGGCAATACTGGAAGCGATGACAAGTTGTTGCTACGCCAATTCGTCGACAGCTTAGCAGAAACAACCTTTGAATGGTATTCAGAACTACCTAACGACTCTGTCAAAACATTCGCGGAGATGGAGCTGCTGTTTACACAAAGATTCGCGAGTGTTAGTGAACGCACCCCGATAACAGCACTGATAAATGCCAGGATAAGGCCAGGCGAAACGTGAGTCCAATACGCAACACCATGGCGAAACCTATGGTCGAAATGCGAACAACGCATAGAAGAGGCACCTGCGGTAGGCATGTTTGTGGGCACTCTCGATCCGCAGGCGACCATCTCGCAATTCATGATGTTCTTCAGGCCGACCACCTTCCAGGCCTTGATCGACAAATTAGCCCAAATGGACCAGATGGGCCATGGACCGTCTCCTCCAAAACCAGATTCCCGAAATGAGAAAGGAAAAGGGAAAGCGATCGTCGTCGCCAATGCTCAGCAACAGTCGAGCAACTCAAAGCCGGTCGTTCGCCAAAACAACGTGCGTCCACGCCCATCCCTCGAAGAGAGGCTAGGACGTCCTTACTCGTTTCCTCAGAATAAAACGAGAAGACTGTTTGAGCTGGCAGTGCGCAACAGACTCATCAATCTGCCGAGTCCAAAGCGTCTGTTGCAGCTAGGCGATCTTAATAATCTCAATTATTGTCCTTACCACCAAACGGTAAGTCACCCGATTGAGGATTGTTTCGTCTTTAAGGGATGAATCGAGGATCAATACCTACAAGGCAAGTTCGCGCTGTCTGAAAGCTGGAAGGTGAACCCACCACAGCCGCACTCTCCAAAGAAGACGGACACGCCGGGGGCAACTTGTTCTTTTGTCGAGGACGAAAACGATGGAGAAAATTCATCAGATGAATCCAAAGACTACGTAGCGACTTGTCATGCGATTTCTCATTCACTGACGGATGATGAGGAGGCTCCTTGCACTGAGAAACCAATGGCGAATCCTGAGCCGGAGATTCTACAGCCATCTGACGAGTTGATCGATGTCTTCCTAAATGAAATTCGTCTGAAAGCAAAAGCCAATCAAGAGCGTGAGATGGCCTTACTGGAAAGATCTAAGGCATTCCCGTCAAGTCAAAAGCCATCCAATGCGGATAAAAACAACTTCAAAATGAGAAAAAGGTTTGCCAAAGCTCTATCAGTAGGAATGAAGCTACCACCCTCTGAAGAAAATACTCTCGCTGAGGTAGAGATGCACCCTAACTTCTGTTTATATCATCAGAAGATCATACATCCTACCGAAGACTGCGAATCCTTCAACTGTTGGTGGCAAAGGTATGTCGCTCAAAAGCAACACTTCGACAGGACAAAGTGTGAAGCTTGTGGACATCGGAAAAATGCGATATATGAGCGCAAAAGAGCCGCCGCCGACTGTCATATAGCCGACTTCAAGGGATCGCAAGTTATTACCTTTGGAAGCGACTCTGACGAAGAAGCTACCCCCAACTCTTCCCTCGGGGAATCTATTTCAAAAATGAAGGAATTGAGGAGCTGCGAGAACGTTCAGCCATGTAATCGCACGCTATTCGAAAAAAATCTCGGCCCCGTAAACAAAGGATCACGCAAAAAAGATAAAGTAAAGGGAAAAATGACCCTCATCGCCAACACTCAACAACAATCGAGTGGCCCTAGACCGGTTGTTTGCCGAAACAACAAGCGGCAACCCCTCCAGGAAAAGTTGAAACGTCCTTACTAGTTTTCGCAAGATAGAACAAGGGGACTGTTCGAGCTGGCAGTACATGATAGACTCATCAATCTGCCGAGTCCAAAACGTCCGTTACGGCCAGGAGATGTTAACGCTCTCAATTATTGACCTTATCACCAAACGGTAGGTCATCTGATCGAGGATTGCTACGTCTTCAAGAACTGGGTTGAAGACCAATACCAACAGGGCAAGTTCGCGTTGTTCGAAAACTGGAAGGTGAACCCACCACAACCGCACGCTCCGAGAAAGATGGATACGCCGGGGGCATCATGCTCAGTCATAGAGAAAGCCTCATAGACCGAAAAGTTAGTAAACTAGATATTCGCCTCAAGTGCGCAACGACGGACCGAAACGTTCTTAAACTAATGACGGATCGAAACGTCATTAAATTACTACCGCAGCATCCGTAGGCTGACGAGATAAAAAGAAAAGGAAAGAAAAAAACGGTATGTCCATGAGCAAAAAGAGCACGGATGAAAACCCGAAAGGGCTCCGTGAGTAAAAACAACAGGGCTACCGGCGAGTGTTCGTGAAAACCCGAAAGGGCGCAATCTCGTAAAAAAAAAGAAGAAGAAAACAAAAAGAGTAAAAAAAAGGTATGTCCATAAGCAAAACGGGCACGGATGAAAACCCAAAAGGGCTCCGTGAGTAAAAACAGCAGGACTACTAACGAGTGTTTGTGAAAACCCGAAAGGGCGCAACCTCGTTAAAAGACACTTATAAGGTCCTTTCGACCTTGTAAGGAGAAACCACCCGCGTGGGATCCTTACGACTCACAAGGGAACAACACACTTTGGGATCCCCACGATTCCTAAGGAGAAAATACACTTGCGAGATCCTCACGACTCGTAAGGAGAACTCTCTTATGGGACTCTCACGGCTCATAAGATTTGAAAGTCTTAAGTTACAGAAACCTAAACCTGTGCTTAAGCAACCCCCACAATCTTCGATATTGCCCTACAAGTGGCTCAGCACTGACCCTTGTATACAATCCACGGGCGCGAATAAACATTTCCCTAACAAAATCCCATCCGTGACTGGGGATATGTGCATATGGTGAACAACCCTTATAAGTCCTCTCGGTTTATAAGGAGAAAACCCTTTTGTAAGATCCTTACGACTTATAGGAGAACATACACTTAGGAGTCTTCACGATTCCTAAGGAGGAAACGCACCTGCGAGATCCTCATGACCATAGGAGAAATACCTTTGTGAGACCCTTACGGCTCATGAAGTCAAAAGCCTTAGTCGACAGGATCCTAACCTTGTTCGCTAAGCCACCCTTGTTCGACATCGACAAAAGCAGATGATGATTCGCTCCTGGTAATATCCCAGTTGTAGCGATGTTGATGCTAGGATTGGCATCAAGATTCTAAGTTCTACACTCGCGATAAAAAATCTGTGAGCCGCACATGCATACGAAATAGCCGAAATGATAGGGCAACTTGCAACAAAATCAGCAAGTAAAAATGTATACATACAAAATAGCCGAAATGATTGGGCAACTCGCAATAAAAAGCAGCGAGTAAAAATAAAATAAATAGCCGAAATAATTGGGCACAGCAAAAAATAGCCAAAATGATCGGGCAATCGTGACCTTCGCGATATAAGAGCTGAAATGATAGAGCATCGCGGAAAGAAATAAAATAAAATATATATATATAACGAAATTCATGCCTTACAGGTGATAGCACAGCAATCCCTGTATACAATCCAGGGGCGCAAACGAAGAGGGAACCATACTTTCCCAACAGGCTCTACCAGAAAGCAAAGCCAAATCTCGACGGTTTATAGACAACCTAGAGACAATCTCGACATTTTTCGCAAGTATTGCAGACACAATGTCAACAAACAGAGCAAAAAGAAGATCCCTAGCTTCAGGGTCTTGACGTCAACAACCGACCTCAGAGTCGTAATGAAATGGAGCCACGGCAAAATCCCAGCTTCATCCCGACGTTCGTTTCGATACAGCAGACGAGATGTCACCCCAGCGTTCTTTCTCCAGCAAGGATCAGACGCGACAATCAAACAAACAGAGCCACGGCAGAATCCCAGCTCCACCATGACATTCGTCTCGATACAACTGACGAGATGTCACCCCAGCGTTCTTCCTCTAGCAAAGATCAGACGCGACAATCAAACAAACGGAGCCACGGCAAAATTCCAGCTCCACCCCGACAATTCGTCTCGATACAGCAGACGAGATGTCACCTCAGCGTTCTTCCTCCAGCAAGGATCAGACGCGACAATCAAACAAACGGAGCCACGGCAAAATTCCAGCTCCACCCCGACATTCGTCTCGATACAGCAGACGAGATATCACCCCAGCGTTCTTCCTCCAGCAAGGATCAGACGCGACGACCAAACAAACGGAGCCACGGCAAAATCCCTAGTTCCAAACCTCGACGGTTCACCGACAACCTAGAGACAACCGCGACATTCGTCTCGATACAGCAGACGTGATGCCGGCAAAAGAAGCAAATGCCAAATTCCTAGCTTCAGGGTCTTGACGGCAACTCACATAAAACCTGAAAGACCATCGGAGATCATCCCACACCAGCGCGGAGTGGTTATGACTCATCGAGGTTCGCCAAAATGAGCCAACCTCAAGTAAAAAGCAGCATGGCAAATTCCTAACGCTTGCTCTTCCGAAGGTCAAACTGCCTAGGAAGATTGCTTGAAGACGTTTTGTCCAGCCCCCGAAGGGATCAGAGACACGGCAGTCGCAGGGCTACTCGAACAACACGATTGTCTATCGAGGAATGTATCAGCTTATGCGACGATACGATGGCCAAAACCCTAAGTACCACAGACCCTAATGGACTTCTGTCGTAAAGAGCAGAGGTTAAATGCGACGTTAGGATGTTCTTGCGAGAAACGCTTGATTCGTCTCGACTTGTGAAGAAATTGATGTCTTTGCGGGAAATTCTTGAGGCGGCTCGACTCGTGTGATAAAGCCTTAGACAGTGGGCATAAAAGAAGCCTGTTCCTAAGCACTGGGACCCTGCAAGTCGGCCCAAAACGGTCTCTTGCATACTATCCACGGGTCTCACTCTCCAACGTCGAACTTCGACAGGGAGGGAAACAATCGCTTACAAGTCCTCTCGACTCGTAAGAGGGAAAAATCTCTTATAAGATCCTTACAACTTATAAGAGAAAACACACTTAGGGATCCTCACGATTCCTAAGGAGAAAACACACCTACGAGATCCTCTCGATCCGTAGGGAGAAAAGTCTCTATGAGACCCTCACGGCTCATAGAGTTGAAAAGTCTTAGGCAGCAGATCTGAACTTGCGGCCTAAGCCATCGCCATCTCGTGGAGGAATTAAGATGCTTACTCTATTATCTGTTAATCATGTTCATCAAGACAATATACTGGTAATAAGAGAAAGGGGAGAAAGCAAAAGGGCATACAAGACATTGCAAAGAAAAAATATGTCTTTATTTATTAATTCAATCAAGTACAAGGTGGATTGTACAAAATAATAAAGAATGGATACATGTTATTCAAAAAAGAAATTTTTTTACAAGTAAATGGATACAAGGGGAACTACGGGGAAAGAAGCGTCTTGCATAGTCCTAGCAATTGTGCGCGCACCTCCTTCCACGCTTTCTCCTGACCGGTCACCACCGCCAGGTCTGCCTCCACTTGAGCCCGCTGCTGCAAGAAAGATGCAAGCTGCTCCCTCACGGCCTGATGAGCAGCTTCGCGGCCTGGAGCGTCACGCTCGGAGACATCAAGCTCCCGCTTCAAGTTTAGCCCGTGAGAGATGCGTTCTATGAGGCCTTCAAAGATAGCCTTCACTTGGGCAGCATTCGCTTCAACCTCAGCACGCAGGCGAGCAGTCTTGCTCGAGGTCTCTTGATATTCCCTTAGCCTTAAAACCGTTTCTTGTTCCAAGTGGTGGACGTAAGAAGCGCTTTGCTCAATCCACGCGGCTCTTTGACGGCTTGTGGCTAAGGTCTCAGGAGCGGGGTGCATAAGCTCCAGTTGATGCTGGCGGGCTTCGATCTCCCTGCAGTGGTTAACCCAAGACGTGATGATGTCCTCGTTATGGAAGTTCACGAATATCACCAGCATTGGGTTAACCGTTATAGCAAAATCCGCGGCAGACGTAGGTGTCTCGACGTCGAGTTCCTCAATGTAGTCGCTCACCATACGCAAGCTATTCACGGCACCCTTTGAAGACGGACGTCTCAGGAAGGGGCCTGCTGGCATTATAATACGAGACTCGAAAGGCGCCGAGATCGGAACGACAGCTGAAAAGACAAAATGCGATTAGATAATGGTTCAACAAATATGAAGAAGTTATTGATGAGATGGTCTACTGTACCAGCTGCAGTGGATGGCAAGGCCGGAAGGGCCGGTGGCGCGGCCGATCTTTCGTCTCCCCTTTCGATTTATAGCACTGCAGTTAGGACGAGAAAAAGTTAGAAATAATTCCATCAATGAAAAAGAAAGATATCAGTCGGAAACTATACTCACCAGCTCCACCAGAGGGAGAAGCGAGTTTAGATGGGAAGGAGAAGTGTGAGAGCAACACTTGATAAAGATGGTCAAAGAGCACTTCTGAAAAGACACAACAGTACGACTTTAGTACATAGATTATATGTCTGAAAGATAAGATTAATGCAGACCCATACCTTCCAACATCTTCGACGGTATGAGAGAGGGCTGAGAAGTGACCACCGCCAAGGCAGTAGTTGAAGGCGCTCTCGAGCAGTGGGGCATCTGCACTGGCTGCACCTGCTTTATGAAAAAAGGTGAACTTGTCAGAAAGGATTGTAAAGTAAAGAAAAATAGCAACTTGGGATTTACCTAATGAGCTCCCGGTTGAAACGGAGGCGACTCCATCCTCCATCGACATGAGGCACCGCCCGTGGCCTCATCACCCGACTCGATGGGGACCGTCGTCGTGCTCGCACGGCCAGGAGACGGCGGAAGATCGTAAGCGGGGAGGACAATGATCGGAGTATTGCCGGACTCTTGGGAGAGAGCGGCGGACTCCTCCCCAAGAGTCGTGCTCATCTCACCCGCTACTTCTTCAGGCTCTGCAATCTTCATCGGCTCATCCGCCGTCACCACGAGGTCGCCGACCTCAAGCGCCTCGTCCGCCACCACCCTGGGCTCAGTTATGACGATCATTTCATCTGCCGCCACTTCAGGATCGGCATCAATGACCTTCTCGGCTGCAAATCCTTCAACCTCCATCTCAGGCTCTGCAACCCCAGCGACGTTGCCGACCGTTAGCTCGGGTTCGGCAGGTGCCGCCTCCTCTGTTTCCCTGGGTTCAACGGTCTCTGCCTCCCCCTCGGTCGGACTAGGCCCTGCAAGATGGAATATATAAGAACCGATGGCTTTCTAATTCGTACGACAAGATTCTGAAATAAATATTACCTGAAGTGGATTTATCGTTTGCACTCCGAACTGCACGCGCTACTTGTCTGCGAGCAGTGGATAGGGCGACGGGGGCCTCTTCGGAGGGAGTATCAGCACGAGGGACGGTGCTTGGGCCCGCTCCCGTGGCCAAAGCAGCCCTGCGCCTCTTCGCCTCGCGCCTCAGCCGCTTCCTTTCTTCCCGGGCCGTTGAGACGGACCTTACCAGGGCCTCTTTTAGTGAGGCGTCCTCGTCCGTGTACAGGGATGCCTCCAAATTCTTCAAGGCATCCCTCGTCGACTTGTCAAGTCGAGGCTCTTGCAGCAGCCTCGACGAGACTGGGTCTTTGGTAACAGGCCCGGGGAGGGTCCCCGCATCAGCCGGTGTAGCCCCTGCAAAGAAACGAAGGAAGAAGGTTACGTTGACCATAAAAAAAGATAACAAATTTTTTTAAATAAAAAAGGTGGGACGTACCAACGTCCATTAAAGCGCGCTTCTCCTCCTCCTCCTGGAAGGTTTTTAAGGAGGCAGCAATGGCTTCTTCGGTAGTGACACCTGTTGAAAAATGGGAGAAAGTATTAGTCAAGAATAATGATAAAAAAATGCGATAAAATGATGAAGAAAGCAGCTAATAATTACCTGACTCAGCGAGTTTACTCAACCACGCTTCAAGCCTCGCTGATCGCTCGGAAGCCGCAATGGCGGCCGCCAGGTCGGTGTCTGCGGGGTCTACTGCGAAGCCCTTATTGCTGCCATATTCACTTATTCCTTCGGTAAGAGGGGCCTCAGGCTCTAAACCAAGGATCGCGTCAAGAGAAAGGAGCGACTTCTTCTTCTTTTGCCCGCCAGCTCTGGATGCACTCGGGATTGATTTACGCTTGGCAGGCACCTTGGGGCGGCGGGTCCCGATATCCGCGCTTGCGCCGGACTCCGGCGATACCACAGTTACCGCCTCCACTGGAGCACGGGGGGCTGGTGGCGCATCCACAGTATCGCGAGGCGGCAATCCGCGCCGAGGGCTCAACACGCGCGGAGGTCCAACGACGGCACCTTTCAATGGAGGAATGACCGGGGTCCTCGGCCTTAAGGGAGCCTTGCGATCGCCGCCTGGAGGTGCACCCTTGCGGTCAACTAGCATACGTTTCTCCATCAGAATAACGGGCCCCATTGCATGCGCATACCAGGCCATGTACGCGTTGAGGACTTTGGGGACGCAGCTCGGCTCGCTAATAAAGAAATAAGAACCCGTGTTAAGCCGCATAAAATGGTGCATTGCGTTCTTTATCCCCTCTCGGCTAACCACGGGCTTTTCCAAGAAAACTTCCATCGGGATCCCTTGGTTGTAGCTCGATTGCTGAGCGAACCGGTGCAGATTATACCTCATAAAGAGTGCCGTCTCATTCTGCCTAAACACTAAGTAGCCCGGCAGAATGGAGTAGAGATGGAGGATTTCCCGAGCCTTCAATATGGAAGCCCCGTCTTTAAAATCATCGCGTAGCGACACTACGGACTTGGTGGTCTCTGAGCCTATTGTTATGACCTTATCCAAGAAAGAAGTCTTCGCTCCGACCAGGTGTGGTCGAAGGAGCAGCCCCCTAGCCTCCCGCGGAGGTGCAACTACGATCGAAGCCCCGACCAACCGTATGACCCTCGGGAGTCTGTATTTCTCAAAAAAGAGAGGAATCTTATGCGGGCCGAACACCCCGTGCACGTGCATTTCCATCCAAGAGGTAAAGTAGTGCATCGGGAAGTTGGCGTGTTGCACCCCAGGCTCATTAGCGTCCGCCGCTATGCTAAGTCCATTATAAAGATTAGCCAGCCCAGCAATTCCTACTGACAACTGCAAACCAGCCACCATCCGATGCGCTGGGTAGAAAACGGTTGGCCGCATATGGCGCGGGTGCATGGGAAGCGCAAAGCTGCACAACCATAAGCCCAGGAACCCTACAAAAAAGGTCTCCTCATCCATGCCCGGGACGGCAATTTCTGAAAAAGGGACGACGGCGGCACCGGGAAGATAAAAGTCTTTGTGGTCATCCTCCGATGTGGGTCGGCGATCCAAATCGAACCCAAAAGGGTCATCGAGCTGGGCGAACTTCTCGCTCCGTTCCGATAGGAACTCTAGTCGAACGAAGCGGGCAATAAAGTCTGCAAAACTAACACCCCGGTCGCCCGACTCCAAATAGAGTCCTTCATAGATCTCCAACACTTTCACCAGGCCCGGAAACTGGTGCTGGATAGCGTTTTCTGGCGTCAGGTCGAACACCAAAGGCTTGGTGGCAAAGATGTATTCATCAGGAGGAAGCAGCTCCTCGTAATGCTCCCCCCTCGTCGGCAGACCCGAGACTTCAGCAAACTCCTCCAAGGAGATAGAAACCTCCCTGTCCGTCATCAGGAAGGTGTGGGTGGGGATATTCCACTGTTCAATAAAAGCCTTGATCCACCACGTTGGAGGAGAGGGATACTCGAAGAGCGAAATGTAGATGGTCGAATACAAACCGATCTTCGTTAGATGAGTCCTTTTGGCCGATAAGATATACCGGGCCCACTGCAGATATCCGGCGGGCGGTCGTGGGACCAATCCAATATTATAGGCCTGTCCCCAAGGGCGTGCTTCACCCTGACAGATTCGCCTTCCTAAAATATCTATTGCCGGCGGCGGCTGTACGGGAATAGCACCAATTGCAGGCTGTAGGAGATCATCTGAATTCCAATTCTTAACCTCCACGGCATACTTCACCGGGGGTGCATCCGCATAAGGGATCGAAAATATCGGCTCAGACGGCGTGGCGAAGCTGAAACTTCGGCGTTCCTGGATGATCTCATTGTACCACCTACCCCATAGGTGAAGGTTCTTGTGCTCGGGGTCATGGTCCTTTATGAGAGCGAGCACCACTCGGTCCACCGGTGCCTGGGGAAACCCTTCCTTTTAGAGAACAAACGGGAAAGACAAATTCGCGGACATGTTTCCTGCGGAGAGACAAAAAATTAACCGTCAGTGTTGTGACTCCAACGCTCGACATTTTAAAATTTTACACCACACTGCAATGCAGTGGGTAGGGGACCAAATGGGGACCCACAAAATCTGAATGACGGTGTATCATTTAATAAGACAGTCCCATCATTGGATGAGACTGTCAGTTAATGAAAAAATCTCCAAGAGAATATCCTCATTGATGGGAAATCCCCAGAGATAAGGAGAAAATCTCCTCTTTTAGAGCCAAGCTCTGTCACAGGGTGATATTTGTCAAACTCTAGTCTCAAGCGAATAAAAATTTCCCAAAAAGAGCCTAGCTCTATAATAATGATGGAAAAACCATCTAACTCCTAAAGATTAAAAAATTTGGAATCTTAAAGATCCGTGAAAACTTTTAGGAGTTCTCCATTTTCAGATCAGAAAATATCTACATTTGATCCATGAGCAAAGCTCTGTTCATGGGTTAAAACCCATGAACAAGATCTCTGTAGACCTATGAACTTTCCAGAGCAAGGCTCTGTTAATAAAACCCCAAAGGGGTTTTCTTTAGATCAAAAATCTATAAGAGCAAAGCTCTGTTGATAAAATCCCAAAAGGGTTTTAGATCAAAGATCTGTGAGAGCAAGGCTTTATTAATCAAATTTAATTAAATCTAATTTTAATTAATTATACCTAAGAGAGTTCTAAATTCTGAGCTCTGAAGTTCTTGGGAAGAAACAAAAGCAAGACTCTGAAATTCTTAAGCAAGAGCAAGGCTCTGAAAATCAAGATCTTGGAAAATGGTAAAAATTTTCTAAGGACCGAGAGTCCTATTTATAGGCGCTTGCGCCCTTTCACCTCATCCCTTGGATCCAACGGCCAAGATTTTGCCACCGCTGCACTCACGTGTACGCCACGTGAGCGCAACGGTGGGGGGACATTTGTTTCCCCAAATCAGAGCAAAGCACTGTTTGAATTTCAAAATTCAAAATTCGAAGCAACGCTTCAAATTCTGTGCGCTGCGCGCAACGCGCCACGTGTCAAAAGCTGATACGGCAGCGCAGCGCCCAAGGCAGCGCGTCCAATCAGAGCAAAGCTCTATCAAAAAACAAAATAGAAGCAAAGCTTCAGTTGTGCAAGCGCTGTGCTGCGCGACACGTGTCAGCGCAGTTGTGCAAGCGCAGCAGCGCTGCGCTGTGCGCTGCGTGACACGTGTCAGCGCAGATGCGCAACCACAGCTGCGCTGCGCTGTGCGCTGCGTGACACGTGTCACGCTCTGGGGCATTTGCGCCAAACAGAATTAAAATTCTAAGAAATTTTTCTGTTCTTGTTAAAACAAAAAGATTTTCTTCTGTAAAACAGAAGCCATTGGATCAAAGATCCAACGGTGGGGAAAATTTCCCAAATCACTCAGAGAAAGATCTTTTTAACAAATTTAACTAATTAATAGGCACTATATAAAGGACCCTAGACCTCAATTCAAAAGGAGGGGCATCATCATTGAGAACTCTGAAGAATTAGAGAGAATTTCTCAAGAACACAAAAGGTAAAAACCTTCAGAGAAAGAGAAAATTCTCTTAAAAATAAAAAAAACAGATCATTGATCTAAGAACAAGATCAATGATCTTCAATAAGAAAGAAAACTAACTAATAATAGTGCTTTGCACTTTTATGAACCATTGGTTCTTTGAAATAAGAGAAACAAGAAAAACTTGTTTTCTTTGATCTAAATTCGATCAAGAAATCAAACAGTGCTTTGCACTTTTTCATGAACCATTGGTTCTAAAAAAGATTCTCAAATTACAGTGTCTTGCACTTGCAAACTGCGCTGTTGTGCTCCTGGATTGCCGCAAAGTCACCAGAGAGCGCCACGTGTCAGCATCTGAACCATCTGCGCTATGCGCTTTTGAAATCTATGGAATTGGCGCAACTCACCAGAGCGCGCCACGTGTCAGCAGCACAAGCGCCGCGCATTGGCGTAGCGCACTGCGCTTGCGTGACACGTGTCAACACCACAAGCATTTGCGCTCTCTGATGGGCGCAAAGCGCCTGACAAATGCAATGCATTTCCTAAAGGGCCAGACCCAAATCAAAAAAACCTAGTAGGCCTAATTAATTTGCAAAGCAACAAAAGGGCAGAGCCCAAGTAAAATTGATGCTCTGCATCATTCATAAATGAGCAGAGCCCAAACAAATTGATGCTTTGCATCATTTATAAAAGGGACAGAGCCCAACCAAAACAAAAGAAAATAATGTAGTGCATTACTTAAAAGGGGCAAAGCCCTAGCACAGGTCTAATAGGCCAAAGACAAAAGAATGTTGAAACTGGACTTAGCCCAATCGTGGCCGTAAGTCCTCAAATTAAATGGACTGAGCAAGATTGCTCTCCTAAATCGATTTACCTCCGGTTCGAGGGTACATCTCCGAACTCCTCTGACACCTATCGTTGTAATTCTTCAACGACGTCAGAGAGGTGACGGGTCCCGATAACCACACATTAACATGGACTGCGGGGTCCTTAAACTCGTGGACCGAAACGTCCCTAAACTAATATCGGACCGAAACGTCCCTAAACTAATGGTGGACCACCACGTCCCTAAACTGGAACATGGACCACCACGTCCCTAAACTGGAACAATAGAGCCTCCAAATACTCTTTTGCCGGATCTAAACGATCCCGTTTAAGTCGATCTTAGCCTCAAATACGGCTAACGTATCCTTAAACTTTCAAACAGACTTTAGTTCCAAATTGGACTATAAATCCTCTAACCAACTTTGGTTCATGGGTACATCTCTGAACTCCTCTGACATCTGTCGTTGTAATCCTTCAACGTCGTCAGAGAGGTGATGGGTCCCGATGGTCATACATGCAATGGACCACTATGTTCCTAAACTGGAACAATAGAGCCCCCAAATGCTCTCTTGTTGGATCTAAATGATCCTGTTAAGTTGATCTTAGTCTCAAATTAGACTAACGTATCCTTAACAAACGTTTAAGTTGATCTTAGTCTCAAATAAGGCTAACGTATCCTTAAACCCAAATCTAAGAAAATACGGATTTGGAATCCACGTCCTACGGGTGACGACATAAATTAGTCTCCGTATACAATCCACGGGCAACCACAAACAAAACAAACACCCACCACACGAAGTGAAATTCTGGAGAAGGAGAAAGTTGTTATCGCGATGTGGTAGCGTAATTAACTGCAGGGGCTTGCGCCTGCAGGGAAGGGCGTCCCCACAATCAAAAACCCCTCAAGTGAGGGAAAATCTGACGAAGTCTGCTATATCTGCCGTATCCGTCTAAACCTCCGATACACGGTACCATAAATCAACTTGGCATCTTCGGAGAGGTGGACGGATAAAACCAAATAGCATCTGCCCCGAATTTCAGGCAAGACGTTACCTACGCGGTCGCGTCTTCGTCATTCGGAGGGGAACAACGGTCAGTATAGACTCACCTGCAGGGCAAAAGTTTCATTCATCATTTTTTTTATTTTTTTCTGCGATGCTTTATCATTTCAGCTTTTTGTATCGCGAAAGTCGCGATTGCCCAATCTTTTCGGCTATTTTTTTTCGCGGTGCCTAATCATTTCGACTATTTTTCTTTTTACTCGCTCCTTTTTATTGCGAGTTGCCTAATTATTTCGGCAATTTTTCTTTTTTACTCGCTGCTTTTTATTGCGATTTGCCCAATCATTTCGGATATTTTTGTATGCATATGTTTTACTTGCTGATTTTGTTGTAAGTTGCACTATCATTTCAGCTATTTCATATGCATTTATGGTTCGCTGACTTTTAGCCGCGAGTATGGGATTTGGGATCTGATACCAATCATAGCATTAGGATCGCTGCGACTGGAATATTGCCAGGAGTGAATCATCACTTGCCGTGAAAGGACTTCGAATTCGTTACCGATTTAGGCATCAGCATCGCAGCTACTGGAACGTTGCCAGGAGCGAATCATCATTTGCCTTTGTCGGTTCGAACAAAGGTGGCTTAGCAAACAAGGTTAAGGTTCTGTCGACTAAGGTTTTTGACTTTATGAGCCGTAAGGGTCTCATAAAGATGTTTCTCCTTACGAGTCGTGAGGATCTCGTAAGTGCGTTTTCTTCTTAAGAATCGTAAGGATTCTTGAGTGCGTGTTCTCTTATAAGTCGTAAGGATCTTATAAGAGTGTTTTCTCCTTGCAAATCGAGAAGACTTACAAGTGTTGTTCACCAAATAGGGGATTTCACACCCTTGGCGGAACTCGATGGAGGAAGACGTTTATTTGTGCCCGTGGATTTATAGAAGGGTCAATATTGAACCGTTTGTAGGGCAATTTGGGTGGTATGACGGCTTAAGAACAGGTTCAGATCCCTGTAGCTTAAGGTTTTTGAACCTTTTGAGCCGTGAGGGTCTCATAAGAGGGTTCTCCTTACGAGTCGTGAGGATCTCGTAAGTGTAATTTCTCTTTAGGAATCGTGGGGATTTCTATGTGTGTTGCTTCCTTGTGAGTCGTAAGGATCTCACGTAGGTAGTTTCTCCTTACAAGGTCGAGAGGACCTTGCAAGTGCGCTTGAATTTCTTTTACGAGTCTTCGCCCTTTCAGGTTTTCACAAACTCGCCGGCAGCCCTGCTGTTTTTACTTACGGAGCTCTTTCGGGTTTTCATCCGTGCCCATCTTGCTTAGGGATGTACCGTTTTTATTTATTATTTTATTTATATATTTTTTTTGCGTCAGTCCTAGGATGTTGCGGTTTGTAGACGTTTCGGTCAGGCGTAGTATTTTTTCAAGAACCGACCGTTTATTGGCCTGAAGGGTCTTTCACCATGCATATTCATGAGCAGGTAAGCCCCATCTTGATAGACCTTGTCTATGATGTACGTGCCCTCATAGTTCGGCTCGAATTTTCCCGGTTTGGCACGGTTGGGGATCATAGGCCTCTTGACCACTAACACGAGTTCGCCTTGGCGGAATGTTCTCGACCTAGTCAATTTCTCTTATGAGCGCGTCACTTTGCTTTGTAAGTTTCCAAGTTTTGTTACACCATGAGCCTAGTTTCATCGAGGGCGTCGAGCTCCTCGAGCCGAAAATGAACATTCTCTTCGTCTGCTAGCTCATAATGAACTGCCACTCGTAGAGAGGGTAGCTCTATCTCCAAGGGGAGTACTGCTTTAGCGCCGAATACCAATGCATACGACGTTGTGTTTGTGGCCGTTTTGAACATGGCCCGATACGCCCAGAGAGCTTTATGTAGTCTCTAGTGCCAGTCCTTTTTATTTTTGGACACCGTCTTCTTTATGATCTTCGTCAAGGTTTTATTGAAAGCCTCAGCTAGACCGTTAACTCGGGGATTATAGACCGAAGAGTATCTCCAGTGTATGTTATGCTGTTGTACCAAGCGGTTGATTTTGTGACTTCTATAGGCTGGCCCGTTATCGGAGATAATCCGTCGCGGAGTGCCGAACCGATAGATGACGTGTGTCTTGAAGAAGTGGAGAATGTTCTCCGTCTTCACTTCTCTTAGCGGTACTGCTTCTGCCCATTTGGAGAAATAATCGGTTTTCGCCAATATGAACCGATGTCCTTTGGAAGATGTTGGTTCGATGGGCCCAATTATGTCGGTTCCCCATATTTCGAACGGCCAGCTTGCCACTGTTGGGTGTAGCGTGTTCAGATGCTGGTGGATGAAGTCCCCGTGAATCTGGCACGAGTGGCACTGCTTCGCGTATTCGAGCTAGTCCTGAATCATCGTGGGCCAATAGTAGCCCATCCTTTTAATCTTCAGCTTCATCTTTGGCCCGGCTTGATGAGAACCGCAGAGTCCGTCATGGGTTTCTTGGACGAATTTCCTCGCTTCTTCTGGTCTCAGGCATCTTAGACATAGAGAGTCGAATGATCTCTTATACAGAGTATCGTTGACGAAGGCGAAAGACAGAGCTCATTTCATGAGCTGATGTCTTGAGGACGCATCTTCAGATGTTCGACGGGATTTGAAGTAATCTATAAAGACTTCTCTCCAATCCTTAGCCTTTACCAGATCTTTTATTTGTAGGGTTGTTTGCTCGGTCGCTTCCTTTTCTTCAGACGACTCCGGAGATATTTCCGCTGGCGCAAGAACCCAACGACTTTGTACAAAGATCCTCATGTCATCGAGGTTTTCGTCAGCCAGTTCTTTAGCCAGCTTGGCTAATGCGTCCGCCTTGCTATTTTCCGCACGTGGTATGCTTTTTAAGATATAGGTGGGAATTTGAGTCAGCAGTTGCTGCACTCTCTCCCCGTACCTTACCAACTCTGGTTTGTAAGTTTGATAGTTGCCGTTTACTTGACTAACGACCAGCTGAGAGTCTCCGTATATAAGTAGGTTTTCGATCCCCATGTCGACAGCGATCTCAAGACCTGCTATCAGAGCCTCGTATTCTGTCTCATTATTTGTCCTCGGCTCTGTTAAGGAAAAGGCAAAGCGCATTTGTTGGGGTAAAAATTCACACTGGTTGACCGAGTCAAAGTCAAGGTCAACCCTAAGCCAGGTGGGCCCAAGCCCAGATCAAGTGGGCTCATGCCCGGGTCGAGCCCTAACATGAAGCGGCCGGCCTTCTCCCACGCCGAAATAAAAATCATGTAATAAATAATTTTTATGTAATTTTTTATGCATGAATGTATGCAAAATGGGCGTAAAGCCAATATTTTGTAAGCCCATGGCTTATGTGCAAAAAAAGAAATGACACATAAGCCATGGGATGGGCAAAATGCCATTTTGTAAAGCCAAGGGGCTATATGTAAATATATAAGCCTATATAAGGCAACATGATGATGAATAAAATAACACTTTTGATTCTCTCAAAAAAACCTAGGGTTTGTGCCTCTTTCCCCTTTCTGAAGGCGTAACAACCGAGCCCAATACTCCTAATTTCTGTTACCTTATGATTGGAGTGTGGCCTTTATTTCATTTATCTTACTTGATTATTACTTAGTGTAATTTTACCCCGTCAATTCAATTCTGCATATAACAATTTAAGGCATCTAAAGTAAAATTAAAAATATTGGTCATGGCCTGCTTGACACCCCTAACCCTGTTGTAGCATCCGTGCATCGTGTTCTCGTCCCGTTCAGTGAAACAGGCGAGTTTGGACAGCTACGTGCACGTACGTGTGTCCGTTTTGGGGGTATGCTTTTTGATTGTAATATACTTCATTTTAAATTTTGGATCCCGTCTAAAATTTTCTTATTTCAATTTCAAATTTTTGGATCCGACCCGGGCGCAATTTGGAAATATTTTACTTTGCGCCAAAATCCCAATTTCTAATATTTTTTTAAACCGTCGAATATATATATTTTAACCTCATAATATTTTTTAATATTTCTAAATCTTTTATTTAAATTTTTCCTAACCCCTACAATTTTTCAGCCAATCAAAACTCTCATAAACCCGTGGGTCCCACTCTCTCTCTTCCCCCGTCTCTCCTTCTGTCTCTTTTCTCTCCACTACAATCCAATTTTCTCTCTCCCCCTATACTTTCTCTCTCCTCTCGATCTCTCTCCCCTTTCTATCTCTCTCCTCTCTCTCTCCTTTCGCAATCTCCATCTCTCTCCCCGTCTCTCTCTTTCTATCTCTCCCTCCCCCTCTTTCTCTCCTCTATATATATTTCATTCCTCCTTATTTCTTTCTTCCTTCACCGAACCCACCTTGCGAGAAACCCTAGCCGCCTCACCCCTTCGCCGCAACCCCAACGCCGACGCCACCATCACCGGCCTCCTCGCCCTCGTCGCATCCACATCCATCTCTTCTCCCTCCTTCATCAACTCCCCGTGCACCCTGCACCAGCAACTGCGGCCACCTGCGCACCCCTGCACGCGTCTGCGCCGCCGGGAGTCGCCGCCGGTGACCTCGTCCCCGTGTCCCCGGTCTTCGTGCGCACCCAGTAAGCCTACCTCTCCCTCCTCTCCTTCTTTCCTTCTTCTTCCTTTTCTCGTTCTTTTCTCTGTTTTTGATTGGCCGAGGGTTCCATGCAGGCAAGTTACCGGAACTCCGTCAACGTGGTCGGCAATCACAACCCCTCCACGGATCATCGTGAGCAACCTCTTCTCAGATCCTCTTTTCCCTTCTTCTTTATTTTCTTTTCTTTTCTTGTTGCATTCTTGATAGTTCGCTGTTTTGCATCTCGCTGGAATCCTGCCGTGCCGGCGACGTGTCCCGACGATCCAGCGAGATACTCTGATCTGTGTGGTTTCACTGTTCGTCGTTTGGGTTCATTCCGCGAACCGTGCACCCGTCGCGAGTTTTCCCAGCCGACGTTCAACGTTCCGTATTCCCGGTTCGCGACCCGTCGAGGCAAGTACCCCTTGCTACATGCTAAACAATATTTACATATACTTGATAACACCCTAAAACCTGCAATTTAACTTTAGTACTATAATTTCCCATTTTACGTGTTCAATTTCATGTTATATCATTTTATCTTCCACACTTGAAACTTACCGTTTGCAATTACTGTATTACACCTAATAATCACATTTGTATGTTTTAATCACATTTCCACTATTGTCACAGTCTATGGCATTCTCTCTATAGTTTTACTCCATTCGGACACTTGTACGCATTTAACCTGCATAAACTGTGATTTTATCCATGGAACCTATATATATATATATCATTGCACCCATGAAATTCTTAAACTGGTTAACATGATTTAACGGCCTTAACTGTCATATTGTATTCTTATAATGCTGATAACACCTCGGACACACAATTGATAACCGTGCGGCTAATTAATCGATGCTTCTTTATTGTTTAATTCGTTGCTTAAATCTATGTTGTTGATGACCATGCTTGATTATGTAACTGAAGATGAGCACACCACGATATCGTTTACACCTTGACCTGACTTGCTACATACATATTGATTAACCCGACATGGTACCGTATACTGCTTGATTTGACCTGATGTACTATGACCTGACCCGTTACCTGATCTTGTGTCTAATGCCAAAAAACTTTACATGTAGTCCTCATGGACCGTTCCTGTTGTCTATCCAGACAAACCTGTTTACCTGATCCTGTGTTGGCGTTAGTTTCTTGATTTCGGGATACCTGACTTGACATACACATATAACTTAGGGTATGGGGAAATCAAAGGTGAAACCTGACTTGTAACTCAACAGTTCGCTACTTGTTCTGATCAGTTTTAGAGACTAGGCCAGCCTTGGAATGATGCTGCTGATATCATTCATCTGTACATGTTCCTGTTTAGTGTCTAGCGGCATGTCTCGGTTTCAGCCCGAGAATCTGGGGCCGTGGTCCCGGGTATGCACGGGATACTATTGAGTTACATCGATGATTCATCGATTTGGTTTCAAAGACTTTAGAACAGAAAACCTGATAGAACAGTTTAGTTTACCCACTGCACACTACTCTGCACTGCTTTGACTTATATTATTGTTACCCTTGCTTTATTCATGTTTATATTGCATTGCCTGTTACTCTGTTTATATTTTATTACTTGATGACATGACGCGCTGACGTCTGGGTTTTTCATGGCCGAGATTCTGTACCGCTGTTGCAGTCCGAGCAGGAGTACTTCAGCCAACAGGCTGAGCTGTGAGTGTCAGCAGTAGTTAGCTTTTCTTTCCTGCATTTTATTCCTGATGTGAGCCAGCATTATGGGACATACATTCCAGTTATTTTGTATTGGATCTTTCGCTTCCGCATTTTATTATTCTTGATTCATGTTATCTTGGATTATGGACATGCTGTATATAGTTTTATTTTGTTCTTGATATCTCTACAGCCGTAATGTGACTGTGGATGGATACTTCCCACCCACAGGTAGCTTGGTTGGCTATGTCGCGTGCCCATTTTAGCGTATTCTGGGAAGCGGGGCGTGACATAGTTCTTTTGGTATCAGAGCCACATGTTAGTCGGGTTGATTCTTTTGTAGTTGGGTATTGTACCCAATACACGAATCAGAATACCCGTGTTTAGGAAACATGTCCTGCCACCTTGCTGTTTTACCATTCTTGAATCACATTCTTCCTGATTATATCTTTTACGATGTGCAAATTTCCTTTGCATATCGACTCGAAAACCTGATCCCTTGTTATCTTTAGGACTTAGGCGAATTGGGTGAAGTTATGTAATTGTGGCTATGATACCGCGGCATAGTTACAATGCGGTACTCTATTTAAGTAACTTGGAGTTCTAGTCTTGATCTATATTTTAAATCTATCATCATGCTAATGTTGGGTGTTTTGATTTCAGGAATATGGCAGATAAGAATTTGAAGACATACCAAAGGCGTGTGGACGAAGCCGCCATGCTTGGAGTGATAAGGGGAATGCTGGAGAATTAAAAGAGACAGATCGAGCTGATCCAGCAGCAAGCAGAATCGTTTCAGGAAGGTTTGCAGATCGTTCAGCAGTCTTTGAACAATGTTGGAGCTAAACCAGTTGACCGAGTAGGGACCGTAGCAGATTTCAGGTGTTTGGGTTCGTCTACATTTACTGGTTTAGAGGAGCCGTTGCCAGCAGAGCAGTGGCTAGTGGACACAGAGAACTTGCTTGTTGCGGCACATATTCCAGATGAGAAAAGAGTTGATGTGGTACGCATTCAGTTAGTGGACTACGCCCGAGAATGGTGGCTTGTGAAGGAGAACTGCTTGCCCAAGCCGATCAAGTGGGCGGATTTTTTAAAGAGTTTCCTAGAGAAGTTCTTCCCGCGGACTGCACGGGAGGAAATGGAAGAGAAGTTCATCGGGCTAAAATAGAAAGGAGCACCCGTAGATGTGCATGCAACAGAATGGACGAGACTCAGCAGATTCACTGGATCTTTAGTTGCCAACGATGCAGACAGGGCACGGAGGTTCATGCACAGCTTGAACGTGGACATCCAGAGGCAGATTGTCTCCCTGGGTTTGACCACTTTCTTACAAGTACTTGCGGCAGCCCTAGAGCAGCAGAGTTTATCTGGGATGAAGGGGAGTTTGCAGCATACAGCAGTTGCGGTAAGGAAGCTAGCATTTGTACCAAACCGAGCTCAGGGTCGCAGAGGTATTCCAGTGGACCGTCGAGGCGTAGCACCCATGAAGAAGCCTGTTGTCATCGATCGAAGAAAGAGTATGACCACGTGTAAAAGGATTGTCGAAGGAGGCTGGGACTCTGTTTGGTTTGTGGAGCGCCAAATTACGCTGTTAGTGCTTGTCCGTCGAAACTTCGTACGAGGAATGATATTCAGAAGCCTCCGCAAAGACCGTTCCAGGGACAGAAACAGCTGACTCAAGGACCTAATCAGGCTCGAGCTTTTACCTTGACAGCTGAAGAAGCTAAGGCGTCAGGAGAAGTTGTTTCAGGTACTTTAATCGTTCATGGTTTTCCCGCATTGGTATTATTTGATTCTGGTGTATCCCATTGTTTTATGTCATCCAAGTTTATAACTACACACTCGATTGCCTGCACGACCCTGTCTAGTTTCTGGGACATACACACCGGGAATGGGAAAATCATAGCTAGTAGGGAATGTAAAGATTGTACAGTTGTTGTGTGCGGACGGGAGCTTTTTGCAGATTTCTTGGTGATTGATACGGGCAGCTATGAGGTCGTCTTGGGAATGTATTTTCTTGGCACTTTCCACGCTCATATTGATTGTAGGGCAAGGAAAGTAATTTTCCAGATTCCCGGACATCTCGAGTTTAGCTTCACTGGAGGAAGCAGTTCTGTCGGGCCAGTCGAGTTTAGGGCTAGGCCGACAAACAATATTCTTGCAGCAATGGAAGTTGATAATAGTGAAGAGCCGGCTGTTGTTCGCGATTTTGTGGACGTGTTTGAAGATATATCGGGATTACAGCCGAAGCGAGACGTGGAGTTCGCAATTGATCTTATTCCTGGTGCAGCGCCAGTATCCAAAGCGTATTATCCAATGGCACCAGTAGAGTTGGAAGAAGTCAAGAAACATGTTGCTGAATTGCTTGAGAAGGGTTGGATTCGAAGCATTATCTCGCCTTGGGGAGCTCCAGTTCTTCTAGTCAAGAAGAAGGATGGCACAAGAAGGATGTGCATTGACTATCGAGAATTAAACCGGATGACTATTAAGAACAAGTACCCGATCCCTCGCATTGGAGAACTTTTTGAGCAGCTTAGTGGCGCGAGAGTATTCTCGAAACTGGATTTGCGATCCGGATATTATCAGGTCCGAGTGAAAACAGAAGATGTTTGCAAGATAGCGTTCCGAACTCGGTATGGACATTACGAATACTTAGTGATGCCCTTCGGAGTAACGAATGCGCCGGCAATATTCATGGACTTGATGAACCGAATCTTTTCACTATTCTTGGATCAGTTTATTGTGGTATTCATTGACGATATTCTGGTTTACTCGAAGAGTTTTGAAGAGCATGCAGAACATTTGAAGATCGCACTACAGACGTTGAGACAGGAGAAGTTATATGCGAAGATGAGTAAGTGCGAGTTTTGGCTGGAGGAAGTAAAGTTTTTGGGGCATGTTGTGTCTGGCGATAGATTCGCCGTCGATCCCGAAAAGATTGCAGCAGTTCGAGATTGGCCGATTCCAAAGAATGTTGCAGAGATAAGAAGCTTTCTTGGACTCGCCGGGTATTACAGAAGATTTGTGGAGAACTTTGCTCGTCTGGCGGAGCCGTTAACCATGCTTACGCGCAAGGTGGTACCTTTTGTATGGACGGATAAGTGTGCGTTAGCTTTTGAGACATTGAAGCAGAAGTTGATAACTGCCCCTATTCTGACCGTGCCAGACAATTCCGGAGGATTAGTGATTCACAGCGACGCATCGGGGAAAGGATTGGGATGTGTTTTGATGCAGCATGGGAAGGCTGTAGTGTACGCATCGAGACAGTTGAAGACCCATGAGAAGAATTACCCAACTCATGACTTAGAACTTGCGGCTGTGATTTTCGCTTTGAAGATTTGGAGACACTACCTGTTGGGCGAAAGGGTCGAAGTGTTTACTGATCATAAGAGCTCAAAGTATGTGTTCACACAGAAGGAGCTTAATATGAGGCATCGTAGATGGTTGGAGCTGATGGCTGACTACGATCTTGATCTTAAGTACCATCCGGGGAAGGTTAATGCCGTGCCGGATGCGCTTAGTCGGTTACCAGCAATTCAGGTGTTAACTACGCAGAAGGAGCTCGTTGAAGATTTTCGAAGATTTGACTTGGAGATTGTGCTACTGCATTCTTCGGGACAGTTGATGCAGCTGCAAGTACATTCATCGTTGATCGAGAATATTAAAGCAGCGCAATCGCAGGATCCTAGACTGCAAAAGTTTCGAGAGCAAGTTGAAGCCGGACTACGAACAGATTTATTGATCCACGAAGATGGTTCGTTGAGGTATGATAGCCGTTTGTGTGTACCAAAGGGAGATATTCGTGAAGAGCTTATGAAGGAGGCACATAGTTCAGCTTATTCTGTACATCCAGGAGGCATAAAGATGTACCGAGATATTCGACAGCATTTCTGGTGGGAAGGCATGAAACAGGAGATTGCTCGCTTTATGGCAAAGTGCTTTGTGTGTCAGCAAGTTAAGGCTGAACATCAAAGGGTTGCTGGTTTATTGCAACCACTTCCGATTCCTCAATGGAAGTGGGAGCATATAACCATGGATTTTGTGACGGCTTTACCGCGGAGTCCAAAAGGCAACAATGCTGTATGGGTGATTGTTGATCGATTGACCAAGGCAGCTCACTTTATTCCTTTTCGGGTTGGTCAATCAACAATGACTTTGGCGGAGCGGTACATGCAAGAGATTGTAAGATTGCATGGAGTACTGGTGAGTATCGTGTCCGATCGGGACACTCGGTTCTTATCACACTTCTGGAGGAGTTTACAGAAAAGTTTGGGGACTCGATTGAAGTTTAGCACAGCTTATCATCCTCAAACTGATGGTCAGTCGGAGAGAACAATCCAAACTCTTGAAAATATGTTGAGAGCATCCATGTTGGACTTCAAGGGGTCTTGGGAGGATCATCTACATTTGGTGGAGTTTTCTTAAAACAACAGTTTTCAGGCAACTATCCAGATGGCTCCGTTTGATGTTTTGTATGGTCGTAAATGCCGTTCACCTGTTTGTTGGGACGATGTCGGTGAACGAAGATTATTGGGACCAGATTTGGTTGTGCAGACAGTAGAGAAAGTTAACACTATCAGAAATCATATGAAGGCAGCACAAGACCGACAGAAGAGTTGGGCAGACACGTCAAGAAGACCTTTAGAGTTCGCCGTAGGTGATTTGGTATTCTTGAAGATATCACCGACTAGATGGGTGATTCGTTTTGGAAGTCGAGGAAAGCTTAGTCCTCGATTCGTTGGACCTTTGAGATCTTGGAGCGTGTTGGTGAGGTAGCGTATCGTTTGGCGTTACCGTGGTCCTTGGCGAATGTGCACGATGTGTTTCACGTATCTCAACTCCGTAGGTATGTTCGAGATGAAACACACGTATTGGATCATTCGGAGCTAACAGTACGAGAAGACTTGACTTTTGAGGAGCGACCGATTGAAATCGTGGATCAAAGGGAAAGGGTTCTTAAGAACAAAGTGATCCCTCTTGTGCTTGTTTCTTGGGGTAATCGCTCGCATGGAGAGTCCACTTGGGAACGAGAAGATGAAATCCGGCAGAAGTTTCCTCATCTTTTCTTATAGTTACTTTTTGTCTATCTTTGTATTCTTGGAATTTCGAGGATGAAATTCTTTTTGTAGTTGGGTATAATGTAACAACCGAGCCTAATGCTACTAATTTCTGTTACCTTATGATTGGAGTGTGGCCTTTATTTCATTTATCTTGCTTGATTATTACTTAGTGTAATTTTACCCCGTCAATTCAATTCTGCATATAACAATTTAAGGGTAAAGTAAAATTAAAAATATTGGTCATGGCCTACTTGACATCTCTAACCCTGTTGTAGCGTCCGTGCATCGTGTTCTCGTCCCGTTCAGTGAAATGGGCGAGTTTGGACAGCTACGCGCACGTACGTGTGTCCGTTTTGGGGGTATGCTTTTTGATTGTAAAATACTTCATTTTAAATTTTGGATCCCGCCTAAAATTTTCTTATTTCAATTTCAAATTTTTGGACCCGACCCGGGCGCAATTTGGAAATATTTTACTTTGCGCCAAAATCCCAATTTCTAATATTTTTTTAAACCGTCGAATATATATATTTTAACCTCATAATATTTTTTAGTATTTCTAAATCTTTTATTTAAATTTTTCCTAACCCCTACAATCTTTCAGCCAATCAAAACTCTCATAAACCCGTGGGCCCCACTCTCTCTCTTCCCCCGTGTCTCTCTCTCTCTTCTCTCCACTACAATCCAATTTTCTCTCTCCTCCTATACTTTCTCTCTCCTCTCGATCTCTCTCCCCTTTCTATCTTTCTCCTCTCTCCCTCCTTTCGCAATCCCTCTCTTTCCCCCCGTCTCTCTCTTTCTCTCCCCGTCTCTCTCTCTCCCTATCTCTCTCTCTCTCCCCTCTCTATATATTTCATTCCTCCTTATTTCTTTCTTCCTTCACCGAACCCACCTTGCGAGAAACCCTAGCCGCCTCACCCCTTCGCCGCAACCCCAACGCCGACGCCACCATCACCGGCATCCTCGCCTCCTCGTCCTCGTCGCATCCACATCCATCTCTTCTCCCTCCTTCATCAACTCCTCGTGCACCCTGCACCAGCAACCGCGGCCACCTGCGCACCCCTGCACGCGTCTGCGCCGCCGGGAGTCGCCGCCGGTGATCTCGTCCCCGTGTCCCCGGTCTTCGTCCGCACCTAGTAAGCCTACCTCTCCCTCTTCTCCTTCTTCTTCCTTTTCTCGTTCTTTTCTCTGTTCTTGATTGGCCGAGGGTTCCATGCAGGCAAGTCACCGGAGCTCCGTCGACGTGGTCGGCAATCACAACCCCTCCACGGATCATCGTGAGCAACCTCTTCTCAGATCCTTTTTTCCCTTCTTCTTTATTTTCTTTTCTTTTCTTGTTGCATTCTTGATCGTTCGCTGTTTTGCATCTCGCCGGAATCCGGCCGTGCCGGCGACGTGTCCCGACGATCCAGCGAGGTACTCTGATCTGCGTGGTTCCACTATTCGTCGTTTGGGTTCATTGGTACTCTGATCTGTGTGGTTCCACTATTCGTCGTTTGGGTTCATTCCGTGAACCGTGCACCCGTCGCGAGTTTTCCCCGCTGACGTTCAACGTTCCGTATTCCCGGTTCGCGACCCGTCGAGGCAAGTACCCCTTGCTACATGCTAAACAATATTTACATATACTTGATAACACCCTAAAACCTGCAATTTAACTTTAGTACTATAATTTCCCATTTTACGTATTCAATTTCATGTTATATCATTTTATCTTCCACACTTGAAACCTACCGTTTGCAATTACTGTATTACACCTAATAATCACATTTGTATGTTTTAATCACATTTCCACTATTGTCACAGTCTATGGCATTCTCTCTATAGTTTTACTCCATTCGGACACTTGTGCGTATTTAACCTGCATAAACTGTGATTTCATCCATGGAACCTCTCTCTCTCTCTCTCTATATATATATATATATATCATTGCACCCATGAAATTCTTAAACTGGTTAACATGATTTAACGACCCTAACTGTCATATTGTATTCTTATAATGCTGATAACACCTCGGACACACAATTGATAACTGTGCGACTAATTAATCGATGCTTCTTTATTGTTTAATTCGTTGCTTAAATCTATGTTGTTGATGATCATGCTTGATTATGTAACTGAAGATGAGCACACCACGATATCGTTTACACCTTGACCTGACTTGCTACATACATATTGACTACATACATATTGATTGACCCGACATGGTACCGTATACTGCTTGACCTGACCTGATGTACGATGACCTGACCCGTTACCTGATCTTATGTCTAATGCCAACAAACCTGACATGTAGTCCTCATGGACCGTTCTTGTTGTCTATCCAGACAAACCTGTTTACCTGATCCTGTGTTGGCATTAGTTTCTTGATTTCGGGATACCTGACTTGACATACACATATAACTTGGGGGTATGGGGAAACTAAAGATGAAACCTGACTTGTAACTCAACAGTTCGCTACTTGTTCTGATCAGTTTTAAAGGCTAGGCCAGCCTTGGAATGATGCTGCTGACATCATTCATCTGTACATATTCCTGTTTAGTGCCTAGTGGCATGTCTCGGTTTCAGCCCGAGAATCTGGGGCCGTGGTCCCGGGTATGCACGGGATACTATTGAGTTACATCGATGATTCATCGATTTGGTTTCAAAGACTTTAGAACAGAAAACCTGATAGAACAGTTTAGTTTACCCACTGCACACTACCCTGCACTGCTCTAACTTATATTATTGTTACCCTTGCTTTATTCATGTTTATATTGCATTGCCTATTACCCTGTTTATATTTTATTACTTGATGACATGACGCGCTGACGTCTGGGTTTTGCATGACCCATATTCTGTACCGCTGTTGCAATCCGAGCAGGAGTACTTCAGCCAACAGGCTGAGCTGTGAGTGTCAGCAGTAGTTAGCTTTTCTTTCCTGCATTTTATTCCTGATGTGAGCCCGCATTATGGGACATACATTCCAGTTATTTTGTATTGGATCTTTCGCTTCCGCATTTTATTATTCTTGACTCATGTTATCTTGGATTATGGATATATTTTAGATAGTTTTATTTTGTTCTTGATATCTCTATTGCCGTAATGTGACTGTGGATGGATACTTCCTATCCACAGGTAGCTTGGTTGGCTATGCAACGTGTCCACTTTAGCGTACTCTGGGAAGCGGGGCGTGACAGAAGGTTCCAAACCTTTTTCTTTCTTTTGAATTAAATCAAGAGTTTTACTCTTCTTTTTCCAAAACTAAATAGTTTTTCACCACCAAACCCACAAAGGGGAACTTGGATCTGTCATTAGATCTAAAAAAAAAAAGAGATTTTTAAAATCTCACATCTCTTGATCTTCAAGATCTGGCCAACAAGGGAAGAAGAAGGAGACCCATCTCCAGAAACCCCACTTTGGGGAAAGAACCAGGGCTCGAGGGGAGAAGACCCTTCATCAGCTTCAAAACATCCTTGGAGTTTAACTCCTCACACAGACACACACACACACACATACACATACAAAATAATAAGTGCTCCTTTCTGGGAGTACAACTCCTATTGCAGGGACCAAGTCCCTTTTAGCACGTGAGCGCCCACGTGCTGACACGTGGAGCGCTAGCGTTTTTGCGCCCAAAGCACTAGTGCCCGAGCGCCCACGTGCTGACACGTGGGGCGCTAGCGCTCTTGCGCCAGCGCTCTTGCGCCAGCGCTCTTGCGCCCAGAGCGCTAGGCCCAAAGCGCTAGCGCCCGAGCGTCCACGTGCTGACACGTGGAGCGCTAGCGCTCAAAGCACTAGCGCTCTTATGCTCAGAGCGCTAGCGCCCAAAGCGCTAGCTCCCGAGCGCCCACGTGCTGACACGTGGAGCGCTAGCGCCCGAGCGCTCTTGCGCTCAGAGTGCTAGCGCCAAAAGCGCTAGCGCCTGATATACCCAAGCCCCCTCCAAAACAAAACACACGTATACTGCACATTGAGTTCACATAGCCAGTTTAAACTGTTAATCGGAGGTTTCCTCGCTCCAAAGGTAAGGGGTAATTAACAGCAGTCTAGTCCGCGGCTGCCGGAGATTCGGATCCCCACAATCAATAAACCCCGGCCTACCCTGGGCAGGGGGAATCTGTAGTACGCCTGACAAGCGCGCGCGTATTCCCATCTCAATTGGGTGACGAAACCACTCTACAGATTCTGGCACGCCCGGTGGGACCATCTCTCCTGCCATATTTCGGGTTAGACGTTCATGCGAACTCAATCAATATACATATCTATATTTATACTAAAATAATGCTCTTTCATGGAGGTTTTCAAGCAATCACTTCTCAACAATGTCTCCAAGGACAAGCTCAGCTCTCGACACAGCTCCCATCTCCTACACGATGAAGATGGATGCCAGGACGGTCCTTCCGGCCAGTCTCGGGCGACAATGGGAAGAGCCGCCGCTACCATTCGGTTCTATCCTGTTCGTGTCAGCTAACGCCATCCCAGCTCCTCAAGCCCCGGTGACAGACAAACCGGTCTCGAAAGGCAAGAGGCCAAATGTGGTGGTCTCGAAGATGCCCCGACTCAAACGCAAGTCGGTGTTTGAACGACTTTCCTTGGCCCCAGCTGGGGGCAAGGCCATCAACACCAACAAAGCAACAAGGCATCTCGGGCAAGCTCCAGCGGCGCCTCTGACAACTGCTCGATTGGGTGTCTTCTCAAGCCTCCCCATCACTCAGCCTATGGCGGCTTCCCGAAGAGCAGAAGTCTGCCAAACGCTCAAGGCAGAGAAGCTGAGGTAGAATTGGCTCAGATACAGAGCCAACAAAAGGGCTAGGGCGCTGGCCATGTTAAAACTTATGAACTTCCAAGACCCGGACCGCTTCATGAATTCAGTCGCCAAAGATAAAGAGATGGCTGGGTACGTGGTTCGCACTGTCTACATGGTCGGACATGAAGAAACGAATCCTCCTCTTCTTCACAGCCATGGTGATGTATGATTGACGCTACCCTGCATCGGCTCGATCTAAGTGATGAAGAGCCCGCTCAGGCCGATAAGCCAGAGGAGCCCGTGATTCCTGCGGAATTGAGCTCAGGCAATAAAGATGACCCGGTTGTCATAGCCGGAACTACAAAACAAGCATTATTCCAATGGCTTCAGAGGCAGCTTCAGGGCAGGGATGAGAAGTTGGCCAAGGTACAGTCTAAGGTCGACGAATTGGCAAACGTCGCGGCAGATCTCGCGACCCAAGTTGCCCGATTGCAATTACAGTAAAATCAAATTTTGGTTCATGAACCAGGGATTGATACCCGGAGGCAGCCAATTGATATCCCTTTCAACCTAAGAGCGGAGCGCCTTCGCGAAAAACGGACGCAATCAACCTCCAGTCCCTCCGATACATACGCGGGGGGTGGGGGGGAATCTCCTCTGAAAGAGAAACTGGAAAAAGTCTATTCCTTCAAAAGGGAAAAAGTCCACAAGATATTCAGAGACGCCCTAAGAAACGGTCTACAACTGCCAGAATCAAAGAGACCGCAAGAAGAGAATATGACCGACGACCCAAAATATTGCCCCTATCACAGGGTGATAGGTCATTCCATTGAGGACTGCTTCGTCTTCAAAGATTGGGTCGAAAGGCAATACAAGATGGGAGAGATAGAACTGTATAAAGGCGTGTTTGCAAACAGTCAAGCTACGACCGCCGATTTCACACAAATGGAGACCGAAGCCTTTCGGGAACCTAACACTCCCAGACATGTGCAGGGAGAACCAAAGACTGATCGGCCTCAGGGACCGGTATCAGTGAGAGCACCTACTCTGATGGAGAGAAAGAAGAAGGTGTACTCCTTCAGGAGGGATGAGGTCCGCAATATATTCGAGGAAGCCCTGAACAATGGCCTGCAATTGCCTATTCCGAAGAGGCCACATGAAATGAATATGACCGGCAATCCCGTATAGTGCCCGTACCATAGGGTGGTGAGTCATACCATTGATGATTGCTGTGTTTTCAAAGACTGGGCAGAGGACCAATACAAGCTTGGAAAAACCTCACAATCCTCGGATGTATCGGCAGGCCACAGAGCTACGGTCATCAATACAGCTCCGCCAAGATCAAAATCCAAGGAGCTGGGATAAGCAAAGAGGACCACCACGTCGTTAAACTGGGAATGATAGACCGCTAAATCTTTAAACTGGGAACAATCGACCTCTAAGTCGTTAAACTGGGAATGTAAATATATATATATATATATATGTGTGTGTGTGTGTGTGTGTGTGTGTGTGTGTGTGTGTGTGTGTGTGTGTAAATAAAAGAAAAATAAAGAAAAGCCGAAATGATGGGGCAACTCACAATAAAAATCAGCGAGTAAAAATAAAAATGAAAATAAAGCCGAAATGATGGGGCAACTCGCAATAAAAATCAGCGAGTAAAAATAAAAATGAAAATAAAGCCGAAATGATGGGGCAACCGCGAATAAATAGCCGAAATGATAGGGCAATCGCGACCTTCGTGATAGGAAAAACTGAAATGATAGAGCAATCGCAGTATAAAAAAAACAAAAAAAAGGCGAATGATGAGTTGCTCCTGACATTATTCCAGTGCTGTAATGCATACGCCGACAAAAAAAAAATTCAAATTTCCAAAATTCTCCCGGCCCTACGGTTAGTCCCCAAATTGACTACCGTATACAATCCACGGGCTCAAATAATTCTCATCACCCTCATGCCCCACCGTAATCACCAGTTACGCGGCTGGTCTCCGCCTTTGGAATTATGCTACATTGAGAAGACCCACTCTTGTGTCCTCACGATACATGAGGAGAACAAACCTTTGTGGGATCCTTACGACTCACGAAGGAAAAATACACTTAGGAGTCCCCACGACTCCTAAGGAGAAAATACACCTGCGGGATCCTTACGACTCGTAGGGAGAAAATGCTTTTATGGGACCCTCACGGCCCATAAAATTGAAAAGCCTTAGACGATAGGGATCTAAACCTGTTTCCTAAGCCATCGCTCCTCAGTCCCCAAGTGGCGAATGATGAGTCGCTCCTGGTACCATATTCCAGTGTAGCGATGCAGACGCCAACCAAATTCCAAATCCCAATGCCCAAGCGGTGAGTGATGAGTCGCTCCTGGTAGCATATTCCAGTGCAACGATGCAGGCGCTAACCAAATTCCAAATCCCAATCCCCAAGTGGCGAATGATGAGTCGCTCCTGGTACCATATTCTAGTGCAGCGATGCAGACGCCAACCAAATTCCAAATCCCAATACCCCAACGGCGAATGATGAGTCTCTTCTGGTACCATATTCCAGTGCAGCGATGCAGCCGCCAACAAAATCCCAAAATGTTTTTGGCCCTACGGTCTGGATCATACATCCTGCAAAACCGTATACAATCCACGGGCATAAAACAATCCCAGTCTCTCCCAAGTCCTACCGGTGAGACCACATTCAAAGTCCCACCAAAAATTAAAAAAATAAAAAATAAAAAAAATAAAAAAAAATGGTATGTCCACAAGCAAAATGGGCACGGATGAAAACCCGAAAGAGTGCCGTGAGTAAAAACAGAAGGACTGCCGGCGAGTTTGTGAAAACCCGAAAGGGCGTAAACCCGTAAAAAAAAGAGATGAAATGCACTCGCAAAGTCCTCTCGACTTTGTGAGGAGAAAATTCCCGCGTGAGATCCTTACGACTCACAAAGGAGCAACACACTTGGGAGTCCCCACGACTCCTAAGGAGAAAATACACCTACGGGATCCTTTCGACTCGTAGGGAGAAAATGCTTTTGTGGGACCCTTACGGCCCATAAAATTGAAAAGCCTTAGGTGATAGAGATCTAAACCTGTCTCCTAAGCCACCAATTCCTAAATCCTTCCGGGGCAAATGATGAGTTGCTCCTGGCATTATTCCAGTGCAGCAATGCAGATGCCAAACAAAAACCAATTCCCAAATTCTTCCGGGTCAAATAATGAGTTGCTCCTGGCATTATTCCAGTGCAGCAATGCAGATGCCGACAGAAAACCAAAATCCCTAAATCCTCTCATGGCAAATGATGATCCGCTTTTGGTGCCATATTCCAGTGTAGCGATGCTGATGTCAACCAAAATCATAATCAACAAGTCAACTTCAACTCCAACACCGCAGAAAGCGGAGCAAGTCAGAATCCAATCTCGACACCGCAAGAAGCGGAGCAAGTCAAGTTCACCCCTGACACTGCAAGGAGCAGAGCAGGTCAAATCAAGCATCGACCGTCCATGTCGCAAAAAGGGCAGTGCGGGCTTCCCACAAATCGGGAACCAAATCGCTTCAGATCAGAGCGTCGACCGTCCATGTCGCAAAAAGGGCAGTGCAGGCTTCTCACAAATCGGGAACCAAATCGCTCCGGATCAGAGCATCGACCGTCCATGTCGCAAAAAGGGCAGTGCAGGCTTCCCACAAATCGGGAACCAAATCGCTCCGGATCAGAGCGTCGGCCGTCCATATCTTAAAAAGGGCAGTGCAGGCTTCCCACAAATCGGGAACCAAATCGCCCCGGATCAGAGCGTCGACCGTCCACGTCGCAAAACGGGCAGTGCAGGCTTCCCATAAATCGGGAACCAAAACGCTCCGGATCAGAGCGTCGACCGTCCATGTCGCAAAAAGGGCAGTGTAGGCTTCCTACAAATCGGGAACCAAATCGCTCCGAATCAGAGCGTCGACCGTCCACATCACAAAATGGCAATGCAGGCTTCCCACAAATCGGGAACTAAATCGATCCGGATCAGAGCGTCGACCGTCCATGTCATAAAAAGGGCAGTGCAGACTTCCCACAAATCGGGAACCAAATCGCTCTGGATCAAAGCGTCGACCGTCCACGTCGCAAAATGGATAGTGCAGGCTTCCCACAAATCGGGAACCAAATCGCTCCAGATCAGAGTGTCGGCCGTCCATGTCGTAAAAAGGGCAGTGCAAGCTTTCTACAAAGCAGGAACCAGATCGCTCCGGGCCAGGGAAAAGTCTACCACGGACACTCCATCTCGGAGACGCGTCAAGCATCGACCATTCATGTCGCAAAAAGGGCAGTGCATGCTTCTTACAAAGCAGGAACCAGATCACTCCGGGCCAGGGAAACGTCTGCCACATACACTCAGTCTCAGAGACGCGTCAAGCGTCGACCGACCATGTCGCAAAAAGGGCAGTGCAGGCTTCCTACAAAGCGGGAACCAGATCATTCCGGGTCAGGGAAACGTCTACCACGGACACTCCATCTCGGAGACGCGTCAAGCGCCGGCCGTCCAAGTCGCACAAAGGGCAGAATCGACCGTCCATGTCGTAAAAAGGGCAGTGCATCCCAAAAAGTGGGAACCAAAGCAAGTCATCTCCACGCAAAAGAAGATCCATCAATTTCATGCACACGATCCACATATGCTGTGTGCATTTATTGATGGGGGCAATTTGTTGGGGTAAAAATTTGCACACCGGTTGACCGAGTCAAAATCAAGGTCAACCCCAAGCCAGGTGGGCCCAAGTCCAGATCAAGTGGGCTCATGCCCGGGTCGAGCCCTAACATGAAGCGGCCGGCCTTCCCCCATGCCGAAATAAAAATCATGTAATAAATAATTTTTATGTAATTTTTTATGCATGAATGTATGCAAAATGGGCATAAAGCCAATATTTTGTAAGCTCATAGCTTATGTGCAAAAAAAAAATAGCACATGACCCATGAGATAGGCAAAATGCCATTTTGTAAAGCCCAAGGGGCTATATCTAAATATGTAAGCCTATATAAGGCAACATGATGATGAATAAAATAACATTTTTGATTCTCTCAAAAAAATCTAGGGTTTGTGCCTCTTTCCCTTTTCTGAAGGTTCCAAACCTTTTTATTTCTTTTGAATTAAATCAAGAGTTTTACTCTTTCTTTTCCAAAACTAAATAGTTTTTCACCACAAAACCCATAAAGGGGAACTTGGATCTATCATTAGATCTCAAAAAGAAGAGATTTTTAAAATCTCATATCTCTTGATCTTCAAGATCCGGCCAATAAGGGAAGAAGAAGGAGTCCCATCTCCAGAAACCCCATTTTGGGGAAAGAACCAGGGCTCAAGGGGAGAAGCCCCTTCATCAGCTTCAAAACATTCTTGGAGTTTAACTCCTCACACACACACACACACACATACATACAAAATAATAAGTGCTCCTTTCTGGGAGTACAACTCCCATTGCAGGGACCAAGTCCCTTTTAGCGTGCGAGCGCCCACGTGCTAACACGTGGGGCGCTAGCGCTCAAAGCGCTAGCGCTTTTGTGCTCAGAGTGCCAGCGCCCAAAGTGCTAGCGCCCGAGCGCCCACTTGCTGACACGTGGAGCGCTAGCGCTCTTGCGCTCAGAGCGCTAGCGCCCGACCGCCCACGTGCTGATACGTGGAGCGCTAGCGCTCTTGCGCTCAGAGCGCTAGCGCCCGAGCGCCCACGTGCTGACACGTGGGGCGCTGACGTTTTTTCCCATGCATCCTTTGGATGCCCTTTCCCTTTCTTTCTTTATATATATATATATATATATATATATATATATATATATATATATATATATATATGTATATATACGCGCGCGCACACACACTTACTCTACAACACTGTCCCTCCCGAAAAAAAAAATTGGGTCGGAGCGCTGCCCCGCACCCCGTAACGGGGCTGCTAGCTCCCTTGACCCCCAGCCCGCTATCCGGGTAGCAGGACCCCCGTAAAAACTCTGCGTGGCTCCCGATATACCCAAGCCCCCTCCAAAACAAAACACACGTACACTGCACATTGAGTTCGCATAGCCAGTTTAACCCGTCAATCGGAGGTTTCCTTGCTCCAAAGGCGAGGGGTAATTAACGGCAGTTTAGTCCGCGGCTGCCGGAGATTCGGATCCCCACAATCAATAAACCTCGGACTACCCTAGGCAGGGGGAATCTGTAGTACGCCTGACAAGCGCGCGCGTATTCCCATCTCAATGGGGTAACGAAAAACACCCTACAACATTATTTCTTCTTGTGGAGTTACAAAGATGAGGCCTACTCCAGATTTGATTATGGGGGAGCTGTGCTTTCGCTTCTTCATAGAAGATTCCCCATCGAAGTGGAGTTCCCATCGGGTGTCACTCTCTCTTATTTCCCCGTCAATCGTGTCAAACACATGCCCGTCTGGCAATTCACAATTTAAAGGTGAGTCATCGGGTACTGGATGCTCAGTGAGGAAGTCGGCGATGTCATGTCCTTTCACCGCCTTGAGAAGTCGGTGTGTTATCGAGAACTCCATCAAGAGTAGGGCCCATTTAGTGAGTCGTCCCGTTAGTATGGCTCTTGACATCGAATATTTGAGAGGATCCACCTTTGATATGAGATGGACCTCATGCGCCAAAGCATAGTGTCTGAGCTTCGTTATTGCGAAGATTAACGCTAAGCAGTGTTTTTCGATGGGGGAGTAGTTGTTTTCTGCCCCCAGGAGAACTCGACTAAAATAGTAGAGGGTTCTTTCTTTCCCTTGGTCGTTCTCCTGCGCCCAAAGCGCGCCTAAAGAACCTTCAAGGGCCGTTGTGTACAGGATGAGGGGTTTTCCCTTAACTGGAACGGTTAGTACCGGCGGATTCTGCAGGCATTGCTTGATTTCGTCCAGTGCGCTTTGGCATTTGCGATCCCAGACGAACGAGGTCCCCTTCATCATCGGATGACTGTAGGACGGCATTTTCTAGAGAGATTAGCTATGAACCGCCGAATATACGCGAGCTTTCCTTGGAGAGACCGCAGTTGCTTGAGAGTTCTTGGCGGAGGCATTTCCATGATTGCCTTGATCTTTGACGGGTCTATTTCGATGCCTCGGTGTCGTACGATGAATCCTAGGAATTTGCCCGAGGAAACTCCGAACGCGCATTTGAGAGGGTTCATCTTCAGATTGTATTTTCGAAGACGTTGGAACACTATCTTAAGATGCTCCCAATGCTCCTCATGCGATTTTCTTTTTACCACGAGGTCGTCGATATAACGTTCGACAATCTCGTGTATAAGATCATCAAAGATCTTCGTCATTGCCCTCTGATAAGTGGCGTCGGCGTTTTTCAGATCGAAAGGCATCACTTTATAGCAGAATATACCCAGAGGAGTCCGGAAAGCGGTATGCTTTTGGTCTTCGGGATGCATGTTTATTTGATTGTACCATGATGATCCGTCCATGAAGGAGAATACTTCGTGAGTGGACGTGTTGTCTATCATCAGCTCGGTAACCGGTACGGGAAAATCATCCTTCGGACAGGCTTTGTTGAGGTCCCGAAAGTCTACGCAGATGCGCACCGTCCCATTTTTTTTCATCAGTGGGACGATGTTGGTGATCCAGTCAGGGTACCGAACCTCTTGGATGAAGCCAGAGTCGATTTGCTTCGTGACCTCGGCGTTGATGCTCATTTCAAGTTCGAGCCGCATTCTTCTCGGCGCTTGTTTGACTGGCTTGACGTCCGGAGATATCGTTAATTTATGCACAGCTATTTCTGGATCTAGTCTCGGCATTTCGGAGTAGTTCCATGCGAAGCAGTCTCTATACTGCATGGGCACATCTTTTAGCGTAGCCACCTGCTCTTTAGACAACAGCTCACTGACGAACGTAAGCCGCGGGTCGTTTACCGTCCCCAAGTCGATTTTTCTCAGGTTGTCAGCCGTGGTGTGTATCTCATCTTCTAATTCTTTTAGCGCCAGTGGAAATTCCGAGATCAATTCTTCTTCATCCTCGTTTTCGAAGCACCAGGACAGGTCATCCATGTTCTCGGGCACTCCTTCTGATAGCGTTATCGCGTGGTAGGTACGAGATCGTTTCCAGGACCGATGTTGATCTGGTTTTACCCTCGTTATATACGTTGCCTTTGGCATATGCTTTTGAGGTGGGGCCACCTTCCAATTGTTGGATGGAGCGAACCTGCCGAGTTGATATTGGTCTTCGATCCAGTTCTTGAAACAGTTTTCAAGAGGATGGCCTATTGCTTGGTGATAGGAGCAATAATCCGGCCGACAGACCTCGTCTGCTTGTTCGGGGGTGCTTGGACTCCGGGAGTGTCATCATTTGATATTTCATGACGAGGTCGAAGATTCTCCTTGTTTTATCTCGAGGGAAAGAATATGCTCGACCCATCTTTTTCGCTAAAGACGGATTCCGGCTGACCTTTTCTTGATCGCGAGGCTTTTTGGACTCGCTTCGCCATGGCCGAACGTTTTCTCCGTTCTTCAACTTGTTTTTGCCTCTGCGTCGGGCCTTTTTCTTGTCTTGGGAATGCACGGCGGGTTGACGGAGAAGGGCATCGTCATCCTGCGTGCCCTGCTGAAGGATACGTTGCATCCTGGTTTTCTCGTAGATGGCCATTTCGCGGTTGTGGTCGTTTCGGACCTTTTGACTCGCTTCTCGTATTAGCTTGTCCATTTGTTCTTCAAACAATGGACTCGGCATTTTTATAGCAGGACCGCGTTCTGGTTCAGCGTTAGCGCCTTTTAAAATAGCATCTTCTTCTTCATCAAGATCCTTGATGACATGGCAGCCGTGGAATTGCTCCCGTTTCTTGGACTGGACATATCCAAGCCCGATCGTCTCTATTTTTCCGTTGAGTTCTGGGGACGTTCCAAATCTTATTGTAGAACTGAGCTTGCCGAGAAGTCTGTTTGAAAGGTACGCCTTGGCATCTTAATAACCTTTTAAATCCCTCGGTGTAGTACCTGGGCAGACGAGGAAAGGACCGACGATCCCTTCACCGGGAGTGACTCCTTTAGCAAAACTAGAAAAGCCTCAAAAGCACTCCATTTTAAATTCATTCGATCCTACAACGATATCAAGTTCATTACGCAATAGGTTTTCAGAAAAACCTGTCGTAGCCCTCCGTCATTTCAGATAAGTCCTGTTTAGTATTCGTGCTGCGTTTGTTGACCTTGTCAAGGCGCAGTGTGCGGTAGCTAACCAGTATTTATCTGCTTATGCATATGATGCAGATTGGGTTAGGGTAGTCGTGCGGCCTTGTTGACCTTGTCAAGGGTCGTGCGGGTGGGTTTGATTCAATCAAGAAATGACGGGTTGAACTTGACTTGCGGTCTATGGTTTGTTGACCTTGTCAAGGTCATAGATCGTTCGGGGCAAAATATTATCGGGAATTTCAAGTGTTGAAATTTGCAATGAGATTGCATACCTTCTATGAGATAGTTGGATCCCGATACCCGCCGCGAGTAAGAGTTACTCCTGGGAGAGTTTTATACATTACAATTAGCCGATCAAGTAGGTGTCTAGAAAGGTGTCAACGAGGTTATGCCTCTGGGAAAACGAGGTTTACATTAATTAGGTTCGTGTGAAAGCACGGGGGACCTCCCTCAAAGTACCGACACTGGCCTGGCTGAAAGATTGGCGAACCTGTAGTGTGTAATTAATCTCGGCTAATCTTTCCTTTTAGGGTTTGAAGGAAGATTTGATAAAAAGCAGTGGGAGCCATCCTGATTAGATAAAATAATAACCAATCTATTCTTGCAAGAGCGCACGCTGAGTGTTTTCTTTTCTCTCTCTCTCCAGGTAGCGACCATATCACGTCTTAATCAAGATAATAATACGGATTATTGACCGAACCCGCTTGTTATACTGAGCTGGGGAACGTTGGTCCCGCTCCAACTTATAATTGTTATAAGACAGAGCAGGAAATAGAGGAATACCAGATTTCCCGTGCCGCCCAAACGAAGAGAATGCATGTTGATGCATCATCTTCGGATGTGTTCGTTACACAGAACCGTTTCTCAGTATCCTCCGTATCCTAGGTATATGATACCGGATCAGGATCCCAGATATGTAATCTGTTACATAGGGCTACAAAAGGGTAGAAAAACTGAGAACGGGTGATAAGTTTCATGAGACAGAAAACGGGGCAAGTGTTGCAGCCAAGTCTGTTGGTCACTGTCACCCTGTATTACCAGAATACATTGATTCTGAACGAATGTTATTAGATACCGAACCTGATATACAAAATCATATCAGTCTCTTTATCAGCAAAGAAATGATAAAATTTTGTATTATTGGATAATGTTTTGAACATTTCCTATATCAAAAGTTGATCGGTTCAGGCACGTTATCTAAAAGCATTGATGTTCTAAATCAAACTACAGTTCTTTAGTATATGGAACACACACAAGAGAAAGAGTTCAGAAATGAACGAATTCTTCTTGAGGTATTGTAGACTAGGTCATATCAATGCGACCCGACTAGCTGGAGTTACATGTAGATGCATATTCAAATCAGTTTGAATTTACATATTGTGAAACTCGCCAGTCATGTCACAAAGATAAGATGACCACAACCCTGTTTATTGGAAACAGAGAAAGAGTTAGTAAACTCTTGGGATGATACATGTTGATGTATGTAAGGTCCCCTGTCTACACATGCCAAGACCGATTCTTTATACTTCATTACATTCTCTGATAATCTCTCAAGATTCAGTCATATGTTCCTGTTGAAACATGCGTCCGAACCTTTTGAGATATTCACAGAATATAAGTTAGAAGTAGAGAACCAAAATACGGGTATAAGTATTATGTCCTTTGATGAGATCGAGGAGGAGAATACTTGGGCACGGAAAATCCTGGACTATTCTAAAGGAGAATGAGATTCCCTCTCAGCATTACTCCTCCGTATACACCAAAGCACGTTGGTATATCGGGGCGGAACAGTCACACCCTATTTGATATGGTGTGCTCTATGATGAGTACTACTGAGTTACCTATTTCCTTTTGGGAGTTATGCACTTATGAAGTTGCATACCTATTGAATTAGGTTCGAATCAAATCAGTGCCTACCACTTCATATGTGATATAGAAGGGGAAGAGCCCATGTCTTAAGCTAGTTAAGATTTGGGGTTGTCCGGCCTATGTCTAAAAAGCAAAATCCGGACAAGCTCGAGGCAAGGTCTGTAATGTAGAACTGAAAAGGTTCCAGCTATACAAAATACAACAGATGATTTGGTACAACCAAAGGATTTAGTAGATGCCAACGAACCTCAGCCTCTCCGCCGATCTAGTAGGGTTTCTCACCCATCTGAGAGATACTTTGGTTTCTCTATGACAGTGGGAGCGAGGATTGCATCATGAGATGATGACCCAACTAGTTTCGAGCTGGCCATCAGGAGTGGGACTCTGTAAGAATGGCTGGATGTTTATCGATCTGAGATGGAATCCTTATACACCAACAAAGTATGGACTTTGGTTGCTATATCTGAAGGGTTAAATCCCCATCAGGAGCAAGTAAATCTTGAGAAGATTACTTGGTGTACATGGAAAAGTTGAGACTTTCAAAGCTAGACTTATTAAAGGTTTGCATCATTGACCAGGTGTGGATCATGATGAAACCTTTTCTAAGGATCTATGCTTAAGTCCATCCAGATCCTACTTGCCACGGCTACATACCATGACTACGATATCTGGTGGTTGGGTGTCATGGCTACTTTTCTAAATGATGTTTTGGAAGAGCATGTCTATAAGTACACAGCCAGAGGGCTTCGTAGACAGTGGGAGCAGCGGAAACGTGTGCAAGATGCTTTATAGGGTAAAGCAGGTATCGCGGAGTTGGAACATCTGTTTTGATGTGATAGTCAAAGAGTTTGACATCATCAAAATGGTAGATGAACCTTGTATAAACAAAAAGGTAGTAGGGAGTATGGTTGTGATCCTCGTAAAGTACGTGGATGACATACTTTTGATAGGGAAGGAGTTTCCTATGCTACGCTCGGTCGATCTCCGCTTATCACATGGATTCTCCATATAGGATCAAAGTGATACCTCCTAAATCCTGAGTTTTCATCTATGAGATAGATGTAATTGGATGTTAGGATACTCACTAGTTGTAGTGAGATGGTATCAATCGATCCTGGGGAGAATCACTGGAAGGGTTCCAGGGTGATAAGGATGACTGAATGTCAGTCACAGGCATTGTCCTTACCCTTAGTACATGGACGGTATGTTGGAAGAGTTCCAAGCTAGATACCGTGACATACTAGACGATAAAGGCTGGATACATCGCTACTAAACATGCTACCAAAGAGGAAGTCTGGGTGTATATTTGTTCATGAGATGAACTTCGTTCCTCCCATTGTGTGACAATGGAGTTGTGGCTTATGCCAAGGAACGTCCGTCCCATCAGTGATCCAGACATATTCTAAGGCAGTATCACCTGATCATGAAGATGGTTGATCTCCAAGGTGATCGAGGTTAGGAGAGCGGACTCAGAGGACAACACGGCGGATCCACTCACGAAGGCCTATTCCCAGAGAGAGACTTTTAGGGGATGGTTGAGTATGAGATACTATAACCACTGCTACAGATGGCCCTAGTGCAAGTGGGAGATTGTTAGTTATATGTATGCCCTAGAGGCCATTACTGTACATAGGATGTATATTGTAGTGGATGCTGGGACATATATAGGGAGGACTTTCTTGCTCGACATGATAGTATGCTATCTGGTTACTCTTTACCTTAACGTGTATACTGACAGTCTCTCTTTTACATGTTGGTAAAGCCCTTAGGATGTGTACTTGACTACCTGGACTATGATGCGGATCATACTAGTGGGGACATGGTAGTCCATAAGTACATCCTTCAAAGTCCCTAGTCGTGGGTGTATCGAGACGGGGCATCGATATACCAGAGTAGACTAGCGTATACCTTCTCGACCCATACAGATGGGCGATGGATGATCCCATATCCATTGGTGTTTGACATCGGAGATGATATACGGGTGCTCAGTGGAGACTGGGTACACTGGACGGACTCGCCGAGAACTCCCAGATGGTATTATACCTTACGTCAGATGGCAGTTCTCTGGTGACACTGGTACAGAGTAGTCTGTTGATCCGAGATCGTCATAGAGTCTTGTGTGGTTCCCACTGTGCTTTGATTTCCACCTTACCACGTCCAAGAGGGCGTGCAAAACGGTGGCTTTTGGGTACAGTCCCGAATCACATGGAGACAATAAGCGATAGGAGGGGATTCGTCTCTCCCGGTATAGGGAGTTGATGTTGCGCTGTGTTCGATTGGCTATAACCGGAAATCCCTGGCCAGGGTTGCTGAGATTTACTGGTAAGTGTTACCAGTAGTTTCTCGAACTGTTATAGACCTCATATCGACACGACTTATCAAGCTATTGGGGTCTGACGTTTACCACCCCTAGGCAAGATATGCGACATATCAGAGATGAGACCGGACTGTACGGTAGTGTTACTGGTTGGATTCACTGGAGTGTGAGCGGGCTTGCTCGTCGATCTTCTGATCGCTCAATACCCGGGTGGCCATTACGTTTAGCAGACCGCTTGCGGCTTGTAGGTGTTTGATATGATCATCATCTGCTGCCGGCGTATTGACGAGTCTTTAGAGTCCTACACAGAGCTTTCCTGGCTCAAGCGAAACGAAATAGGAGCGCATATGAGATATGTGCGGGACCGAGAATATTGCGTGTATGTGATACCGTATTTTATTCTCGCGATGAATGTATCGAATGGTTGTATGCGATATAACCTAATTATCGATTCAAGCGTTGATTCGATAAGTCGATACATTGAATACTAGTCGGTTATGTTCGACATGACCGGATCGTTAAATCAAGTGTTGATTTGATGATTTAATGCACAATTATATATTTGATATATTACTTTGCATTAACTAGTATTGGTTCACTTTAAATGGATTTTCTCACTTGAAGTTCACAAGTTGTATATGTGATATACTTTTGTGCACTTGGATGTATCATGTTTGATGATACATGTTTGCTAGGGTTTGTGTAAAGAATTAAACTTTGGTTAAGTAAATGGTTAGGGTTTTTATTTTGTTATTCATTCATTTATCTTTTTAATTGGATTAAAAAGAAATGGATAAGAAAACAAAATGGTGGCTTTCTTTGTTTGCATCTTGAATCTTCATGAAGCTTTGACCAAAGTCACCATTTTGTCTTCATCTTTAACCCTAACCATTCATCTAACCTTAGTCAATTCTCTACACTTGACCATGATTGATTATGATAAGTATTCTTTTATTTTCTATTTTATAAATAACTTATCATAAGATTATCATCTTCTTCTTCTTCTTCTTCTTCAAGATGAAGAACCTTGACTTCATCAATGGTGATTGATGAATAAGAGTGAGAAATCCAATTCTAAAGTGAACCCACTTCCTATTTCTTCATCCTCTACCTCTTGCCAAGTAGTATAGGGTGTTTCCTTCACAAGTTTTCATGGCTTGGTGAAGGTGGAGCTTGATCTAGTGCTGCCTCGACGTAGATCATCTTCGGCAAGCCGTCGATGACCTAGCCCGTCCATTCTCCGATGAAGCCGACGCAAGAGCCCGGATTTCGATTTGGACAGCGAGGAGACTTCATTGCGGAGCCGTAGAGGTGGAGGAACGGATCTACAAAGGTTGTATTTCCGTATTCTTGTAGTTAAGTGTTAACTAGTTTGCTTTTTCGCCTAGACATCTAGCTAACGATCCGTAGTCTAGGGTTTCTCGGCACCGTAATTTTTGAAATTGGCATGGTTGATGCCTTGTGAGACCTCTTGAGAGTGCCTAGGAACCCTACAGATTCGTCTCTCCCGGTATTGGGAGTTGATATCACGCTGTATCAGAGAGCCATTACGCAAAGTCCCTGGCCAGGGCAAGCAAGATTTACTGGTAGGTTTTCCAGTAGTTTCTCAAGGTGTAATGGGCTTCGCTCCGACACGACTTATACCGCTTTTATGGGACTGACGCTTGCCGCCCCCTAGGCCCGATATGCAATAGTCCTAGACGAACAGACCGGACTGTACGGAGATTGTCACATCAGGCTCAGTAGGAGTTCGGATGGATTTCCTCATCGGCCTTCTTATCGACATCTAGCTGGGGACCGTTACGTACAACTAGTGTCGCTTGCGGTCTGTGGTTAAACCCACTTCCAGCGTAGTAGTCGAGTCTTTAGAGTCCCACACAGAGAGTTTCCCTGCTCCAAGCGAAACGATATAGAGATCGTATGGTTTTACGACAAGGGTTCGGACGCATACGTATGTTTACGCACGTACGACGTTCGGACAGTTTTTACTAACCGGTTTTGGTTTAAGCCAGATTCTAGTATTGGATTATTGGATTTATACAGTCCAAAGTTTTTCCGTGTTTTCACGGATAGGAGGGGATTCTAAGAACACTGGAGAAATTTGGGTTCATGAATCGGTCAAACAGCCGCGGATCCACGGCCGAGTTGAGACCGATTCACCCCAAAATTGCCCAGTAACTCTTCTGTGAATATTTTGTTCTTTCTGGAATGTTTATTTTCTGCTCAAGTCTCAGGTACACAGAGAAGTTTTGGAGTAGAATCTAATGTGTTTGCTCGATCGAAATTATACGATATTTGCTAATTAGATTATATCTGTGAACTGTATAATGTGTTCGTAAACCTCCCCTAACTGCTAGTATGTCGGTTGGCAGGGGTTGCACATTTCTGTAATGATTTAACTGTTTGTGATTATGAACTATATTGGATTGTTGTGATGATTAGCCGGGGTTTGAGATGGGTTATTATATTCGTTCATTCGATGTAATTATAATATGTTGTAATATTATTTTGCGAGGCATATCCAGGTTGCGGTTGTAGCCACCGTTGTATTATTTCATTTTACTGTTTTTGCTCCTGGGATAGACCCAAGGTGGGGTGCACAAACTACCGGGTACTTTGAACTGTTTAGTGGCCTACTCACGTTGTTGAGGGAGATCGCTTCACTTCGGGTACTTGGCGGGTAGTTTGCAGTACCCGCAGGGGTCTAGGGTGGGGTAATGGCTATTCGTCACAACTGTTTAATCCGTCTTTCGTTGCAGGCTCAAAAGAAACGCGGATTGCTTGCATATCCAATAATGTTCATCTGTGATCTGGAATGCCTATTATTGCGTCTGACGAATGTACAATATCTATATATGATAGCTATTTAGACGTCACTTATGTTTTACACCCGCGCTAGCCTAGCCCCCGCTCTATCGTTAGTTAAGTAACCTAACTGGTGATAACGGGACCCCGTGGCGAATGCAGATGGCATAAGAGGACGTTGTATTTTCGTTGTTTTCTGCAATGATAAGTTAATGATGGGACGCATTATTATTAATGCAAAGAAAATAAACCAAAGTTGAATCGTTGGAACAGTTTAAAAGAAACCATTCGGTTATTTTAAAACAGAAGATATTTTTAATTGCGGAGCTTTAACCATTCCTTTTAAAAGCTATCAGGTTCCTTCAGTTATATCAAGTTCACTACGTTCACGGTTTCGCCAAAACCATTCGTAGCCCTCCGTCATTTCATTTGGGTATTCAGTAGTATTCAAGCTATGTATTTTGACCTAACGCCAAGGCATAGTGTTTGGTAGCTGCTGGGTATTCATTTGTTTCATAGATAGATAAGTTAGTTTGGGACAGTCGTATTATCATTTTGGTCGAACGTCAAGGATATGTACGGATGGGTTCAAATTAACAAGATAATGATGGGTAGAACTTGCCATGTGACTTATGACATTTTGACCTAACGCCAAGGTCATAAGAGCATGGGGCAAAAATTTATATCGGGAATTTCTAAAGAAACTGAAATTTGCAAAGAGATGCACACCATTTGGAGTTTGATGAATGTTGGTAGGATTTCTTCAGCATTATCATACGATGATATTTGGATCTCAATCCTACTGTGAGTATATGCTACTTATCAGGAGATTCGTCACTTAACGATCAATGCTATAAACCAAGTAGGTGTCTAGAAAAGTGTCAGCGGGGCTACGCCTCCAGAGAAAAGAGGTTCTTTAATTAAGGAACTTCGCAAAAGCGTTGGAAAACCTCCCTCGAAGTATCGACACTGGCCTGGCTGAACGGTTAAGCAAGTATTGTACGGTGAGAATAGTCCTGGCTAATTCTTCCTTTTTGGTTTGAGGAGGGATTCGAAAAACAGTGGGAGCCATCCAGTTTAGATAAATTAAAAACCACTCTAAACTTGCAAGAGCATCATGCTAAAGTGTTTCTTCTCTCTCTCCTAATTGCAGCGACCCTGATAATGACTGGACTTAAGTTACTATTAGAAAAAAATATACTGACATGGCCAAACTATAATGATTGGCTGCGGAATGTCAAAATGGCTTTGACCTATGACAGATTGGTTTATGTCCTCACCGCTAAGGCACCTGCAGTCCCAGGTCCCAAATCCAGTAATGCGGATAAGGAAATCCACAAAACATGGGAGTTAGATTGCGCGAAGGCCAAGTGCATCGTTTTTGCCTCGATGAATAATGAACATCAGAGGAGGCACGAGGATATGGATCTAGATGCCATATTTCTCCATACAAAGGAAGTTTATGGAGAGCAATCTCGTATAGCAAGATACGAGACCTCAAAGAACTTGTTTCAGGTGAGCTTGACCGTCGGATCATCGGTAGGAGAACATGTTCTAAAGATGATTGGCTATATTGAAGAGCTCGCAGACCTTGGGACGACTTTGGATAATGAGCTCTATACAGACCTGATTCTCCAGTCCCTCCCTTCCACCTACGCCCAGTTTATTCTGAATTTCAACATTCAAAGAAAAGAAGTCGAACTTTCAGAACTCCTTAACATGTTGAGGAGTGCAGAGGGCACCTTGTAGAAGGCAAGGGAAACACACACTATATTTGTTCGCGGTGCTTCTTCTTCCGGGTCCAAGGCTAAGGCCAAAGGAAGGAAGAATAAGGTCGCCACCAAACCTAGATGAGGTGTTAGTAAGGTAGGAGCGAAGGGAAAGAAAAAGATTACGGTGCCAGTAGTGGCCAAGGATGAGTGCTTCCATTGTCATAGAAAAGGGCACTGGAAGAAAGATTGCAAGGCGTGGAACGCCAAGAACCAGGAACCGAAGCAAGCTGTAGCTTCGACTTCAGGTGTGTTTGTAATTGAGAATTGTCTGTCAATCAACTCTACTTCTCGGGTATTGGATACCGGATCAGGATCTCATATATGCAATTCATTGCAGGCACTGAGAAACCGTAGAGTGCTGAAAGATGGTGATATGACCCTAAATGTTGCTAACGGAGCTAGCGTGGGAGCTGTGTCCGTCGGGGATTATCACATGAGATTGACGAGTGGGCACATTTTGGTTTTACATAACTGTTTTTGTGTACCTAGTTTAACGTGTAATATCATATCAGTTTCCTTGTTATCAAATAAAGGTTATGATTTCACGTTTGTAAGCGATGTTGTTAACATCCACCTTAATCATAGTTTGATTGGGTCCGGTACACTGGATAACGGTATATATGTCTTAAACCAATTCCAGATTTTCAATATCCAGAACACACTTAAAAGAAAGTCTCCAGATTTAAATACGGCTTTCTTATGATATTGTAGAGTAGGTCACATCAATGAGACAAGGTTAACTAAGTTACATAGAGAAGGATATTTGGACTCGTTCGAATATCAATCTTATGCCACTTGTCAATCATGTCTCAAAGGAAAAATGACAAAGACTCCATTCACTGGACATGGAGTAAGAGCGAGCGAGTTCTTAGGACTTGTACACAGCGATGTATGTGGTCCAATGTCTACACATGCAAGAGGTGGTTTTTCCTATTTCATTACTTTTACGGATGATTACTCTAGGCACGGATTCATTTTCTTGATGAAACATAAATCCGAGGCTTTTGGGAAATTCCAAGAGTATAAGAATGAAGTAGAAAACTAAACCGGCAAAAGTATCAAGACACTAAGATCTGATCGAGGTGGTGAATACTTTAGTGCCGAGTTTCTAGGTTACCTAAAAGAGAAAGGAATTCTCTCTTAGCTTACTCCTCCATACACTCCACAGCATAACGGTGTATCGGAGAAACGGAATCGAACTCTATTGGATATGGTACGTTCCATGATAAGTAATGCTGAGTTACCGCGATCTTTCTGGGGTTATGCGCTAGAATCAGCGACATATCTTTTGAACACAGTTCCTACCAAGACTGTGCTTACTACGTCATATCAAATGTGGAGTGGGAAGAAACCCCATCTTCAGTATATGAAGATATGGGGATGTCCAGCTTTTGTTAAAAAGCAGCATGCGGACAAGCTCGAGGCACGATCGGTACTGTGTAAGTTTGTGGGATATCCAAAGAACTCCAGGAGGTATCTATTCTATTACGCAGAGGAACAAAAGGTTTTTGTTTCTCGTAATGCTCATTTTCTAGAACATCAGTTTTTAGAAAAGGAAACAAGTGGAAGCGAAATAGAACTGGAAGAAATTTCAGAACCACAAACTACTACTGAAAGTTTGGTAGAACCAGTAGTTCAAGAAGAACAGGACATTCCTGCACCCCTGCGCAGGAGTAGTAGGTCGTCTCATCCGCCTGAGAGATACTACGGTTTTCTCACAGATAGGGATGGAGAGGATTGTATCATTGATGATGATGAACCTACTAGCTTCCAGCAGGCCATCCAGAGCGGCGACTCGGTACGATGGCTAGATGCAATGCGGAACGAAATGGAGTCCATGTACACCAACAAAGTATGGACTTTGGATTTTGCTCCAGATGGGTTAAAACCCATAGGATGCAAACGGATCTTCAAGAAAAAGATTGGTGTAGATGGGCAGGTGGAAACCTATAAGGCTAGATTTGTTGCAAAGGGTTTTCGTCAAAGACCCGGTTTGGACTATGACGAAATCTTTTCTCCAGTGGCTATGCTCAAATCCATTCGTATCCTTCTTGCCATTGCTGCCTTTCATGATTATGAAATCTGGCAGATGGACGTAAAGACGGCTTTTCTGAATGGTAATTTAGAACAGTGCGTCTATATGGATCAGCCAGAAGGTTTCAATCAGAGTGGGAGCAGCGGAAAAGTGTGCAAGTTGTTTAAGTCCATTTATGGACTGAAGCAGTCATCGCGGAGTTGGAACATCTGTTTTGATGAAACGGTCAAAGAATATGACTTTATCAAAAATCCAGATGAACCATGTATATATAGTAAAGTTGTAGCACGAACTGTCGTATTCCTCGTCTTGTATGTGGATGACATTCTATTGATAGGAAATGACATTCCTATGCTACAATCTGTCAAAGGATTCTTGTCACACAGGTTCTCCATGAAAGACCTGGGTGATGCCTCTTACATTCTGGGGATCCGGATCTATCGTGATAGGTCCAAGTGGATGTTGGGGCTTTCGCAGTCCAGGTATATCAACACCATACTGAAAAGATTCAGTATGGAAGATTCTAAGCGCGGTAATCTACCGGCTTGTCATGGAATCACCCTATCCAAAGAGATGTCTCCCAAGACTGATTTGGAAAGGGATCGCATGTCTATTATACCCTACGCTTCTGCGATAGGCTCTATAATGTATGCGATGTTGTGCACCAGACCAGATATAGCTTACGCACTGAGCGTGGTAAGCCGGCACAGTCAGACCCAGGGGAGAAGCACTGGATAGCAGTGCTGAACAATCTCAAGTACCTCAGAAGGACTAAGGAGATGTTCTTGGTTTACGGCGGAAAAGACCTCAAGATCGAGGCCTTTGCTGATTCCGGCTTCCAGAGTGATAAGGACGATTCCAAGTCCATGTATGGTTATGTCTTTACCCTCAATGGAGGGGCGATGTGCTGGTAGAGTTCCAAACAGGACACCGTTGCTGACTCAACGATGGAAGCGGAGTATATTGCTGCTTGCGATGCCGCAAAAGAAACGGTCTGGATGAAGAAGTTCCTAACAGAACTTCAGGTGGTTTCTACCATAGGTGATCCAATACCTCTGTATTGCGACAACAACGGAGCTATAGTATTAGCAAAGGAACCCAGGTCCCATCAGAAGTCCAAACACATCTTAAGACGGTATCACCTGATCAGAGAGATCATAGATCGCTGGGAGATCGAGGTCCGGAGAGTTGCTACTGAAGAGAACATTGCTGATCCATTCACAAAGGCCCTACCTCAGATTCAGTTCGAGAGGCTACTCGAGATCATCGGTCTTCGATATGCCAGTACATGGCCCTAGTGCAAGTGGGAGATTGTTAGTGTATATGCCCGAGGGGCCATTATTGTATCATTCTAGCTTGTATATTACTTAATGGAAGCTTGGGATATTCACAGTTATATAATAGTCTTGCTAAATATGGTAGTATGCTACTTGGTTTTCTTTATCTTAATATGTATGTACATATTGATAGAGCCCTTAGGATCTTGCTTGACTACCAGCGTTGTGATGGCAGTCACACTAGTGGGAGCTGGATAGTCTACAAGCACATCCTTTTTCAGGTCCCTAGTCGTAGGATTATCGAGACAGGGCATCGATAATCCGGAGTAGACTAGTGTGTACGCTTCTCATCCCAGTTGGGGAGATGGTCTGTCCCACAGCCGTCAGTACGTCGTACTGGAGATAGTATACAGGTGCTCGTTAGGTTATGGGTACACCGGACAGGACTCGCGGGGAACTGTTGGTTGGTATTATACCCGTCGTCAGTTAACAGTTCCCAGGTGACATGAGTACAACATAGTCCGCAGACTTGACACTACTGCTTCGCCTAGAGTGTGTTCCCACTGTTCTCAGATTGCTACCCTACCACGGCTCAAAGGAGTCGTGCAAACAGGTAGTAGTTGGGTGTAGTCCCGAAGCACTTAGAGGCAGTGGCGGTTAGACAGGATTCGTCTCTCCCGGTATTGGGAGTTGATATCGCGCTGTGTCAGAGAGCCATTACGCAAAGTCCCTGGCCAGGGCAAGCGAGATTTACTGGTAGGTTTTCCAGTATTTTCTCAAGGTGTAATGGGCTTCGCTCCGACACGACTTATACCGCTTTTAGGGGACTGACGCTTGCCGCCCCTAGGCCCGATATGTGATAGTCCTAGACGAACAGACCAAACTGTACGGAGATTGTCACATCAGGCTCAGTAGGAGTTCGGATGGGTTTCCTCATCGGCCTTCTTATCGACATCTACCTGGGACCTTTACGTACAGCTAGTGCCGCTTGCGGTCTGTGGTTAAACCCACTGCCAGCGTAGTGGTCGAGTCTTTAAAGTCCCACACAGAGAGTTTCCCTGTTCCAGGCGAAACGGTATAGAGGTCGTATGTTTTATGACAAGGGTTCGGACACATATGTGTGTTTACGCACGTACGACGTTCGGACGGTTTTTACTAGCCGGCTTTGGTTTAAGCCAGATTCTAGTATCGGATTATTGGATTTATACAGTCTAAAGTTTTTCCGTGTTTTCACGGATAGGAGGGGCGTTCTCGTAATTTGGCGGGAAGCTTCTAGAAGTATGGTGACTTGAGGGTTTAGGTGGCATAAGCATTTATTGATCTAATGACTCATTTGTGTGATTCATTCATGTCATTAATGATGCATTAAATGGTTAATGACTCGTATAATGAATCACACATATTGAATAAATGAAGCATGATGATTAATCATTTAATTTATTTATTTGATAAATGATTATGCTTCATATATTCAAGAAGGATTCATTATTTCATGATTATGATTATCCTCACCTTCTCTCTCCTCAAGCTCTCTCACTCTTCAAACCCTAATCCTACCATCTCATGTGTTGAGATCAAGGATTAGATGGACTAATTAATCCATAACCTCACTCTATATTACCTAGGTGACTTTGATTAGCAACTAAAGAAAGCTAGTTACCTCAAGATTAGAGGCAAAGTTTGGAGTATAAGCTCTCGGGTGGATCGTCTATTACATAGAGGAGGCCGAGGAGGAGGTGGATAACGAAAAGACGAAGGACTAGGTTCACTAGGTATAATCTCTTCTCATAGTAGTTAACAACTTCTATGTATATGTTAGTTATAGTTTAGCAAAGATCCTTACGGTTAGTCGATGTTAATCCAAAGAACAAGATTGTTTTTCATATTTCCGCCTCCCCGCAACTCGTGGGGTGTAGTACATCGACTTACAGCCTCCATATTGAAAGCCCAGGAGATTCTTCACTTATACTCCATTCGACCGGGCTTCCTGGTGTTCAGGTAGAATGATATGGCGCTCTTTATGAGGTACTACCCCCATCGGTTCGCCCAACAGCTAAGCTATAATTAGGGGGTCCCATTGGAGGCGTTTTTGGAAGAGCCCGCGGCCACCAGGGAGGGGATACGGAGTGCACTACATCGTTTTATGCGGTTGAATATGGGCTCCCACTTCTTCATTAGCGAGCCAAGTTGCATTCCAAGGGCCCTCAACGTGTACAGGGCTTGGTATCAGCACGCGGTGGGTGCTGTTATCCGAGAAGAGAAGTGGTTGCTGCTTGACCGCAAGGGTGCGCCCCCCGCCAGCGATCGCAAAGCCCCCTAAGGCCAAGGACCCTTGTTGTTCCTCCGCTGAGAGGAGATGCTGGAGATGAGCCTCCGCGTGTGCTAAGCCCCCCACGCGGGTTGCCCCGTGATACCGTGGACATGCCCCCAGCGCCCCGTGCTCCGATGGAGACAGTGAATATGGTTTCGCCTAAATCCGATGTAGGTTCGGACATCGGGACCCGCCGTCCTAAGGTGCCCACGAAACGTAAGTTGATTTTGGGTGCGTTTGGGGTTCGCGCGCAGAAGAGGAAGAAGAAGTCGGTTCTTTCTCTTGATGTCGTCCTCGGCTTAGAGCCTCAGGCCCCTCTCACCGAAGGCTTAAGTGAGTATGGAACCAACGAGGGTTTCTTCGTAGAGCCAGAAGACATTGCTCTGGCGGCCGCTATCGCAGCTTCTGAGCGATTGGCAAGGCGCGACGCGTGGTTGGCTAGACTCGCGCAGTCAGGTAACCAGTTGTATTATTCGTCATTTCATCATACTTTTATCATTGTTTTTGACTAACGCTTTTCCTTTTTTAAACAAGCATTTCTACCGAAGAAGCAATCACTGCTTCTCTCAAAACCTTCAAGAAGGAGGAAAGGAAACGCGCCTTATCGGGCGTTGGTACGTCTCGGCTCATTGAGTTTTTATTCTCTTTTTTATGGCCAATCTAACCTTTTCTTTGTCTTATTGCAGGGACCACAAGACCTGCCTCGCAAGCCGACGCAAGAATTATCCCCGGGCCAGCTACCGAAGTCCCAGCCTCTTCAGGGTTGCCCCGAGAGTCCCTACTTAAAAAACCGATGATGGATGCCTTGAAGGCTCTGAAGGCAACTCTGAACGCGGACGACGACGCCTTGCTGAAGGAGGCTTCCAAGAAGTCCGTCGTGACGGCCCGGGAGGAGAGGAAGCGCTTGAGGCGCGCAGCGAAGGAGCGTAGCGCTGCTTTGGCTGTAGGAGCGGGCTCAAGCGCCGTTACTCCCGTTGCTACTCTTTCAGAGAAGCTCCCGATCGCCTTGTCTACTACTCATAGGCGGGCGGCGCGTGCAGCTCGGGATGCCAACGGTAAATCCGTCTTAGGTAATGTGCTTTTCGAGACTTTGTTGTAAAAGTTGTAAAACTATCGGTTCTTATATATCTTGTCCTGCAGGGCCGAGTCCTACTGAAGGAGCGGCGGCGACCGTCGAGCCTGAGGGGACGGTGGAGAAGGAAGCAGCCGATTCCGAGGCGACGGTAGGCGGTGCAGCCATAGTTGCCGGGCCCGAGCTAGTGGCTGACGAAACAGTCATGACTACTATGCCCGAGATGGCCACCACTGCTGAGCGCGAGGTGGCGGCAGATGAGACGGCTGCTACAATCGAGCCTAAGGCAGCAGCGGACGGAGCGGCTGCGACCGATGAACCCATGGCAGTGGTGGACGAGACGGCTGCGACCGCCGAGCCCGAGGGGGTAGCGGGCGAAACGGGCATGATCGCTGAGGACGAGACGGCCGCTCTTTCTCAAGAGTCGGGCACCGCTCCGATCATCGCTCTCCCTGCTTACGGTCCTTCGCCGTCTCCTGGCCTCGCGAGCACGACGACGGCTCCTGTAGAGTCTGGCGATAAGGCAACAGGAGGTGAACCCATGCCAATGGAGGAGGGAGACGCCGCCGTTTCGGCTGGCGACTCATCAGGTAAATCTTGGGTTACCGTCCTTTTTTTTATTCTGCAATCCTTCCTGACAGGGTTTATCTTGTTTCTAACGCAGGTGCGGCTAGTGCTGATGCCACTTTACCCGAGAGAACGCCGTCAGTTACCGCCCTGACGGTGGCCACATCTCTACCCTCCTTCGTACTGTCGCAGATGTTGGAAAGTATAGATTTGTGACTTATCAGTTTCATCTTTAGGCTGCATAACTTATGTATTGACGTCGTACAATTGCGTCTTTGCAGGAGTCCTTTTTGACCACGTGTACCAGGTGCTGCATCCCCGCTTCTCCTTCCCGTCGGAGCTTGCTTCATCCAGTGGCGCGGGTGAGTATAGTTTTCAATTAATGCTCTTTCTTTTTTTCAATAATGAAATTATTTCCGATTCTTCCTTGCTCTGATTGTAGTGCTACATATTGAAGGAGGGGATAAGAGATCAGTTGCGCCACCGTTTCTCCCGGCTTTGCCACCTGCTGCTGCTGGTATAGTAAATTCCATTGTTCATGAACTCCCTATATTCCTTGAACCGTCATTTGATTGTGATTTGTTTTGCAGCCGTCGTTGCGATTCCGGCCCCTTTCGAGTTTCGCATCATGATGTCGGCAGGCCCATTTTCCAGACGTCCATCCTCAAAGGGTGCTACGATGAGTCTGAGCATGCTGAGCGGATGCGTCGAGGAGTTTGACGCAGAAGTTCCCACCTCTGCCGCAGATTTTGCTGCCGAGATTAATACGATGCTGGTGACGCTTGTAAATTTCCATAATGAAGGCGTCGTCGAGTCTTGGGTTAACCACTGTAGGGAGATTGAGGCCTGCCTATATCAGCTGGAACTTATGCGTCCTGCCCCCGAGATTTTGGCCACGAGTACTCAACGGGCGGCATGGATCGAGCAGAGCGCTTCTTACTTCCGCCATCTTGAACAAGAAGCGGCTTTAAGGCGGAGGGAATGCAAAGAGACCTCAAGCGAGTCTGCTCGACTGCGTGCTGAGGTCGACGCGAACGCTGCCCGGGTGAAAGTTATCTTCGAGGGCCTTCTGCAAAGTATTTCTGATGGGTTAATATTGAAGCAGAAGCTCGATGCCATTGAGCGTGATGCCCAAGGTCGTGAAACCGCTTAGCGAGCCGTCGAAGAACAGCTTTCATCTTATTTGCAGCAGCGAGCCCAGGTGGAAGCAGAGTTGGCCGCAGCAGCCGATCAGGAAGAGGCGTTGAAAGAAGTGCGAGAGCAGCTTGCGAATTTTTTAAAAACGCTTCATTCTCAATGAAAGCCTTGTATCATTTGTAATTGTGAATAAAATGTATTTGTTTCTTTTATTCTTTAACACGATGTATCTTGTACTCAATCGAATTCATGAATAAAAGATATACATTCTTCATAATGTCTTGTATCGTTTCTTTGCTTTCTTCTTTCTTACTGTGTTGTTTGCCATGCGATTTTAGCAAGTGTGATCCGTTGATAGTATATAACTGTCAATCTTATGCTTTTTGTAGAGCCGTGATGGCTTAGAAAACAGGGTTAGGATCTGTCACCTAAGACTTTTCATCTTTATGAGCCGTGAGGGTCTCATAAAGAATTCTCTCCCTACCGGCCGAGATGGTCCCGTAGGTGTAATTTTCTCCTTAGGAATCGTGAGGATTCCTAAGTGTGTTTTCTCTTGAGAGTCATAAGGATCTCACAAGAGAATTTACTCCCTTACGAGTCGTGAGGACCCGCAAGTGATGGGTGAAGTCGCCCTTATCCGCATTTCACGGAGTCAGGGGTTGCTGTGGATGCTTTCCGGGGTACCGTAGTTTAAAGACATCGCGGTCGAGGTTAAGGACATCTTAGTCCATGGATTTAAGGAATCCACAGTCCGTTGTTAGTTTTAAGACATCACGGTCGAGGTTAAGGACGTCATAGTCCGTGAGTTTAAGGACCTCATAGTCCAACGTTAGTTCTAAGACATCACGATCGAGGTTAAGGACATCATAGTCCGTGAGTTTAAGGACCTCACAGTCCGGTGTTAGTTTTAAGACATCACGGTCAAGGTTAAGGACGCCATAGTCCGTAGATTTAAGGACTCCACAGTCCGGTGTTAGTTTTAAGACGTCACGGTCGAGGTTAAGAACATCATAGTTCGTGAGTTTAAGGACCTCACGGTCCGGTGTTAGTTTTAAGACATCACGGTCGAGCTTAAGGACGTCATAGTCCATGGATTTAAGGACTCCACAGTCCGGTGTTAGTTTTAAGATATGACGGTCGAGATTAAGGACATCATAGTCCGTGGATTTAAGGACTCCACAGTCCGGTGTTAGTTTTAAGACATCACGGTCGAGGTTAAGGACATCATAGTCCGTGAGTTTAAGGACCTCATAGTCCGCGAAATGCGTGGTTACTGGGACCCGTCACCTTTTTGAAGACGTTGAAGAATTTCAACAATAAATATCAAAGGAGTGAAGAGATGTACCCTCAAACTAAGGTAAAATCAGTTTAAAATCATTTTGGTTGATTGTTAGTTTTAAGACATCACGGTCAAGGTTAAGGACATCATAGCCCATGAGTTTAAGGACCTCACAGTCCGGTGTTTGCTTTGGATGTTTCCCTCGGGTTCATTGCCGTGTTCGGCGAGGACCAGGCTCCGCTCTGGATGCTTCATACGGGTTCACTGCCGTGCTCTGCAAGGACCAGGATCCGCTATGGACGTTTTCCATGATGTCAGAAGTGACGTTATCCGTGTTCCACGTGACCAAGAATTTGCACTAGATGCTTCACACGGGTTCACTGCCGTGTTCGGCGAGGACAAGGCTCCGCTCTGGATGCTTCACACGGGTTCATTGCCGTGCTCTGCGAGGACCAGGATCTGCTCTGGACGTTTCACAAGGGGTCAGAAGTGACGTCATCCGTGTTCCACGTGACCAAGAATTTGCACTAGATGCTTCCCATGGGTTCACTGCCGTGTTCGGCGAGAACTAGGCTCCGCTCTGGATACTTCACACGGGTTCACTGCCGTGCTCTGCGAGGACCAGGATCCGCTCTGGACGTTTTCCATGGGGTCAAAAGTGACGTTATCCGTGTTCCACGTGACCAAGAATTTGCACTAGATGCTTTCCACGGGTTCACTGCCGTGTTCGGCGAGGACTAGGCTCCGCTCTGGATGCTTCACACGGGTTCGCTGCCGTGCTCTGCGAGAACAAGGATCCGCTCTGGACGTTTTCTACGGGGTTAGAAGTGACGTTATCTGTGTTCCACGTGACCAGGAATTTGCGCTAGATGCTTCCCACGGGTTCATTGCCGTGTTCGGCGAGTACTAGGCTCCGCTTTGGATGCTTCACACGGGTTCACTGCCGTGCTCTACAAGGACCAGGATCCGCTCTGGAATTTTTCCACGGGGTCAGAAATGACGTTATCCGTGTTCCACGTGACCAGGAATTTTGTTAATTATATCTGTATTTCACGGAGTTGGGATTTGACTCTCGGTCATCTGTATACCGTCGAGTCATGGAATTGGGAGTTGCTGCTATTCCGCTTTGTTTGATATTGTGTCTGCTGAGGAGGAGGAGTGTTGAGATGATTTTCAGGCTATCCGTGACTCATTGAAACCTGGCCTTTTCTTATGATGAAACCCGGGAGAGAAGGAGTGCGATCCCTTCTTTATTTTCGCCCCTAGATTGTATACAGGGATTGATGTAACATACCTGTAGGGCGTAAATTTCATTTTCATTTTCATTTTATTTCTTTTCCCGCGATGCTCTATCATTTCTGCTTTTATATCGCGAAGTTCGTGATTGCCCAATCATTTCGGCTATTTTTCGCGGTGCCCAATCATTTCGGCCATTTATTTTATTTTTACTCCCTGTTTTTTATTGCGAGTTGCCCAATCATTTCGGTTATTTTGCATGCATATATTTTTACTTGCTGATTTTGTCTGCAAGTTGCTCCATCATTTCGGCTATTTCGTATGCATGTGTGGCTCGCTAGCTTTTTGCCGCTAGCTTGGGATTAGACACCGATTTCGGCATCAGCACCGCTACAACTGGGATATTGCCAGGAGCGAATCATCATTTGCCTCTGTCGATACCGAACAAATGTGGCTTAGCGAACAGGGTTAGGATCCTGTTGACTAAGGCTTTTGACTTCATGAGCCGTAAAGGTCTCACAAAGGTATTTCTCCCTGCGAGTCGTGAGGATCTCGTAGGTGTGTTTTCTCTTTAGGAATCGTGAGGACTCCTAAGTGTATGCTTTCTTACAAGTCGTAAGGATCTTACAAGAGTGTTTTCTCTTTATAAGTCGAGAGGACTTACAAGGGTTGTTCACCGTGCGAACATATCCCTAATCACGGATTGGACTCGGTTAGGGAAATATTTATTTGCGCCCGTGGATTTTATACAAGGGTCAGTATTGAGCCGTTTGTAGGGCAATATCGAAGGTTGGGGGGTTGCTTAAGAACTGGTTTAGGTCTCTGTAACTTAAGACTTTCAAATCTTATAAGTCGTGAGGGTCCCATAAGAGAGTTCTTCTTACGAGTCGTGATGATCTCGTAAGTGTAATTTCTCCTTAGGAATCGTGGGGATCCCTAAGTGTATTACTCCCTTGTGAGTCGTAAGGATCTCACGCAGGTGGTTTCTCCTTACAAGGTCGAGAGGATCCTGTAAGTGTCTTATAACGAGGTTGCGCCCTTTCGGGTTTTCACAAACACTTGCTGGTAGCCCTGCTGTTTTTACTCACGGAGCCCTTTCGGGTTTTCATCCGTGCCCATTTTGCTTATGGACATACCGTTTTCTTTTTTTTTTATTCTCTTTTTTTATATATATAACGAGGTTGCGCCCTTTCGGGTTTTCACAAACACTCACCGGTAGCCCTGCTGTTTTTACTCACGGAGCCCTTTCGTGTTTTCATCCGCGCCCATTTTGCTTATGGACATATCGTTTTCTTTTTTTTATTATTCTTTCTCTTTTTTTTTATCAGCTGTGGGATGCCGCAATCCACAGTAGTTTATCGACATCTCGGTCAACAGACATAGTGGTCCGTCATTAGTTTAAGGACATTTCGGTCCGCTGTTGGTTTAAGGACGTTTCGGTCCGTTAACCAGCTACTACTTATAGAGTTTTGGGCTTAGGAAGATAACGAGCGGACATAGTCGTCGTCTATCATTGACCTGGGCCGTAACTTGTTAGACGTAGTATTTCTTCAGGAAGCAGACGTTTATTGGTCTGAAAGGTCTTTCGCCATGCATGTCCATGAGTATATAGGCTCCACCCTGGTAGACCTTGTCTATGATGTACGGGCCTTCATAGTTCGGCTCGAATTTTCGTTACTTGGCGCGATTGGGGATCATAGGTCTTTTGACCACTAGCACGAGTTCGCCTTGGAGGAATGTCCTCGGCCTGGTCAATCTTTCATATGAGCGCGTCATCTTTGCTTTATAAGTTTCCAGATTTTCCTGCGCTATGAGCCGGGTTTCATCAAGGGCATCAAGCTCCTCAAGCCGAAGGTGAGCGTTTTCTTCGTCCATCAGCTCGTAATGGACTGCCACTCGTAGAGAAGGTAATTCTATCTCGAGGGGGAGTACTGCTTCTGTACTGAATACCAACGCGTACGGCGTTGTGTTCGTAACCGTCTTGAACGTAGTCCGATATGCCCAGAGAGCTTCTTGCAGTCTCTCGTTCCAGTCCTTCTTATTTCGGGACACCGCCTTCTTCATGATCTTTGTTAAGGTTTTGTTGAAGGCCTTAGCAAGACTGTTGGCTCGGGGATTATAAACTGAGGAGTATCTCCAGTCTATGTTGTGCTGTTGTGCGAAGCGGCTAATCTTGTGGCTTCTGTAGGCTGGCCCGTTATCGGAGATGATTCGTCTCGGAGTTCCGAACCGATAAATGACGTGCGTCTTGAAGAAGTGAAGGATATTCTCCGTCTTCACTTCCCTCAGCGGTACTGCTTCTGCCCATTTGGAGAAGTAATCAGTTGTCGCCAAAATGAATCGATGTCCTCTGGACGATGCTGGCTCGATGGGGCCGATTATGTCAGTTCCCCACATTTCGAACGGCCAGCTAGCCACTGTCGGGTGTAGTGGATTTGGATGCTGATGGATAAAGTCCCAATGGATCTGGCACGAATGGCATTGCTTCGCATACTCAAGACAGTCATGGATCATCGTGGGCCAATAATAACCCATCCGTTTAATCTTCAACTTCATCTTCGGGCCTACTTGGTGAGAACCGTAGAGTCCGTCGTGAACTTCTTGGACGACTCTTTTTGCTTCTTCAGGTCCCAGGCATTTCAACCACAGAGAATCAAACGACCTCTTGTACAGAGTATTATTAACGAAGGCGAAAGATAGGGCTCGCTTCATGAGCTAATGTTTTAAGGACGCATCTTCAGGCGTTCGACGGGATTTGAAGTAGTCTATAAAGATTTCTCTCCAATCTTCAGCCTTTTCTTTGTCATTTATTTGCAGGGCTGTCTGCTCAGCCGCTTCCTTTTCCTCGGATGATTCTGGAGATATTTCTGCCGGAGCAAGAACCCAACGTCTTTGTACCACGATTCTTACGTCATCGAGGTTCTCATCGGCCAATTCTTTAGCGAGCTTGGCTAATGCATCCGCTTTACTATTTTCCGCACACGGTATGCTTTCCAGAGTGTAGGAAGGAATTTGGGTCAACAGTTGCTGCACCTTCTCGTCGTACTTTACTAACTCTGGTTTGCACGTTTGGTAGTCGTCGTTTACTTGGCTAACGACCAGCTGGGAGTCTCCATATATGAGGAGGTTTTCAATTCCCATGTCGATGGCGATCTCGAGACCTGCTATCAAAGCTTCATATTCGGCTTCATTGTTCGTTCTCGGCTCCGTTAAAGAGAAAGTGAAGCGCATTATTCCTCCTTGTAGGGTCACGAAGATAAGGCCTACCCCTGATTTGATTATAGGTGTGTTTTGTTTGCGCCTCTTCATGGAAGATGCTCCATCGAAATAAAGTTCCCACCGGGTACCACTTCCGTCGATCGTGTCAAACGCATGTTCGTCTGGCAGCTTGCAATTCAAAGGAGAATCAGCAGATATTGGATGTTCAGCGAGGAAGTCGGCAATAGCCTGGCCCTTCACTGCCTTAAGAGGTTGATAAGTTATCGAGAACTCCATCAAGAGCAAGGCCCATTTAGCGAGCCGACCTGTCAATATGGCCTTTGACATCAAATATTTGAGAGGGTCCACCTTCGATATGAGACGGACTTCATGCGCCAATGCATAGTGCCGGAGTTTCGTTATCGCGAAGATCAACGCCAGGCAGTGTTTTTCGATGGGAGAATAATTGCTTTCTGCCCCCAGTAGGACTCGACTCAAATAGTAGAGAGCTCTCTCCTTCCCTTGGTCATTCTCCTGTGCCCATAATGCACCTAACGAACCTTCGAGGGCTGTTGTGTAAAGAATAAGGGGCTTTCCTTTGACCGGAGCAGCCAACACTGGCGAGTTCTACAGATACTGCTTGATCTCGTCCAGTGCGCCTTGGGATCCTAGACGAACGGGGTTCCCTTTTCATCAGGTGATTGTAAGGATGACACTTGTCTGAGAGATTGGCTATAAATCGCCGGATATAAGCGAGCTTTCCTCGGAGAGACCGCAGCTGTTTGAGACTCCTTGGCGGAGGTATTTCCTTGATCGCTTTGATCTTTGACGGATCTATCTCGATACCTCGGTATCGGATGATGAATCCTAGGAATTTACCTGAGGACACCCCGAATGCGCATTTGAGTGGATTCATCTTCAAGTTGTATTGCCGAAGACGTTGAAATACGATCTTTAGATGCTCGAGATGTTCCTCGTATGATTTGCTTTTCACAACGAGGTCGTCGATATAGCATTCGGCGATTTCATGTATGAGGTCATCGAAGATCTTTGTCATGGCCCTCTGATAGGTGGCACCGGCGTTTTTTAGACCGAAGGCATCACCTTGTAGCAGAATATACCCAAAGGGGTCCGGAAAGCGGCGTGCTTCTGGTCTTCGGGATGAATCTTTATCTGATTATATCCTGATGAGCCGTCCATAAAGGAGAAAACCTCATGAGTGGACGTGTTATCTATCATCAGCTCGGTGACCGGTACTGGGAAATCGTCCTTCGGGCAGACTTTATCGAGATCCCGAAAGTCCACCAGATACGCACCGTCCGATTTTTCTTCATCACCGGGACGATGTTGGCGATCCAGTCAGGATATTGAACTTCCTGGATGAAGCGGGAGTCGATCAGCTTCTTGACCTCGGCGTTGATGCTCATCTCAAGCTCGAACCGCATTCTTCTCGGTGCTTGTTTGATCGGCTTGATGTCCGGGGATATCGTTAGTTTGTGGACCGCGATCTCTGGATCTAATCCTGGCATTTCGGAATAGTTCCATGCGAAGCAATCTCTATGCTGTATAAGCACGTTTTTAACGCAACCACCCTTTCTTCAGATAGCAGCTCGCTGACGAATGTGGGTCGCGGGTCACTTGCCGTTCCCAAATCAATCTTCTTGAGCTTATCCGCAGTAGTGTGTATTCCATCTTCCAGCTCTTTTGGCGCCGGTGGGAACTCTGAGATTGCCTCGTCATCATTGTTTTCGAAGCACCAGGGAAGGTCGTCCATATTCTCGGGCTCTTCTTTTGATATCGTTATCATATGACAAGTACGAGGTCGCTTCCAAGACCGATGTGGATCTGGTTCTATTCTCGTAGCTTTGGGTTCATGCTTCTGCGGCGGTGTTACCCTCTAACTGTCGGATAGAGTGAACTTGCCGAGCTGATACTGATCTTCGACCCAGTTCTTAAAGGTGAAGCAGTATTCGAGAGGATTCCCTATTACTTGGTGATAAGAGCAATAGTTTGGGTGAGAGACTTCGCTTGCTTGCTCGGGGTGTTTAGACTCCGGCAGTGTAATCATTCGATATCTTATAGTGAGTTCAAGTATCTTCTTTGTCTTGTCTTGAGGAAAAGAGTATGCTCGACTCATCTTCTTTATAAAGGACAAGTCCGGTCCGTTCGATTCCCGCTCGCGTGGCTTCTTGGTCCCGCTTTGTCGTTGCTGAATGCCTTTTCCGCTTTTTGACTTGTTTCTGCCTCTGCGTCGGGCCTTTTTTACAACAGGTTGACAGGGAGCGGCATTTTCATCTTTCGCAGCCTGTTGGAGAAGTCATTGCGTCCTGGTTTTCTCATAGATGGACATTTCGCGGTTATAGTCATATCGAACTTTTTGACTAGCTTCTCTTATAAGCTTGTCCATTTGTTCTTCGAACGACGGACTGGGCATTTTTACGTCGGGGACCTTTTCTGGTTCAGGATTAACACTCTCCCATTGAGCATTTCCTTCTTCATCAAAGTCATGTACAACATAGCAGTCGCGAAACGGCTCCCGTTTCTTGGACCGAACGTATCCAAGCCCGTTTGCTTCCATTCTCCTATTGGGCAACTTGTGCTGAGTTCCGGGAACGTTCCAGATCCTGTCATAGAACTTAGCTTTTCGAGCGGTTTGTTTGAAGGGTATCCCTTGGCGCTTCAACAGCCTTTTCAAGCCTTCTGTATAATATCTGGGCAGACGGATGGGCTGAAGCCTGTCAAGTGTAGGATCCGCACCGTGCCAGATTTCTTTTTCCGCCTTAGTTTTCCCAGATCGGTAAAATAGGATCGCCTTTTCGCCTTCTCGCCTGGGAGGGACGTAGAACGTCTGCAGCTCTTCCATATTGTAGGTATCAAGCGCGTCCAGTTCTTTATGATGTTTGGGTGGAACCATGGCAACTTGCAAACTTTGCTCTTCATCAGCGAATGTTCGTATTGAAGGACGAGCAGAGAATATAGCATTGACCTCATCTTCTGAGTCGCTGCCGAAGATTAACATAGGAGCGGACGGTCTCGGCTTGTTGTACTGGGGTGTGCCTGAATAAACCATCTCTTCCTCTTCCTCAGTATCGTTCCGCCTTAGTTTTCCCGGATTGGTAAAATAGGATCGCCTTTTCGCCTTCTCGCCTTCTCGCCTGGGAGGGACGTAGAACGTCTACAGCTCTTCCATATTGTAGGTATCAAGCGCGTCCAGTTCTTTATGATGTTTGGGCGGAACCATGCAACTTGCAAACTTTGCTTTTCATCAGCGAATGTTCGTATTGAAGGCCGAGCAGAGAATATAGCATTGACCTTATCTTCTGAGTCGCTGCCGAAGATTAACATAGGAGCGGACGGTCTCGGCTTGTTGTACTGGGGTGTGCCTGAATAAACCATCTCTTCCTCTTCCTCAGTATCACTCCCGAAGACAGGAATGGTGGCGATAGCTTTGTTCTCCGGCTTGTGACATCTCTCCGTGTCTTCGAAATCTGGCAAGAAGTCTTTTGCATCTTCATACTTATGGACTTCGTTTACAGAGAATGGATTCAGCTCTCCTGTTACGGTATACTCGAGACCATTCTTAAAGTATTTCATACACTGATGTTGTGTAGAAGGGATAATGTTGTACTCGTATAACCAAAGCCGGCCGAGTAAAGCGTTATAGCATGTCTTGGCTTCAATGACATGAAATTTAATGTCTGTGACAAGCAGCCCGAAGCGCAGCGTTAGTATCACAGATCCGAGAGTCCGTGAAGATTGGGAGTCGAAACCAGAGATGGTGATTTTGTCACGAGCGAGATGCTGGACGCTCATGCAGATTTCCTTCAACACTCGTGCGTTGAGGAGATTGACGGAAGACCCATTGTCGACCAGGATTTTGCCTATCTTGATATCGTGGCAGTATCCAGAGACATATAGGGTACGGTTGTGGTCGCATGTCCCGAGGAGAAGGTCTTCATCACCGAAAGTGATATCGGCTGTGTGCACTTCTTCCAGCTCATCCTTCATCTTTTCTTCGGCGAGGAAAGCTTGGAATTGCTCGGGCTCTTGTAGCGCCTTAATTAATGAACCTCTCGCTTCTTTAGATAGTAAAAGGGCGTCAAGACTACTGAGTTGCGAGGGTAACTTCCTCAAGTGCGTCAGAACGTTATAGTCCACCTTACTCTTCTTTGGCGGGTCCTTAGCGGTCAGTTCTTTCATGACTTGGTCGTCCAGGGCGATATCCTCCGAGACCTTCTCTTTTCCCTTATCTTTCCTACTCATGGATCTGAGATTCTTTTCCGGAAGCGTGCGATTGCGCGGCTGGATGTTTTCACAGGTCTTCAGTTCTTCCTCTTCTCCCAATGCGGATTCTTTAAAGAGGGGGTCAAGAGCCATTTCCTCGTCGGAGTCGCTCCAGAAAGTGAGAATTTGTGATCCCCCGGTGTTGACCACGCGACAATTACCAGTATCGCTTTTATGTTCTTCGGTCGCACTTCTTTGCTCCCGACGCGTTTTGCGTTTCATCCGCTTAAAATGTTGCCGGTGAGAAACATATCCTTACCACCATCTTTTAAAAGCATTGCATTCCTCGGTGGGGTGTGAAATCTTTCGATGATATAAGTAGTAGTTAGGATGTGTTTCTGTTTCACCAGGAGTGTTTCCTTCAGAGGGTGGTAGCTCCATTCCCATTGGTACGGCTTTAGCAAACCTTTTTCTCGTCTTGAATTTGTTTTTATTCGCAACGGATGTCTTTTGATTTGGCGGGAGTGATTTGACTCCTTCGTCCAGTCGCCGGCGTTTGGCTCTTTCAAATATGGTCATCTCACGTTCCTAATTAGCTTTACTTTTCAGGAGAGCTTCGTTGAGGAATGTGTCGATCATTTCATCTGACGGCCTCAGAGGTTCCGGTTTAGGCTCTGCCCCCAGCTTCTTAGTGCAAGGAGTTTTTCATCGTCTGTAAACGAGTGAGAGATCACATGACAACTTGCTACGTAATCCTCAGATTCATCCGACGAGCTTTCTCCATCATCTTCCTCCTGAAAGACGTGGTTGAGGAACTCTTAGAGCGTGATGGGAGTCCGCGCCTTCTGGTTATACTCTTCCACCGCGTCAATCTGTTTCTGTAAGTCTGTGCGCTTGTCGCCAGGCTTCACGGGCTTCTTGGATTTCTTCTTCTTTTTCTTTGAGGATTTTGACGGCCGGGTGTGAGTGCTCGGGCTATCACCACTAATCTTTGGAGTTAGGCATGGCTTCAGCATCCCTTCGATGATTTGAGGTTCCAGCGGGTTCTTCCACTTGATCGCCGGGCATGTCTGGAGATCATTCAGCATCCTTTTGGTTTTGGCTGAAAGCACGACTTCCCAAGGAGCTTCTTCAACAAAAGAACAAGTTTCCCCCTGTGTGTCCGTCTTCTTAGGAGTGTGCAGTTGTGGCGGATTTACCTTCCACTTCTCAGACAATGCAAACTTTCCTTGTAGGTATTGATCCTCAATCCATCCCTTGAAGACGAAGCAGTCTTCGATCGGGTGACTTACCGTTTGGTGGTAAGGGCAGTAATTGGGATTATTCACTTCGCTGGGTTGCGGCGGTCGCCTGAGATTCGGCAAACTAATAAGCCTATTGCGCATAGCCAGTTCGAACAGCCTCTTCGTCTTGTCCCGTGGGAATGAGTAAAGACGCTTCATTTTCTCGTCGTAATAGCGTCGTCTCTCCTCCAGTTGGTCTACTAGCTTTGGGACACTGGGCTGCTGTTGAGTGTTCGCAACGAAGGTCGCCTTCCCTTTACCCTTGTCGTTTTGAGGTTCCGGCTTTGGGGGAGACGATCTGTGACCCATTTGATCCATTTGGGCTAGCTTATTGATTAAAGCCTGGAACGTGGTCGGTTTAAAGAACATCATGAACTGTGAAATAGTTGCAAGAGGATCTAGAGTGCCCACGAACATGCCCACCGCTGGTGCTTCTTCGATGCGCTGTTCGCACTTTGACCATAAGTTCCGCCATCGGATTGCATATTGAACCCAAGTTTCTCCCGACTTCACCTTTGCATTGATCAAAGCTGTTATCGAGGTACGTTCGCTGGCGCTCGTGAATCGCTGAGTGAATAGCAACTTCATTTCTGCGAAAGTTTTGATGGAGTCATTCGGAAGCTCGGAGTACCATTCAAATGCCGTCTCCGATAAGCTGCCGACGAATTGGCGAAGCAAGAGCTTATCATCGCCCCCGGTTTTGCCACAAAGATCCCTGAACTGAGCGACATGTTGATGGGGATTGCCTGTCCCCTTGTAAACATGGAATTTCAGGATCGTGTAGCTCGGCGGGTATTTGATCTGACCATACCAGCTCGGATATGGTCGCCCCGTGTTGACAACTTGACCGGCTGCCTCATTTGCCTGGTGAACTCGTATTTGTTGAGCAATATAGTCATCCAGGGCGGCCTTAGAGATGGTTTCTTCCTTGGCTGCTGAAAGAGCCGGAGGAGGGTTCGACGTTTCTCCTCTGTCATTTTCAAGGATAATCGGAGGATCTTCGGCTGGAGGATCCGGCTGTATCATCTTCCCGACTATGTCTTGGAACAGGAGAACCATCTGCTTTATATCGGCCGCTTGCTCTACAGCCTCCTTGTCCTTCTTTTCAAGCATTCTACGAAGGAACTCCGCATCGGTTTCGTGTTCGCGACGCTGCTCCGATGACGCCTCCGTGCTTTCTTTTGGTCCGGTAAGCGCGTCCATCGCAGTCAACATCTCCTGGAGCTTCTACTGTTGCTGTTCCTGGGCTCTTATGATGGATCGGGTGAGTGGTCGATGGCCCGTCGAAGCGCAGCTACCTTCCTTCCTAGATGCCATGTAAACGGTATGGATGACCATGCCCCCAGACCTAGGGCGTTTGGGTTCAGTGCTTTTGACTTTTGTCGCCGGCACGAGGATCTTCTCCTGCC